>CM062807.1:140427173-141027173 GCA_031772625.1 Pinus tabuliformis
TAGAAAGTGAGTTGGCCTGCCCATGGTCTGCGGACCAGGGGAATGTATAAATAGAGTAAGGCTCTAAGGTTAGAAGTTAGTTTTTGGTTTGGATCTTGAATGTTATGGGTGTATGAAGGCAATATTCTCTCTGCGTCTGTAAGTCCGAGTCGAGGGTGTTAGTAGATAGATAGTGGCTCTGCAGCTGTGTGTGCAGAGGCCGGGTAGAGTTCGCAACTGTGTGCGTAGAGGCCGGGTAGATTCCGCAACTGTGTGCGCGGATCCCTGCAGCTGAGTGCGCAGGGCGGATCTGGTTGTATTGACAAAAGATAAATAAAGATAAGGGTTTTTGAATCAGTTATCGCGAATATATCTGCTTGCTTATGTTATGAATTTATGCTTATTTCATGATTGTACGCATTGGTTAGTATTGTTAAATGCTTGCTTAAAGATTGTAAATCAGACTTGTAATAAACTCATTAATAATAAAATGCAACATCGCGAATCTACGCGAAAAGCTGACAATAGTGCAGAGTGGCGTGAGGCCGCAGATCGGTTCGTGACCAATCCAGACCACATCAAGACATCCCCAGTGTATGGAAACCTGGTTCCAGTACCCTGCCATACTACCTCAGGTGAGACTTCAGTCAACGCTCTACAGACTGTTGCTGAAAGGGCCGGTAGTGCAGTATTTGTTTGGCTAAATCACTTCTAAACCTGGGTCAGGCCCCAATAAGCCAACAAATGGTTCCGTTGTCAGGACCGGGATTTGCCTAAGGGATGTCTGATGTCGGAACGCTGGAACCCTATGAATAAAGAACTTGAAGATTGGTTGGATCAGAAGCTTCACAAGTTCGTGGTACAGGAAAATAGAAATCCGCGGATATCTGAGGAAAGGTGGCTGGATCGCTACATATACACGGGAAATCCACGAGATCTTCTTCGCGTCCTTCTCAATAGAACTGTATGAGTAGATCGCGAGGCTAGCTGACAGTCAGGGAAGGTGTAGACTAGAACAACCGATTGTGTGGACTCTAGAGTTGGTACGCAGGCTAGAAGCATCTGAAGATAAAATCACAAGGGCTGTAGATCACTGGTTGGATCGGATAATAGGAGGGTTTATCACTGAGTTTGCGATAGACACAACTGTGAGTTACAGCGAAGCAGAAAGGCACTTTCTCCAAGGACCACGGGGTAAGTACATCAAATCGTTGAATACTTGGATTAAAATGTTATTATGTGAAAAACAGGTTATGTGCATCCATTGATGTCTGGGGTAACGCGGAGCAGAAGAGGCTACCGAGGGACTGAAGGATTAGAGAACAGTCCTCTGATTTCACTTTCGCGAGAAAGCGAGGAGGAGCTCGCAGGGTTCTCTCCAAGAAGCGCAGTTCGATTGATAAAGCAGCGCATTCCACTGATACCATCACCATCCACGCCATCACCTACTTCACCTACATCAAACCCATCTTCACCTACCCCACCTCCACCACCACTCAGGGTTGGAATGGCGAGTGCGATCAAGTTGCTTGTATTTAGAGGCGTAGGAAATGAAGAACCAGATCAGTTCTGGTTCGTGGTAAAGGTTGTATGGGAAGCCCAAGGCGTAACAGATGATAACATCAAAAAGGTTACTCTGGTAAGCGCGTTGCATGATCGTGCGTTGATGTGGTATATAAAGTACTCTAGCGATCACCCAAATGCAGGAATAGCGGCGATCTAGGATGCATTAAACAAAGAATTTAGCCGGCCAAAATCGGAGATGCAGTCGATCATCGGGTTCAAGGAGATTGTGATGCTACCTGGTGAAACTCCGTGGGATCTAGATCAAAGATTGAAGAGTACGATTCGTGAGGCTAACATGACGCTGACAGATGCGCAACATCGCGCGTGGTTTGTGGCGTCCTTGACACCACACCTGAGGACGACGCTGTCACAGCAAAAGATCTCAACCCAAGTTGAAGCCTTAGAGATAGTGATGAGGTTGCACGAAACGCCAATACAGGATCCTGGGTTTGGAGTTCAGCAAATCCACGCACAACTACAAAACCTATGATTAGAGATGAAAAGTTTGAAAGAAGAAAAGGCACCCCGGTTAGAGGCACGCGAAGAGGTGTGGTGCATAAAATGTAAAGCCCAGGGCCACGATAAGGATCATTGCCCGATACTCGTAAGTTATATGGCAGTGGTAACCAAGGCCATTGCGACCAGAGGCACAAGTGGGGCCAAGCGCAGCACCTGCACTCTGGTGCACGATCTGTTAGGTGGGAGGAAAGCACGCCACAGACAATTGCCATCTATTGCAGAAACTTATACAACTCCCCCAACAACTATTTTGCAATTTTTGTAGATTGATGGGCCATGATGAACAAAATTTCCAAAGTTATGAGTTGCTGATGGATCAGACATCTGCTTACAGGATGCAGATGAAGGCGCAAGGTCAGGATCCCACTGCATCAATAGCGCGCGGTGGATTCCAGGGACACGGACGGGGACAAGGAGGAATGGGACCCGGACGAGGGCACGGACAATTAATCTACTACAATTGTGGAGGACCTAGGCACTACGCGCGTGACTGCACGAACCCGACTAGAACATGTTGCCTGTACTGTTACCAGTTTGATCATGACGCAGTAGATTTCCCTACATTAATTGCACAGATGCGCGAGAAAGGGGTGCTTCAGTCTACTCCCACTCAGAACGTCCAAATGATGAAGGCTGAACCGCGCGAAGAGGACCCTAACGTGAACATGGTGCTCAGAAGTGGTGCAAATACGAGAGAGGATAAGGGGAAGAAAACCGAGGAGGATACATGAGTTCTCAAGGCCCCTACAAAGCAACCTGAGTTTAACCTAGACAGCACGAAGGAAACATTTATGGAAGCTAAGAAGAGCTTCGCGAAGGCTTCTACTTCTGGTAGCAAGGATCAAACTGAGTCAGAAATGGATCCATCTATGCTAACTACCTTTTTAGAGACGTGCATGAAGCTACTACAGGACAATAAAGTAGTTAAGGGACTGTAAGAGTTGATAACTAGGCGCACAGGGTCGGGTGAACCACACATGGTCCAGAAACTAGGCAAGCATGCTTTGCGCACCGGGCAGGAAATGCGGTTGACTGCCCAAATTGGTGACTATGAGATGGATCGGGTCATTCTAGATTTGAGGTCAGATGCGAATGTGCTACCTAAATAGACCTGGGAGTGCATGGGCAATCCTGCACTACAATGGTCTCCTATTGAATTACGGATGGCGAACCAACATAAGATCTTGCCTATGGGGAGACCGCAAGGAGTCATAGTAGACATCGAAGGTGCGAGCACACAGACAAATTTTGAGGTAATAGAAATTGTGGATGACAGTAACTCGTATCCTGCATTGTTAGGGATAGAATGGGCTACAGATATGAATGGAGTCATCAACCTAAAGAGACGAAAAATGATATTTGAGAAAAAGTCTCTCCGCGTAGTGGTTCTGTTGGACCCAGCCGAAGGGGCGTGCTACACTGAGCTTGTGCGCGATGAGGGCAGTGACGATGAACTAGACTGTATCTACCAGATCACAGCGCAAGATCAGGATCGGGTAAATCTGACAGCAGACGGGATAATCTCATGGGAATGTGACAGTTCTTGCACATCGGACTCAGATGAAGAGATTGAGCGATGGTAGAATCGATTGCATGAGGTAACAACGCTAAATTGTAATATGATGGTTAGATCACTACGCTGTGTAATGATAGAAGCAAGGGAGCTGCCAACAGATGCGGGTGCAACAAAAGCGGAGGAACCTGTAGACCACTGCGACATGGCAAGTCTGGAACAAAAGCAGCAGGGTGCGCAACCGGGGCCGCTGTGTGCAACAATTGCACAAGGGTGGAGTACACGCCAAAAGACTAGGAGAAAGTGGCGCGCATGTCGAAGGTCAGCGCAGGTACGGTTTGGAGGACAAAGCGGGGTAAGCATCCATGGGTGGCATAGGGTGCAGGTGTATGTTGTGCAAACGCCTAACTGACTAAGAATAAAAAATCCAAAGTCACCACAACAATACATTCCGCCAGCTGTTCGTGACAAAGTCAGCAGAAGGAGGGGGTCGAAGGTGATCTTATCAATGGTAAGACAAGAGGGAACCAAGAGTGGGCACGACTGAGATGGAAAAGCGCGATGTTGGAGGAAGGAATCAACAAAACGAATATTGGCATCGCATAAGCGGGCCACGCGAATCTGCAGATAAGGGAACCAGGCCTGGCCAGGTCTACCTTGGTACTAGAACGAGCTGTGACCCTGCTATCATGGTTGCGACCGCACCAATGGAGAAGTGTACCATATACAGCAGTGCACGGGGAGATAATGGATACAAAGGCACTCAAAAGGTGCCAGCAGCCCGGGCTAGTAGGGAAGCTGAAATCTCGCACCTGGGGTGCGACCACCTGACTAGCTGTGGAAAGCACAGTCTCAGGGCCCCAAGTAGCTAAAAGAAGGCGCAGGACTATAAACAAGTCTACAGGAGGCCTACACAGAAAAAAGGTTCTATGCAGGGCCATCTGGTCAGCAAGATCGCGGCCACGCCGAAGGGGCTGTGCTGCCGTATGGGAAGGTTGGGAGGTGACTGTTAACGCCACTATTCATGACAAGAAGTTCGAGTTACGACAGAGAGGAGCGGGCGGTGGGTTATTAAGACAGGAGTTCCGAGCTAGATACAAAAAGATCTGCCACCAAGAAGATATTAATGAATTGGAAATGGAGGGAAGGGTTACATTCAAATTCATGCGTTCCTATAAACACCCTTGGACGACATTGGGATATTTGAGATTTGAGCTAGTACAGACCAGCAAACACCCAGCTAACAGGCCTCCCATGAGTACCATGGCTAGAACCCGAGCATGGTTCGCGAAAGAGCTGTATCCGACCCAGGAGGAGCCAGATGAAGCGGCTGCGGTCTGCAAAGTTTCAAAGTCCCCACTCACATCGCGACCCCGAAAAGACAAGCAGACTATGGGGCCAGTCCGGGTATCACCGATATTCAGTAAATTATCAGTAGCCAAAAAGGGAAAAGCAATCACCACTGAAACTGAGGAGGACGATGAAGATTTGCAAGCCTTGATCACTCAGATTGAAGCGCAAGATGAGGAAGAAGAGGATGCTTTCCAAATACCTTCACTACCACCATATATCTCTCCATGGAACGGGACGACCAAGATACAGAAGGACCTGGACGCTGCGAAGAGTACACTCCAGACCTCGCTTCTTTCGGATGAGATAAGGTTTGAGGGTCTGCTGTGAGGCCAAGTACGGAGTATCAAGTTCAAATATTTGGATCTTGCAGACAACGAGAAGTTCACCCAATTGGCTGAAGACAAATTACTGCAGCAGAAGTGGTTACGGGGTGTGGAGACAGCGGGATTACTCAATCTGAGGTGGATACCCCACTATCGCCGCTCAACCATCACCACTTTTGTTATCCGACAGTTACTATGTACGGTACATGGTGGGTATCTCTGGTTGGAGGAGCCGATTCCCATCACAGACGATTTAATACACCGAATTACCCACCTGCCTATTAAACGGAATGAACCCGCAGACATAGCTGGAACAAGTAGCGACGTGGGTCTCGCAGAAGCAATGAAGGTTAAATATAAGTTGGAAAAGCGAAAGCGCGGGTATGTAATAACAAGCATCAAAGACCAAGGGGTGTGAGTCGCCACCCAACTACTGGCCAATAAACTCATGAGGAAATGCCACGCAGATGAGGTGCCAACCCCTGTCATTGCGCTTGCAGAGCAGTGTGCAGAAGGGGTTCAGTTCAACTGGGCGCAGTTTCTATGTGACGAATTTTTGACAAATTGTAAGGAAGCATAGGAGAAAGGTAAGACTTTCCATTATGCATGGTTGCTACTATCAATCCTTCTGGTTGCAGGAGAATTGCCGCAGGGTAGCCAGTTTCCCAACATTGAGAAGAACCTGCCTGAAGCAGTACAATATAACTTACCTGAAGCAGTACAGTATAACTCGCTCTGGGATACAAAGGACGCCATGAGGGTTCGTGAGATCAAGGTATTTTGGATATTCATGGAGGTGATTATTCGGACATGGATCACTTGCAGACTGCGGTTATCCCCGAAAGTATACAACAATTTGCAAAGCACAACCAAGTTCAAAGCAAACATGCATAACCTATATATCCTGGCATGGAAGGATCCAAAACAAACATGGGTAAAGCTTCCGTTCATTGCAACAGACAATGCAATTTACGAGGTAATGGAAGCATGGCCTCTGGAGTGGTGCGCCCCGGACGTGGCCGCATTAGAAAGGATGGCAGCACAATAGCAAAAGAAGGAAATCCAGCTGTGACTCACTAAAATGGCGGAAAGGACACGTCAATGAGAAAAGAAAACTTCACAGCAGGGGCGACCAAAGAAGTAATCACCGAAGAGATAAGGGAAGATCAGGAAATGTCCTTGGAGCAGGATCTACAGAGGGAAACAGAGACACAGGAACGCATGGACCTTACCACAAAATCGACCCAAGCCAAGAGGCCGCGCATCAAGGAGTCGCCACATACACACAAAAAGACAAAGACAATAAAGACTTTGGAGAAATAGTTTCTTGACAGTAGCGAGGCAACACATAATGTCACTACAGGTGCATTGGAGGAGCTTATGATAGAGCAGACATGTGTGTTGGGGGAGCTTTGAGCGTAGCTGCAGGCATTACAGGTATGACTCCCGGGAGGGGTGATACCAAACCTAGCAAATGACACAGCTGCAACCGAGCAGATGGTGCACACCCACACAATGAACACTTTAATGTTGCCAGTAGGCATTGTCCTAGCAGAAGCCGAAGGTGACATGCAAAGTTGGGGGTTGAATTTGGCCACCCTTCCTAGAGAAACCCTATACCAACTGCAGGATGGGGTAACCACTGAGCTCTGTGCCAGGGAAGGCTGCGTCCTACAAATCTTAATGGAGCATAAGGAAAATCTAGAGCAGGTCAGTCTACAACGCGATGACTTGGTCGCACACAACCAAGAAATGGAACAGGCTGTGGCGGAGGCCTGCAGCAAGGTACCAGAGTTGGCTGTCCTAGCGGAACTTCCAATAGCTGAAAAGATTCATCACATGGCTGCAGGATTCCGTATGGCCCAAGAGGAGGCTGCGAAAGCTCAGTGGGAATTAAATTTACAAATTGCGGAGCTAAGACTGAAGACGCAGCCACCCACACCCCCGGAAGTTTGAGAGCAGCGCCGCGACAAAATTCAAGCAGGATTGGAAGTGATAAAGCGTGCTATCCAAGATTGCTCAGGATTGTTGGATTAGTCCCTCCTTACGCTCACATCCCTCTAGGAAGACTCAACACCACATCAGGTAGAGACAGAAGCACAGAAGTTACAGCAGGCCTATGACAAAGTCCGGGGGACTACGCAGATGGTCGCCATCACACAACGATTGAACAAAATGAGGGAGGCCCAACTTCTCAAGGCACAAGTTGACACCTCTTGGCAGAAGGAAGCAATGCTTAAAGAACGTATCCAGCCTTGGCTTGATGAGGCATTCACAGTCTCCACCAACATCGAAGGAAACTTAGCACACATGCAGGCAATTTATGAACTCGGAAAAGTAACTAAAACTGACACGGATGCATCAGTGGCTCGCATACAATGGGTACAATAGACGACGGAAGAATTTGTTGCGAGTATAAGCAAAGCGCAGACATTGCTGAATGACCTCTGCACGAAGATTGCTGCACCAGCCTAGTGACTCGGGTTGAGTCACGATGATTGTGTTGGGGGCCTGTTGGGTAGCGCAGGCCCCGCGTAACGATTTTTGGGCTCAAAGCCACAATTTGTGTAAGAGTATGGTAAAGGCTCCACGAGGTGCACAGAGCGCGAATTGTAATGAGTCAATTCAAAGGGTTGTCCACCTAAAAATAATGTAAAGAAAATAGAAAGTGAGTCGGCTTTCCCATGGTCCGCGGACCAGGGGTATGTATAAATAGAGCAAGGCTCTAAGGTTAGAAGTCAGTGTATGAAGGCAATATTCTCTCTGCATCTGTAAGTCTGAGTCGAGGGTGTTAGTAGATAGAGAGTGGCTCTGCAGCTGTGTGTGCAGAGGCTGGGTAGAGTCCGCAACTGTGTGCACGGATCCCTGCAACTGAGTGTGCAGGGCGGATCTGGTTGTATTGATAGAAGATAAATAAAGATAAGGGTTTCTGAATCAGTTATCACGAACATATCTACTTGCTTATGTTATGAATTTATGCTTATTTCATGATTGCGTGCATTGGTTATGTAGAAATTTGAATAATATAACACTTATTCACAGAGATTATCCTGATTATACACTATTTGCGGAATGCATGCATAATACATAACCTCCTCTACCATTGATCATCAATTTGTGGAATTAAAAAAACAATCGCATGCGCACATTGAAACATTAATCGCACATATCAACACAGTATGTAATGGGGAAAGCATACAGATGGAAACCCTCAACTATCTGTATATTATAATGATAGAGAACATGTAACAATACATAGTACAATACTTCTCACAAGTACTCAGTACTATCTCCACATGCTACACACAAACTAGCTCAGATCTGAACAAGTCACGGGTTCAAATCTCCTCCACTGTTTGCCTGCCTCTACTGCGCAATCCAAGTTGAGAATAGATGCTATCCAAGTTCGAATTCCCTTGGCTTGTACTGCGCAATCCTCATTGGCAATCTCAATCAATGATTGTGCAAATCTCATACACAGCTATAGTCACAACTGATAGTAGTCTCACCCTTTCACCCACCTCTAACACTTGTCTCCACTGAACTGTCCATGCACTGAGTTAACTGATGTATTCTTTAGTTGATTTATGAGTTAATAATTAGTGAATTAATTACTAATTAATTCACATCACTCATCACTAGTGTATTTGGCAGTTAGACTAAATACAACTAGTTCAACTAAGTCAAACTGAACACAACTCCATCAACTCCTCAATCAACTCCACCAAACTCAATCACTTGAGTTCTAACTAAAGTCCATCATGCAATAGCTCAACTAACCCATAGGAAAAGCGTATTTCCTTCTGGCAGTTGCATGTGCCACATCCGTAGCTCGAACTGAAGTGCTGCAAGAGGATAAGATAATGTTTATAGTCCAAACATTATTAAGAGCTAATAATATTCGATTGTTCTATTTTTTGACTGGCAGTCTAAAAATAGACTCCGCACATATGTCTAAAAATAGAGGTCCATCTATTTTTACCAACATGACCAATCATCCATAAATAGCATCCCGCAACTCATAGACCATGATCCATATGTCTAAAAATAGACTTTGCGCCAAAAATAGCTTGCGGGCCCACTTAGTGAAGGCGACTTCTTTTCACTAAGCTCCATCATCTTGTTGCATTTTCAACAGGTTAGTATTGTTAAATTCTTGCTTAAAGACTGTAGATTAGACCTATAATAAACTCATTAATAATAAAACGCAACAGTGCGGATCTATGCGAAAGCCTGACAACAGTGCAGAGTGGCGCGATGCCATAGATCAGTTCATGACCAATCCAGACCACATCAAGACATCCCCAGGGTACGGAAACCTGGTTCCAGTACCCTCCCCTACTACCTCGGGTGAGACTTCAGTCCACGCTCTGCGAACTGTTGCCAAAAGGGCTGGTAGTGCGAGATTTGTTTGGCTAAATCACTTCTGAACCTGGGTCAGGCCCCAATAAGCCAACAATGATGAATATGCATCTTCAACAAGGTTGGGTACGTTGAGGAATGGAGGCGAGGGGATTTCAGGGGCAGAAACAACAACATGAGTAGGGTCATGGGGAAACCGTAGACCTACTGCTCTCTCAATCCTTTCCCTCAATGGTGGACACCTCCTTAGTGGAAGACAATGCAAGCATCTTTCGACAATTGAGTAGTTCCTTGGCCCAACTCAATTGGGATAGACAAGATGATCACAATGACACTATTAATAGACTTCATGAATCACATTCAATAAAACATGTGGGAGATGCATGATAAAGTGGTCAATCTGTGGAGAGGGCAACGGTGCATCCAGGAGCAGCTTGAACGTTTGGAAATCAGGTTGGCACACATTGAAGGGCATGTTCATTTTCAACTAAAACCCCCGCCATCCCCTAGCTTGAGTCTAAATCATCCTGTCTCGATAAATTTTGATGATGTCTGCCGATAGTAGGTTGTATTTTGGTCTTATGGGTGTTTTGACACTTTTTTCATGTCAGTTTATGTAAATCATTGTCATTTTGGAAATTTACTTTATATTTGAGTATGCATCTATTGGCCAATAAATTTAGTAAGAGTGAGACCAACATGTTTTTGAGAAACGCTATGAGGAGATGTAGTCTTTTGAATTAATAGAAAAACTTCGATTGACAAAAAAATACTATACTTTAGTTTTTTTTTTTTTTGTTTAAATTGTTTTAAAAGTTTGATTTTAGTTCAGTTTTAATTTGTCGTTTTAAAAAAAAATTGTTTAGAAATGATATTTTAAAATTAAAATTTCATGTTTTTAATTAAAAAATTAAGAAATTTTGCATTAAGTCATATTTTTAAAATAGTTTTTCATGATTTTTTGTACACTAGTAATGATTTCATAGGTCATTGTTTAAAAAAATATTGTAATTTTAGTGCCACGTTGAAAATGGGTCAAATTATCTTACGCTAAAATTTCAAATGAACGATAATCTAAACCTTTAAAAAATAAATTATTTTTGATAGAACCACTCTTTGAATTAAGGATTGTTTTTTAGGGTTTCTTGCAGTGACAATTGGTTTTTAATGCCATAGTTGAAAAATGTTGAAATTTTAAGGTCTTTTGTATTCGTGATATTTAATTTTAATTCCTTGGTTGAAATATTTTTGGAATTCTAAGGTTTTTTATACTCATGATATTTGGCCTTTAACACCATGGTTGAAAATTATTGGAATTTTAAGGTTTTTCATAATCATAGTTTATATTTTTAATGTCATGGCTAAAAAATGTTGAGATTTTAACGCTAAGAAAAAGGGTAATTCTGCGTCACCACTTTTTGATTTTGAGATGCCCTTTGTGTAAAAAAAAATATTTTTTTGAGCTAAAGTTCTCATTTTAAAATTCAATGGTTGTTAAATTAGTAACAATATTTTTATGAATGATGAGATCAAATGTACAAATGGTGAATTGGAAACACTTCAGCTTTTAGATCTTCAGAAACTAGTGGTTATACCCTTCACCTTATCAACCTTTGGATGTTCACAAGCTAGTGGTTGTATCCTTCACATTATCGTTGCTTAAGGTTGCATTCAAGAATAGTGGTCAAGGTGTACATAATATTTAAACCTAGGCTCTTCATAGAAAATTCCCTTGACCATTCAACCTCATGCCAAGTAACCTCAAAACCTATGTATTCTATCTTGAACAACATTTAGATGAGGGTAGTAATTGCTCCTGTTTAAAGGTTGTTTATTTCATGTCATACAAAAGTGGCCACCATGCCTTATACTTGTGAAGGGAAGATACATGAGTTGTTTAATAATTGCTCTTGTTTTGTTTTGTTTTTTCTTTTTTCATATGAAAGTGATCACCAAGGCTTCTATTTGTCAAGGTAAAAGGCTTGTATTTTTGCATAATTTTTTTTATACCACATTTGTCAATCTTGTTAATTCAATGTAGGAGTGTTTATTTATTCAAATGGTTTCAAAATTTCTTTTAACAAAATGTTTATATTGAGTCAAGTCAAAAGTAGTGGTTATAATTGGTTTGTGGAGGTACACAATTATACATTTTCATAAATTAGCATATGTGATAGGGTTATAGTGTTTTTCTGTGTGTGAATGATTAGGTCAAGAGAGCAAATGGTGGAAGGGGAACTATTTGGCCTTTGAATTCCTGAATGTTAGTGGTTTTGTTCTTCATGTATCATTGGTTATTATTGCCTGTGATTACATTAGAGAATGGTGGGAAATGTGTACATAAGATTTGAGCCTTAGCTCCTCATAATCTACACTCCTTATTATTCAATTGGATGCCACATGATCTCAAAGCATTTATATTCGATTTTGAATTGTGTTTAGATTGAGGGTAGTAATTACACTTGTTTGAAGATTGTTTTTTATTTTATTTCATACAAAAGTGGCAATAATATTATTATTTAAGCCTTTAGAGCCTTCCCAATTTGTGACTACCTATTGATCTGTAAACTGTCATGGATATTCCACTAGACAATTCGTCATAACAAATCTACTAAAATATATTAGAACATTCAAAATATACATTATAAGGGTTTATTTATCCTTAGATATCTGAATATGTTATGTATTGTTTATTGCGTACATATGAAAATTATAATTATGCAGAAAATACAGAACAAATAGAACAATCACTCATAAACCACAATAACACAAGAGATGGCTAGGAAAACTCTTTTAGAAGAAAACCCAACTAGAAGGTGAGGTTGCTTCACTCTCTCTTTCTATGAATAAAAATGGATGCAAGTATAAAGAAGTGAGACATGTGACCTGCGAGCTGCGATAATGCTCAAACCTCTATGTTTTCTCTCTCCGTATCCACCATCAGGTATTTTATTCATATATGAAACAAAATGCACTCGAATAGAATGTAAACCATTTTCCTCCCAGTGGCTCGGTTATAACACAACCCAATTAACCTACTAGTGGTTAGGTTTGAATCCTTAAACACTTCGCTAGAGTTACAACATCAATGCTTCTAAATTCTTCTTAATCACAATCATATGGCTAGCCCTGTTTCCATGAATAATGGGAGTTGACATGGCCTCCTCTCAAATTATGGTGGTTAATTTCGATAGTTAACATTTTTGAGAGGCATAACTTTCTCATACGTGCTCCGAGTGAGGTGATTCTTGTGTTGTTGGAAAGGTATCAACATGTAGATTATGTAATTTAAGTCCATAGTAAGGCAAAGACCACAAAAAGTGTTCATTTAAGGGCTAAAAATGGTTCTTAACCTTTTTTACCCAAAATTTTCCAAATTGGGATTGTTGGTAAAAATGGCCTTGTGAGTTGATTCCTCCACTTTTTCCACTCTAAAAGCATTGGGATGAATGAAAAATAAGATAACTATCCAATACAACTCATACCTCCTTGTTTTGGGAGGCTTTTGGTCCCTAAAATGTTCTACTGAATGAGGCTAAGAAATTTTCCTCCACCTTATCTCAGGTGTACCACGTAACCTTACTTGGAAGATTTCCTTACAAACAAATTTTCCAAAGGTCATGCTATCCTCATTTTGTAGTTCTTGACCTCTTCTGCAAAATTGTATCTTCTGTCAACTCTTCTTGAGTATCTAGTGCCAAATCCTCCATGGAAGGGAGGACCTATTTCTCTTCCTAGTCTAGCATGGAAGGCTCATAGAGTTTTATATTTTCTACATTCACCACTGAGTAAATGTGCATGTATGAGGTTAGACTAAGTTTATAGTAGTTCTCTCTAGCCTTTTCTAGTATCCTAAAGGGACCATATTGCAGAGCCTTTATTTTCTTACCAAAACCTCATAACACCTCCTTGTTTAACTGAAGCCATACTTTGTCTCCCACCTTAAATGAATTTTTTTTATCTTGTGTTGATCATGCATTGCCTTATATTTTTCCTGTGACTTACGCACTGTCTTTTGTACTTGTAGATGGATTTTCCTATTCTTCTTCACAAAATTTTCTGCCCTTAGGGCATCTCCTATAAAATCCTCCCTCACTCCTCCTTGTTGCCCATATTTCATATCCAAAGTTGAAGGTAGATGTGTGGAATGCTACATTATAAGAGTATTGCACATATATCATATTTTCATCCGAGGTGTTTGGATGATTCTAATTTTAACCCCTCAAAAGCTACACCAAATTCCTATTGACTATTTTTATTTGTCCATATGTCTGTAGATGGAATGTTATAGACCTCTTAAAATTCGTAGAACTCTTAAAGCTTCAGTGTACCTCTTGTGAAAATATTTCTCTCCTTTCTCAATGATTTTTCCTTCCTTTTTGTATTGCTATCATTTAATTATTTTTTAGTGATTGGTTCTTTTGATAGCTTGATGGGTATGGGAAATAGGTAGAAGGACTGATATTTTAACCATAAAACTACTTATAACTCCAAGTGAGAAATTCATTTCCCTTCTAACTCCCATTTTAATAATTAATCATTAAAATGCAATATCATGAAACGAACAATATCACAAAACCATAAACATACACATTCATAAAGATAACATTTCCAAAAATGTCATTAAAACTCATTGTTTCCCCATATGGTGAATATAGTAATGCCACTAGTCTTTAAAATCACGTCCAATGTTAGAATAAAAAACACCACCCAACACTAAAAAATAGATGATTTGTAAAGATGTCGTTCAAACGTAACAAATAAAATACTAGTATTGCGATATCTCAAGAAACATGTCCAGATGAGAAAATTATGTTTTTTTTCTCCCTTATTGCCATATTACATTCAGTCATTGCCTTTGCCCTCTTTGGGAACCTCTTGATCCTTAGCTTAAAAAACTTGTGTCTACATGTAAACCAACCAGTCATTTCCATATCTCAACCATGACACTTAAAACTTATCTTTGCCTGTAAAATAAAGAAAGGGGTTAGCTATGTATGTGTACAATTAATGGATAAATGAGTGATATAACCATGTAAAGAAGCATTTCATTTATGACCATAAAATGATTTTGTAAATTAGACTTATGCCATTTTTTGAGAGAATTCACAACATATTTCTTTCTTCCCTTTCACATGGAATGAGTCTTGGCAGAAGTAAAAAATGAAAAGAATGTACAACATTATTTGGTGATTGTTTCAATGAAAATTTTCCACTTCTTACTAGTGGTAAATTCAAGGACACAAAACTCTTTCTAATACAATTTTTTTATTTGCAAGATAATAGAGCTAGGTGTAATATCGTTAAAATCAATTGTTAACCCAAGTAAATTTTGAGTTGTAATGGAGCTCACATAATTCATTTAAAAAAAAGAAAAAAAATATCCTTTGTGTGCTAGGATATTGTGTATGCACCAAGGTGTGCTAGCCAACAATTTTTTGTGGAGGTTAAACTTGGCTCATGGATGTGAGTAATTAGATGCCGAATGTGACTTTAGTGAGCTTATAAATTATCCATAGCAAGTGTGGGAGGAATGGATTTTAATTTACAATGCACATGGGAAAAAAATGGATAGCAGGAACCACATTTCTAGAGCAGAGAAAAAGCTTTACAATATCCAAACAATAAACAATAATATTCTTCAAAATAATGCAACAAATAACAATTACATGCCACTTCGTTGTTGTGGTTTCTTCCAGATGATGAACTATAACATGTTAAGCTCTTTAAAATCCAAAAAAATGGTTGCAAGCAAGATTTCGTTGCCCACAAACTCAATCTTTCCTCAAGAACCTCTACAATCTTGCAAAGGAATTCATCTATGAACCCAAATTTGCCTTAATTTATTTTAATCATGCACTCACTTTCTCTCAATCACATCATAGTACTAACTGTTGGCTATTTTCCTTATTTCACCACCTTGCATGCATCCTCTTTTTCATATTTCATATTTGCATTTTTTTTGAATTTTCTATTGGCCATCAAATGTTATCATAGAAGTAATTATTTTAACAACAATTATGGATTAACTATCAACCAAGTAAATAAATGAGAGATGCACCCTCAAGTCCATATCTTATTTTCACATGCATATAGTTATGTTTTCATGTAATAAGACTTATTTGAATTTTCACACATGCCATTGAAATCAAGAATATCAAAATTAGTTTCCATTATCAACCACATAATATAACTCAAGTGTTTATAATACTCCATAGTGGGAATTGTGCAAATTTCTTATTTTCATATTGATAATATTGTAGGGAAAGTGAAGAAGATCATAATTTATCCAAGGTATTGCAAGTACTTGTAAGCTAAACAAGTTGGGCCATACATGGGTCAACATGTGGTACAACACTTCTTACCATACTTCATCCAAATTGTTCTCATTTATGGCACTCTATGAGTATCATCCTCCATTTACCACATCACCTTTATTTGGGAAACCTAAGATTCAAGTCATGGATATCTAACATCTACAACAAGTTATTCATCTACTGAAGGAAAACTTGGCCATAACAAAAGATGGTGGCAGGTTAACTTTGACTTAGTAAATGAGCCGTTGTATTAAGGTCAATAGTGGTGACTGTTTTCAAGCCCATGGTTTTGGCAACTTGTGCTTTTGTGTATGCTGGTTTTGATGTAATGAAACATTTAAATAGGCTTGAGATAATCCATTGTAATGTGTCTGGAGGCGAGTAGTGAAGGCTTACTTGGTTGTCTTGATTGCGTTTGGTAAAGGATATTAATATATCTATTGATGTTGGTTTTACTTGGTTTGATTTTCTAGGATAAAATAATGTTATTGTTGCTATGTTGTAATTTTTTAAAATTTTTCTCTTGCATTTTTATTCCTAACAACTGGTATTAGAGCCATGGTCATGAGAAATTGTAACAACTAAACATAGATATTCTACTACATGTGGATCTAAACTTATAAATTAAAGGCCCAGGTTGTTATCGTGAAAGAGTGGAGGAAGATGAAGAGTGTCCTTGTCGATATGTAGGCACACAAAGTGTTTGATAAAATGCCTTCAAACAAGATTATGTATTGTGGATTATTATGAGTGTAGGGGATTCACAGACTGGGTTTGTTAGAGGAAGATGTGGAGCTTTATCAAGCATTGGCAAGGTGAGAGGATGATGATATTTGTGAGTGTCAATAAAAGAAGTAATGAACATGGTGAGTGCATTCCTATGGAGTCATGGAGGCAATGGAACCACTAAAAAATAATAATTAATGGAGTTGAAGTTTTTAATTACTTGTAAATGGGCATACAACTGTAAGGCTTAGTAAGACATGCATACCCTTGGAGGCAAACTTAGGTGATAAGTGGGACATTCCATATTCTCAGATACACCAGTTATAAACTTTGAGGAGGATGGGACCTAGATAATTACCCAATTCAAGTTTAAAGGAGGTAATATTAGGTTAACCTTGACTTGGTAAATGAATCACTATGTTAAGTTCAATATTGGTGGTTTTTTGGCCCATGGTTTTGGTAACCTATGGTTTTGTACACATTTATTTTGATGTAATGAAGCCTTTAAAGAGGCTTGAGATATTCCATTTTAATGTGTCTGGAGGTGAATAATGAAGGCTCACTCGGCTGTCATGGCTAGAGGTCAAGTTTGTTTAAGGATCTTTACTGATCTATTGATGATGGTTTTTCCCAATTAGGTTTTCCAAGGTAAAATAGTGCTGTTGTTGCTATGTTGTAATATTTTATTTTCTCTCACATTTGTATTCCTAATAAATGGGATGAAAAAAACGAGCATATCAATAATGTAGTGGAAGTTACTTTGAGATGGGGAATTGGGTATTTCTAATTCTATAACCACATAAACATATGTCCCTAAAGCAATAAAAGAAAAACAATAAATTAGTATGGAATTACTATTGTTCATATAAAGTATTACAAATGGTTAGTGTTAGGGTCAATAGTTTTCATTTGTGGAATGTCTTTTGAATTCTTTAATTTTCAGTTTGAATAAGTCAAACTTTTAGTCACTGTCGCTATCATAAATTAGAAAGTCACCGTCTGACATCGCCATGAGTTTAGTCATCAAATGGTCCAGTCAAAGCATGAAGCAATATTGTGTCATTGGGAGTCATGGTTACATATTTATGAACAATCAAGTCATGGGGTATGTGTCAATTATGTGTTTGTCTGAAAGTTTCTCTTGACATCATTGCAGTCAATTTCTATTGCTCAAGGAAAATGGTCTTTTGAGAATATCCTATTTCTTATTTCCCCCTCTAATCTACCATTGTTTCCCTAGTTTCATAACCTAAACCTTCCATTATCCATTCATAAATCCCTTTCCTATTACCTATTCATTACTCATATAAATTTCATTTTCCCCATCCTATCCTAAACCTATCCCCTCAAAAGACCATGATTACACACTATACATGACATAACCCATATATTCCCCACTATCCAAGAACGCATGCTCCCTAATGTTCTAATGATTCCCATGCAAAAATAATCATATCACCCCAAATGGAGCACCTTATCACATCATGCTACATGACCAAATAGGTGCCAAATTCAAATCAAACAAAATGACTGCCATATCTCTTACACAATGTCTGCATGGTTGAGTTCAAGTTGGTTAATTATCATGGTTGAAGAATAAGGATTGGTTTGCAGCTAATGCAATTGTCGAGGATAGAGTTACAACCATCATAAAGTCATTTTCTGTGCAAACTCCAATCCACATAGTGATGTGCAACCCCTGTTTTCGCTGCCCAATGCTGCACAAATACTCTGTTTTAGTCATCATTTTGCAGAACAGTTTCCGATCACATGGAGGCGCATTTCAGGAAAATGAAAGAGGTTTTTCTCAAGGACGGGCCAAATAATAATATATTCTTCCAATATTTTCACATGTTTCATGGATCGAGATATTCAAATGCATCTTCAAAGCATATTTTCCGGACTATGCAAATTGCCTGTTTTAGTCATTGTTTTGCAGAGGTTTTTCTGAGGATATGGGGAAGAATTTGAAGAAACTGAGAGAGGATTTTCTTCACAACAAGCTCATATCCAAAAACCTATCTCATATTTTACATAGGTACTACCGTTTGGGAGTTACACGTGTCACTTTGTGGCCCATTTTTACAATTTTTTTTTGACAAAATGATGAAATTTTGCTGCACAACATAACCTAAGTTGCCTTTTCTATTTTCATCATCATTTCAAGATTTTTAATGTCAGGATAGGATCTTTTGGGACAATTTTTTTTATCTGGATAAGTTAAGAGGACATGTATAAAGTAGTTTTTTTTTTTTTTTTTTTCTCTTTGAAAGATAAAAGATAAAAGATGTTGTATAAGATCGATTTATGTAACTTTTGATAAAAAAACAGTGGATTGATGGATCGAAACATACTTTGAACCTGGTAATGATATCTTTATGATATGAAATGTATTTAAGATGGTAATGGACAAAGAATAAGGGGTTGGTTAGTAGTTGTATTTTGGAGAGAAGACTATTGGCATTTTCTGTAGTTTTTTGAGAATATTAATACAAATCCAGTTGTAGAAGTACATATATGTTTTTACCAGAGATTTGAATACATGGTGCTTTGATGTATGTCCCTCTTCTTATGTGAATGTGTATTATTTATTTGTTTATCATATTATCTCTGAAATATTCTGAATGTCTGAATTGTATTGCTTGGAATTCATCCATTGTGAGGTGCTCCATCACATACAATTTAAGTATTATTTCATTTCGTTATGATTATATGTTCAGAATTATTTCCAAGATAAATGCGTTATTCATCATAATCCTCATTTCATCTTTTCTGCTAAAGTTATATCGAAGATATATCCTCCGTTAGATGCCTTTGGTATAATGGACTATTGGTCTTATTCTTCCCATACAACTTAAACAATCATATTTTTCACTGATATGCACTATTCATTTCACCTCTACTTCCAAAGCAGATTTACTAGTCACTAGTTTGATCATAAGCACTCAAAGTTTGAATCCATTTCCCAATGGTACTCCTTACGAAACCCTACCAACACAAAGATTTAATAAAAAACTCATCCTTTGCCCAAGATCTAGCCATTGTTCTTCATTGAAGCCAACCTTTCATGATTGCGTTGAAAGAGAGAGCCCCCTGTAGAGTTGAAAGGGCTAGTTTCCAATTCTGCAAGTGGTTTGTGGTTATCTTTGTGGCCCTTTCTTCAGCCTAAAGGGATTTACAGAGTGCTAACAATTAGCAACATGATTCACATATTGGAGTTGCCTTTGTCATGTGCATTCCTAATATTACATGTTTCATTTAAAAAAAAGGTATTTGATAACAATATTCCAATTCAAAGTATTGTTCTAAAGCTTAATAAAGAGGGGAAAATCATATTACAACATGAAGTAATTATTGAAATAGGGATCAAGCAATTAGAGACTAGAGAAATCATTGGATACCTCATCAAGTGGAATAATATGCTAATGTAAAATGCAACTTGGGAAGATGAGATAATCATATACAAACTTCCACGACTATACAAGATCGAGGGAAACACTTGTTTGAAGGCAAGGAGTATGTTAAGCCCCTAATTCTTGCCCTTAGTTAATTATCACTACAATTATTGTAATCATGTACGCATATTATTTCACCATATCCCTATTTATAGATAAATATTAAGGACAATTATTAGAATTATCATATTACAATGTGTATTTACTATTTTGTGATAGGAGCTTTCCCCCATCTATAGGCTTGTTAGTCACTCTATATTTTACTTGTTTTAGGTGTGGCATTACCGAATTAGGTTGTTTTTTTATTCTTAGTTGGGTATGTGGTTTGAAATAACCTCTTTTAGCAAGGCTTAATTATGGTTGTTTGATGTTACAATGTTCTCTTGTCTAATAAAAAACTAGGGTCAAGCCACATAATAAAAAACTAATACATATCCATTTATGAACCATAAAAGAAAATGAATCACTTCTTATTATTGTCCAACTAAATAAAGGTAGATGACCAAGATAAAAATATTGAAATTACACCACTAAAAAACAACATATATATCCAATTACAAAACACATCTAATTAAATAAAAAACCTAAAATATATTAAATCTCATATAAATATAAACTGAATAATAAATATAGGGAGAAGATGAAATAACCATATTTATTTATCCAATAAACAACACCTTATCTTCTATCTTAAAAATTATAAAACATTATTTACTATAATAACAATAAATGTGAACACCATCAATCCAGAGCGCCACCCCTGGCCTCTAGCGACATGTAATCCTGGCTGTAATTGTTCTCTCCTGTTAATGTAAATAATAGAAATAGCATAGTTTTAACGATAAAAAAAAAATAACAATAAATGTGAATCTTAAATATTCTTAAACCCATACCAAATAAATAGCCTTACTTTTATATGATTACTTCATTTCTTAAAAAAAACATATAAATTATTCTAAAACGTTAAAAATTCGAAAATTTATTCATTATTGGTTAGGCGGATAGAAGACGACAATGCAAGCACATACCTTTATATTGCAATCAACAATTATTACATTAATTTAAAAAAAATAAAACACATTACTTACATAATCATCTCATAAATATAATAATCTTACACTCTTTAATCCTTAAAACCCAAGAAAAACAAACCCGGAATTAAGAAGAGAACATAATATATCCAACTTCACATGATAGCATTGGTTAGCCTTCTAAAGGCCATGAATATTGCATTTTCCAATAGAAAATGAGTTTTATTTCCTCTTGGCATGCTTTTGACTAACGCTACTCAATCAATTTAGAGCATGGCGTGTTAAGGATGGGACTTCTTTCATCATTCTAGAGGTTACACTTTCTGCGTACTTTGAAATATTATATTATCTTAAATTAATCTTTATGCGTACTTTGGAACGGCAGTGAACGATGTGGCATATTTAATATTATCTTAAATTGAACTTTATGCGTACTTTGGAATATATATATGTTAATTTAATCTCACTACACCTTTAAATATATATAGTCGTTTATAATATAAAAATATATTATTTAAAAAATCCCTTGAGAAACTTATCATCATTCATAGTAGTGGAACTCCTTTCAAATTTATAAGACGGGGACACGAGATTATTGCATAATTATTTTCATGTTTTTATTTTAATGGGAATGAGTATTTTTTTGTATTAAATCCATGCCTAATTGCAGTAAATATTTGCGAGAATTACATTATCAAATTATTTATGGACATGGTTACAACAAAAAGTCCATATGCGAATAATATTTTTATTTTCCTAGTACTATATATTCAACAAAATTGAAACAAAAGTCACAAATATTTGAAGCTAGTCATTAGAGAATTTTACTCAGAAGTATCTATTGGACGATTGAGGTCAATGTCTCGAGTTGGTTCCATTGTTGGGTTGATTGGTTTGGTCTCCTGAAGCTTGAGCACTGAAATTAAACTGCGAAGGACGTCCACCTCGTACTTTAGGTGTGAAATTCTTTGCTGCTGAGCTTCAATTATGTCCAGAGTGTTACCACAAAGGCACTTTGTTGGTATATGATGATTTATTCCCATGTTAACATGTAAACACATGAAGTTTTGATGGTATGTATTAAGCAATTTACTCACAAAGTATATCTAAGGGTGTTTATTAGTGTGGTTATGTTTTCAAGAAAGAGTTATTACTATGATGTTAATGTTGGTTCGTTCATACTATGTATGCGGTCGCTGAGGATTCCTACGACGAAGAATGAAGCTTGCGAATGATTTATCTTGGACTGAACTACACGAACTCCTACTCAAACTCGTACATGAACCTTCATGCATATCCAATGCCCAACACACTCTTCACACGACCTCCTGCCTTCACGAGCTTAATGGCACTCTAGGTCCTAAGTGAACTTATGATGAATCTCAAATGAACTTCACCCAGTCAAGATACTCATATATGCACAAATTAATGCAAGAAAAATAAATGAAACAAAATAACTTCCTCTTTTATTAAATTGCTCAATGGCTAGACATTACAAACATAGACATATTCATTCCTAAGAAAGTCTGGTCACTTTAGGTTCACACCAGGCTCACAAGTCCTGATGCACATGCTTCTTAGACTTTAGATTCTCTAGACACCTAAGAAAGTTTGGCCTTAGGCTCACACCAGGCTCACAGGTCCTGTTGTGTAGGGTTCTCAAACTTTAGATACTCTAGACCCTCAGATCTCTAATCTCTCACCTTCCAATTACAACCTCCAACTCCCGATGCTGTAATGACTCTCATCCCCTTTATTTATAGGAACTTGGGGAGACACGAAGCGTCTCCTAGTACTTAATGCTTTATTGTAGATGCTCTGAGATGTGGGTCAAACCACACCATAAGTTAGAGAAGTGCTCCGAGTATCAGAAAATCGTCTGGTAAAGTTTACAAAGTGGAGATGAAAAACATCCCATGAAACCTTTATTTACACAGTCAAGATATTATTGAGATCCCACGGTACTGGTCACACTCATAGTCAGGGGATTACACTTTACATTTATTTACATAGTAGAGATATTATCAGAATCCCATGGTATCGGTCCCACTCATAGTAAGGGGACTAGACTTTACATAGTGGATGCGTACAAAACATCCCAAGGCATCTAAAAGCAAAAATATTAAGCTCCCAACATGTTAGTACTAGGGTATCTTTGCCTAGCATAGGCTCCACTACTTTCCCATGCTTTTGTGATGATGCCATTGACTATCATAGGTTTTCCAATACAATTGATGTTTTATTTTAGTCATAACCAACCATTGGTGATGTCTAATCATATAATTTCATAAGATTTGGTCATCTGAGAAATTATTAAGATCAACTACAAATCTGCAGGGTTGATGAAAGCAATCCATACATTTTTCACATTCTTGTTGGAAATATGACTGGAAGCAAAGTGGGTCCATATCTGTTTTATTGATACCAAACCAATACGACCATTCCTTCAGCCATTCTAGTTTATGCAAGAGCTCGGTTAAAAATACAGATCCAAACTTCATGAGTGTATAATATGCGTGTCTTGGTTTGTCTCTGCAGAGTAAATTCCACCAGAGTTTTTTTGTATCCAATAAAGTCATAAATTGAATATGGAAATTTAAATTCTCGATTATGATGAGGCCATAGAAGTCTTTGATGGAATTCTGGGTCTCTAGTTTTACTGATGAAAAAATACTTATGATATGTTGCAGTTTTGGCTTGTTCTTCTCTCCAGATTAATTCAAGATCCCTGAAATGGTTTGTAAGAGCGTATTCAACTAAATTTGCATGATGTTGCGAATGGTCATAAACCATATCATGAATCCATCTGTTATATTTAGGATATATTTTTCTTTCTGGAACTAAATTCTATAGATCCCCATGAGGCTACAAGTTTCCATGTAAGACTTGAGTGTTTATGAGTTTCCAAGTTGGTTTCCAGGAACTGCAATAATCATCTTACTTCATAGAGTCTAGAATTTCTTTAAAAATTTCATTATTTTAGCCAGCATCCCACCCTGTGACTATTACCATTAAGCGAGTTTCTTCTTTAATATTTTCCCTTCTGAGAAAATCGAGAATGTTGTTATTGCTTCCTTTAATATGTTCTATGTCAAAGTCAAAATTTGAGAATAGGCCTTGCCACCTTGCAAATTTGGCCTCTCTAGATTTCTTGATATCTTTAGATGGAACTTTTTTCATCGCAGAAGCATCTGTTCTTAAAAAAACCTCCTATTCATTAAATGTATATCAAACATATCATATGCAGTTCCAGACCCCCTTTACCTCTTTGTTAATGGTAGAGTATTTATGTTTAGTTGGATTCCATATTGCAGAAGCTAACTGTATAATTTGTTCTTTGCCATCTTTTCATTGTTTCAGAACACCTCCCCATCTAATCTCACTAGCATTTGATTCAACTATATTGAACAGGTTCTCATCGGAGACATAATATGGGTAACACACACAACTTTTCCTTAATATTTTTCACAATGGCTGTGTGGCCTTCAGTCCATGGACTTGGATTTTTCTGCAATATCTGATTGAGGATCTTCCTGGATTGAGCACAATTCTTATAGAAATTGCAAACATAATTCAAACAATCCAAAAATATCTACAACTAAGTCTTGTTTTTAATCTCATCCGGATTTTTTTTAGCAAAGGCAACTGCATGTTACTAAAGTGTAATCTATCCATTCTCAATTATATGGCTAAGAAATTTTATTTTTGTCTGGAACACTTCCATCTTTTTCTTACTTAGTATTAGGCCACTATTTTTAACTATATGCTTAAATTTATATACATGGCACTTGAAGTGTTTTTCTAAAGATTTAGAAAAATCAATACATCATCAATATATACAATTAACCAATCAAAGTAACACTTGAATACCTAATCCAACACCATCTCGAACTTTGAAGGTGCATGCTTCAAACCAAATGGCATCACATTCCATCCATAGTGCCCATAAGGCACACTGAAAGCAATCTTAAATCTGTGTTCCTCTTTAATGGATACTTACCAAAATCTAGAATTCATGTCAAATTTCGAAAAGATCTTAGCACCTGCAACTCTGGCTATCAAATTTCCTTTATGAGGGATATATTAGGTATCATCTGCTAAAACATTATTGAATGGTCTGTAACTAATTACAAGCCTCGGAACACCCCTAATTTGTTCAAAATGTTTATTTACATAAAATCCGTAGCAGTTCCAGGGATTGCTGAATTCTCTAATAGGTTTTCTGTTCAACAAATATTCAATTTATTTTTGACAGAGCTTTCTATATTCTTCGTTTACCAGAATTGCTTTGCTTTTATAGGGTCTTCATGTATATTGTGATTTATATGGAAGCTACACAAAGTATTGTTTTCTATTCCAAAATGAATTTGTCTCTTCTACACAACATTATGATTCTAATTGGTGTCTTAAATTCTCAATTCTTCTTAGAACATCAGGTTGTTTTAGCCTTTCATCAATTTTGAGACTGGATTTCAAATCCTTAAGTTCTTCATCTTTTTTTTTTTCATATTGGTTTAACTCTTACTTGGATCATGGTTGAAATCTTAGGATTAGACATGAATGAAAGAGTGACAACTTGAATAAATCCTTCATTATTTGGGATAGAAATTAAACAGCATGATCTACCATCATTTAATCATGATGAAGCATGGGGTTCAACGATTGCGAAAAATGGATTTCCCAGAATATAGTCTATTGGGATATTACCTACTGCAAATTTGACATTTATGAAGTAGTATTTAAAACAAATTGTGGCTTTAGGGATTTCATATAGAAAATTGAATTCTTGCACCCCTAAGCCAATAAATTATCTTCTAGCTTTTGTCCAGTATCTAACAGGAATTGAATTTTTATTCAGGACATTAATATATGCTCATGTATCTAGTAAAGTCTTTAAAGTAAAGACTTCATTCTGTATTTTGATTTGGAGCATCACATGATATTGCTGATGTTGCACATCCATGATCTTCATATTATTCAACCCTTCAAAATCATTAGTTTTTGTTTCATAAATATCAATCTTAGGGTTCTTTAGAAAATATGTTTGCATCTCTGAAACTTGAAATACATTTTCATCTTCTTTTATTTTTCCCTTTTCTAAAATAGAAACTTTATGTTTAAGTTAGCCAATTTCTCTCTTCCTATTTTGTATCTCATGGCTAACCTCACTAAGAGTGAGGGTCCTCTATTTGTCTTGTTGACAACTTCTCTGGAATGATTTTTTATTCTTCTCAAAATATGCGTAAAAAAAGAGGGGTTTTGGAGCAATACCTTTTTGTGCGGTAGTTGATGATGAACCTTGATTCTTCAGCATCATTTGTAGGAATGTATCCACCAACTATTCCTTCATCTAATCTTCTGGTAGCATCTTTATTCCTGCTAGGATCTTTGCTTCATCATCATCTGTGCTATGAGCCATGCAAATTTTCAGCTTCCGTGATGGTGCTAGCTCGTCTTTAGAACTATATTCAGAATATGTTTCTAAAATGATGCAATGACAAACATTTGAGTTTATGAAATCACATTGGTCAACAAAAAGAACTGCTTCATCACTAGACTTTGGATCAGACAAATTGAAATTTGAAGTTTTAGTAGAATCACAACAATCTTATCCTAATATGTTCACTTCTTCTTTTATAGAAAAATTAGGACAATTTTCTATTTTATGACTTCTGGAACCACATTTATAGCACTCAATTGGTACCATTAGATTATTTTCTTCTCTAAGTGCCCTTTTTTGCTGGAGTTTCTTTGCAGCTTCTTGAGATCTTTTTCCTTTATGCAACTTAAAATTTTCTCCTTGTGGACATCTATTTGAAGTATGTCCCTATTTTCCACATAACCAACAAGTAAGCTTGTTCCATGCCTCTTGTTTGTGTGTTCTGAGATGTATATCTTTTGGAATTTAATAATGGGATCTCAAGGCTTTCTTATAATAACCTTTTGATGAGGTTCTTTTGTATCTTCTAGGCATAACAAAATAATTTGTCTTCTTTTTTGAGTTTTTCTTTATGGATTTATTAACCTTCTTTCTATGTACAACTAGGTCATCTATAGAAAAACCATATTTATTGCATATATATTTACTGTCTGGAAATATTAACAACTTTTGAATAGACTTATTAACTTTCATATTTGTGCATAAGCTAACTAGAGCCTTAGTTATGATACAATAAATTTCACCCCAAGTATAAGATTCATAAGGATTTTTTAATGCTTCTTGAATATTCAAATAATCAACAAACTTGGAGGGAAGAGCTGCAAGATATACCTGTTTCCACAGAAGGTTTTTAATGTCTTTCACTTCATATATCCTCTGGACCTGGTCTTTGTGAAAGTCATCATATTGCGACATTTTATTGAATTTTAAATTCATCAACACCATGGAATGTTTGTCTGAAATTTCTGTATCAACACCACACCAATGTTCAAGGATCATCAATGTTAATTCTCCTATCATATTATTTTGTGTATTCCCATCATCATTCATTACTACATCTCATATTTCATCCTTAACCACTTCTTATGACATATTTTCAACAAGTTCAGGGGAAGATTCAACCTCCCACCATCTTTGTAAAGTACCGGTGAAGCATTGGATCAATGTCTTGCAGACTTCAACTTCACTTTTTCCTTCATACACATGAGTTTATAATATGTGTGCATCTGACCTATCATTTGTCTAATTTGTCATGTGCTTAAATTGTCAACATTACACTCTTTGTGTGCATTAGGAGAGAAAGTATGGAATTCAGACACTCTTCCTTTCCCACTAAGATAAGGAGCATGATATCTAGAGAAGTGGCTTGGTAATGGTTCATATGCAGGTAAGAAGAGAAGGTTCTTTATCAAAAGAAGAGGACTTCCATTTTCTTTTGGGAACATAGTAGGGAATATGTCAACTAACTTTTGTGCATGGTGTATATGGATATGATGACGGAACATAAGAGAAGAAGGAACATATTTATCTTTACTCGCCAAAGACATTTTTTCAAATTTTGAAGAAAGATCTTGAATTTTTTCATGCGTTGATACAAAAACTTCATGAAATTGTTTTTCAATTCCTTCAAATTGACCTTATCAGAAGAAGAGGAATTATCAAACAAACTCTGTATATTAGATTGTTATGAATTAGCTTCATTCTCTTGCAACTCTCGGAAAGAGACTGATTTTCTTCCAACTTCCATTTTATTTTATAAAGAAGAGATTAAGTATTACCTGTTGAACTAAACATTACTGGCTCTGATACTAATTTGACCAATGCGGTCGCATAGGTTTCCTCTGATGGAGAATGAAGCTTGTAATTATTTATCTTGGACTGAGCTACCCAAACTCCTACACGAACTCGTACATGAACCTTCAAGCAGATCTAATTCCCAACATGGTCTTCACACAACATCTTGACTTCACGATCTTAATGGAACTACAGGATCCTAAGTGAACTTCCGATGAACCTCAGATGAACTTCAATCAGGAAAGATACTAATATATGCACAAAGAAATGCAAGCAGAATAGTTGAAAAAAAATAACTTCCTCTTTTATTAAATTGCTCAATGGCTAGATATTACAAATGCAGATAGACTCTTTCCTAAGAAAGTTTTGCCACCTTAGGTTCGAAATAGGCTCACAGGTCCTCATGCGCAAGATTCTCAGACTTTAGACTTTCTAGACACCTAATAAAATATGGCGACCTTAGGTTCACACCAGGCTCACAAGTCCTAATGCACATGCTTCTCATAATTTAGATACTCTACACCCTCATATTTCTCACCTTCTGATTACAACCTCCAACTCCCGATGCTTCAGTGACTCTCATCCCCTTTATTTATAGGAACTTGGGGAGACATGAAGCATCTCACAGTACTATCTAATGCTATATCGTCGATGCTCTAAGATGTGGGTCAAACTGCACCATAAGTC
This sequence comes from Pinus tabuliformis, assembly GCA_031772625.1. Lineage (NCBI taxonomy): Eukaryota > Viridiplantae > Streptophyta > Pinopsida > Pinales > Pinaceae > Pinus > Pinus tabuliformis. The sequence goes on from CM062807.1 coordinate 140,456,239, forward strand.
AGAGAAGTTCTTCGAGTCTCAGAGAAACGTCAGGTAAAGTTTACAAAGTGGAGATTAAAAGCATCCCATGAAACCCTTATTTACATAGTGGAGATATTATCAGAATCCCATGGTACCGGTCACACTCATAGATAGGTGACTAGACTTTACATTTATTTACACAATGGAGATATTATCAGAATCCCATGGTACCTATCCCACTCATAGTCAGGGGAATAACATTTACATAGTAGATGCGTACAAAGCATCTTGAGGCATGTCAAAGAAAAAATATTTAGTTCTCAACATGTTAGCACCAGGGAATCTATGGCTAGCATAGGCTCCACTACTTTTTGATGCCTTTGTGAAGATGCGTTTGACTATCATGGGCTTTCCCAGTATAATTTGATATTTTATTTTAGTCATAACCAACCATTGGTGATGTCTAATCATATAATTTCCTAAGATTCGGTCATCTGAAAAATTATTAAGATCAATTACAAATCTGCAGGGCCGATGAAAGCAATCCATGCATTCTTCACATTCTTGTTGGAAATTTGACTGGAAGTAAAGTGGGTACATAACTATTTTATTGATACCAAGCTAATACCAATATTGCTTCAGCCATTCTAGTTTATGCAAGAGCTAGGTTAAAAATAAAGATACAAACTTCATGAGTGTATAATATGTGTGTCTTGGTTTGTCTCTACACAGTAAATTCCACAAGAGTTTTTTGTATCTAGAAAATTCATAAATTGAATCTGGAAATATAAATTTTGGATTATGATGAGGCCGTAGAAGTCTTTGATGGAATTCTAGGTCTCTGGTTCTATTCATGAAAAGATACTTATGATATGTTGCAATTATGGCCTATTCTTCTCTCCAAATTAATTTAATATCCCTGAAATGGTTAGTAAGAGCATCTTCAACTAAATTTGCTTGATGTTGTGAATGGTCATAAACCATATCATGAATCCATCTGCTATATTTAAGATATATTTTTCGTTCTAGAACTAAATGTTGTAGATCCCCATGAGGCTGCGAGTTGGCATATAAGACTTGAGTGTTTCTAAGTTTCCAAGTTGGTTTCTAGGAACTGCAACAATCATCCCAATTCGTAGAGATTGGAATTTCTTGAAAATTTAATGATTTTGGCTAGCATCCCACTCTGTGACTATTACGATTAAATGAGTTTTCTCTTTAAGATTTTCCCTACTGAGAACACTGGGAATGTTGTTATTTCTTCCTTTAATATGTTCTGTGTGAAAGTCAAAATTTGAGAATGGGGCTTTCCACCTTGCAAATTTTTCCTCTCCAAGTTTCTTGATATCTTTAGATAGAAATTTTTTTCATAGTAGAATCATCCATTCTTAAAAGAAACCTCATGTTCGTTAAATGTATATCAAACTTATCTATGTAGTTTTAGGCCCCCTTTACCTATTTTTCAATGGTAGAGTATTTTTGTTCAGTTGGATTCCATATTCCAGAAGAAAATTGTATAATTAGTTCTTTGTCATCTTTCATTTGTTTCAGAACACCTCCCCACCCAATGTCACTAGCATCTGATTCAACTATCTTGAACATGTTCTCATCAGAGACATATAATATGGGTAGTGCATGCACCTTTTCCTTAGTTTTTTCACAGCGGTTGTGTGGGATCCAGTCCACGCACTTGGATTTTATTACAATATTTGATTGAGGATCCTCCCGTATTGAGAAAAACTCTTATAGAAATTGCAAACATAATTCAAACAATGTAAAATTCTTTGCAACTGAGTCTTGTCTTTAATCTCATTTGGAAAATTTTTAGCAAAGGCAACTGCATATTGCTGAAGTGTAATCTGGCCATTCTCAATTATATGGCCAAGAAATTTTATTTTTGTCTTGAACACTTCCATATTTTTCTTACTTAGTACCATGACACTATTTTTAATCATTTGCTTAAATTTATATACATGATTGAAGTGTTCTTCTAAAGATTTAGAAAAAATCAATACATCATCAATATATATACAATTATTAAATCAAAGTAAGGCTTGAATACCTCATCCATCACCTTCTGGAACTTTGAAGACACATGTGTTCAAACCAAATGGCATCACATTCCACTCATAGTGCCCAGAAGGCACATTGAAAGCAGTCTTGAATCTATCTTCCTCTTTAATGGATTCTTTCCAAAATCCAAACTTCATGTAAAATTTTGAAAAGATCTAAGCACCTGCAACTCTAGCTATCAAATTTCTTTTATGAGGGATAGGGTAGGTACCATATGCTAAAACATTATTGTGTGGTATGTAATTAATTACAAGCCTCAACAGCCCCCTAATTTGTTTAAAATGTTTATTTACATAAAATCTGTAACAGTTCCAATTACTGCTGGATTCTCTAATTAGTTTTATATTCAACAAATATTGAATGTATTTTTGTCAAAACTTTCTATATTATTCGTTGATAGGAATAGCTTTTATTTTACAAGGTTTTCCTGTATATTCTGATTTATATGGCAGTTCCACAAAATATTATTTTCTATGCCAAAATGAATTTGGATCTTCTACACAACACTTTGATTCTAATTGGTGTCTTAAATCCTCAATTATTCTTCGTACATCACGCTGTTTTAACCTTTCCTAAATTCTGAGACCGGATTTGAAATCCTTAAGTTCTTCCAATCTTTTTTTAGATTGGTTTAACTCTTGCATTGCTTGGATCATGGTTGAAATCCTTGGAGTAGACACAAATGGAAGAGTGATAGCTCACAAAAAGTCTTCATTATTTGGGATATAAATGAAATAGCCTGATCTACCATCATCTAATTATGTTGAACCATGGGGTTCAACGACTTTCAAAAACAGATTTCCCAGAATACAGTTTACTAGGATATTAACTACTGAAAATCTGACATTTATGCAATAGCATTTAAAACAAATTGCGCCTTTAGGGGTTTCATATTGAAAATTTTGGGTGTGTGTTATATTATTTCCGCGACTACCCCATGTGCAGGGAGTTCATAGGGGGGCGGAAACCCCCCCTGTACGTTGCGTCGAGCGTAGCGGTGCCTCAGGAATATTTTTTTTTGGACCCTATATTAGGTGGGCGGACGTACCTATGGTTTTGTGCATGCATTTTGCACTGTGGGTTGTGTTATATTCCATCCACAACTAGCCCACATAGTTATTAGAAGGGGGGTGGAGCCCCCCTTTCGTTGCACCGATTGCGTAACATGGGGAGTCACAGGGGGTTTGAGGGGTGCAGGTAACCCCACTCCATGGGGTCTGGGGTAGCGCCCCGGAAAATTTTGGTTTTCGACCCTATATTAGGTTGGGCGGACCTACCTATGGTTTTGTGCATGTTTTTCGCACATGGTTTTGGACGCGATGGTTTTCGGTCCATGGTTTTGGACGCGATGGTTTTTGGTCCATGGTATTGGATGCTTTGACATGTATAAATATGTATTGTAACATTGAAAGGAAAATAATGAAAAATCAAGCTGGTAGTCCCGGTTTTGGGATCCAGGGGAAAATCTCAGTGTATATGTGTTTTATGTGTTATGCTCTCGCATTGTTTATTTTCTATGTTTTAGAATTCGTATGCAGGTAATTTCTATATGGGGTTAAAACCTACATTTGGTATCGGAGTTGTTTTGGCTTCAAGGGGATGCCTTTGTTGCTGAGGGGTTTCGCTCGGGCCTATGGTAGACCCTGTTCAGTGGGAGATCTTCGGGATCGATTTTGGTGGTGAAAGAAGATGTTGAGCAGTGGAAAGATAGAGATCGATAAATTTAATGGTTAGAGTTTTGAGTTATGGAAGCTCAAGATGGAGGATCTGTTGGTGGATAAAGATCAGTGGATCATGGTAGATCCAGGTACTAAACCAACGGGAGTGTCCGATGAAGAATGGAAGAAGTTGGATCGTAAGGCAAAGAGCACAATACGATTGTGTGTATCAGATTCAGTATTGATGAATGTATCAGGGGAAGCTACCGTGAAGGCTTTGTGGGACAAGTTAGGGACTTTGTACCAATCTAAGTCTCTAGTGAATAAACTGTTCCTACGGAAAAAGCTGTATAACCTGAGGATGAAAGATGGAGACTTGGTGACAGAGCATTTGAGTGCGTTTAATACTGTGGTAAGTCATATATCATCTGTTGCTATCAAAATTTCAGATGAAGATAAGTGCATTAGTTTTTGTGTTCTCTACCAGATTTGTGGGATAGTCTGGTTATTGCAATAGGTAGCAATGCAACTGCCTTGCAGTTTGATGAAGTAGTCTCATCCTTGCTCACGGAGGAGATGAGATGGAACAATATTAAGAGCCAGAATGGTGATGCCTTGTTTGTACAAGGACAGTCCCAAAACAGAAACAAAAATAAGTCATCGAGTGGGAGATCTAAATCTAGAGGGAGATCTAAATCTCCAGGAAAACCTGTAAAGGTGGTGTGCTGGAAATGCGGAAAGGAAGGGCACTACAAAAGGGACTGTAAATCTAAAGCTCTTGACAAAGGAAAGGGATCTGATGATGCTTCTTCTGCAGAGGCAAAAACCACCTCAGATGAAGGTGGGGATGTGTACTTGGCTTCTTCAAGTACACATGTAGATCATGGAGCATGGTTGATTGAATCAGGTGCATCCTTTCACTTCACTCCCCATAGAGAGTGGTTCTGCGAGTATGATAAATACGATGGTGGTGATGTCTTCTTAGGGGATGATAGGAAGGCTAGAATCGTTGGTCGCGGAAAAGTAAAGTTGAAGTTGCAAGGTGGAAGGGTTAAAACACTTTCGGGTGTCCTACATATTCCTGCATTAGCTAGAAATATGATTTCTGTAAGCAAGTTGGATGATGCAGGTGTAAAAACAGTGTTCAAGAAGGATATCTGCAAGATGGTTTGGGGAGCATTGGTATTGATGCAGGGAGTTCGTATTGGAACTCTGTACAAGCTGCAAGGTAGCATTGTTGTTGATGGGTGCAACAATTCTGTGGTTCCTGAAAGTGGATCATAAAATCTAATGGTCTCTGGAGAGAAGACCATGCTGTGGCATCAAAGGCTTGGAAATGTTGGAGAGAAGGGCCTTTGAATACTTCATGGTAAAGTTATGGTAGAAGGTATGAGTAATAACTCTCTGGATTTTGATTTTTGTGAAAATTGTGTATATGGGAAGCAAAATCGAGTGAGTTTCCCCTTTGGTGGTAAGAGGGTGAAATAGATATTAGAGCTTGTGCACAGTGATGTGTTTGGACCTGTGAAGGTTCCATCACTGGGTAAGTCTGTGTACTATGTATCATTTATAGATGACTTCTCAAGGAATACATGGATATATTTCCTTAAGAAGAAATCTGAAGTCTTTGACAAGTTTAAAGAATTTAAGGCTCTGGTGGAAAACCAGACAGAGAAGAAGATAAAGGTGTTGAGGACAGATAAGGTGGAGAGTTTTGCAGTAAGGAATTTGAAGAATTATGTGAGAAATGTGGTATAGCATGGCAGAAGACTACTCCATATACACCTCAACAAAATGGAGTCGTAGAAAAAATGAACAAGACGTTGATGGAAAGGGAAAGAAGCATGCTTAGTGGTGCTGGGTTAGGACAGGAATTTTGGGCAGAGGTGGTGGAGACAACATGTTACCTGGTCAACAGATCACCTTCATGAGCATTGGAGGATAAGACTCCACAAGAGGTATGGACTGGTAAGAAACCCTCTCTTTCACATTTGAGGGTATTTGGATGTGATGCATATGTACATGTTCCAAAGGAGAAACGAACAAAGTTGGATAGTAAATCTGAAAAGTGCATCTTTATTGGGTATAAGGATGGTTTAAAGGGTTATAAGATTTGGAAGCCAACAACAAGGAAGTTTGTGTACAACCGAGATGTGGTGTTCAGATAGGTGAAAGATGTTATTAAACATGAAGTCCAACCAAAGGAACATGAGAAGATAGAGTTTGAGCTAAAGGAGGAAGAATCAGAATCTACAACAGAGGAGGAATCAGAAGATGAAGAGCCACAAACTCCGGGTGTAAGAAGATCAGTTCGAGAAAGAAGGTAGCCAGAAAGGTATAGTCCATTTGCTTTCTGTTCAAATTTTGCTTTATCTATTACTGATGATGATCCCAAAACTATGAAGGAAGTAGTAGATTCAGAGGATGGAAAACTCTGGAAAGAGGCCATGGTTGATGAAATGGAATATTTGCACAAAAATGAGGCTTGGGATCTGGTGGAATTGCCGACTGGAAGGAAACCCATTGGCAAAAAATGGGTGTTCAAGAAGAAGACAAATGCAGAAGGAAAGGTGGAGAAATACAAAGCTCGATTGGTAGCAAAAGGTTATTCCTAGGTGCCAGGAATTGATTTTGGTGATATTTTTTCTCCTCTTGCCAAGGTAACTTCTATTAGGTTACTTTTATCTGTTTCTGTTGCTTTTTATTTTGAGGTAGAACAGATGGATGTGAAGACAAAATTTCTTCACGGGGATCTGGAAGAGGAGATCTACATGAAGCAACCTAAAGGCTTTGCGGTGAACGGTAAGAAAGAACTAGTATGCAAGTTAAAGAAGTCTTTGTATGGGTTAAAACAGTCAACAAGGATGTGGTATCAAAAATTTGATACATTTATACGGGGACTTTGCTTCACCAGAAGCAAAGCAGATCACTGTGCATATTTTAAATTAATTGGTGACCTTGTTATTTATCTGGTCTTGTATGTGGATGATATGTTGCCGGTTGGAAATGACAAAGAAATTATCTAGGATTTGAAGACCCAATTTTCCTCCAAATTCGACATGAAAGATCTTGGTGCTGCAAACTATATTTTGGGAACGGAAATTAAAAGAGATCGGGAAGGGAGGAAGCTTTGGTTAAACCAGAGGAAGTATGTCGAGACAATACTGCAGAGGTTTAATATGTAGGATAGTAAACCGGTGAAGGTTCCCATTCTTGTAGGTGTAAAGTTATCTGCTGAACAATGTCCCAAGACACAAGAAGAGGAAGAGGATATGTCCCATTTTCCATATGCAAGTGCAGTCAATAGCCTGATGTATGCAATGGTCTGTAGGAGACTAGACATTGCACATGCAGTGGGAGTATTGAGCAGGTTTATGTCAAAACCAGGGAAGGAGCACTGGACAACAGTGAAGCAGGTTTTCGGGTATTTGCGTGGCACTAGTGATTATGGTTTGTGCTACTAAGGAAGACCAGGATTAGACAGAGTGTTGGCTATTTGTGGGTTTGTTGATGCAGACTGGGCTGGAGATCTGGATCAGAGAAGATCTACAAGTGGGTATGTGTTTAACCTATTTGGAGGTGCAGTCAGTTGGATGAGTAAGAAACAATTTGTAGTGGCACTATCAACTACAGAGGTAGAATACATGGCAACCACTCATGAAAGCAAGGCAGCAGTTTGGTTGTAGAGATTGTGTTCAAGTATGGGGTTAGTACAGGTAGTTATAAGGATAGACTGTGACAACCAAAGTGTAATTTTCTTGGCAAAGAACCCTGCAAAGCACATTAATGTTCAGTATCACTTTGTGAGGGATATGATAGAAGAAAAAAAGGTGTTGCTGGTAAAGGTGGACACTTTGAAGAATACTGTAGATGCATTGACAAAATCTGTGAGCTCTGAGAAGTTATCTTGGTGTAGAGAAACAATGGGCGTTGCAAGGCTGGATACATGACTAAGCTCTCTTGTGGCCCCCTGTGGAAAGAAAACTACAAGTGGGAGAATGTTGGATTGTGTTATATTATTTCCACGACTAGCCCACGTAATTAACCGAGGGGTCAGAAGGGGGGCGGAGCCCCCCCTTCATTGCGCTGATTGCATAGCGGGGGGAGTCACGGGGGGTTTGAGGGGTGCATGTAACCCCACTCTATGGGGTTTGGGGTAGCGCCCATAAAATTTTGGTTTTGGACCCTATATTAGGTTGGGCGGACCTACCTATGGTTTTGTGCATGTTTTTTCGCACATGGTTTTGGACGCGATGGTTTTCGGTCCGTGGTTTTGGACGCGATGGTTTTCAGTCCATGGTATGGATGCTTCGAAATGTATAAATATGTATTGTAACATTGGAAGGAAAATAATGAAAAATCAAGCTGGTAGTCCCGGTTTTGGGATCTAGGGGAAAATATCTGTGTATATGTGTTATGCTCTCGCATTGTTTATTTTCTGTGTTTTAGAATTCGTATGCAGGTAATTTCTGTATGGGGTTAAAACCTACATGCACATGGTTTTGGGCATGATGGTTTTCTGTCCATGGTATTTTGTAGATCTGGTCAAGGGAACTACAATTATGTTCTAATCCAGGGTTAATCGATTGGTGTTTATGGATGCTTCGACATGTATATATATGTATTGTAACATTGAAAGGAATATAATAAAAAAATAAATATGGTAGTCCCGATTTTGGGATCTAGGGGAAAATGTCTGTGTATATCTATTTTATGTTTTATGCTCTCGCCATTATTTAATTTTATTTTTTATAATTCGTATGTAGGTAATTTTTGTACAGGGTTAAAACCTACATTTGGTATCAGACATGTTTTGGCTTCAATGGGATGCCTTTGTTGCCGAGGGGTTTTTCTCGGGCCTGTGGTAGACCCTGTTTAGTGGGATATCTGCGGGATCGATTCTTGTGGTGAAAGAATATGATGCGAAGTGGAAATATAGAGATAGACAAATTTAATGGTCAGAGTTTTGAGTTGTGGAAACTCAAGATGGAGGATCTAATGGTGGATAAAGATCAGTGGATAGCGATATATATGGGTACTAAACCAACAACAATGTCAGCTGAAGGCTAGGTGAATTTAGATCGGAAGGCAAATAACACAATATGGTTGTGTGTCTTAGATTCAGTATTGCTGAATGTATTAGGGGAAGTTTCGACGAAGGTTTTATGGGACAAATTAGGGACTTTGTACCAATCTAAGTCTCTGGTGAATAAATTGTTTCTACGGAAAAAGATGTATAACCTGAGAATGAAAGATGGAGACTCGGTGACAAAGCATCTAGACGCGTTTAATATTGTGGTAAGCTAATTATTATCTGTTGATATTAAAATTTTAGATGAAGATAAGTGCATCATTTTTTGTGTGCAACAAACACTACCTGCTTGAACTGCACAATTTTTCCCTCAGTGGGCACTGCGTAAAATTTTTCCTCAGTGAGGACTGTGCATAAATTTCCCTCAGTTTCGCCTGAGCTATGCACTACACATTCTCAGTGATCAAGCTCGACCCTTGGCTTCTTGAACTGCACAATTTCATAGTCACTAGGCCTTCTCCCCTGACCCGTCACTCAACCCTGACCCATTCCATGAATCCAAGTGCTTTACCTTAGGTTAGGGGTTTATTAGGCTGATGTCATCTTGTCATGAGTGGATTGCAGAAACATGAATTTTACCATGTTATGGAAATATGATGAAGAAGGAGGACATGCTAGATGACACTGAAGGGACTAAGGATAAAATATAATCATCAGATCAGAAGATCAAGGAACCCCGAGGTATGATAGAAGATTAGATATTAGGACCGCATGAAGACTCCATCTGATTCACAACCCTTTGGAGGGTAGGTATGAAAAACAAAAAAAATATTTCATGAAGTTGAAATGCACCTCTTAGTGTAGTATGAAGGACATATTATCATTGTCATATCATTATTTCTTCAATGACATGTATGGTCACAAACATTGAATGTCATTACATGTGTTTCCGCTAAGTGTTTCGCTCCCTTTCACAAGATATGCAAGATGCCATCTTTTTTCATGCTGGATATTGCACTTTATGCATAAGATCATTCTGGTGGTTCCAAGGGATCATCTTTATGTTTATGAATTTTCCTAACCATGTAAACACTTGTCACACTCATTCACAAAGTTTTGAGCGTTGTCGCATAAGTGTCGTCACAATTGTCACAAAGTCTATCTTATGTGTCACACTTGTCATGAAGTGTCACGCATAAGCGAAAGTGTTGTTCATGTGTCATGGGTGATCAATGTTGTTGAGTCATCAAGTATTCTAAGTGTTAGGACACAATCGAAGCTTCATCACTTCACTTGTTGGTCTCAATGGTCCAGCACTTGGCCTTTTCTGAAAAAACTCCCCAACCCTTCAAATTGGCTTCACCTAGCCTGCTTGGACTATGCACTGCATAGTTCCAGTTAGCACGTTGTGACCTTGAACCTTGGATCTGTGCAATGCGTAGTTAATGTTCCCTAGGGCTGCTACATTGCATAATTCCTCAGCCCAAGACCCAACCTTCCCTTCTAGAATTATGCAATATTTTTAGTCAACCTTCCCTTCCAGAACTGCACAGAGTTTCCTTAAGTAGTCCTCCCCTCATCCTAACCCACTGTCTCTCAAAACTGCGCAAAGACTATCCCTCAGCCCAACCTTGGCTACACATTGTGTAGTTTCATGCCTCAAGCCTCAACTCGGATGTTGGGACTATGCAATGCATAGTCACTGAACCTCCCTCTTCGACTTGCAACTCAATTCCGACTCAGTCTTTGAAGTTGAATATACCATATTAGGCTAGGAGGGTTTTAGGATGATGTCGTCTTGTCATGAGTGGATTGTAGATATAGGAACCTAGTGGGATGATTAAGAACTAGATGAAGGTGGAAGACATGCAAAGAAAATTCTTGTAGCTAAGCATGCAAGCTGATATATCAAGGCAAATCAAAGGGACACCAACTCGCGACTACAACCCAAGGCTTGAGATCATTGAATATTCCTGTCACCAAGCCATGAGGAGGTGGAAGACAAGATTATGCTCAAGAATACATCATTCACAACATCAACAGTGGCTTGACACTGCCACAACATCCAAGAAGTTTACATTAGCAACGCCATGTCATGTCTTGACATGAGTTGTCATATGCCACATCATCATTGTGGACCATGTATATTATATTCAAATGTATTGTAAAGTGGAAGTCCAAAGGACACACATGAATATGGAGTCATGTAAGTTGAAAATTCATAGGAAGTTGAAGAATCATGAGGGTAGTCAAAGAGTCACAAAGGGGAAGAATCACCCCTTGGTTATATATACCCTCTCATTGTATGAGCAAAGGACTTTTCACCTTGGCTCCTCCTGCAAGGCATTAGAGAGATCAACTAGTTATCTGAGGAGCAAGGAGTGGCTCCAATGTCTCACTATTGGGGCTAGTGATGTACATTGTAAACACGTGTCTTGGAACTTTTTCTTAATGACAGAAGCCTTTCAAGGCAAACATGTTCTTCATACATGGACTATGAATGTTTGTAAGACTATTATGTGGATGTTTCCTTTCACATGTATGAAGATAGTTGAAGTATTTTTTATTTTTATTTTAGTGCTTATCTTATTGAGAATGTGTTGTAATGGTTGTTATCACTGTCCCATCCTTGTGGACTATTCCACGGGATACTAAACAAATGTTTACTCGATGTTGGTTGTAACAATCGTCACATCCACTGTGGACTATTCTGTTGGATGTTAGACGAAGCTTTCTAGTTCACATGTGTCTCTTCCTGTGTGGTACTATTACCTCTCACTTAGAGGCTCACTTTTATCCCCACTTTGCAGTAGAAGAAGCTCGACACAATTGCAACTGCACACTCACCAGGAACACCTCCCTTACTTTTCGAAGACACCATTGCATCACTCTCCTATGTTAAAAGCTAGAGCCAAGGCATATATTTAAGGATTTGGAAACTGGGCCTTTATACTAGATGGGACTCTTACACAAAATGGTATGAGGTCTAATTGAGACTTCATATCGGGGAGATCCCCTTGGTTGATGTATTTCTCACACCGTCAACACTTGTTGTGATTCATTCCCGTAGTCAAGAATCAATATCAAGTGTAATTATAATTACAAATGCCCAAAATCATACAATATAACATCATGTCATTAGATGGGAAGAACTTAGTTTTCCTGAAAACTGGGTAGTTGATATTCCAAAGTTTCAAAAAATTCAAAATATTACTTCTGCCTAGATACAAGATAATTCATCCTCTGCAGTATTATCTATTCCCATAAGGTCCATAATCCCCAGACAGAGGATAGATAAAGAAATTCATGCATACAAACATTCCCATCATATAATTGCTGAAGAAGCATCTACAAGATACCCTTCTACTCGTACAAATTGTTTACATATTGAATTGTTTGAGTTAGCACAAGTTTTGAACTTTTCTAATGTAGATGTTAAATGACCTGCATGCAAGAACCTAGTCAATTTTAACTCTATTGTACATATTAATTCTCACAAAAACTATAATCCCAGAACTAGAGAAGCCCCTTTTTCTCTTTTGAATAATTCTTGTCCAAATCCAAAATGTAGTAACATATCTTTCCCACATGATAATATATGTGTAATGCATGAGTTACCTTATTTTGAGAATGAAGACCCCAAACTTATTGAAATGTTCAGTAAGATGAGATCACTTGGGATGTCGAGACATGGGTTGGGTTAACTTGAGAAGATGGATGAGATCATTACCTCTTGCATATTCCAGAACCCAATACCTAAAGACTGTAAAAATCCATCCAAACCAGAAATGTACAAATTCTTATTCTTAGTGGAGGGTTGTCCAAAATACAAAGTAGACTCTGATTTGTTGAAGAAGATGTTAAATTGAGATTTTTTCACACACCCACATTCAAAAGAGTTCAATATGTATACATCCTCAGAAGAAAAACAAAGCCTTTCTCTAGAATGGAAAGAATATATGAATCAGATAAACACCTAGATTTCTTTCTATGAGTGGAGAAAACAGAAAAAAGACACAAATGCTCAAATGATGTCTACAAAATTATCCTCAAAACATAAGTGGACAACCTATGATGGTTCAAAGATTAAATCTCCCTCTACTTTTCCATCTTTCATAGGAATTACTTTAGAAGAAAAGGATAAATCAGCTAAAGCTGCTCTCTAGTGTTAAAGGACAATTTTGCCACATGAATAGATGAAAGAATACAACAAGTAAGTGAGTAGTTAAATTGGAAAAATATTGCCCTCAAGGGTTTTGGAATTTATTCCTTAGCACACAATGCCCAAAAGGAGAAAATTGATTCTCTACAAGTATTTGTAAATACTATAAATAGAAGTTTGAATGATTTTCAATTTTCTATATCTACCTTAGAAGGTTTTGTTAAAGAAGGAAATAAAGATACAAAGTTTTTGTCAAAAAAAATGGAAGGTCAATTTGAAGGAATTGAAAAAGAAGTTCATGAAGGTTTTGTATCAACACATGAAAAAATTCAATATCTGTCTTCAAAATTTGAAAAAATGTCTTTGACCAGTAAAGACAAAGATATTCATTCTTCTCTTTTGTTTAGTCATCACATCCCTATACACCATGCTTAAAAGCTAATTGACAGATTCCATACTCTGTTCCCAAAGAAAAATTAGAGTCCTCTTCTTCTGAAAAATAACATTTTCATCTCTTACCTATATATGAACCATTACTAAGCCACTTCTCCAGATATCCTGCTCCTGATCTTAGTGGCGAAGGAAGATTGCATGAAATCTGTACTTTCTCTCCTAATGCACATAAAGAGTGGAATTTTGACAATTTAAGCACATGCCAAATTAGACAGATGACAAATAATATGTACAAAGAGTATAAATTCATCTGTATGAAAGGAAAAAGTGAAGTTGAAGCCTGCAAGACATTGATCCAATGCTTCACCAGTACTTTACAGATATGGTGGGAGGTTGAATCTTCCCCTGCACTTGTTCAAAATATGTTAGAAGAAGTGGTTAAGGATGAAATAGGAGATGTAGTAATGAATATTGATGGGAATCCAAAAAATAATATGATAGGAGCGTTAACATTGATGATCCTTGAACATTGGTGTGGTGCTGATACATAAATTTTAGACAATAATTCCATGGTGTTGATGAATTTAAAATGCAAGAAAATGTCACAACATGATGACTTTCACAAAGACTAGGTCCATAGGATATATGAAGTGAAAGATTGCAAAAACCTTCTATGGAAACAAGTATATCTTGCAACTCTTCCCTCCAAGTTTGTTGATTATTTAAAAATTCAAGAAGCATTCCAAAATCCTTATGAATCTTATACTTAGGGTGAAATTTATTGTATCATAACGAAGGCTCTAGTTAGCCTATGCACAAATATGAAATTTAATAAGTCTATTCAGAAGTTGTCAATATTTCCATATAGTAAATATATATTCAATAAATATGGTCTTTCTATAGATGACCGAGTTGTACATAAAAAGAATGTTAAGAAAGCCATAAAGTAAAACTCAAAAAAGAAGACAAATTATTTTGCTATGCCTAGAATATACAAAAGAACCTCATCAAAAGGTTATTATAATAGAGTCCTGAGATCCCATTATTACAGTCCACAAGATATACATCTTAGAACACACAAAAAAGAGGCATGGAACACTATTAGTTGTTGGTTATGTGGACAACAGGGACATACTCAAACAAATGTCCACAAGGAGAAAATTTTAAGCTGCATAAAGGAAAAATATCTCAAGAAGTTGCAAAGAAACTCCAACAAGAAAGGGCATGAAGAGAAGAAAAGAATCCAATGGTATTAATCTAGTGTTATAAACGTTGTTCAAGGAGCCATAAAACATAAAATTTCCTAATTTTCTATAAAAGAAGAAATGCACATGTTAGGACAAGATTGTTGTGATTCTATTGAAACTTCAAGTTTCAGTCTATCTGATTCAGAGTCTAGTGATGAAGAAATTATTTTTGTTGAACAATGTGATTGCAAAGACTCAAATGTTTGTCACTACAACATTTCAGGAACAGATTCTGAATACAGGTCTGAAGACGAGCTAGAACCATCACAAAAGAAGAAAATTTGCATGGCTCATAGCATAGATAATGAGGAAGCAAAGGTCCTAGCAAGAATAAATATGGTACAAGAAGATGAGATGAAGGAACAACTTATGGATACATTCCTACAAATGATGTTGAAGAATCAAGGTTCATCATCAACTACTGCACAAAAAGGTACTGCTCCAAAACCCCTCTTTGTTGATGCATCTTTTGAGAAGAATAAAAGAATCGTTCCAGAGAAACCATCAACAAGACAAGCAGAGGAATCTCAGTCTTAGTGAGGTTAACCATGAGATACTATGAAGAGAGAAATTGGCGAACTTAAATATCAAGTTTCTATTTTAGGAAAGGGAAAAAAAGAAGAAGATGAAAATGTATTTCAAGTTTCAGAGATGCAAACATCTTTTCTAAAGAACCCTAATATTGATATTTATGAAACAAAATCTGATGATTTTAAAGGGTTAAACAATATGAATATCATGGCTATGTAACATCAGTAGTATCATGTGATGCTCCAAATAAAAATACAAAATGAAGTCTTTACTTTAAATAATTTACTAGATACAAGAGCAAATATTAATGTCCTAAATAAAAAAGTCAATTCCTGCTAGATACTAGACAAAAACTAGAAGATAATTTATTGGCTTAGGAGCACAAGAATTCAATTTTCAATCTGAAACACCTAAAGCCACAATATGTTTTAAAGACTACTACATAAATGCCAATTTTGCAGTAGGTAATATCCCAGTAGACTATATTATGGGA
Organism: Pinus tabuliformis; assembly: GCA_031772625.1. NCBI lineage: Eukaryota > Viridiplantae > Streptophyta > Pinopsida > Pinales > Pinaceae > Pinus > Pinus tabuliformis. Next base: position 140,471,789 of record CM062807.1, read on the forward strand.
AATCCATTTCTGGCAGTTGTTGAACCCCATGGTTCAACATTATTAGATGATGGTAGATGAGGCTATTTACTTCCTATCCAAAATAATGAAGGCTTTCTACAATGTATCACTCTCCCATTCGTGTTTACTCCTAGGATTTCAACCGTGATCCAAGCAATGCAAGAGTTAAACCAATCTGAAAAAATATTTGAATAACTTAAGGATTTGAAATCTAGTCTCAGAATTGATGAAAGGCTAAACCAACTTGATGTACTAAGAAAAATTGAGGAGTTAAGACACCAATTAGAATCAGAATGTTGTGCAGATAACCAAATGCATTTTGGCATAGAAAACAATATTTTGTGGGGCTGCCATATAAATCAGAATATATAGGAAGACCCTGTAAAAGCAAAGATATTCTGATGAATGAAGAATATAGAAATCTATGTCAAAAACAAATTCAATATTTGTTGAAGAAAAAAATGATTAGAGAATCCAACAGTCCCTGAAACTGCTATGAGTTTTATGTAAATAATCATTCTGAACAAATTAGGTGTGTGCCAAGGCTTGTAATTAATTACAGACCACTCAATAATGTTTTAGCAGATGATACCTACCCTATCCCTCATAAAGGAAATTTGATAGCCAAAATTGCAGGTGCTAAGATATTTTCAAAATTTGACATGAAGTCTGGATTTTGGCAAGTATCTATTAAAGAGGAAGACAGGTTCAAGACTACTTTCAGTGTTCCTCCTCGGAACTATGAGTGGAATGCAATGCCATTTGATTTGAAACATGCACCTTCAAAGTTCCAGAAGGTAATGGATCAGGTATTCAAGCCTTACTTTGATTGGCTGATTGTATATATTGATGATGTATTGGTTTTTTCCAAATATTTAGAAGAACACTTCAAGCATGTATATAAATTTAATCAGATAGTTAAAAATAGTGGTATGGTACTAAGTAATAAAAACATGGAAGTGTTCCAGGCAAAACTAAAATTTCTTGGCCATATAATTGAGAATGGTCAGATTACACTTCAACAACATGCAATTTCCTTTGCTGAAAAATTTCTAGATGAGATTAAAGACAAGACTCAGTTGCAAATATTTTTGGGTTGTTTGAATTATGTTTGCAATTTCTATAAGAATTGCACTCAAGACAGGAATATCCTCAATTAGAAATTGCTGAAAAATCCAAGTCCATGGACTGAAGCCCACACAATCATTGTGAAAAAAGTAAGGAAAAGGTGTGGGTGTTACCCATATTATATGTCTCTGATGAGAACGTGTTCAAGATAGTTGAATCAGATGCTAGTGACATTGGGTGGTGAGGTGTTTTAAAACAACTGAAGGATGAAAAAGAACAAATTATAAATTTTAATTCTGGAATATGGAATCCATTTGAACATAAATGCTCTACCATTGATTAAAGGATGTTTAAGATAGTAACAAAAAAAGGATGGAGCTGGTGCGACCACACAATGACACGGGGTAGGCCTTCTGCGGTACACCTGGTACCAATCTGCACTTTAGGTTCGTTCCCCTGTAGCTCCTAGATCATAACCGGTTGGTGACCTCCGTTCCTTCGCGTCCCAGCTTACCTCCCGCAATGGTGACTGAACCTATCGTTTTCGGTTTCACGTTATAGGTTTTGGTCCCTGCTTGTTTCAGTTACTCCAAAAAATGGCGACAACTGGTGTAACCCCCGGGGCACCAATGGAGACTAACTATATAGATTATTTTGAGGACCCCCTTGAGGAATCTCCATTTTCGGCAGACAGACCAATTCCGCGGCATACTTCCCATTCAGTAGGGAACTCATTGAGGTTATCACTCCGCTTCCGTCACTCACAGGATAGACCAATGCTGTTATTCACCTCCCGGAAGTACCTGTTGCTTGGCCAGCTTCAGCTCTGCCCACCATGACGCCAATCCCCCATCATCTTGCCTCTAGGTTATCTAGCCTAGATCAGGCGGCTTGGTCATCCGGCATATCCTCCCTCCAACCTTCGGCGACCTCTCATTTCCCATCCTAGTCTCTACTTGGAGAAGCCCCGCCCTATCCTACTCCCTCTTCTCTACCCTTGGAGCCTGCACATCCCTATGGAAGCTATACTAATGATCCTCCACTCCCAGACACTTTCCCTACTGGCCCAACTTTGTCATCTCCAAACCGTAACCCTAACCCTATCAACCCTAATCTTGAAGAAACCCTTGAGGGGGCTGAGGACGCAGAGCCTAGTCTTGGGAAGAAGAAAAGGTGTGTCAAACCTAGGGCACATGAAGTATTCATTGATTGGGAAGAATATTTTCAGTGGCAAGATACCATGGACATGGCGGCGACAGTCCTGGTAGGTAGAGTCAGGGGCAAAAACTACATTGCAGCAAGACTTAAGCAGTGGGTTGCGAAAATATGGGGCCATCACCTGGATGATCTGCCTATTGTTCAAAGATTTGTTCGTGGCTGGTTTTCCCTTTGATTCGTGTGAGAAGAACACACCAATTGGGTCTTATCCTCTTTCTGGCATATCGAACAGGCCCCAGTTATGTTAAGGAGATGGAGTCTGCTATTTGATTCGGACAGAGAAAAACTTGGGGTGGGGCCAATTTGAGTATGTCTCCCTGGTCTGCCTCTAAATTTCTGGACTAAAGATATATTTAGAAGAATTGTGAATTCTCTGGGTACATACCTAGACTATGATAGATCCTATCTCTCTACATGGGTCATGGCCTATGTGCCGATACTAGTTCATCTAGACATTAGAGGAGGGTTACAAGAAAAAGTCACTCTTTGATGGAGGAGCTATAACCGGATCCAGATTCTGGACTATGAGGGTGTCCCCTTTCATTGCAGGCATTGCCACAAGGTGGGAAACCTCTATAAGGACTGCCATCTCCTTGCGAAATCAAAGACGGGAAACAAAGGGAAGACCTCTTTAGCTGGGGGAGCTCAGCCACAGGCGGAACCCTCGGATGGGGTTGATCAGATGGACACTGATGTAGATAGATCCAGGCTTGCCTCGATGACTCTAAAGAAGTGTGGGAAATCACCTCTTCAGCCACCTTCACCTTCACTGACCAAGTATAAGGAGGCCACTGGAGTCGCGCTATATTCGGGTATGTCCAATCCTATCCCTTGCTCTGCATCTATCAATTGTTCATCTGCTCATAAGGATAAATCTAAGGGATCTAGGCAGTACCTAGAAAACTCTTAACCCTATCTAAGCCACCCAGTTTTCCCCCTCAATTCTCATGTACCTATTCCATCACATATTTCCCCCACCACCTTAGTGGAGATACCACGTGAATCAAACCCTGGATCTGATTCCACCCCCCATCGATATCACCTCCGATCGCATACCTGGTCACCAAAGTTAGATGCTATTGGCATTGGACTTGTCCCTCCCTCCACCAATCTGAAGCTCCCTTGAGGCACACCGTCCTCCCTGTCAAAAGCTAAATAGAAGGCAGGAATGGGGGTAGCCATCGGAAAATAACTTACACTCGATAGGGTCCTTAGAGCATAGAGCCCCCTGTAGTTGTCTCCCCCATGAAGGTTCTCTCCTTCAATTTCAAAGGGATTTCTAGTCCCAAGAAAAAACTAGCTCTGAGGAGGCTTCTCCAAAAGGAGCCGATTGATTTGGTCTTCCTACAAGAAATGCTGGGTGCGGTCGATATAATTTCCCCTCTATTGGAATCCATGCTCCCAGGCTGGAATTTCCAAGTTGTTGATGTAAATGGCTGCTCAGGGGGACATTGATCTTGGGTACAACCCTTGCTCAATAAATCTAAAGGGCACTTGGGGGGGAATAGGGTTCCTTGGGGCGGACATATACTCTACAGAGCTGGGATCTGAGATTAGAACGATAAACATATATTGGCCCTGCCATCATCGGGAGAATTTATGGGAGAGGCTTTGGTAGCCAACATTTTACAATATGATAATATCATACTAGGAGGAGACCTTAACTTCTCTCTAGGCTACTTAGAGTCTTGGCGACACCATGCTCAAGCTAACCCCTTAGCAGTTTTGTTTTAGCAGCTCCTAGATTTGCACAATCTCATTGATATGCCAACTGCCAAACTTTCCCCAACCTGGAGGAATAAAAGAAGCAGGGAGGATAAAATTCCAAGAGACTGGATCATTTCCTCATCAAGGAACAATTCCTAGAGCAGGGCTTCACTTATCGCCAATGGGTGGGATCAGGTGGACTCTCAGACCACCTGCCAATATACCTTGACATCTGGGGCAATGTCAGCAAACCATGAGCACCTTTCAAATTCAAATCTACATGGTTGAAATATAACTCCTACATCCGCCTTGTAACATAATTTTGGAAGGCCCACCCACCTACGAACAGAGGGAAAATTACTAAAGGGTTCGTGGCCAACCTGAAGGAATTGAAGAAGATATCCAAGATATGGGATCACAATAAGCGGTGTGCTGAAGAACATATGTTAAATAAGATAAAACTAGAGATAGACAATCTGGAGGACAACAGTGGGGGCACCTTCCCTTCTAATGAACTCAGGGACAAGCTCACAGAAGTAACAGCCAAATGAGGAAACATTCTCAAGGAAAGGGAGGAAACTTGGAGATTGCGGAGCAGAGCTATTTGGTTGAAGCAAGGTGATGATAAATCCAATTTTTTCCACAAATTTTCTAATGGAAGGAAAGTTATAAATACCATATGGAAACTGACAAATGAGCAAGGAGTTGAGGTAGACACCTTCCCTCACCTAGCCTCCCTGGCTACCTCTCACTTCAAACAGGTCTATCAGACCCCCCCCAATGCTACCCTAGCAGAGGTCATTAGAGTAGCACAACTGTTCCCTCGATTCATCGAACAAGAGGATGCTATGGATCTTTATAGAGAAGTCACTTTGGGGGAGCTGGAGGCCACTCTAAAATGGTTTAAGAAGGATAAGAGCCTTGGTCTAGATGGGTGGTTGGTAGAATTCTACTTGGATTTTTTTGACATTCTAGGACAAAATCTGCTCAAGGTTATCAAGGAATGGAAAATGACTGGCTGTATGCATGGGGTTATCAATTCCACTTTCATCTCCCTCATCCCGAAATCAGACAATCCATCATATTTCAATGATTTTTGACCCATTTCCCTGTGTAATTTCATATACAAAATCATATCCAAAATCATTGCAAACCGCCTCTGCCCCATCCTATCCACCCACATATCATCAGAACAATTTGCCTTCCTATAGGATCGTCAGATTCATGAGGCCATAGGAACATCCCAGGAAGTATTGCACTCCATTCAGACTAAGAAGATCAAAGGTATGATCCTCAAAGCTGATCTATCAAAAGCCTTCGATTGGGTAAGCTGGCTTTATATCAGAATGCTTCTTACTCATTTAGGATTCCCTACGGGAGTCATTAAATGGATCATGTGCTGCATTACCAATATATCCTTTAGTGTATTGATAAATGGGGCTGAATCTTTGTTCTTTGGCTCTGAAAGAGGACTCAGACAGGGGTGCCCATTATCTCCCCAAATTTTTCTCCTAGTCATGGAAGGCCTAAGAAGACCGATCAAGGACATGCACGAGGCAGGCTCTCGGGAATTAGGATATTGAATAGATGCATGATAACACACCTCCTTTTCATGGATGATGTACTAATGTTTCTAAATGGGGGGATAGGAGACCTTACCACCATCCATCACACCATCAATATTTTCAAAATCGCTATAGGCATGATCATTAATAACTCAAAGTCCACCATAACTGTTTCAGAATGCTCTCCCCATGAGATACACTTTGCAATACAAAGGTTCCCATTTACCCTGATGCAGATAGATGAAGGCCTCTGGTACTTGGGATACAGATTGAAACCTCTCGGATATAAAATTGTGGACTGGATATGGTTGATCTCCAAGCTCAAGAAAAGACTCAATATATGGTATCATAAGCATCTTTCCAGAGCCGGAAGATTGGTGCTCATCAAAGCAGTTCTGGAGGCCACCCCTGTATACTAGATGTCCCTCGCATGGATTCCAAGAGGCATCCTCAACTAAATACAAAACCTCTGCTACAGATTCTTGTGGAAAGGCAAACAAACAGGGAGGATATATGCATGGGAAAAATGGGATCTTTTGTCTATCCCTAAGAAATGGGGCGGTTGGGGTATAAAGAATTTGGGGGATTTCTCCTCTGCACTTGCGGCCAAGCTAGGGTGGCAATTAGTCACCACTAATAGTCTCTGGACCAAAATTGCAGTCGCTAAGTATATTGAACCATTAAGGCCGTTGGATTGGCTGAGACAAACAAGTTGGAACAATACTGGGTCTCAAATATATGGAAAGTGGTTATGAATTCAATGTCTCTTATACAGGACGACCTTACTTGGAGAATATCTGATGGGACATCTATTTGAATAGGCCGTGACCCTTGGATAGGATGTGGGAATGCACACCTGCTACCTGAAGGCTTACTCCAGAACCTTAACAAGAAAGGAATCACACACTTAATGCACATTGTGGACCAGGAGAGATCAACTTTCCTGCACCAAGCGTGGAAGTCAGCCCATAGCCTACTCCTTCCTATACAGTGGCACCAAGCTTGGAGCACTTACACAACAACCCTCACTGAATCTCACATTCGAATAAGAGAAGGGGAGGATGAGATTACATGGGCCATCGCAAAAAATGGTCGGTACTCCCCAAAAGAGGGGTATCTACATCTGGCCAATCGACACAAGCCTCACCACATAGATTCATGGTGGAAAGGAATGTGGAAGCTCAAAGCACCTCCTCGAACAAGGTTACTCATGTGGTCCATACTGAAGAATAAGGTGCCGACGGGAGACAACTTGAACAGAAGAGGGCAATATGGACCTTATTGGTGCTGCCTTTGTAAGGATAGCACCGAAAGTCTGGATCACCTTTTCCTCTCATGCCGCATCACAATTGAGCGTTGGAGCTCCATTCTACCTCACACACCCTCATCCACCAATTTGAGGGGTCAGACCACTAAGGAGGTATGGGCAAATTGGTGGTCATTTGTACCATCACCTAAAGCTAGGAACCTCCCCCTACTCATTAGTTGGGAAATTTGGATAGATAGGAACCGAACCATATTTCAGGACTCCGCCCCCCCTTGGCAATCCATAATAGCCAAAATTGTAGCCGACTACAGTGCACTACCCGAGGACGAGGTTGACTCTCCTCCCAGAACTATCATCCCTGAGTCCATTGATCACACACAACCCTAGGCATATTTTGATGGATCGACATAAGAGACAGGATGTGGTGGTGGGGAAACACTATATATTAAAAACTCAAATTTCTATAATATTAAAATGGGACTTGGAAATGGCGCTAACAACTATGTATAGCTCATCACTGCAAAAAACCTCATATAATTTGCAATTGTAAAAAATTGTCATAATCTACAAGTTTTTGGTGACTCGAAAATTGTCTGCAACTAGATTAAAGAAACATCAACATGTCATGCATACACATTGTGACACATATTGGATGAGGTGCATAGATACATCACATATTTTGACAATTTTGCTTGTCACCATATCTATAGGGAACGAAACACACTCACTGACAAAATTTCCAAAATGGCAGCGATCAAGCCAAACAACCTCTAGATGATTCAGGAGCAGTGAGAAGGAGAATAGTACTAGTACTACCACTGCCCATACTGGACCATGAACACAGGCTCAACAGAAGCATGAAATCATTTGATATTTGGCTGTTTATTTCTTTTTATATTTATTATGCTTATACATAATCAACACATGTTTTCAAGAATACTCTCTGCATAGAGTAACAAAATTTTGAATTTTTTTATACAACACTTTATTTAAGGACTGTCTCCCTGCGTGGAGCACATATTTTTGTTTCTTAAATTTTGGACAGGCACACAACCACTAAATTATGCATATGCTTTAGCATCTACAACATTTAATTTTCCTATCTTAATGAAAATTACAATTTTTCCAAGGGGAAAAATACTCTACCATTGAAAAATAGGTAAAGGGGGCCTGGAACTACATAGATAAGTTTGATATATATATTTAATGACCACGAGGTTTCTCTAAGAACTAATTCTTCTGCTATGAAAAAAGTTTTATCTAAAGATATCAAGAAACCTTGAGAGGCAAAATTTGCAAGGTGGAAAGCCCTATTTGGTAAATTTTGACTTTGACATAGAACATATTATAGGAAGCAATAACAACATTCACAATTTTCTCGGTAGGGAAAATCTTAAAGAACAAAATCATTTAATGGTAATAGTCACAGAGTGGGATGTTGGCCAAAATCATGAATTTTTCAAAGAAATTCTAGACTCTATGAAGTGATTATTGCAGTTCCTAGAAGCCAACTTGGTAACTCATAAACACTCAAGTCTTAGATGCCAACTTGCAGCCTCATGGAGATCTACAAAATTTAGTTCTAGAATGAAAAATATATCCTAAATCTAGCAGATGGGTTCATGATATGGTTTATGACCATTCACAAGATCAAGAAAATTTAGCTGAAGATTCTCTTACAAACCATTTCAGGGATCTTGAATTGATCTGAAGAGAAGAAGATGCTAGAACTGCAACATATCATAAGTATTTTTTCATCAATAGAACCGAAGACCCAAAATTCCATCAAAGAATTTTATGGACTCATCATGGTCCAAAATTTATATTTCTAGATCCAATTAATGACGTTGTTGGATACAAAAAACTCTAGTGGAATTTATTGTGCAGAGAAAAACCAATACACACATATTATACACTCATGAAGTTTGGATCTGTATTTTTAAGCCAAATCTTGCATAAATATGAATGACTGCAGGAATGGTGGTATTGGTTTGGTATCAATAAAACAACTATGGACCCACTTTATTTCCAGTCAAATTTCCAATAAGAATGTATGTATTTATTTCATCATCCCTGTATATTTTTAGTTGATCTTAATAATTTCTCAGATGACTTAATCTTAGGAGATTATATGATTAGACATCACCAATGGTTGTTTATGACTAAAATACAACATAAAAATTTACTGGGAAAACCCATGATAGTCAGACACATCTTCAAAAAATAATGGGAAAGTAGTGGATCTTATGCTAGGAAGAGATTCCCTGGTACTAACATGTTGGGAACTTAATATTTTTTATTTTACATTGCTAAGGATGCATTGTACGCATCCACTATGTAAATTCTAATCCCCTGACTATGAGTGGGATAGGTATGTGGGATTCCGATAATATATCCACTGTGTAAATAAATGTAAAGTGTGATCACCTAAATATGAGTGTGACTGATACCGTGGGATTCCGATAATATCTCCATTGTGTAAATAAAGGTTATGTGGGATGTTTTTCATCTCCACTTTGTAAACTTTACCAGACAATTCTCTGAGACTCAGAGCACGTCTCCGAATTATGGTATGGTTTGATCCACATCTCAAAGCATCTATGATAAATAATTAGATAGCACTAGGAGATTCTTTATGTCACCCCAAGTTCCTATAAATAAATGGGATGAGAGTCATTGAAGCAACGAGAGTTGGAGGTTGTAATCGGAAGGTGAGAGATCAAACATTTGAGGGTCTAAAGTATCTAAAGTTTGAGAAGCCTGTGCATCAGGACCTATGAGCCTGGTGTGAACCTAAAGTGGCTAGACTTTCTTATGTGTCTAGAGAGACTAAAGTCTGAGAAGCTTGTGCACCAAGACCTGTGAGCTCGGTGTGAGCCTAAAGTGGCCAAACTTTCTTAAGAAAGAGTCTTTCTGCATTTTTAATGTCCATCCATTGAGAAATTTAATAAAAGATGAAGTGCCATGGGATAAAATAGGGTCAGGTACCATGGGATTCCAATAATATCTCCATTATGTAAATAAATGTAAAGTCGAGTCACCTGACTATGAGTGTGACCGGTACCATGGGATTCCTATAATATATCCACTACGTAAATAAAGGTTACGTGAGATGCTTTTAATCTCCACTTTGTAAAATTTACTAGACGATTCTATTAGAGTCAGAGAACTTCTCTAACTTATGGTGCGTTTTGACCCACATCTTAGAGCATCGATGATAAATAATTAGATAGTACTAGGAGATCCTTCATGTCTCCCCAAGTTCCTATAAATAAAGGGGATGAGAGTCATTGAAACATCAAGAGTTGGAGGTTGTGATGAGAAAGTGAGAGATACAAGGGTATAGAGTATATAAAGTCTGAGAAGCCTACACATGATCTGATAATCACCCTATGAGTGATCTCAGTTAAGATTTATTACATGAAGGTATTACAGACTCATATGTTGGTGTGTGTCTATGTTATTTAGGCAATAGATCGATCAGATTGCGAATACACAGACACTTGAAATGGAAAACAACAAAGAAATATAGTAAGCAAATATAAGAACACAAAATTTAATAAGGATTTCACCCTATCCTCCAGGGCTACATCTCCCGGTCCATCTCTCAGTGGGGGCCTTCTTTTATTGTGTCTTAAAGAAGAGAATTACAATGAAGGAGCTCAATATGAGTCTCCTGAAACAAAATTTTCTTGCAAGGGTGGCTCTTGGATTCCCCAAGACACTAGAGTGCACAGAATCTTTTCCCCATGTTATGGCCTAAATCTAACTCAGGTTGAGAAAGGCAGGTCTAGGGTAACATCAACCACGCTTAACTTGGTAGCTAGCCCTACCAAGTCGGGAGAGGGCTCTCTCCTTGTCAAACTCAAGAAAATATGGCAAATAATGCTAGAGATGACTGATGTAAATAGTAATTTTAGGCTAGGTATATGCTCATAGGAGTTTAATTGATTTTAATGGTTGTTTGCTGGATCAGATGAGGAAGGCAATTTTGGGTTCGGGAAATCAACTCAAATTTGTAGAGGTTTCTGTGGGGCGAGGTAGGAAAGTGTTTTAGCACTTTGAATTAGGTGTAATGGTGAGTCTAAAGACTGGTGAGGAGTTGGAGAGGGCATGCAAGTGTCATGAGTCCTCTTCAAACAACAGAAAACATGTAAAACTAAATAAACCCCAAGGCAGAGCACTGAAACATCAATGAATTCCACCTTTACACTTGATTCATTTAGTTATGTAGAAAGAGAGAGAGATAATGGAACACATAAACATATGATAAATTGAATAACATAGGAGAAAACAATACTAATTCACCTTGCCACAAGAATTCCACAAAATGTTGCAAAACCCTGGTTTATTTCCTTGCCAAACTGCAGAAGTGATGTACAATAGTGCTCAATGCATCCACAAAAGTCCAACCTTTACAAATGACTGAAAAAAACACATGATATAGACATCCAAACCACCTGTGCTATCCATCAGGGGTCGAATCCATGAGAAAAGGGGTGGTTTCAACCATATCTAAACTAGGAACACAAAAGTAGGTAGTGGAACAACTTGCCTCTAAAACTTAGGAAACCAATTCATTACAGCTCAAAACCACCTACAACCGATGTATCTACCTTCTTAAGTCAACTTTCATCATTTTTACATCATAGTACATCTATTTACATCATATTACATCATGAATTTGACCATGAGAGAGAAAAAGTCAAACTGGTAGAAAACTAGGCAAAATTTTGAGCAAATAGGCAAAATTGGCAAATTTTTCTCCTATGCGTAGCGTCGCTGATTCTATGCATAACAATTTTTCCAGACCACTTTTGGAAGGTTTCCCAAAGTCCAAATCAGGTGTAGGTTAGCTCATTGGAAATCTTGGTGAGTCTACTTTCTGGGACAACTTGAATTTTTTGATTTGGAGTCCATTTTCCCCTCCAAAAATGCAATCTCCCAAGACTGCTTCCTGTGTGGCCAAAAAGTGGCAGAGAGGGCACTTTTTGGGTGTTTTTGGCCCTTTTGGAGGTCCAGAACTTGTCAAAACTTCACAGTCATTTCTGAGCATGCATAAATTTTCATGGTGATTCCAAAAATGTAAAGTTTTTTGCAAATGGAGGCCCCCATCAAAAGCGTAGCACTGGTGGCGCTATGCACCTGCTGAAAAAACCTGTTTTTTGCCTCAAAAATTCAAAAATGTCCAAAACTTCACCAAATTTCTTGAAATTTGGCATGAGTGATCTTTGTTAGGTGCTATGCTGGGCCAATGATGCTTCAGCCAAGATCTTGAGCTTATCTTGCTCTTTTTTGCTCCTCAAAGCTCTCTTTAACTTGGCTTTTAGGCTTCTTATCCTTGTCTTACAAATTTTGTTCTGGGCCAAATAGTGATAAGCCATGTGGCGCAACATTTTCTTCTCCTTGTTAGCTTTCTCAAGAAATTTCTCCAAGTGAATGTTTACCCTCTCTAGCCATGATTCCCGGTCAGCCTCAATTTCTTGCTCAAGGGGTGTCAATTTGACTTTCCTTCTTTTTGCTGCTTGCCTGTTTTCCCTAATGTTTTGTAGCTCCATGATTGTTTGTTTGTCCTTCAATTGCTTATTCTCTTGCTCAAGGAAGCTAATGATCCACTTATCCCTCTCAAGGTTAAGTGATAAGGCATGGATGTCAGCTTCTTTCTTTTTGATGGCCTGCTTGAGTCTTGAGTTTTGGGAGCCCAAATCAGTGTCCTCTTCCTGAATCAAAACAAAATCTCTATCTTGACCTTCAGAAGGCCCTTCATCATGAAAAGGTTTCTTTCATTTATCTTGTACCTATACTACTGAAGAAGAAGGCAAATCCCCTTTCACCCCAGGTGAAGATAGCATTTTCCTGTGGTCTAGTGAAGGAAACGAGACCCCTTCCACCCCTGGTGGAGATAATACTCGTTTGGCAGCTGCAAATAGTCTCCTTGTGCCTTTTTCATAAGTGAAAAACACTGGCACACCTATAGTTTCAATCTCATGAACATCTGGCTGGTTTGAAGGCCCTCCTTCCTCTTGAAGCACTGATGGGGTCACCTGAGGGTTTTTGAAAACCTCATGTGAAATGAAGGTATCCCATGAAATATTCAACAAGCTTAGCTGATGCAAAACAACAATTTTAATCAATGAAAAATGGTAAATGCTACTGAACTGCTGAGGAAGAGGTTTCCTTTGCACATATGTAGCCATCTTCTCAATATTTCTGCATATAAAATATGGGAGGTTCATCATCCTCACTCTTGTGAAATGCATCAGCAATCTAACATGGTAAGTATACAAACGAGAAAACCTCCCTTCACAGGTGAAATACTTGATAATGAGTTTCATGAGTGGAGCATAAGTATCTTGCAAGTATCTGAAAGGAAAGACCCTACTGATTTGCCTTTGATAACTAGCCTTGATGTAAGGCTCATAATTCTCTCTGCCCACATGCTGCCCCTTATTCCACTGTTCACCCACATTAGGGATGCCTGTTGCTGCTGCAATGGTTTCAGGTGTCAAAGTGAAAGAGACACCAACTAGGTTCACCTGGCCATTGTGAAGATGAAGAACAAATAACCTAGCAAGCTCATGGTGATATTTCACCCTCTCCACCATTTCACAAAACTGGTAACAAGATTGATGTTTAAAACATGTTACTGCAAGAGGGCAAGGTAGTAACTCTGTGAGAGTGGTGGGCTCCTCCCAGATATGTTTTCCTCCTTTATGTGGTTTTCTTGGTGCATAAGCCTCTTGGGAATAATCACTGATAGTTTCATAATCCCTCTCATATGTTGAGTCTGTCTCCATACTTGCAAATTTGGAGTGAAAAATGATGAGTATGAAGAGATTTTTAAAGTATGAAGGTGGGTAGGGTGACTGCTGTTTTTCTTTTGGGAATTAAGGGATTGACTGATAGTATAATTGTAAATGAGGGTTTTGATGATGGAAGTAGGGTTTTAGGGAGTGTATAGGGTTAATGTTTAGGAATAATGTATAGGGCTTAGGGTTTGATAATAGGGAGTGAGTGCCAATGGGAGAGGAAATAGGAAGGGATTTTAGGGAAATTTAATGCAGGGGCATGGAATGTAGGAAGATAATCACAAGGGAGTTAAAACAACAAAAGTAAAAACAAAACCCTATGCAAGCTTGGAAAGACAATTTTAGAGACAACTAGGGTTTAATTTTTAAACACTCAAATCACCACCATAGATGAAAAAATTCCTTGCTAGATCAGATGTGAGGATTCACTTGTTGAGAGGTTATTTGTGAAATTGGAGGCAGAGGAAAGCGATGACATGTGATTTGAAGCTCATCAGGTAGATGCATAGCGCTGCCTCCCAGGTGTGGAGCGCACTTTGTATGCGTAGCACACGACCAAATTCCAGTGAAAAACCTACGCCAGGTAGGTGCGTAGCGCCAACGAAAGTTTGTATTTTTGCTGCAATTTCACTTCTTTCTTCCACAAACCCGATTTTCTCCCTTTTTCTCTCTCTCTTACACAAAATGAAGTCTTTCAAACACAAGGAAGAACTTTATATCCTCTTAGTTTTAATTTTTCATTTACAAACCCACTTTTCTAAAGTCCTTTTCACTTTGCTTTAAAAAATTCTGTTTTTCATTTTGCGGTTTGACTCTTTTTGATCATTTGATGAACTGATGCTTTGATGTTTTTGTTTCTTGCAGTGGCTGGAGTTGGCAAGGTGACCAAGGTGTTATAGACATATTTGGGCACTGCAACCCAAATCATATATGTCCATAAACCAAGGGCTTATAAACCCCTAAAAGTGCTGTTTCATACCCTAAAGGATCAAGGTCAACTGATTACATCATTTTTGAGAAGTTCTCCTTGAAAAACTACTCAGAATTGGTCAAAACTGGACCATCTCACCTGCTCCGTGGCCAGGGTGCGATGCATCTCACCTTGTACACACGGAGGGTGCGATGCATATTGAAAAGGCCTTCTATAGGGTGCGATGAGTGAGAAAGGACAAATGGCAGAGACAGTTTGCTAAGTGGATGATCATGGAATCTTCCAGAAACTTCTCATATGACACTTGCCTCTCTAAATTCGCCTAGGGATGAGTAAGAGATCAAAGAAATCTGGGAGGATGATGCTCGATCAGACAACCTGGTTGTAATCCCCTCTTCTACTACTTCTATCAATAAAGCTATTTGAGTTTTTCTCCATATGCTTGTATATCTCTGAATCTTGTTTGTGTATGCATTTATATGGTTAATGTACATCTGATCCTACATTATTTATGGTTATAGATCTCTATGCTTTGATGGTATTTTGCTACCTTGGCTCTACAGGTGTTCTTTGAAGCGAGACAAGTGAGGAAGGAGTGGTGAAAGCTCTATCAAAGGAGAGAGGAAACAAGCAAGGAGACTAGAGAAAGACCGAGGTTGGTGCTCTATGCTTCTCTCTCATCTATCTATCATAAAGGAAAACACAAGTAAATTTAATATGTTTGTTTCTAAGATAGCTACCTATCTTAGTGGGACTAGTAGTTCTGAATAGACACTAGTTTTCCCGATAACACAGTAGCTGGAGCTTATTACAAATGAAAACACTGAAATTACATAAAATTTGTACATGAAATAAAAAAAACACTATTTTCACCTCAAAATAGAGTTTTGAGGTAAAAACCCATTATGAAGCATATCATCAGTGAATTTTGTAATTTTATGAACTTATTAGACATCCTCATGTGCCTGCTAACCTCTTATTGAGTTTTTGAAGACCATGGTGGCAAACCCTAGACCTAGTGAGACCTAAAAACCCTAAAATGACTTTTGCAAATGGAATGAAATAAAATGACAGCAAATGACCTGCACATGTGAAAATAGGTCAACAGATAAATGGCATGAGGGAAATTGACAAAGAACCACTACCATTAGTTTGATCCATGACCTAATGGAATGCAGTTGATTGGATGAGACACCTAATATACATGCAAAAAGATAAATTTGATCACTGATGGAGGGATGAAGATATCAACACTAACACCTCACCAACTCTTTAACCTCTCTGGTCTTTGATGGAAAGAGCCCAGTGTGGTTCTCAGTCCTGACAGATCCTCTTAGGGATGGCTTGAATCTCTCAAGCTCTCTAGTGCTCGATGCTGCCTTTGGTCAGCTCGGTCCTCTGTCTTCTTTCTACTTCTTTTGCTTCACTGTCTCTCTTCGTTTTCTCTGTCTTCTTCATTTTCCTCTCTGTCTCCCTCCAGGTGTTTGGTGTCTTCTGATTTGTCTGTTCATGGCTTTAAAACAATTCAATCCCATGGCTGTTCGATTCCCCTTCCACTTCCGTCGGTTCGCCTGCTGCAGCTTCGCTTGGAGCTCCATGCTTCGGCGTCATCATCAGGCTCGGAGGGAGTGTCCACTTGTCTTCCTGCAACTGCACCAGCTTGCTTCAATGGTTTGGTTTTTTCGTTATGTCGTGGAATGAGTTATCTACCACCTTGGCAATCAAATCAGACGTCAAATTCTTATAGATCGTGGCTTAATCCCCTGTCGATTCCGGCTTTCCCATTGGGCGCGATCTCAGCCGTTAGATCTGGGGCCTCCAGATCCGACGTGATTCTCACATTTCACACGGTTGACTTGCTTGATCGTGAGCACGCGATGAGCGGCGGTTTTCTCTCTCCTTCGCTTGCCACTCATCGGTCGTTGAGTGGAATCAATCCGTTTTCGCTAAAACTACTTACCGCCCAAGGGTGCCCTTGATAAATACTGCCTGAATTTAGAGCACGGGTCCCGCCTTAGCCTTTAGCCTTTCCCCATGGTTTTCTCGGCTCCCATGCGATCGAGCGCTCGGGGCCTCTCCTTTTCGAGGGGTTTTTCCCAGTGATGCACGATTAGCGTTAAGCATTAATCGCGCATCAAAAACTGCCTCCTTTTCCTGATCCAGGCTTCCCAGGGGCTAGTTTTGCCTCCTGCGCATTCTCCATGGGCCTCAGTTAGCGCGCTTTGACCGAGGTCCTCGTCATTCCACGCTGGCTGCTAACTGCCACTGTTTAGAGGTGTTTCTGATCACTACTCTTTATTCTTTGAAGCCTGTCCCGACCTGATATAGTCATGGTTTGCTGATAACTTTTCTTCATGGATCAAATTTAGATCAACACATCAGGACCTGTGAGCTTGGTGTCAACATAAAGTGGCCATACTTTCTTAGGAAAGAGTATAGCTATGTTTGTAATATCCAACCATTGAGAAATATAATAAAAGAGGAAGTTATTCTATTTCATCCATTCCACGTGCATTACTCTGTGCATATATTAGTATCTTGACTGAGTGAAGTTCATTTGAGGTTCATCCGAAGTTCACTTGGGATACTAGAGTGCCATTAAGATTGTGAAGGAAAGAGGTCGTGTGAAGAGCATGTTGGGCATTGGATCTGCTTGAAGGTTCATGTACAAGTTCGTGTAGCTCAGTCCAAGATAGATAATTTGCAAGCTCATTCTCCATTGGAGGAAGCCTCTGTGACCACATAGATAAAATTGTGGTCCGACCTGCTAGATAATAATTATTGATAGTTGTTTTTTGAAAGTTGACTGTAAAGTTAAGATATAGAGTAACAAAAGGGAAAGAGGAAATGAGTAAAGGTAAATTGTGTACTAAATTTGGTTATATATTTATTTAATGAATAATGATTAGATAGTGGTTAGTTTGGCAACTATTAATAATGGGTAAAGAAAGTGAATGAAGTAAAGAGGAGCATTTGTGATTAAAGAATTTTGTGTTAGTTGGAAAAAGTATTTGGAGTTATAATTTTAAATTCTTTGATATGTTAAGAAATTATTACAAATATTATAGTCTATTTCTTTTGTGTTTTGTTTTTTTTTCCAAATAATTTTGCCTAAAATTTAATAGATATTTGTTAGAACTACAAGTTTGATTTATATAGTCTACCCAACTAAATGCATTTGGAGTTTTTTTAGGGCATTGAATCCATTTATGCATTCAAAAATTCATTTAATGAATGAGAGATCACAATTTGTCCCAAAATTTATTACCAAATTTATGCTAAAAGAAAAGAAAATGTAGAAGAGTTAGACAACACCATTACAAATAAAAGATTTCTTTGTCAGTGATTATTTTAATGTAATAGGTAGGCCTTTGACTTATAAATATTCTATTATTAAATAATTCTCTCATTAGTAATATGATTGATGATTTATATAGGTATCTATAATATCACAAATTTTCATGTCAATAGCATATTTTTTTGTTGCTTATGAGTTACGATTTATTAATAAATTAATAAGAATTTGTCAATCATATCTATTCTTAACAAATAGTGTTCTTACATCTTACCTAGGAATCCTTGGAATGGCATGCCACATGAGTGATATTTTTGTTAACTTCAATCATAGGGCTTAATCATAGTAGATAAAATAGAATTTTAGTAGTTGGGGGGGGGGGCATTTGAGGAAAAAAAGCCCTCGGCACTAACCAAAGAATAAAGATGTTACTATAAAATACATAATCTTAAGTTTATTTTATTTTATTTTATTTATTATTTCCATGAAAACAATTATAATTTCATTTATCTATATTAAAAATATATTTTTATGATGGTGTAAAATAATGTTGGACTTCCAAAACAAAGCCCCTATTCCAAAACATTTTTTTTCCTTTCTTATTTTAGTGAAATAACGATGACATGGTTAATGAATCCTTGCTCATTTCATAATTGTTAAGCTATCAATGAAATCATAATGAAGGAGAGTGTTAAAATTGTTCGCTAAGTTGTGGTCTAGTGGTAAACATGTGCTAGTTTTCCTTTATTGGCCTCGATTTGGTTCCCAAAAAATGGGTAATGCTCGGAGTGGCGTGCCCAATAGTTGTAATATCCCCCTGTTTTGACCCCTACTCTATAACATCAAATGTAATAGCGACTTCAGTGCAGGGAACTATAACTGGTTTAAACTATGTTTAAGAAATTGACAATTATTAATTAGAATCAATTAAACTCACTGGGGAAAGGGAAAAATATAGAGCGAAGCTATGAGGGACATTGCTTATTTTTCTTGCACCCATTGAATAGCCATACCCTACCAAATTAAATGTTGGAACCAACCGCAGCTGAGAAAATCCATTTCGCGGCAGATTCGAATTGAAGATTTTACAGTTTATGCTTTTTCATTTATGAAGAGCAAAGATCTAAATGGGTGGTGTCATTATCATTCTCCTCTAGCATAGACCAAGGAGACAGCCTTAGAAAATAGGGCATCGAAGGGTCAAGGAGGTGCACTCTCAGATGCGCCAAGAGATTCAAGTGAAATTCTATGTATATGCATAACAAAAGCGAATTGGGGATTCAATTTGATTTGGGTGCCAACTACAGTTACTCTGTTTGAGGCCACTAAAACCCCTATGTGAGACTATGTTGCTAGCATGTTGTTTGAAGGATTGAAATTCAACCACGAAGTGTTTGTTTCTGGATGATGAAACACTTAGTGCTTGTAGTTTGCGTTGACGAACCACTAAGTGCTCGCTTTTGGATGAAGAACCACTAATTGCTTGTCTAACAATTAATTATACCACTAGGTAATTTCAGTTAGATAAATGAACCACTTACTACTGCTAAGTTCTTTCTAACTAGTTGATGAACTTCCCTCATAGTGGATTCAGTCCTCAGAAACTAAGTAACACTCCTATCCCTTGAATTTGAGTGTTACCTTGTATTTTGAATCTGAAAGAGTAAGTGAGTCACTGGGGTGTTTACTATTAGAGAGTTGTTGATGAACCACCTAGACAGTGAGCTCCAACTCTTAATTGTTCAACCAATCTATTGGTGTGAAATACCCCTGTGCAGGCATTTCACCTCAAACTCTAAATTTGGCTCGAGGGTGGTCAACTGCAAAAAAGACTACTGTGTAGTTGACCTATGGTTGTGTGGAGAGTGGAAGTCCCTTCTCCATTTTCTAGCTAATTTAAGTTATTTTGATAGGTATACTGGTTATATAAACAAAGTTACCAACTTAATGAGAACTGTAACCTCAAAACTATAATTCTAGCACAAAAACCCCTATTTTCGCAAAAAACAAACATGAAAAAACACCCTGAAAACTAAAAGTATTGACGCAAAATCAACATATTTTTTCATGCTAAAATTCCAATTGTTTTTAGCAACGACATTAAAAACCAAAAAAATTGTGCAATAAACATGAAAAAACACTTTGAAAATAAAAATTGTTGATGTTGCATCAAATGTTGATGCAACATTTTTTGTTTTCAGGTTAAAATTCTAGTTTTTTTTTTAACAATGACATTAAAAACTATTTTTTTTGTGCAATAAACATGATAAAACACCCCGAAATAAAAAAGTGTTGATGCTACATCAACATTTTTTAAAGTAAAAATTCCAACATTTTTTAGCAATGACATTAAAAATAAAATATCATGACCCCAAAAAGCCTTAAAATTCCAATAGTATTCAACGATAACATTAAATATAAAATATCATGACTTCGAAAAAACATAATTTTTTAAATAATTTTCAACCATGGCGTTAAAGATAAATATCATGACTCTAAAAAACCTTAAAATTTTAACCTTTTTCAATCACGGCGTTAAATATAAAATATCACAACCACTGAAAACATTAGGTCTCGTACCATTTACCTTAATTACATACTCTTTTAATAATACTTTTATATAAAATTAATTTATATATCCTTTAATTTACTTATTTTCCTTTTAAATTATTAATTACCTTCTTCTATTTTAATTAACTTATAACTTATAAAATTTTTATTTATTAGGTCTCATATAATTTTTATTCATCCATTAGGTCATTTAATTAACTAATTTTCCTTTTAATTATTAATTAAATTATAATTTTTAATTATTAACTTTTATTCTTAATACTTTTAAATTATAATTATTTATATTTTTAGGCCTTTTTTGTAACTAATTATTAATTAACTTATAGTTTTTAATTATTAGGTCTCGTACCATTTACCTTAATTTATTTATTTTTACGAATTAAAATATTATAATAATTTTGACCCTTGTCCTTAAGTCAAACTAGCCGTTAGATATGCTAGCTGTTGGAGGCTCTGCTCAGACTATTTAGCATGAGGAGCTAGATCTGTTTCTTCATCTTGTCTTGACGATGAACCACACTAGTTGGTTCGAAACGCGTCGACAAATGAGATTCCATGTGATTTTCGCCGAAATCTTTCTCTAACTACTGAAAACATTAAAATTTCAACAATTTTCATCCATGGAATTAATACATAATATCATGACTATAAAAATCTTAAATTTTCAACATATTTCAAGACCAAATATTATGACTAATTTTATTTATTTATTTATTTGTTTTTAAATTAATTCCAAAAACAAAGTGTCATTATATGAAGAGTAATTTTTTCTTTTAAATGCTAAAAGTATAACTCTTTTAAAATCTTGGCCTAAGACAACTTGAATCATTGCAATGAAAATTTAAAAATTGACCATCAAATTGACACGCAATGGGGCAAACTTGACCCATTGCAATGAACACTTAAAAATCAACCATCAAATCGATACATAATGGGGGAAAACTTGACCCATTGCAATGAAAACTTGAAAAACAACCATTTAATTGACATAAAGTGGCAACAAACTTGATCCATTTTAACGAAAATTTAAAAATCAACTATCCAATTGACACATAGTGGGGACAAGTTGCTAGTTAAGCATAAACACAAGCCCTGCAACCCCAAAAAGGTAAAAAAATAGATAAACATAAAAATAAAAATAAAAATTAACCAACAAAACAAAACAAAAATAAAAATTAAAAATTAAAAAAAAAATCTTAAAAAAAATCAAAATCAAACAAAGGAAAACCCATCCAAAAAAATATGCATATTTTTTAAAATAATAAAAAATAACCCATATAGTGAAAAAAGTCGAGCATAAAAAAATTTAAAAATTAGAAAAACATAAAAAAAAAAATAAAAAAATAAAAAATGATCTCACTTTAAAAAAAATAAGTAAATAAATAAACAAACATATTTTAAGGAAAATAAATAAATTAAAATTAAAATTTGACAAATACAAATGAAAAAGTAATTAATTAGAATACCGCTGCACATTGTGTTTGACACGGGCTAGGGTATGTCTGCAGAACTCTGTTGCACCCTCCCCCTGCGGAATAGACTAGATTCGTCATCTCCTAGTTGTTGTACCTTTCGAACGCTGTTTTTGTGCACCATCGCGTTTCTCATTCGCGGCCTCGAGCATATTCCAACCGTGACCCCGTCGTGCTCCTCACCGTCTTCCCCTTCTCTGTAGTAAGTCTCTCCTACAACGACAATTTTTTACTTATGGCAGTAGCTGGCGCGAATCTCCCGGATTGGTTATGGATTTGGACTTAGTTGATTATTTTGAAGACCCTCTTGAGGATGTCTCCATCTAGGAAACCCCTCACTCGAGCACGGACGATTTTCTCCCCTTTAACTGTGAATTGTTAGAGGTTATTACTCCCTTACCCTTGATCTCAGGGCCTTCCTGTTTGGTCATAACCCTACCTACAGTCCCTCCCTCCTGGACGATTTCCACTACCCCTCCCGCATTGCCGTCCTCC
The DNA here is from genome assembly GCA_031772625.1 of Pinus tabuliformis. Lineage (NCBI taxonomy): Eukaryota > Viridiplantae > Streptophyta > Pinopsida > Pinales > Pinaceae > Pinus > Pinus tabuliformis. Next base: position 140,494,187 of record CM062807.1, read on the forward strand.
CTTCAATTTGTGGCCCATTGCATAGGGTTGGACCTCACTGCTTGTTCCCCAGGCTGCCCACCCTTACCTCCATGTGTCGGATCCCATTTTCCCTCATCTTCTTCCTTGGCAAACCCTCTCTTATCACATAAGATCCCCCTCCTTTGGCTCCGATATCATCTCCCCTCTCCAACAATTTTACGGTTATTCCTCCTCTTTCAGATGCCTTCCCCTCTAGGCCAGGTTTGAACCCCTCAAACCCTCCTAACCCTCCTCGCAGCGGACCACAGGAGGACTCCATCGACGCGGGTCATAGGCCAGGCAAAAGGCTAAAGTGTGTCAAATCTAGGGCACAAGATGTTATTATCAGTTTGGGTGAAGACATATAGTGGGGCGAAACCATGGACACTACCAACCGAGTCTTGGTTGGTAGGGTTTGGGGTAGAAACTACTTGGTGACCCGGCTAAAACAATGGACAACAAAAGTGTGGGGGCAACATTTGGCCGAGCTACCTTTCATCCAAAATTTTGTTCGCGGATGGTTTGTGTTGTGTTTCGCCCGAGCCGAGCACACAAATTGGGTTTTATCATCCTTTTGGCACATTGAATAGGCCCCTGTGCTTCTAAGGCGATGGAACCCTCTTTTTGACCCAGAGAGGGAGCAACTTGGTGCTGGGCCACTATGGGTCCGCCTTCTAGGCCTGCCGCTACATTTTTGGTCAGAGGATATCTTCAGACTCATTGGGAACTCTCTGGGCACCTACCTGGAGTATGACAAATCATACCTCTCCATTGGAATCATGGCATATGCGAGGATTTTGGTCCATTTGGACACCAGAGAGGGGTTATAGGAACAAATCACATTGTGGTGGAGGAATTTCTTGCGAACACAGATCCTTGATTACGAGGGGGTCCCTTTTAGGTGCAAGCGATGCCACAAGGTAGGTCACCTCTTTAGGGACTACCCCCTGAATGGTAAAGCAATATCTGTGGAAAAGGAAAGGACAATCCCAACAAAGGACCCTCAGGCACCTGCAGACCACACCTCTATTGAAGCAGCAATGGAACACTTCGCCCTTGAAGCAGCAGTGGAAACCCCGGCCAAGGAGACTTTGAAGAAGCGTGACAAAGAAGCATATCGGCCACCCTCTCCTCCTCTGACCAGGGCAAGGGCAGCTGCGGAGGCTGCGCTATCTTCGGGTATGTCCTCTTCTAACCCCTGCTCTGTTCATCACACTTTTTCATCTGATTGCATAGATGTTTCTTCGGGGTTTCATCCGGTCTCTACTTTCATGCCCCTGCCTCCCATTTCTTTGGCTTGCTCGTTTCATCCCCCCCTCCCATTGTCTCCTGCACTCCCCCTACTTTCCCAGGGGTGACCCCATCTTTATCCTCTGATTCTGATCAAGGGTCCCTTTCTCACAGATATTCGCTTTGATGTCTATCCCGTTCACTAGCCCCTGACTCCATTAGCATCGGTCTGGTATCTTCCCCCATCCCCTGAAGCCTCCAAGAGGCAGACCTTCCTACCTATCCAAAGCCAAGTTGTAAGCAGAGTAGGATATTTCCTCGGGGCGTCAACTTGCTATAGATCAGGTTCTTAGAGCACAGAATACCCTGGGCTCATCTCCCCCATGAAACTGCTTTCATTTAACTGTCGAGGGATAGCTAGCCTTGAGAAAAAACTAGCTCTGTTCAGACTTCTTTGGACCAAACATGTGGATGTCATATTTTTACAAGAAACCCTGGGCCTTGCCAAAGCAATTTCGTACCTTCTTGAATCCATGCTCCTTGGCTAGACCTTCCAAGCTCTTGATGTCAATGTCCGTTCAGGTGGCATTGCTATGGGTTTCAACACCCGTACTATCAGAATGTGTAATATTTAGGGAGGCATTAGGCACATAGGGGAGGACATTTTCTTAGCTGAACTGGGCACCAACATCAAACTTGTTAATGTATATGGGCCATGTCAACAACATGAAGTATTCTGGGAACAATTATGGACCTCAAATCTTCTGCAATTAGACAACATTATCCCAGGAGGGGACCTAAATTTCTCTTTGGGTTTCTCGGAATCATGGGGTCATCATGCCCAGATTGACCCCCTATCTGCTTTCTTTGAGAATATCCTGGAAAACCACAGTCTCATAGACATCCCCTCTGCAAAAATCCTACCTACTTGGAGGAATAGAAGGATTGGAGAGGATAACCTCGCTAGAAGACTAGATCGCTTTCTTATCAAGGAGCAACTTTTGGGTTTGGGTTATATCTACAGACAATGGGTCGGGTCAGGAGGTATATCTGACCATTCGCCAATATACCTTGATATAAGGGGAGGGATGAACAAACCAAAATCCCCTTTCAAATTCAATTCCACTTGGTTGAAGGATGCAACCTATACTCGAATGGTATTTGAATATTGGAAGACCCACCCTCCTGGTGCTGGTGGAAATATAGCTGAAGGTTTTGTGCATAACCTAAAAGTGCCGAAGAGGCTATCCAAAATCTAGGCACATAAAAAAAGAGAACATGATGATCAAACCTTAAGGGACACTGAATTGGAGGTTACTGCTTTAGAATATGAACTAGGGGGGGTCTTCACCTCTAATGAATAGAAGGAAAAGCTCACTGCATTAATATCTTAAAGAGGCAAAATACTAAAAGATCGGGAAGAAACTTGGAGGCTGAGAAGTAGAGCAATATGGTTGTTGGAGGGAGATGATAATACAAATTTTTTCCACAAATTTGGAAATGGCCGAAAAGATATCAATACCATATGGAAATTTACAAATGAGTAGGGGAATATTGTGACTACCTTCCAGCAATTATCCTCCTTGGCCACATCCCACTTCAAGCAGATCTACTAGGCACCTCCAAATTCCACTCTTGTTGAAGTCATTCAAGTAGTACAACTATTTCCTCGGTTTGTGGATCAGGAGACTGCTATGGAGCTGAACAAGGAAGTCACTATGGGGGAACTTGAGGCTATGTTGAAATGGTTCAAACGTGACAAAAGTCTTGGACCAGATGGTTGGTCGATGGAGTTCTATACAACTTTATTCGATATCCTTGGAGAAGATCTACTTAAGGTCATTGAAGATTGCCGAACCACTGGAAGAATGCATGAGGACATCAACTCCACTTTCATCGCCCTCATCCCCAAATTAGACAACCCTGCCTCCTTTGATGACTTCCACCCAATCTCCCTATGCAACTGCATCTACAAAATCATTACTAAAATCATTGCCAACCACCTCCGACCCATCCTTTCCACCCACATATTGTCTGAACAATTTTCCTTTCTCCAAGATCGACAGATACATGAAGCGGTTGGTACTGCACAAGAAGTGATGTGCTCCATTAAAACGAAGAATATGAAAGACATGATTCTCAAGGTGGATCTCTCAAAGGCCTTTGATCAGTAAGTTGGTTATACCTCCAAATGCTCCTAACCCACCTAGGGTTTCCTTATGAGTTTATAAAATGGATCATGTGCTGTATAACAAACATCTCTTTTAGTGTCCTTGTCAATGGAGTGGCATCGCCTTTCTTTCACTCTGAAAGAGGCCTCAGGCATGGGTGTCCCCTGTCCCCATTATTATTTTTGCTTGTCATGGAGGGGCTCAACAAACTTATAAAAGAAGAGCATAACAGGGGACGACTTAAGGGAATCAGGATCATTGACAGTTGCATTTTGACTCATTTACTCTTTGTGGATGATGTGTTGATTTTCCTCAATGGTGGTTTAGGGGACTTGACTAGCTTACAGAACACTATCACACTATTTCAAACAACTACAGGCATGGTCATTAATAATTCTAAATCCACCATTACTGCTATACATTGCACCCCTCATGAGATACATTATGCACTCCATCGCTTTCCCTTCACCCTGCTATAGTTGGAGGATGATCTTAGATATCTGGGTTACATGTTGAAGCCCCTTGGATACAAAATAGCAGATTGGATTTGGTTAATCACCAAAATGGAAAGAAGACTCAATATTTGGTACCATAAGTACCTCTCCAGGGCAGGAAGACTTGTACTCATCAAAGTTGTCCTTGAAGCCACTCCGGTGTACTGGATGTCCCTGGCATGGATACCAAGAGGAATCCTCTCCAGAATACAAAATTTTTGTTGCAGATTCCTCTAGAAAGGGAAAAAATCAGGGAGAATATTTACATGGGAAAAATGGGAGTCGCTTTCCCTCCCAAAGAAATGGGGAGGCTGGGGTATTAAAAAGATGGAAGATTTTGTTAGGTCCCTATAATATTAGTGATCCCTCCATTACTATTGTTATTGTATCCCTTATTGTTATTATTGTGCCCCTATTGTCCCCATATTGTTATTATTGTGCCCCATAGAATCCCTCTATTATTATTTTTTTGCCTTTATATTATTATTGTTAGGTCGGCTTGGTTATATTGTGAGCCCGTAGACTCCTATATATAGAAAGGAGGTTTTGTCATTTGAATCATCCAAGAATTGTTCATTTGTGTAAGGTAAATGAGGTTTCCCCCTCGAAGAGGCTTATTCCTAAGGCGTTGATCTATATTTTCTATCCTTTTGTGAGCTGGTTTCATAACATTTGCTATCAAAGCTTTGGATTCTAGGCTTTCGCTGCTCCAAAAAGGTCATCGTGGCATTTTCGCTATAACTTTTTGTCTGCGATGTTTCAGAAGCTAAAAAAAAACCCATTTGAGAAGAAATCTTGTTGAAGTTCGGTTCCGAATTTAATATCTTGTCTCGCTTTATTTTTGGAGATACAATCTGAGGAAGTTAGGGTTTTTGTAAGCTCCAAAATTTCATCTAAAATAGGTCATCGTAGAAGTTTCGCTATAACTTGTTCGCTACAAAGTTTCAAAAGAAAAAAAAAAACCCATTTGAGAAGAAAGCGATCTGAACCTCGGGTCCGAATTTCAGATCTTGTCTCGCTATATTTTTAGAGATATAATCTGAGACATTTAGGGTTAGCATCAAACTGAAATTTCATAAGAAGTTTCAGAACGAGGACGGACTGTAGTTTTCTGTGTATCAGTTTTAGGTCCTAAGGTTGAAAAAGTGACATGTGGCATGTCGTACAAGTTCGCTCTATTGAACTAGTCTATAATCAGGTCACCATGGGATATTTGACATAAATCTTCCTTGGAGAATCCAATTTCGATCACACTGGTGGCATTGGAAAGAGGATGTAGAGGGCTAATATAGTTCACGATTTCAGAACTGAGAGATCCAAAATTACAGAGGTACATTAGATTCAATATCGAGTTCCTACAAAGAGAAAAAAGGTGTGTACTTTTTTTTAAATTTTGCATAAGCTTGGTTTGAAAAATTAGTTTGAAGGAATTCAAGGGGCATAGTGAAGCATTATTATCGGTAATTGATGCCCCGAAGAAAGAAAATGGAAACACCTAGTAAGAAACCTGAAAGCTCTAGCATGAATCATGAAGAAGAGGAAGAAATGCAACATGATATATCAATATTATGAAACCAAGTGCAACAAATTTCACTCGCACAAAAGGTAACAGAAAATAAGATGGATGGTTTAAAGAAAGACGTAGAAGCTAAGATGAATGACTTGGAAGCTAAGATGGATGGCGTGGAGGCTAAGATGGACGACGTGGAAGCTAAGATGGATGGCGTGGAAGCTAAGATGGATGATTTAAAGAAAGGCATGGAAGATTTGCAGACAAATTTGAAGACATATTTGACAAAGTTTCTACAAGGAATGCTTACTAATGGTGAAAGGGTACTAAAGGAAACTCAGGATGAGAACAAAATAAATGTTAATCATGATTTCATAGACTCTAATGTTGGATCGAAGAACCACCATGTTCCAAAGATCGATATGAGGAAGTTTGATGGCAAGGATCCTGGAACATGGATACTACAGATGGAGCAATTTTTCTATCTCCATCATGTGCAAAACACATAAAAGGCATGCATTGCAACTTTATATTTGGAACCAAATCAGTTTGTATGGTATCGATGGCTTTTCTCTCATAAACAAATTGTCACTTGGGCTATTTTTATGGATGAAATGATAGCACATTATGAGGATACAAAAAGCAACACTTTTTTTAGCCAATTGATAAATCTCAAACAAAAGGGTTCAATGATGGAGCACATTGAGGACTTCCAAAAATTGAATATAAGGGTAAAAGATATTCCAAAGGAGCATAGGATTGATGTGTTCATAGGGACTTTAAAAGATAACATCCAACATGAGGTTCACCTTTGGGAACTAGATTCATTGGAGAAGGCATTCAGGTTGGCAAGAAAAATGGAAAGAAAAATTATGGCAACAAGGAAGCCTACCACTCACAATCATAAAGATGGAAGTGTTACTTCCCCTAGCCTTCCAAAACCTACAAGGTTGACACCACAACAATTGGAAGAAAAAAGAGCAAAGGGATTTGTTACAGTTGTGATAGCAAATACACTAAAGGTCATAAGTGTGCCGAGAAGAAATTATTTTACATAGATTGTGAAGAGGAGGAAGAAAAGGAACAAGAAACATCAAAAGAAGAGGATATACACCAGAAAAAACCCTAGAAAAAGAAGAAATGAATCCGACCATATCTTGTAATGCATTGGCTGGAATTACCACTCCTCAAAATATCAAGATAAAAGGGCATATCAAGAAGAAAAAGGTAATAGTGTTGATTGATTCGGGAAGTACCCATAATTTTATTCATTTTAAGATAGCCAAGGAATTAAATTGCCTCCTATAGCCAACACTGGAGTGTCAAGTGATGGTTGCAAGTGGAGGAACCATAAATTTCTTAGGTAAGTGCCATAATATAAAGCTATCCATAGGAGAATATGTATTGAATAGCCCAATGCTTTCCATTCCAATTGGTGGTGCTGATGTTGTACTAGGAGTGCAATGGCTACAATAGCTTTTAATTTTCAAGAACTTTTCATGAAATTCTCTTCAGAAGGAAAGGAAGTTGAAGTAAGGGGTATAGCAGGGAAACCGGGAAAGTTAATCAGCTCTAACGGAATGACAAAGCGTCTAAAGAAAGAACAACAAGGCATAATTGCGCAATTATGTTCACTAGAGGTTCCCACATCGAAATCATCCATTTCTCCAGATCTCCAAAAAGTCTTGGACAATCATTCCAAGGTATTTGAGACTCCCAAGGGCCTCCCACCTATTCGTGATCATGATCATGCTATTAATTTAATTCCAGGAAGTGTTCCTCCAAACATCAGACCTTACAGATATCCCTATGTCCAAAAGAGTGAAATTGAACGTATGGTTGCAGAAATGATAGAGGCTGGTATAATTCAACCTAGTAAAAGTTCTTTCTCTGCTCCAGTAGTATTATTTCACAAGAAGGATGGATCATGGCGCATGTGTCCAGATTATAGGGAGCTCAAAAAGCTCACTATTAAAAGATAAATTTCCCATTCCTGTCATTGATGAATTATTGGATGAATTGCATGGATCAATTTACTTCACTAAGTTGGATCTTCATTCACGATATCATCAAATCAGAATGAAGACTAAAGACTGAAGACATTCCAAAAACAACATTTAGAACTCATGAGGGTTATTATGAATTTTTTGTCATGCATTTTGGCCTTACTAATGCACCTTCTACATTTCAAGGTTTGATGAATTCCATTTTCAAACCCTTCCTTAGAAAATTTGTGTAAGTATTTTTTGATGATATACTAATCTACATCAAGTCTTGGAAGGATCATATCCAACATGTTGACATGGTGCTCAAACTATTGGAGGAGAAACAATTATATGCAAAAATTTCCAAATGTTTCTTTGGAGTACAAGGGGTGGAATATCTGGGTCATATTGTATCTCACGAAGGTGTTAAGGTAGACTCTAGCAAAATTAAAACCATTAAGGAATGGAAAATCCCCACATCCATAAAGCATCTACGAGGATTTCTCGGGTTGATAGGGTATTATCGCAAGTTTGTTAAGAATTATGGGAGAATAGCAGCACCTCTAACAACATTATTGAAGAAAGAGCATTTTCATGGACTCCAGAAGCGATGAAGGCCTTTGAACATCTTAAAGAGGCAATGTGCCAAGCACTAGTCTTAGCTACACCAGACTTCACAAAAACATTTATTGCGGAATGTGATGCCTCAATAAATGGAATTGGTGCTGTTTTAATGCAAGAAGAAAGACCCATAGCTTTTAAAAGTCGTCCAATCAAAGTAAAGTATTTACACATAGCTATTTATGAGAAGGAAATGTTGGCAATACTACATGCACTTAAGAAATGGCGACCCTACCTAATGGGAAGACACATCAAGGTAAAAACAGACCATGATAGTCTTAAATACTTTTTAGAACAAAGATTATCTTTAGAAGAGCAACAAAATGGGTCACAAAGATGTTGGGTTATTACTTTGAAATCATCTACAAAAAAGGGAAACAAAATGTTGTGGCAGATGCACTCTCAAGAAAGGATGAGGACGTGGAAGCATTTCTTTATGCCATTTCTATTATCCAACCTGATTGGATAAATGAAGCAAGGGATGAATGGAAGAATGAAGAGGAAGTGTGGACACTCATTAAAAAGATACAACAAGATCCCAGTACATTCGATACATTTATCTGGAAAAATTATTTGTTACAGTACAAGGATCGGTTATACCTATGTAAGACTTCCCAACTCAAACAAAAGATTCTTAGGGAATTACACACCTCTCCCTTAGGAGGGCACTCAGGATTTCTAAAAACCTACCACAGGGTTAAGAAGGATTTTTCTTGGGATGGCCTTAAATCAGATATTCAAAAGTTTGTGGCGGAATGTTTGGTTTTCCAACAAAATAAAGTTGAAACAATTAAGACTCCAAGACTATTACAACCTTTATCCATTCCAAGCCAACGTTGGGGGGAGGTTTCAATGGATTTTATCACAGGTGTACCCGTCTGAAGGAAAGAGTGTTATCATGGTGGTAGTGGATAACCAAGTATGCACACTTTTGTGCATTATCTCATCCATTTAAAGCGAGTACAGTTTCTATTGCATTTATGGAAACAATTCAAAAGCTACATGGAAATCCAAAAATTATTGTAAGTGACAGAGATCCCATTTTCACTAGAAAATTTTGGATAGAATTATTTTCTTGTCTTGGTACTCAGTTAGCTCATAGCTCATCTTATCATCCTCAATCTAATGGGCAAACTGAGATAGTAAACAAATGTTTGGAAGGATATCTTCGTTGCTTTTTATATGATAAACATACATAATGGTTCAAATGGTTGCTTCTGGATGAATGGTCGTATAACACTTCCTTCCATACTGTAACAAAAATGACCCCATTTATGGCACTTTATGGATATCATCCACCATCCATCACATCATATTTAACAGAAAATTCTAAGTTTCAAGCTGTGGAAGATCACATCGAGCATCAACAAGAAGTTCTCCAACTCTTAAAGGATAACCTCACCTTGGCACAGAATAGAACGAAACCACAGGTAGATCAACATCACAGCGAAAGAAGTTTTGAGGTAGGTGATCGGTTATTCCTACCGCTACATCGATATAAACAAATGTCCCTCAAGCAAGCTAAGAAGGATAAAAAATTATCACCAAAGTATTATGGTCCATACAAGGTCTTGTAAAAGATAGGTACTAGGGCATACAAATTGGAGCTTCCTGCAGCTTCTCGAGTGCACCCACATGTTTCATGCTTAAAGAAGGTTATAGGTGACAAGCTTCTAGTTCAGACAATATTGCCAGAACTTCATGAGGAAGGAAAAATCATATTGGAACCCGAAGCAGTCAAAGAAACAAGAACTCGACAGCTACGAAATCAATCAATTTCAGAGTATCTCATCAAGTGGAAGAACTTACCCGTTGAAGATTCCACATGGAAGGATGATAATTTTATACAGAAGCATCTAGAACTACTCAAGTGTTGAGGACAACACTTTTTTGAAAAAGAGGGGCATGTTAGGTCCCTATAATATTAGTGATACCCCCATGAATATTGTTGTTGTATCCCTTATTGTTATTATTGTGCCCCTATTGTCCCCATATTGTTATTATTGTGCCTCGTAGAATCTCTATATTGTTATTTTATGCTTTTATATTATTATTGTTAGGTCGGCTTGGTTATATTATGACCCTGTAGACTCCTATATATAAAAAGGAGGTTTTGTCATTTAAATCATCCAAGAATTGTTCATTTGTGTAATGTAAAGGAGGTTGCCCCCTCGAAGAGGCTTATTCCTAAGGCGTTGATCTATCTTTTCTATCTTTTTGTGAACTAGTTTCATAACAGATTTCTCCTCTGCTTTGTTGGACAAGCTAGGCTAACAATTGATCACATCAAACAGCCTCTGGACTATGGTGGCTTCCTCTAAATACATAGTTCCCCTAAATCTGATGGACTGGCTTCGACAACCAAGCTGGAACAAAACAGGGATCTCTGTCATATGGAAAACGATGCTTAAATCTATGTCAATCATCTGAGAAGGACTTGGGTTAGACCCTTGGATTGGGTGTGGCAACGCCCATAGGCTTCCTGAAGAGCTTAAGCTCCATATTGCTAATTCAGGTATCACACATATCAGCCACATTGCAAACATGGAACGCTCCACCATTTTTTACTAGGCCTGGAAATCTGCCTGCATTCTGCACATCCCACAATAGTGGCATCAATATTGGGCGGACTATATAGAAGCATTAAATGAATCCCATATTAGAATTGTGGAAGGGGAGGGTGAAATCATTTGGGTGCTTGCTAAAAATTGGTGCTACTCCCCCAAAGAGGGATACCTCTGTTTAGCTAATGTCCATAGACCACATTCCATCAAACAATGGTGGAAAAGCATGTGGAAACTAAAAGCACCTCCCAAAACTAGAATATTCATGTGGTCCATCCTTAAAAACAAGGCTCCTACAGGTGACAATCTTATCAAAAGAGCCCAACATGGACCTTTTTGGTGTTGTTTATGTAAAGGCAGCTCCGAATATTCTGACCATCTCTTTCTCACCTGCCCTGTCACTATTGCCCTATGGAATTATGTACTCTCAACCATCCCCTCCCAAGGCACCTAGCGGGGCTTGACTGTTATGGAAGCATGGACCACATGGTGGACCTCTGCAACCCTGACCAAGGCTAGGAACCTTCCCCTCCTCATTTGCTGGGAAATCTGGATTGCTCGTAACGATACATTTTTCAGGATATTGTTCCTCACTGGCCCTCCATCACTGCCCGCCTTCTAGCAGATTATCGTACCATTCCTGAAGACGATGACAATCCCCCACCCAAGGCACATTGTTCCTGAAAACATTGACCACTCTCAACCATGGGCATACTTTGACGGGTCAACACAGGAAGCTAGGTGTGGGGGCGGAGCCATTCTATATCTTTCGGAATCCCATCACTTCCAAATCCAAATGGGCCTGGGTGGGGGCGCAAACAACTTTGCAGAACTTATTACTGCTAAATACCTCATACAATTCACATTGGAAAAACATTGTAGAAATCTACAACTTTTTGGGGACTCAAAAATTATATGCAATTGGATTAACAAATAAAAAAACTATTCTGCTTACTCTGTGAGACTCATTCTGGACGAGGCCCACAGGCTCATCACTTTTTTTGACATCTCTGTTTGTCGTCACATCTATAGGGAACACAACTCAGCTGTCGACTAGTTATCCAAGGAGGCAGCGCTCATGCCTCGTGGCACATGGCTGATCCAGGAGCAGAGGGATGGAGCACACTATTAGTATTACCATCGCCCTTTCATGGACTTTACAATTTAATTGGCACAACAGGGGCCTGAATTTTGGTTTTTGTTAATAGTATTATGTTTTTATATTACCAATTTGTATTTAAGATGACAGACATACATACTCTCTGCGTAGAGTATTATTTTGGTTAACTTTATCATGAACATTATTGAAGGCAGAGCCTCCCTACATGGAGTGCATTGTGATATTTTTTTTGTATCCTCTACTTGATAGGCACTCAGCCTCACATACTGCATATGCGGATTGCATCTACAACATGTAATTCTCCTTTGATAATGAAAATTACGATTTTTCCAAGGGGGAAAAAAGGAAAACTAATTAATTAATAAAAAAGTCAAATATATAAATATATATAGAGATTAAAAACAATTAAAAAAACAAAAAGCATATTTAAAAAAAAATTGTTTGTTAAGTTGTTTGTGATCCTCCAAGCTTGACTTGTGGCTTGAGGAGCTGCGACCTAGGGGAATCTAAGCTGTCAAAGTCACTTGAGGATCGCACCCGGCTTGGGCCACACTAGCCCTTAGCTGACTGGATTTTTTAGCATGTCTCCTCCCCCTAGCATAGGGGCACAACCACCTTGTGTGAGGTTTGATCCCGAGTCGCCTTGTTGACAAGGCCCATCCTCAACCAGTTTTGCTAATAAGACTTGACAAAAAAATAATTTAAAAATAAATAAATAATTGAAAAAAACATATAAAAAAATTTACAAAGTGGTGTGACCCGCCACCATAGTGCCCTTTTTTTCTTTCAATTTATTTATTTTTTTCAAAATTTTTAATAACACTTAATTTTTTGTTTTGTGATTTTGTAATTTTTTGGGTTTCATTTTTTTTTTTTATTATAAATTTTGATTTTAATTGGTTTATAATGTTTTAACTATTTTTTTTTCCTTTTTTGGGGGTTATTGTTTTTAACATTTTTTTTAGTGTTATTTTGACACTATTTTTTTATTGAAGTTGTTTTTAAACTATTTTTTGTGTTATTTTTACCTGAAATTTCATGTGAATTATTATTTTTAGGAAAGAAAATAAAATATTATCATTTCGGACATAAAACATAAAAAAATTCATAAATTTTGATGTTTTCTCTATTCAATTTTTTCTATAAAATTCCTTTATATGACATGTATTTTTAGTGAAAAGGTCATGGATTGTGCATTTTATAAATTCTATTTATATGAAAAAGTGTATTTTTTGTGAAATATTTAAAATTATTTTTTTTAATGACAATTATTTTATGTGTATTGAAGTATTAATTAACAATACATAAATATATATAAAAAACTAGTCTTTAAGTGTGACTTTTTGGAAAGTTTTCTAGTTTATTTTTCGATCCAAATTGTCTAAAATCTGACAGGAATTCATTGAAATCACAAGTTTGATAGATGAACTCTTCACAATATAAGTGCCCTAGGGGTTTTTGATGGCGTTGAATCCATATATGCAATCAAAAAATCAGTTTAAACAACACAAATCAAGATTTGGTCACACATTTTTTTGCTAGATTCTAGCCAAAAATCTGTCAGAAACTCCAAAAAGTCACACTTAGAGACTACTCCTTTAAAAAATCCTAACTTCAAAATATTGAATTTATTATTATTATTTTTTTTAAATTGAAAATTTTATTACAGGAAAAAAAATATTGCAATGAAAAACAAAAAACACAAACTTGGAAAACACTAAAAACAAGCATCTTAGGACAGAAAAAGAAAAAGGAAAAGAAAAGATGACAACTTGAAAAATGGTTAAAAATAAAATAAAATAAAATATGTGCACACTTAAGACAGAAGAAAATTTAAAGTGTCAAAAATATGTCCCTAAAAAAAAGGTAATATGCTTCTAAAAAAAGGTTGATTTTGCATCAACATTTTTCAAAATCGGCATGAAATCATGATTTGACGTGACCTCTAAAAAAAGAGAACTCGACACGGTTCTCATTAACTTGGTAACTTTGTTTGTATATTTGATGTATGAATGATGATTTATGCTTCATATAATAATGAGTTTTTAGATGCTTCTATATGATCCATGAATGAATGCTTAAATCTCTATGTATTCATAATGGATAACTACTTATGGTGACTTAGGTTATATGGGATGTTGTGTATTATAAATATTGTTGTCGAACCCATATTGTAGACTATGTTATCATATGCGTATACATGCATATCACGAAGTGTTGATCTTGTGAACTATAAACGATTATAGGAATTCCTATAAGGTTTTTAGGTTTTCATTGTTCAGAGTCGGGCATGTAGGCTTCTCGTGTGAACCTATAACATACACTTCCCCTTGATGAAGAATTGAGAATTCCTATCTCGTAGGAAAAAATATCTAACCTATAGTAACCAGCAAACCGATAATTATCGAGGATAGTTCTATTTGTCGAGATTGTAAGCGATAGGACCACCCGTCGCTCGACAACACTGTTGTTGTGAGTGCCTTTGCTATCGAGAAGTGGAGTGGTGATGGAATTTGACATGGAAATGGCCATCTATCGGTTTCTTCTGCTGACAAGACCCTTCACCACCATCGTTTATTCATTTGGGTAATGTTCAAATGTCGTGGGAGACATACAACCAAGCTACATTGCATGGATTTGGCCTGGGGATCCTACTATTATGACCTATCAGGTACATGTGGAGTTCATGTGAGTGCCACGTGGCCAACACAATGATGTGTCCTCTTTTAATAGGCCAAACTTCAAATGGGAATAATTTTTCATCTGGGAGTTGAATTGAACTAAATTTTATATCACCATAGATCTCTCAACGGGCTGGATATGGTCGTGGTATTCAAACTAAATTCTACAACCTTTTAGAAAGAAATATTTTGTAGCCCCATCTCCATAATAGTCCTTGGAGGTTGGGTTAAGTCCTCTCAAGCCTAAGGTAGTTTAAGGGGGTGGCGAGGTGCATTAAAATAGTGTAGTTTGATAATTTTTCCCAATATTGATGAATAATAGGTTCTGGTAGCGAGTTAGGGGAAGAAGTCACCAAGGCCACAAAAAATAAGGGGCATATTGTCAAAAAATAGAGTGCTATTTTTTTTTTTGTTAACAATGGCTTTCCAACTTAGTGAAAGCAACACATAGATATTACCCCCACCAATGATATGCTTGTGTTTGTATTTGTGGATATATCAACACGTGTGATAATGACTGGGGCCAATTGCAAGCCTTTGGCGTCATCAACAAAATATATACCACCTAATTGTGACTACTTAGCCAAAATCCAATTTGAATGTTGTTGGTTGCACTCTACCCCATATAGCATAAGGCATCATTACTACATTGTTGATAAGTAGAATCTAGTGAGCTCCCCAAAAACTTTCCTTAAGTGTTACACAATTGATGTGTTCCACATTTATGATAGTCTATTCTAAGTTTAACTTTTGACTCGATCCATATGTACAATGGCAAGAATGAAGTAATTGATAAGGTTAAGGATTTGATTCCAAAGATATAAAGATAATGATCTCACATCAAGAACTAAAACACGACTATCTATCCTCAAATGTGTACTTAATTACACTTTATGCTTCATAAGATTAAACATGGATGTTATTCAAATGCATAAGAACCATTGCAAACTTTAGATTTTTTACCCAATTTGAGGTTAAGATTACCATAAGTAGTTGAAGATGAGTTTAATGATGAGCTCCTACTTCAATCACGATTCTACAACCCTCCTTACTATAATGCTTCAAAGATAGTACAAACTCATCCTGTCCTCATCCTTCATATCCATCTTGTTATTCCCTTCGATGTTTCACTAATCCTATTATAATCGGTATGATAATTATGTAAGATAAAAACAAATTTGCAAGAGATATAATTCTTCCACCCTTTCAGACTTAAGCCAAGAACAATGAAGACAACACCTTGTTAATGTTGTTACAAGAGGTATGTTAATTATGCAATATTTTTTTTTTCAAGAGAAATAATGCGCCTCGGCCTTTCAAAATTTAGTGAAGAACAAGGAAGACAATACCTTTCTAGTGTCATTTCACATATTTCCCTCTTTTCTATGGATTTCTAGTCTATGGATGGTGGTATTAACCACCAATGAGAATAGTAGTATTTATTAACCCTATAGGGCTTATTGGGAATGGAATGTGGATTGGAAATTGATATGTGACAAGGCATGGATGTATCTCATGTAGATAGTAAAAATTTAGATACTCTAAGAAGGATAAGTGAAATTTTAAGAAGTCCAAGTTGCAAAGGTTTTATTTCAATTGGAAAATACAAATATAGGTTACTTTTCTTAGGCAAGGTTTAAAGATGCATTTTAACCTTTGATCTATTAAGCACTAAGAGGGATTAAAAAAAACTTACGTGTAAATCTCTGACCACCTAAAAATCCAAAGTTTAGAGGGATATATGCTAGAATATTTTTTATTATTAAAAAGTTGTTGTCATTGTGTCAAGTCTGCCATTGATGTCAAGTGTCAAGTTTACGGGGAGATTGGTAAGTGTGTTATCATGGTTGTCTTGATGTGGATTGATTCCTAGCTTGAGGTCAAGGATAAAGTTAGTATCTTTGAAGAAATTTATTCTTTAGTTCTTTAGATCCAATGAGAACACTAAATGTTTATTTGGATAGTCCTCTCAGTGGCCTTTCCAATGGTATATCAGACTTGATCTAACTCCAAAGGAGTGAAGAGAGAATTAAGGTTGAAGTCTGACAGTTCAAGTAGGATTCCATTCGCTTTTAGATCAAGTGCATACAAATGACAGATATTGAACCCCCTCTCACACACCCCCCCACCCCCCTTCCCCCCGCCCACCCCCCTCCCCCCCCCCCAACCCCACCCCCCACTACCCCCCCGCACTCGCCACCCTCACCACCCCCGCCACACCCCCCCCTCCCCACCCCCACACCCTTTGTTAAACTTTAGAAAAGCTGGGGGGGCCAAAGTACAATTATGCCCATCTAACTAATAAGATGATGGATAGAAAATGGCATGCTTGTGAGACATCACTGTGAATTAATCACATAAGAGACAAATCCCAGATCCCCCATTTTGTTAAACATAGGGAAGAAATGGGTGGTTTGGGATAGATTTTGATTGTTGATCAAACTCAAAACTGTTGGTGCACCTTTGCAAGGCATCTGCACATTAATGTAAAGTGGAGATAAGTGGAAGACTAGACTCTGGTCACAAATTTTGGTCGCAAAGGGCTAGCCAAGTTCCAAAGAGCTTATCTGTCTAATGAACAATAAGTCACAAATAACATGTATTGACATAGTTCCGAAGATTCCATGTGGCATGAAATTTTTCATTCTAGTCAACATGATGATGTGGTAATGGACATGTGACAATATGGAAGGGTGGCATTGTGTCATATAGTTTTGGTGTTTTTGGGTGGCCAAGTGGACCAATTCTGTGTGACATATGGCACCACTCAAAGGATGCCACATGGTATGATGGCATCACCATGATGAGAACATGATATCATTAAGACATGGTAGATGAAGAGTGGCATGGATCAGAAGATGATGTGGCAGGTCTTGGATTCATGTCAGGGGTTTGGTTTGGTGAAGTTTTTCTTTTCATTTTCCAAAGTGGGCCATTTATATGCCTCTTCGAGGTTGAAGAAAGTATGCACATAGACTTATGCTTGAATCCAGATTCAATATCAAGAAAACAACTTTAGGTTATGTCTGAAGTTGAATTTCCATGCCTAAAATCCCAAGCCATTCTAGCATCTACTGATATGGGTTTCAACATTTTACATGCTTAATATTAGATTGGATTTGGATCCAGTATAAAGGAAGATGGACAATGCTAAAATGTTTGGATATCCAGGGTTCCCAAGAAATCTAGGGATACACGCACAAAGGAACAAATATCGGATTTGAGTCCAAATGGACATGGTTTCATTCCTCAGTTGTGAGTGTTAAATGGGAAAGTGACCAAGGGCTTCTCGACATCTCAACCTATCACCCCACTAGAATTCATAGAGACAAACAAATGAAATGGGGCCGAAAGGCGATGATGTGGTGGGTTGATAAAGAAATATCTTTCAGTCATGACCCTCGGTCATGTGATTTGACGAATAAAGGCCCAAGAGGCTTATCAGCAATCAGGCTATGGCTACAACAATGTTTTATAAAATAACCCCCATGCCTTTAATGAATTCAACCATTAACATAGCCAATCAATTTGAATAGTTGATATAGTCAAATAATTTTTCCATGGGTAAATACTATGGATGTATGCCCATGGTAATTGAAGGTTTGAACCGTATCAGAGGAATAAAACATTGCAAAAAGGTTGATTGTTTAGACGTACAATTGAGGCTCAGTAAGGAAGAGAGATGATAATGATTTCTTTTTGTGAAGCAGTTGAATAGAAGATATGAAGCCATTATGTGAGAAGAAGAACGTGTGCGTATGATTTGTGTAAGTGCAACAATGTGGGACTGTGCATGAGAGTAGCAATAATTGGCTAAGAAAAAAATTTGTAATGAGGATAACATATTTAATTTTCTTATTTGAGCATGTTTGTAGTGCAAAATAATATCCAATTGGTTGAGAGCAGAAGTGACAAAAATCTGAAGGCAAAATTGACTAAAGTGTGCTTGAAGGTCTGAGTTTGAAAATAAATGAAAAAAGGATTTGCTATGCAAAGCAAGTTGGTGCTTTCATATCAAGGAGTAGGTGCTTCCTTCATGTTGGTGCCTGTAAACTTTAGGGAGTGGGTGTTTCTTTAAAGTGGGTGCTCTTCAATTTAGGGAATGTGTTGGACAGACTAATCCTTCTTGTGGACAAGATGGATCTCCCTAGATCTCAAACAAAATCTAGTAACAAACAAGAAAATAATTGCTACCTATCCTTAGCTTATGATTGATTGAAACAAGTATTATGCGAGGAATCAATTATCGATTTAACGAAGTGCTTGTTGAAGTCATTTTAGTGCCTTCCACAACCAGATTCTCCTTGACGGTTTAGAGGTATTTCCAGTGCTTTCCACAACTTCTCCTTGATGGTTTAGAGGCATTTCCAGTGCTTTCCACAACTTCTCCATGATTGTCCAAAAGAGATATGCATAGATAGAAATACACAAAGGATCAAATCATCTATCATATAGAATTAAAGATAAGGGAAATTATTAACTCAACATACATCATAAATTGAATCAATAACTAATTATAAACTATACAAGTGATTAAAGGATCTCACAAATAATATCAGAATATACATGATTAGGAAAGAACAATTGCTTTTTATTGAATAAAAAGGGAACAAGACTACAACCTAATTGCCTTGATTTCACAAGCCTCTTCCCATGATCTCCAACCTTCTCAGATGAAAAGTCTTCTAGCCCTATTTATGTAGCATAAGCCTACCTTCAATGGTCCTCCTCAATCCTCTGGCCTGCGTTTGATTTATAGGCCAAGAGGAGTAGGTTTGGGATCCTCTTCCTAAGGGATGAGATCCACAAATGGTAGGATAGGGGATCCATAAAGAGAGGGAATTAGCTCCATGATGAGAGGGATCAAGCTTGAGTAAGCATCAACTCAAAGTTGTTAGTTGGGAAAGATTTCACTAAAAAAGCTTCTAGACTTTACTTTTTATTTTTTACTTGCATTGAGTCATGCGCGCAGGCCATAGTGTAATACAATGCACACTTTGGTGTTGACTTTAATGGTCACTTATGCATATGCGCAGAAACTAGTTAGCGAATTGCGCAGGCAATCAAAAATACATTCTTGTGCCTTATAATCCAAAATTTTCATTCTCTTTGGGATTGTTTAGGTTCTAGCCTTGCAGGGGAATTATTTAGAACACTTTGATGGATAGCGAAAGATCCATACTGATGTTCATTTGTCTAATGTGACAAAATGTTGTGTAATAGATTCCCCCCTAAAGTGAAAAGTCAGAAAAGATGTTTGAGGACTGAAGCGCTTTATCATGCGAAGGTTCGGGTTAGATACCATGGTTGGAAACCTTAAACAATCAATCAAATGTTATAATGCAATATATAATCATCGCTGAGGTAGGAATTCCCATACTCATAACATAAATATCTCAAAGAATCTAAAGATCCATATCAACATAATACATAGTATGGACACAACCATCAATGGATCTATGTTTACAATCATGAATATTTAATAACTCCACGCAACCTGGATGGATGAAACTAGATCCAAGGCCTTGATCTCCATATCTTGATCCATAGTATGAATCTAACCATGTGAGTAAATGTCTCGAAGTCAAACATGGCATAAACCACTTGATTACCGGTCAATGATGTGAACCGTTAACAAGTGCGAGAGAAACCACCGATAATGAAAATGGCTCTCAAGGTACTTCCAATACAATCTATGAAGTATGAAAAGATGTCCTGAAGTTGAACACTCATAGAATCATTCGATCGAAGGTCAATGATGAGAACCTATTTTCGAAGGCGAGAAACCTGCCATTAAGGCATGCAGGCTCCAAGGTAGTGAGGAAGGTTTCTAGATCAACTTCCTAGATAGTGAGCTAAAGTCGATAGGAAGCGACCTTCCATAGGAGGGCCTACAACATGAAACTCATGTCAATTTTAGAAGAATAGAAGTTTGGAGTAATCCAGGACTAACTTAGGGATGGCCAACGCGATTGAAGGCTATGAAGTGCAAGATGATTTTGACTGAGGTTGGACTTCTCTTGAACATATTGGCGACACGACATTTTGACTTGGAAGAATTTGACTCAAAAATAATACCCAAAACCAACTAAAGAATTTGAATGAGGTATGGTAAAATGAGAGACAAATGGATTTCCCAACCCAGACATCAAGGAGACGAAGTGTCATGTTCAAGAGCGACATACTGCCTTTTAAAATATAAAAAAACGTTCTTTCCCAATTTCCCCCCACCATTACTAGCGAGTACCTCTTTATTTTTGTGCAAGATTGAGGAGGATAACATATGCTTATCCTTTAAGCTCATCCTTCAGATGAGTCCTTTAGAGTATTTTTAACAAACCTCAGGAAGGAGAGGTTCGGTCTCATCATGATTGATAAGTCCTACACTATTTAAGTTTTACGAGTCTAGTGAAGGGGTAACTTGATGTCATCTTCATGTTTAAAGAGTTTGAAAATACATGAAAATAAAACTCATTCAGTTATTTCAACGTAAAGTATAAATGAGCCCGCAGAAAGTAAAGCTTGATGTTTTTCATTTTTAGGGTGTGAGGATAAAGACATAAGTAAAATTTGAAATGTCCTTTTTCGTAAATTTAGTCTCTCAAGCATGAAAAAGGGTAAAATAATGTAAGAGAGAACTCTATTGACCATGATTATTCAACATACACCTTTTTCATAAATAGTTTAGTTCAGTCCATAATAGGGGTAAACTTATACTAAATATACAATTGTTCATTTACTTTTACGAGTTCGAATAGTCAAGTACTCAACAATATTTTCATGTTTTGGGAGTCTAAAAAGGGCTTAAAGAGGAATCCAGGGTGTCGATTTTTCAGAAGTTTTAACGAGTTCAAAAAAGTGATAAAAATGTATTCATCACCAAAATGATTCATTTTTATAAATAACGTGTGTTCTGCACATTTAAAGTAAAAAATTATCGTAATTGCTCAAAAACATAACAAAAACACTAAAAAAATGGATTTTAAGAATCTAAAGGAAATAAATAATATTTTAATGGGCCTAAAAATCTTATAGAAGTTGAAAAAGTAAAAAATATCTAACGGAATGCGTGGTGGAACACATCTACAGAGCGGGGTTGTACCACGGACGGACTACACATACCCTTCCACAAAACTGACCGCTATGGAACAATTGCTTCTACCTCACTTACCTCTACGGAACAATGGTTCCTGGAGTGCATGCAATGATTATGCGTTACATACGTTGATTCACAATCTGAAGATCATATGCAACAGAAAGTGAGTGGCTGCTATATGAACCGTTCACCAAAATCCTTGAACTCAACCTAAAGGAGAGGGGCTATATGCAGTGAATGAATATGTGCAACAAAGAGGTGCTACGACGTCTATTTCAGTGTTCGACTATGTGTCCGGGACGGGGTGGGGGAATGATGAAAACAAGGAAACAAACCACGGGGCGCCATGCACGGAATGAACCCATACGGGGTGGATTGACCACGCGATCGGTTCAAGTCTTTTTCTCTAAATATTACATATGTTGCTACAGTGTGCTTTTTTTTTTCTTTAGAGATGCTGCTCTACGAAGTATGATCCGTGATTGAGTGCATTTTTCACCAAAAACTTAAGATGTGGATTCTGACCAAACCTCTGGACCAAATCATGAACTGTTTTCTCCAAGTAAGAGATCTTTCCGATATCTTCATTTTTTATTGCTTTCATTTTTCTTTTCACCGTGAATTTAGTTTTTTTTTTTTTACGGAAGTTCTATTAATTCAAAAATCACCTTCAGTGTGTGTAGTGGATCTTCATCAAGTCTGCACAGATTGACCCAATTTTTTACATAGAAAATCGAGATTTGCGTAGTTTTGGACACCATAACTGCGCAAATCTGCTCTGTTCTTAAAAGGGACTTGCATACAGTGCCGAGGGATTTGAAAAAATTAAATAAAACACCCAAATTTGTTTGCAAAAATTATCACAATGTTTTCTAATGATCCTCCATGTTTTTTTGCAGGGTTTTTATCTACAAAAATGGAGTGGAGGAAGAGAGAACTTGAATAACATGATGTAGGAGCTTTGAATCATCCAAAAACACTACATACTTTGAGAGATTGTGGCCTATATACATTTTTTTTTATCCCAAGCATGAAGGTTCAATTAGATTTGCTGGCATGGATGGTGAGATCATGTAATGTGCAATAAGAGTGCTTCTAGATTGGGGATCATAGACTCACCATAGATGCATATGACATCTATTTCTTGACAGGGATTTCACGCCATGGAGTTTAGATTTCTTTGTATGGGCACAAACAAAGTGGTGAAACAACTGCCACTTACCTACTGCAACATTGTTTTCCAGGGTCTGAGCTCAAAGTCGGAAAAATCCACATCGAAACCATTAAGAGGCTCCCTTTGAGAAATATTTCTTTTATTTTTGCATGATTGTGTGGGACTCCAACACTTCATTTATTCACCAAGGCTTAGATGCATATTTTTGTAGAGTGCTCGCATCCTACCATATTCAACTGGTGTGAAGGTGTCATTGCCAATTTCAAAGGAAAATAACTAGAGTGAAAATTGGAAAACTCAATTTTTTTGGGTATGGTGCCATTGTGATCTCATTCGCTCTAGAGAGGATCCACCTTCTTGCCCCACAAGTATCCATAGATGCAGGAGGACAATGATATCCTTGTATGCTGAAGTGGGTTACATTGATGGAATGCCACAAAGGTGGTGATGGTCCAACTATTAAATATACTCCTAACTTCTTTGGTTGGTTGGAACATCAAATCATCATGGTTGAGGACTTTCCATATGAAGGCATGAATTACACTAGTGATCTAGATATTCCAGTTCCTGTCGGAATGCAGTGGGGTGACCTAGGTAAAAATTTCACATTTTGGTTGTTTTGTGTTTTTCATTTTTTGTTTTTGTTTTTTGGCATCCAAAACTAACTATCCAAAATAATCATGCAAATGTGGGCCTTGTGAGACCAGCAGGACTGTGTCGCTTTGACAAATGTAGTGAGCATCCAATAGCTCCCGTGATATAGAACCCCGATGCAACAAAGGCTTTGACTGAGCTTAAGAAAAACCTAGAGATGTTGACTCTGGATATCCCAGATGTTGGGATTGATGATTTTCCTCTCTGTTACCAGAGGCATGCCGTGGGAGTTCCTGGACCGATTAGTCTCTTGCTACGACGAGTAGTTCGCACTATCGTCTACTACCATGATCATCATGTGAAGCTACTAGTCATAGGGCTAGACTTTTCTATTTTTTTGTGCATGAACATGTTCAGATAATAAAGGCCATGGGGCCTCATGTCTTGGATGAAATTTTGTAAAGCCACACTTTTTACAGACATTTTAACTAATGGAAAATACTACTTATTATCTCAGTTTATCTTGTACAATATGTGGATGAATATTGTTTTTCTTTTTACAGATGCTACAAATGTCAATTTAACGTATAATTAGGAAATACATCAGTTAATGTGTTTAAATGTCTTGGAATGTGTTGATATTCGATGTAATCAAACTCTCTCTCCAATAGAAGAACCCACAAAAAAATTCTTAACATTGTAGAAATTCTTACTGAATAAACATCATTTAAATGTAATACTATGAGTTGGGAATCTAACATAATGATCAATCGATGAATACCAAATGAAATGGTTTCTGATAATGGCTCAATAACTGCACTATATTCTGCGATGTTATTCATTGTTCGACTAAGGCATATTCCATGAATAGAAACGAACTCATCAATGGGTGAATAAATAGCCCAAGCCGCGGAAAACAGATTCTAAGTACTATGACTAGTGCCATTGACAAAGCCAGTGTAAGTTTGAGGGAGCCTCAACATCTACAAATCAAGTGTAACACAAGATAAGAAAGAGAAGTAGCATAAAATCATTAAAAAATGATGAAATTACCACACACAAAATATGATACAACAATATAAAAATTCTCCATGGAGTGAATTAAGCATAATATTTCTTCAGGTAAAGATCATTTCTGGGCTTTCCTAAAGAAATGTCGTCATAATCAACTAGCTCATAAGTCCCTTTTGCTAGTACACATTTTACAATATAAGGACCATGCCACATGGGCTTGAATTTACGACACCTAATTTATCGTGCTCTTGATCATAAACCAAGACTAGGTCACCTTCTGAATATGAGCGAGGATTTACATTTTGATCAAAATGTGCCTTAACTCGTTTCTTATGAGTCTCACTAGATAATGCATCATCACAATGAGTCTCATCTAATCATGTTAAGTACAAAAAAACGTTCCTCCTTTGCAGAAGTGGCTGGTAATAATTCAATTTCTAGTTTTAATGATGGTATTTCACATTCAATTAAAAAGACTGCTTCCAGACCGTAAACCAACTAGAAGGTAGTGAAACTAGTTGAAGTTTTTACTGAGCTACGATATGGCCACAAGGCTAGAAAAAGCATCAGATGCCAATTTTGTTTATGAATACCAAAAATTTGTTTAATCATGATAGTCAAAACCTTGTTATTAGTTTCTAGTTATCTAGTTTTGCAGGGTTAAACATGAGAATGGCATGTCTCAAGTAACTATGTAATCCTCCAATGTATTTGGGCAAAGTATCTTGAGAGGACAAATCTATACCCAAAATAAAATCTCTTTTCCTAAATTCTTGAGTATAATATTGCACATTTTCCCCCTTAGTTTTCCTAAATTTTGGTCAACCCATAATATCTTTTTTCATGTATGGTAATGGATAAAATTTCCTTCTTATTGCAACAAAAAGATCATTCCAAGAGGATAAAACCTTACCATGTTTCATCATGTCTTCTTGAGTTTTGGCTTCCCACTAAATAAGTGTTGCACCTTCGAATATAAGAGAAGCAAGCTCAATTTTGGTCTCATCAGCCTTGATTCTCAACATCTACCTCTCCAATATGACGAATCCATTTATCTAATTTCTCAACATCTACCTCTCCATTGTACATAGACAATTCAAACATAATATGAAGCTTTAGCAAAGGCATTTTACCATGTCCTTTTGGAGAATTTGGAGGTGTTTGTTTTTGTGAAAGGGTAGAATAAGTAGAAGAATATGAGGATGAGGATGATGGAGGTGAAGGTGTTGGTTTGTCACCATTCCCTCCATTCCATTTTTTAGGCATGTTTGCTTTTCCTCTGTCTCCTTTTGGAGGTTTTGATCTCTCTCCATACAAACTTGCATTTCTCTCTTCATAAAGAACCTTTACCATTTTAGACATCTCAAAGAATACTTCTCTGAAAATTATTTCATCTTTAAACATCCCTTAAGGACCTCCTTCATGTTCCATGACTATTGAAGCTTGAGATGTGTTTGTTCTCATTGAAACAATTTGAGATCTTGGCTCCAAAAGTTCTCCTTCTCCTCTTTTAAGCTTCAACATTGTAAGCATTAGAAAAAAACTTGCAAACAAATCAAACCTTCACAATAACTTCTTGTTATGATACCAAAATGATCTGAATATGTAAACTTGAAGATTTTTAACAATTTGCAAGTGAAAATTATATGTGTTTTGGGTAGAGGATCAATTTAATAAACACATAAAACAAGTGAAATTAACCATAATTTATAGCCAAACATAGATAAAATAATCAAATTTGAAACACATAACACAAAACATGATAAAGGAGTTCACCCCTCTCCTGGGCTACATCTCCTCCTCCAATTCCCAATGTAGGGCCTCTTTCATTATGTGCTCAAAAGTGTTTTTATATGCTTTTACATTATCCAAACAACAAAATTGATGTCTCCAATGGATTCAATACTGTCAAAAACCCCCATCTCGATTATTTTTAACCTTATTTCGCCAAAAATTGAGTAAGTTATGCCTGTTACAATTTTTTCTCAAATTATATGGGTAGTCATCCTACAATTCGAACCAAATCCCGCTTGAGCACCCCAAACCCAGAATAAGCGCACAAATTTTTCCTACAATCTCGCCCGACAAGAGAAATTGTAGGATCCTTAAACCACCCATTAAGCCCCCAGTTCCGAAAAAATTTGTCACGTTGACGCATGCAACTGCATTGGGGGCCGATATTCCAGGGCCTAACTCTGCCAACTGTTTAAGCCCCTCTGATAAGGTTGTGCTCCTGGTCACATTGGGTCTCGGTGACCTGGGGCTGGCCCCGTTATCTCCATCGCACCTACAGTACTATGGCTATCATGTGCCTTGGGGTTGGCCCCCTCCTTGTTTTTGAGCACCCGACATTATGGGGTGTCATGTGACCCCGGGGCTGGCCCATTAAACCTTATCATCATGGTTATTTGCATTGGGCTTTGACTACGTTGTTTGTGGGGTGTTGTGGCCATGGGTTAGGCTAAGGCCTAGCCCCTTGGCCCCTCTACCTACGATCCTGTCGGCGCTGGGGTGGCCAGGTGCTAGGGCTTAGCCTGGCCCCCTCCCCCATTTGCACTACCATTAAACTTTAAATAACACCCATCTTCCATAGTTATTAAGAACTACTTGTGGCACGATGGTGGAGTACTGTGCTTCCACTCTAGAGGTCTGCTGTTCGAATCCCATGGAGGCTTGATTCGTCTATAAAACAATTTTTTCCAAATAAGAAGAGGCCATGTGGAAACCACTGATTGGCTCATACGACTCTCCCTCATTAGTGCAACACAACAACTAATGAACCAATAAAAAACCACCATACATGAGCCAATAAGAACTAGACAAATTTCATCCAGCCATAGGTCCTCATAAACATAGTCACCTACCTTGTCAAATCCCCAATCAGCGTACGAGCTGCTGACTAGGTGTACCAACAACTTCAACTTTTAAAATTTTAGTTGTTTGACAAATCGATCAAAACACAATATCAAGAGCATACGATATCACTTTTGAGTGAAACAATTTATGTTGGATTCAAATTGTCGAGATATACCCAACCATTCAGGTTTCGAGCTATGTTTCACATTTTGAATTTTAGCACTAAATTGATCCCCTGGATCAATCTTTCAAGCAATTGAAATCTAAAAGCACCATGATGAATTCAATAGAGAAGATGGTTATAGACCTAACTAGTCTTTGAAGCCCCTTATTCATCACCTTGAAAACAAGTCTTGGCCTTGTTGATCCTTTCTATCATTTTCTCTTTATCGATCCATTTACTATCAATTTTATTAAAGAACAAAAAATAATGTAACATGATGCAAAATCTATGTATTTTGAAACATAGATGATGCTAATAAGATGTGATTTTTTTTTTTTTTTGATACGCTTATAATGCCATTATGATGCAATATTCAATAGCCAATGTCTTCGAGATTGCAACAAACCATAGCTTGTTGACTCCATTTCCTAATGGACTGTCTCTCCCATTCCCAACAAAACCCTTTTTCAACACCCCTCAACTAAATATCTAGCCATTATTTCAAGTACAGAATTAGTTACTAAAGTGACATTGGGTAATGTATTTCAACCATCAACTTCTCTTTTAATCTCATACATTAGGGGGCATATATTACAACTCAAAATGTCAAAACCAAGGTCTATAATAACTCAAAGTGACGCCCCATTGGGTTTACTAGTGGTTTTCATCTTCAACAACCTAGAACACTTGTAGGGAGAGTTGCAATGCTTTAGTTACACAACAAAAGAGAGTTGAAGCAGATAGGGTTGGCAGAGCAAATGGATAAGGGTAGAAAAGATCAAAATTGATCAGTTTTTGAAGATAAGGAAGAAAACACCATATCAAATAAGGTCAAACAAGTGTCTATATACATTTGATCACTACTCCAAACCCATCTATATAAGAAATAATTTCCACGGAACAAAGGGAGAAAAGTTTAGGTAACGTAATGTTGTGAGAATGAGGACCTAATTTCTCCTTGCAAGAAGTTGTAGAATATTGTGTACCTTGACAATGATCTATGGTGAGAGGAGAACATACAACTAGGGACTATGAAGGGAGTGACTATTGTTAACACCATTGGTATAATGAAGGCATATACTTCCCCCCTACCAACATAGTTTTAATTGATATTATTTGCGTTTGTATTTTGGTTTTCATAACATTAATGCTAACTTTAGTTTGCAAGAACATAGAATCAGAGTGTGTGTCAGTCGTAGGTAAGAAGATTCACAAAGCCAAAATCTCAAGGAATTCAATCAATGCAATTGTTGAATAACCATCCTTCATGATAAGGTGCATCTGATTCTCCTTCTTACTTTTGTTTTGCATATTTGTATTGTGCATTTTCTAGGGTAGGTAGCCACCATCACAAACACCATTGGCCATATGTCTTGGGCAGGCCTATGCATTAAGAGTATTGAGACATTTTTGAGGAAATTCTATCTAATAGAAGGCTTGTGCTTTTAGTCATATTTGTTATCTTAAGTCTAACTCTTACCAGGTATTCAGTGAATTTTGGTTGTTGCCTCATTCATACATTTGGATAATGGTTTATTAACTTTTTTCTCTCCTAGCAAAATAGTTGTCTATTTTCCTTACAATTCTTATGATATACTTTCTAAATGTCTCCATTATGACCTAGGGTTTTCTTCTTATCCCCATTTTTTGCAAGTAGGAATAAATTTTGGGGTTGACATACTCATGCATAGGTGTGTAGGTGGATTTCGAGGCCCAATATTTTGAACCTCACTTTCATACTTTGTTTTTCTTTTTCATTCACAACATACTTATCATTACTATGTTTAATAGCAGCATTACCAACCCGCATGTCCTTCCCTTATATGTCCCAGATAAATAATTGGCTAGGGAAATATCCTGTCAGACAGTTGAAAAAGGGCTTACAAAAAATCTCAAAGATGCCAAGAAACAGTTATGGTCTGCATTTCCGGTTCACTGCGAAATTTATTCATTACATGATTATAAGCAAACCCAAATTGAAGTAGAGAAAATAGGGGGTTTAAACCTAGCAGTTATTCCCAAAGGCAGTATGACCCGAATAATGTTTCCCTTAATTTCACTACTTAGGTAAAATTTAAACAATTCATCCATGAGAAATATGAATTCGATGACTTCTTTAGATCAGCCGAGTCATTCTGACAAGTACACCACCTGGAAAAGATTAAGCTGGGACCAAGGAAAATGGAGCAATTCATCCAATACAGGATGCAAAGGCTTCAGACAATGCCATTGGACTTGTTGAGTATTACACTAATCATCGAGCAAACAACGCAAAGCACAGAGCAGGAGAAAACTTCTGAGATAGACGAGACAAGCGAGAAGGAAATGGAACAATTGGACACATATGTTCACATTGATCTGATATTGATCAAATAATGGGAACAGTTTGATCAACAGATTAAAGGTCAGAGTAATACCCAAACTGTTATCGCACCAGAATCTCCCTTAAAACAACAACCCCTGATTCATGAGCCTGTGATTGATAGACCATCCTTCATGGACTCACCCCTAAAGGAAATCAAGGTAATTCTTGAGTATCCTGCGGCAGAGATTACACTTAGCATAGAAGAGATTCCACCATTGGATGTGTTCTATAGCCCTAAACACAGAGCTGTAGTCAAAAGGAAGTGAAAACAGAGAAAGATAGATCAAGTATCAGTGATAGTTCCTCAAAGTGAATCCATGAATATCATTTGGAGAGACTAAGAAGTTAATCCCTCTGAGGACTTGACCAAATTATCTCAGTTTGCAGGAGCATATATAGCTGCCATAATTGATAAAGCAACCAAAGTTAATCAATTGCTCAAAGAAAAGGATCAGAGGATTAAACAACTAGAAGAACAGTTAAGGGAGGAAAAACAGAGGATTGATCAGCAAGCTATTGAAAGACAATAGCACCTATCTCAGGAATTTGAACAGCTGAAACTGGCACATCATGAAGAGATCAAGTCTAAGGATTAGCAAATAAATCAGCTACAACTCTCAATAGATCAATTTAAAGACAATCCCAAAATTGAAGAGTTTAAAAAGGAAGACTTAGAAGTAAATAATTTCTTGTCTCAACAGCTAACCCAACTTTACCAAAAGATAACTCTTATTCATCTGTTATGTATCAAAACCAGCACGCTGATAAATTAAGCAGTCAATTCCAGATTGGAATTCGAAGATGCAGATGACAAGATTATAGATTACATCTCTTGGAAGAACAAAGGAAAGGGAAGGGCTACTAGATCACCAGTAATTGAAGAATCTCATAAAGAGATATTATTTTCAAAATGGAGACACAGTTGATCAAAGCAGAAAGAGAAACTTCCAGGGCCAGGGCAGTGAGGAATAATATCATTGAATTAATTAATGATAACTCACATAGTGCCAATTTAATTTTTGAATGTTCCCCATAAAACCTTCCAAAAGCAAAGGTGTTGGAAAAACAATGGAAGCAAGATTTGAATACCAGGGAGGAGCAAATAAAAAAATTAAAAAGACTTAATTGGGATGCACATTGGTTCTATTTGGTCAAACCTCATAGTCAACAAATGACAATCAAATGTCTCACTGATGCAGTGGATCGCATGATGCCAAAACTCTCAGATGTAGTGTACACAAGACAACTGCATGCTAGGATGAGTCGTCTACTAGAAGTCCAAACTATGTTCGAGATTTGTCAATTAAAGCCGCAGGAGGAATGATAGATGCGATGTATTTTTTTTAGATTTATTGCAATTCTATTTCTATTACCAAATCCCATATTTTGAGAGAGGTCGTTCCAACCATTTCAAGCACTTTTTATGAACAATTTGTTTTATTATTACTATAAAGATCCTTTCATGTCATATTAGAAAGGGTCCTGAAATTGTATTGAATTAGATTTAAGAAGATAGCACTTCTACACTTCTAGATTTATTTTTGTAGAAGATAAGCATCAAGGTTCAAACTTGTTATAAAGGAGAATTCAAGAGGACTTGCATTTCTGTATCATTTTGGAGTTTTCGGAAATAATAAGAATGAACCGGATTGTTATTCTCATAGCATGATTCAAATACATATGGTACTTTTATCAAATGTCTCTTTGTTACATGTTATGCAAATACACATTATTTTTGATTCGATATTATTATTATATGTGAATGTTTATATAGTTCTGCTTTACATCACTTTTGAGTAAGTTGGAATTGGTATTCTGTAAGCACATATGCTTACAATTGATGTTATTATGAAATGCGATATGTTTTATATCACTTTGTGATCATCATTCATGCTTAACTTTATGTAGTCAAGTGACTGATCTTTATTAGCATTCGATTACCAAGAATCATTATAAATCGCATTGATATTGTATTACCCGGGTTATTTATATATAGATTTATTTGTATATTTTCGTAAATTTACAACTCAAACCATCTATCACCTCGTTATATACTCAAAACACTCATTCATCAAAACACATTTGATTAGGAAACTGGTCCCATATTATCCAGTCGGAGCCACCATCCCAAACGGAAAAGGAACTATATTAAGGGCCAGACCAAGTGGTTATCCCCAATGTTGGTGCAATGATTTTAGAGGCATCAACAGGTTGGTGTCATCTATATATGTTCCATGACACAATATTTAAAGGATTTCCCAATTTAACCAATGTAAACTTTTCCACAAAAGCAAAAACATTGTAATATACATTTATTGTAAATATACAAAAATATTAATATATTCAAATTCATTCTTTGGGGTATTTTTAATGTATTTTTGTTCTATATTTCATTCTTAGGGGTATTTTTAATGTATTTTCACTATATTATCATGCTACTAATGATTATGTAAGGATTTTTTGGTTCTCTATTGGAAAAGAACACGAAGTTTGTATCACATTTCATTACGACTTGAGGTATACTTTTCAAAATAACATTTGGGTTAGGATTCACATCAATATTGCCACTACATTTTTTATCTTTCCCATATCGTTTCAATGTGTCTTAGGTCTCACCTTATCAAGTTGCAACATTAACCATGCCTTTTTTCACGTCGTGATTTGTGTGGTAAAACCTACCGTTCATGGATGCTCTAGATTA
The DNA here is from genome assembly GCA_031772625.1 of Pinus tabuliformis. Lineage (NCBI taxonomy): Eukaryota > Viridiplantae > Streptophyta > Pinopsida > Pinales > Pinaceae > Pinus > Pinus tabuliformis. The sequence continues at coordinate 140,526,526 of CM062807.1, forward strand.
GCACTCAATTTCTACCTTGGTGCCCATGCCACATTCATTAGTAGGTCTACGAATCCTCTTTAGAGCTCACCATGACATCAAAATTGAGCCTCATGCCTCTCTTTGTCTTTTATTTCTAGTCAGCTATAACCCTTACAAGGGGATCCCCACTCTTTTTATTTTTAATTGTTGGTCACCTATGCCTATGATATTCAATGTCTTGCTAGATTTTATCATAACATTGTTTGACTTCATCACACTTCCCACCTTTGTAGCCATGCTCGATATCTTTCCTTCACATTAACCCTACCTCCATCTTGCAACATCTCTCACCCTTTTAGAGAGATCAATGCGATGAGTATATTTCCATATCCATACACTTTGCCATTTTTTGCTGCTTTCCTTAGGTAAATTTTGTTAGCATAGGAACTAAATCCATACAATGATACCACTTTTCTATCTGGAATTAGCTTTATTTTTGTCTTCCTTTCACGCTCATTAAACAATGAAAACCTTGAGCTTCTTTTGCACTCTTTTCATGCTCATTAAATCACTTGAAGATGTCAAATTATTTCCATTCTTTCCTACTTGTTAGTCAAGAGTAAAGTCGGCAAGCAAGCTCTTCCCTATTCTCTTGTTCGTTAAACCACAAAAAATACATGAGTGTACTTTTATCTCTTTTTTGACCTCACTATAAAACTCATGAAAAAGAAATTGATTTGAGTATTCTTTTAACTATTTTTCAATCTCATCAAGACTAAATTAAAAAGACACTATCAAGCTCACTTGTATTCTCTTTCACGCGCATTAAAATTTGAAGGGGATCATCTATACAAAAAGGGAAAAGGGTGGAAGAGCCTATTTCTCTTCATTTTATCATGGTCGTTGTGACTCCCTTGAACATGACACTTGTTTGAGTCATACTCTTACATTTTGTCTTTTCCTGGCTTTAGAAACACATCATTAGCATAGTCACTCTATTATTGAGTCAATATCTCACCCTACTGGTTACCCTACTAGTCCCTAGGCTACGGTGTTGCGTCTTATGTCAGCACTATGTTTGTATGGTATTCTTCAGTCCAAGTTGTCAAGTAAACACTTGTGTCATGTTGTTATATGTTCAAGGGAAGTCCTAGTTAGAGTCAGCCATTTGCAATATTGTCCTACCTTTTGCGTCATTCATCCCTATATCATTCGTGCATCATTTATTCATTTTCTACCATATAATACCTCATCCTGGTGTCAGTTTCATATTGAATGACGGGGGGTACATCGAGGGCCTCCTTTGATGGATCTCTTCCCATCATTTCCAGTACCTTATTTAGGGTGTATATATAGAAACAATCTAGTACCTTGGAGCTTTTCATCCTCTTAGTTCATTTGAATTCACACTCGATAGATTGCGTTAGATAAATTGGGAACCATTTTCATTAGTGGTGGTCTTCCTCATGTATGATAAAGGGATCCCTTACCACTTGGTAATTATATAGTCTCCCCACATGCTCAACATCATCTCATTCATTTGCATGTAGTGATTCATACAATTGGGATGAGCCAAAGACCTTGGGGCATGGGGCTATCTCACTCAAGAACATTGCCTCCCCCAAGCTACATTGGAGAATGTATTATATACTTTGAGGGCCATCATTTGGGCATTGACATTGGTATTTTTTTCCCTACTAATATCTACTATGACAATGATCTACACTGTATCATGATCAGTCCTCGATGGCATGAGTTTGTAATATGTTTTGTGTGCGACCATGCTCTATTATTTTAGTACCGAGAATGGGTATACCTACCTTGGGGATATATATTATTTGTATTTGTCTATGAATTTTGTAGTCTTTTACAGGTTCCACGTCCTTGGCTCCCTCCATCTATCGTACCCATTGAGACTATTGTAATGTATTTCAAAAATCAGCTTCTCTTCTAATCTCATACATTAGGGGTCATATATTACAACTCAAAATGTCACAATCAAGGTTTATGATAACTCAAAGTGACGCCCCATTGGGTTTACTAGTGGTTTTCCTCTTCAACAGCCTAGAACACTTGTAGGGAGAGTTGCAATGATTTAGTTACACAACAAAAGAGAGTTGAAGCAGATAGAGTTGGTAGAGAAAATGGATAAGGGTAGAAAAGGTCAAAATTGATCAGTTCTTGAAGATAAGGATGAAAGCACCATATCATATAGGGTCAAAAAAGTGTCTATATACATTTGATCACTACTCTAAACCCATCTATATAAGAAATACTTTCCACGGAACAAAGTGAGAAAAATTTATGTAATGTATTGTTGTGAGAATGAGGAGCTGATTTCTCCTTGCAAGAAGCTGTAGAATATTGTGTACCTTGACAATGATCTATGGTGAGAGGAGAATATATGACTAGGGATTATGAAGGTAGCGACTATTGTTAACACCATTGGTATACTGAAGGCATATACTTCCCCCCTACCAACATAGTATTGATTGATATTATTTGTGTTTGTATTTGGGTTTTCATAATGTTAATGCTAAATTTAGTTTGCAGGAACATAGAACCAGAGGTTGTTGTTTGTGTGTCAGTCGTAGGTAAGAAGATTCACAGAGCCAAAATCTCAAGGAATTCAATCACTTCAATTGTGTAATATCCACCCTCCATGATAAGGTGCATCTGATTCTCCTTCTTACTTTTGTTTTGCATATTTGTATTGTGCATTTTCTAGGTTAAGCAACCACCATCACAAACACCATTGGCCATATGTCTTGGGCAGGCCTATGGGTTAAGATTATTTAGACATTTTTGAGGAAATTCTATCTAATAGAAGGCTTGTGCTTTTAGTCATATTTGTTATCTTAAGTCTAACTCTTACCAAGTATTCAGTGAGTTTTGGTTGTTGCTTCATTCATACATTTGGATAATGGTTTATTAACTTTTTTTTCTCCCAACAAAATAGTTGTCTATTTTCATTACAATTCTTATGATATACTTTCTAAATGTCTCCATTATGACCTAGGGTTTTCTTCTTATCCCCATTTTTTGCAAGTAGGAAGAAATTTTTGGGTTGACATACTCATGCATAGGTGTGCAGGTGGATTTCTAGGCCCAATATTTTGAACCTCACTTTCATACTTTGTTTTTCTTTTTCATTCACAACATACTTATCATTACTATGTTTAATAGCATACATTTAACAACATATTTTAAGTGAACACAATTTGTTTCATGAGAAATTCATATAATTTAACAATAAATGTAAAAATAAAAAAATGTGGTTATGGTGGTTTGGTTGCAGTGTTCCTTCGAGACCTCCCGACTGAATACGCCACCCTTCTAACTAGAAACCTCCTATCTAGCTTCCTAGTGTAGAGAAATTCCAAAGGTTCCCTTGCCCTCCTAGCCCATGTCCAGATCGTATTTGTAGTGTGTTCAAGTTCTTAGAGACAACACACTCTCGATGCCCCACTTCCTTCCCCCTACTTTTCCATGCCAAAATGGTTTCCCATCCCCCAGCTTCTGCCCTAATTAGTGGCACCTAATTCTCATTCATGATCCTCTAGCCACTAACACCTTACCTCTTGCACCTACCCCATTGCACCCACTGCCCCAATTAATACCTTAGGTGGTTAATTCATTTACCCACCCCTTTAATGTAATAAAAAAATAATATAACCTTTTAAAGTTGTAGGTGGACTTTTAAGCCCAACATTTTGAAGCTTGTTTAGATACCACATCTAAGATCCCTTTTATGGGTCTCAATCTTGTAAAAAAAACTTAGTAAAAAAAACATTTTTTGTTTATTTCAGTTGCATACTTAGTTTTTATTTTTCATTCATAACATACTTATGATTACTATGTTTAATAGCATAAATTTAACAAACACATTTTAAATGAGCACAATTTGATTCATAAGAAATTCATATAATTTAACAAGGAAAAAACTTGGTTACGGTGGCTTGGAGCAGTGTTCCTGCTATGACCACCTGATTGAATATCCCAATGTTGTTATGGTGGCTCAGTTGCAGTGTTCCTCCTATGACCACCCAACTGAATACGCCACCCTTCCAACTAGAAATCTCCTATCTAACTTTCTAGTACAAAGAAACCCTACACAAAATCCATGAGTTCCATTTCCCTCCTAACCCATGTTCATACTATAATCGTAGTTTATTCGAGTTCTTAGACAGAACACCCTCTCGTTCCCCCTTCTCAAAATCCACTTCCCTCTATTCAAAACTATGTTTTTCCTTCCATCGACCCTCCTTTCCCCCACTTTTCCATAAAAAAATGATATCCCATTTGAAACTTAAAAAAAGAACAAAGTTTTGCGCTTATCTCCCATGAAAAAACATAAAGACAATAGCTAACTTTTCATCAAAATCTAACCCGTGGACCCTCCTTTTATGAGTATTATATAGAATAACATATCAAGCTTAGATCCGCAATGTTTGGGGAAATTAAAATTACAAAATATGATAAAATATCAAACAAATGTAAAGATCCAAAATAAATGGATCTAAAAGCATCCTCATCCATCTTTAGTTTGTTATCAAGTTGAATTGATAAGATGGCTCTCCCACTAAAAGTTGACTGGCCATTTTTCTAAAATTGGAAAAAATTAAATGTGGAAAATTTCTGAAGAAAAAAAAGGGATTCAAATATGCATTCAAATCTTCCAAAACATTATACATGTTGAAAAACTGAAAGAGGTTTTTGTAAATCAACTCGTTCCCAACAAAAACCTATTTTGGTTTTTTGAAATTCATCACCACCTTATCGAAAATCATGCCGAATGTTAATGACTAAAAAAAAATCATTAAATTTTAAATCTTGGACAAGGGTTCTAAAGGTTCCTTCATATCCACCAACCATGATAGCCAGGTTTAAATGAGAGGTTTTCGGAAATTGGTCCATTCCTGCAAAAAACCTCTTTTGGTTTTCATGAATTCGTTTCCCACTGTTCGGAAACTCCGCTTGAAGACGGTGACTAATACAGAGAAAAACATCATTGTTGTAGGCAATGAAAAATGATTTTGTAAAGGACCTGTACGTGTTGAAAAATGATTTCATAGCACCCCTACGAAATGAAAATTATATAGCCCTGAGAAATGAAACTTAGTTTGGATTATCTTTAACATTTGGATTTGTCAATAATTTATACAAAATTTTAAAATATCTCTTTTTCCATAAAAATTATTGACTTGTAGCCCAAACGAATTTAAAGTAGTTTTAAAATGACTTTCACCTCAGACTTCAAAAGTAACTGAACTAAGCTAGAGTTTACTTTTTTTAAAGGATTTATTAACTTTTGAAAATGTTAAAAATAGTGCTAACAACATCAATACTTTCTATGTGTGTATTGAATATTGCATCATAATGGCATATTAAATGTATCAAAATATAAAAGTTTCACATCTTATTGACATCATTTATGTTTCAAAATACATAAATTTTGCATCATGTTAGGTTATTTTTTGTTCGTTTAAAAACTTGATAGTAAATGGATTAATAGAGAGGAGGTAGAAAGGATCAACAAGGCCAAGGCTTATGGTCAAGATGATGAATAAGGGGCTTAAGTACTAGTTAGGTCTATAGCCATCTTCTTGATTGATTTTATCATGGTGCTTTTAGATTTCAATTGCTAAAAGGATAATGCAATAGGTGTAATAGGGAGCTAAGGCCAATATTTTAGTTTGATTGTAAAATGTTAAATGATTAGAGTTAAAATAAATTTTCAAATATTTAGTGATGCAATTGTGGTTGGTGTCATCTATATGTTCCTTGACACAATCTTTAAAAGATGGCCCAATTTGACCAATAGTAAATAAACAAAAATATTAATAAATTCAAATTCAAATTGCAAATAATGTTATACTATATACTTAAAAGTTACAAAACATTGTACTCAAAACATATAAAGCATATATAAATCTTACTAATTATAAATATTACCAAAAATAATTACACATAACCTTTAATGACCTACTAGAACAATTACATATTATATTTAATTACGAATTACTAACTGTAAATTTAACTTTCATAAATATTCATATTTGATATATAGTTTGAAAAAATATATATTATTTATATTTGTAATAAAAATCACCAAATTTTAGAACAATTACTAGAAAAACAAACCAACTTCTAAAACAATTACAAGAAAAGCAAATTAAATTGGATTTATAAAATAGTACAAGAATAAGTATCACCAACTTCTAAAACAATTTCCCGTAAAACAAATTAAATTGAATTTATAAAATAGTACAAGAATTAGTATGGCTCACTATTTTGATGGATGCAATCACATATATTTGATCATCTAAGAACATTGCACTAGGTTGGCGGATGCAATCACATTTTATAGCACTTAATGAAAGAGGCCCTGCATTAGAAGTTGGACCAGGAGATGTAGCCCAAGAGAGGGGTGAACTCTTTTATCATGTTTTGTGTTATGTGTTTCATATATGCTTATTTTGTCTTTGTTTGGCTGTAAATTATGGTTAAATTCACTTTTTTTGTGTTTAGTAAATTGATCCTCTACCGAAAACACATAATTTTCACTTGCAAATTGTTAAAAATCTTCAAGTTCACATATTCAGATCAAGGATAATGGAAGAGGTGTAACAAAGAGCTAAGGCCAAGGTTTTAGTTTATTTGTAAAAAATAAATCATTAGAGATAAAATAAATGTTCAACAATGAAATATTTAGTGATGCAGCTATGGTTGGTGTCATCTATATGTTCCTTGACACAATCTTTAAAGGATTTCCCAATTTAACCAATGTAAACTTTTCCCCAAAAGGAAAAACATTGTAATATACATTTATTGTAAATATACAAAAATATTAATATATTCAAATTCATTCTCAGGGGTATTTCTAATGTAGTTTTGTTTGGTATTTCATTCATTGGGGTATTTTTAATTTAGTTTCACTATATTATCATGCTACTAATGATTATGTAAGGAGTTTTTGGTTCTCTATTGGAAAAGAACATGAATTTTGTATCATGTTTCATTATGACTTGAGGTATAGTTTTAAAAATAGGATTTGGGTTAGGATTCACATTTATATTGCCACTACATTTTTTGATCTTTCCCATATCATTTCAATGTGCCTTAGGTCTCACGCTAAGAGGTTGCAACAATAACCATGCCTTTTTGCATGTCGTAATTTGTGTGGTAAAATATACCCTTCATAGGTGCCCTAGATTAGCAATCGATTTCTACCTTGGTGCCCATGCTACATTCATTTGTAGGCATATGAATCCTCTTTACATCCCACCATGACATCAAACTTGAGCCTCATGCCTCTCTTTGTCTTTTATTTCTGGCCATCTATTACCCTTACAAGGTGTGATAAAGGAAAGTGTTCCCTCTGCGGACAAAGGCAACCCCTCTAGCCCTAGAGTGGGCCTAGTCAGAGCAAAGACAAAACAACAATCGATTCCCTTAAATAGTCATCGTTGGAGGCCTACCTCAAATCGGTGGTTTATACACAAGATATAGGAAATCGTCATTGATTGTATTAAAAATGAAACAAGAGAAAACTCACAACCATGCCTTGACCTCGCAAGTCTTCTTGGAGGGTCCAGTCAGTATATTCCTTCAAGCATTCACTCTTAAGAATGGGTCTCCCAATAGGAAAATAGCTCTCTCTCTCTATCAAGCCCTCATGCAAAGCTAAGATACTCCAAAACCTCTTATCAAACTATTAACAATTCCACACTTGTCACACTCACACCAAAGCTATCTACTTTGCTTCAAACCAAACTCAAAACTAGCAGCTCCCAACAAAAGAACTAAAGAACTAGCAGATCATAGCAATGGTGAGTGATTTTATAAGAGAAGAATTCTCCATGAAATGAGGGAGAGGGAGCTTATCCTTAAGGGAGGTTGCACAAGAGGCGGAACCACCATCCCAGAGGAGGAAAAGTGACCCAAACTGACCCAAAAACTAGCTCTAGAAACACCCAGAAGGCCAACTGTTTGAACAAATTCACCAATTCTAGATCGTCGCAAGTCATGAACTAAGGATCAACGACGACATCGCAAGGAGGCATTGCATGCAGACCAATCGTCACGACAAGAATCTGGAAGACTTGCGCCGAGCCCTAAAATTCTGTCGTAGGAAACAAGTGTACACCTGCGACGACGTCGCAACAATACAGTTCATGATAGGGAATCGTCGCGGATTTTAATGGTTTACTAGCGACGATGCAGAAACTTAGGAAAACGGGTCAATTCTTCAGCATCAGAGAGCATTGTTTAATATTTTTTCATAAGTGGGAAGATATGGACATGTGTATTTATACATGATACAACAGAGGGACTGAGATGAGGACAATGACAAATTACTGTGTAACAGATGCCCCCTAAAGCATGAAGCCTGAGAGAGTGGGAGGGGTGAAATGCTTTACAAAACCATGACCGAACTGGAACACCACCTTGAAGAACCTGCAGATGGGAGTACAACTGATATCTCTGATAGTGAAATACACGTAGTCTAGGCATGGGTGTAGCCATCCAAAAGACATATGAAAATTGGTCTGTGGTATGGATGCAACCACCCAGTTGATACAACCAAATATAATGATAAAGGTATGGTCGCAACCATCCATGAAAGACTCAGGTATGGTCGCAGCCATCCAATCAAAGAGTCATGTATGTAATCACGAACCAATCCACGCAGCCCGAACATATGTAAGCTTAGTCTGGGGTCTTGAAACCCTAACCGATCTTAGTACAAATTCTAGCATGCGAACAAATGTGTTGAAGTCAAGCATGATAGAAATTTGCTTGATTACCAGTCAATAATGAAAATCGTTAACAAGCACGAGAGAAACCACCAATAATGACAATGGATTTCAAAGTACGGCCAGTATAATCCACTAAGTGTGAAGAATGGGCTGAAGTCGAACACTCGTGGAATCACCCAATCGAAGACCAATGATGAAAGTCTGTCGTCAGGCGCGAAGAACTTGCCATTGAGGCATGCAAGCTCCAAGGTACCGAAAGGGATCTCTAGATCCACCTCCTGGATAATGAGCTGATGTTGACAGGAGATGATCCATTGCAGGAGGGCCATAATGTTTCCCCCATCAATGACACGAGACAAGGAACAAGCAATAGATGGTGAAATAGAGAATCAGAGGAGGAGGTTAAGGGTGTAAACTGCAAAAGGATTATACTATTGAACATATTGGCGACACGACTCCGGAATGCGGCAGCATTTTGGTACCAAGGGATTGGAGGTCTGACAGAGATGACATGGATCAGATGGAATGAGGCAAAATGGCAACCCAAAAAACCCTGGAAGGCCAATGACGATGTGAGGATATCCCAACCCGACGAGAAGCAAAAGTGTCGATGTTCAAGAGTGACTAGTTGCCATAGGTAACCAATGACGACTTCCAAATTTCCCCCCACCATTACTGGCGAGTACCCCAATTATTTTTGAAAAACAAGCTTGAAGGGGATAGCATATGCTTGTGATATAAGTTCGACCTTCAGACGAATCCAACCTAGTGATAGTTTAACGAGCCCTAGGGAGGAGAAGCTCGAGTCTCATCATGGTGACGAGTCCAATGTTGTCAGGGTTTAACGAGTTTGACACAGGTAAAACTCGGAGTCTTTTTCATGTTTAGAGAGTTTGAAAAAGACACGGAAAAGAAAACTCCAAGGGGGGTCCTTTTTCGTAAATTTGTGTCCCTCGAGCCCGAAAAAATAGAAAACAATACTCGAGAGAACCGCTTAACCATTATGACCAAGGAGAAATTTTTGTAATTAGTGGTCCCGATTTGAAAAAGTAAAAAAAAAATGATTGAAGACACGTTGTTTCATTACCAATATCGAACTCGAAACGGCAAAAGTCCGGTGATCTTTTCATGTTTATCCAGTAAACGAGTCAAAAAGGGAAAAACTCGGCAATATTTTCATCTTTTACGAGTCATAAAAGAGCTTAAAGGAGACTCGCCCTGGAGGAACGAGTGGTATAAAGGGTAGCAACTGGTTCTGACAATGGTGGAATTGCTCAAAACATGTAATGGTCAAGAGGTTGGCTAATAAAACCACTCATCGTTGCGGTCCCTTAGGAAAGGAAAAAACAACCAAGGGAAAGCATATGATCAGCCAAAGAGATGGCGATGATGAAATGAAAACAACCAAGGCTCATCTAGTAGAATTTAGCAGATAAAAATGGCAATCATGAGGTGTAAATCAGGTATGGGTTCATTTTTACACAAGCTTGAACCATGGAGAACTCTCCTTGGATTCGGTTTCATGTTAACACAAGCTTGAAACGAAAAACTACGCTTGTTATAAGTTCGCATGCCCCCTGCATAACGATGCAAATCGAGGTACATGCCCCCTAAGCTTCATTGCATTCAACGAGGTGGATGGAATGAAGGTTCACTTTCGAGATCTTGGAAAGAATCGACTTGGATTTTACGAGATCTTAATCAAAGACTCGATTTTGAAAAGGGAGTTGTTTCATTTTTTAACGAGGTTGACACAGGAACAAACGGTCTTCGGACATTTGTTTCATTTTTTAACGAGGTTGACACAAGATCAAGAACTTTCCTCAAAACTCGTTGATTCATTTTTTAACGAGCTTGACACAAGATCATGAACTATGCTCGTCACTCCTTGTTTCATTTTTTAATGAGGTTGACATAGGAACAAACTATCCTCGTACTCCTTGATTCATTTTTTAACGAGCTTGACACAAGGTCGGGAACTGTGCTCACTATGCCCAGTTTCATTTGTGAGCGAGGTTGAGACGGGAACAAATTATCCTCGGGCCCTTGCTTCATTTTTTAATGAAGTTGACACAAGATCAAAACTATCCTTGGACTCCTTGTTTCATTTTTTAATGAGGTTGACACAAGATAGGAACCATCCTCTAGGCTCCTGTTCATAGGCCGTATGAAAACATGGCTCCCAAGAGATCTTCACCGGACGGAAGAAGCATGCTCTTGGAGAAACACATGTCATTAGACACCAATGACAGATTAGGTTCCAATGCCCCTAGTACATGATGTATGAGACCATCTGCATGAACATCAGCAGAGGCAGAGACGGAATGGGTAGCCACATAATTGACCTGTGGCAAGGAGGGGACTACTTGCGGATAAGAACTAATAGGGGATGATGGTTGTACAGGAGGCACCGAGTGACTAAAGAATGATAATTGATCGATAGTCACCATTCTTCCATCGTGCACAAAACAAACCACATGGAAAAGTGAAGAAATAATAGCTCCCATGGCATAGATATAATCATGGCCAAGGAGAAGACTAAAATCTAAAGCACCTTGGACAACCATCACATCTATATAGACAGTTTTGCCTCCCAAAGTAACAGGGAACTTTGGAAGGATCCTTAAAGGTTGACTAGTTCCTCCGTCAAATGCTAATAGATTTTGAGTGGCCGGCACAAGCTGTGGGGAGCCCATAGCTTGACAAGTAGTGTAAGGCATGAGACTAACCGATGCACCTGCATCCAAGATAGTGCCAGGTACTACCTTATTATAGGTATGTATTGTAATCTGGAAAGGCACATAGGATGGAAGGCGGAAAGCAGTCAAATGACTCTAGTCGAAGGAAATGACTGAACTACTCGGTGGGGGTATCATATGATTGCCCCCATGCTCTACAGGAACCGAAGAAGGACTCTCTGAATTAGCTGGGATAGGAGGGTCGTTCTCAGACTTAGGAGAATCTGACGAGATGAGAAGAACATGAGCAGTATAATCATGATGCTCTTCCAGAACAAAGTGATCAACAGGTGGTGAATCCAAGTCGACACTCTTTCCGACCAATGGTTGGTCAGGAATAGGTTGAGCATAGCTAGGTTCGGGAAAATGAGGATGGACAAGAGAAGAATCGAAGTTAATCTCTTTGTCAACCAGGAGAGGGTCTGAAGAGATCCTCTGATAGCCAATTAGAAGTGTAGGCAAAGAAGCTATAAGACTTTCCAAAGTAGCTGAAGCTTTATCCATGAGCGGACAAAGGTGAAGGGGATGGTTGCCTTCACATAGCCTACAGGGGAATCGAATCTTTCCTTTCTTCTTACCACTACTAATTGAGGATTGAACATCGACATGAGCTTCAGAGGATGATGAGGGATGAGCCAGATTGTGAGACCATACTTCTAAGATCCTAGGAATGCCAGGCCAATCACGAAGAAGATGGTCACCCTTGCACAATTTACAAGGAAAATTAACCTTCCGCGGAGGAGCAGAAGGTGTTCCAACTTGAGATGTACTCAGGGAAATAGTTGCATGGGTGGCCTCGCGCTTATCGGACTTCTTCTTCTTCTTCGTCTTCTTCTTCTTCTTCTTAGTCTCCTGGTTACTAGATGTGGAACTTTCACCAGGCGAAGTGGGAGATGAAGATGAAGAAACAGGGGAAGAAGGCATAGGCTCAACCTTGGAATCATCATGTCATGATTCAGACGAAGGAGACGGTGGAACAGGAGTCATGACACTCGGGACCACTGAGGTTGAAAACAACTAAACAGGCAAACTGATGGTTAACCTAGGCAAGGACAGTGTTGCCATATACGGAGCACCGGCATTTCCAAAAGTTGGAAACGAACTAGGATTTCCATCTGGGGGAAGACCTTGGCCAGTAGACTGGGGGAAAGTTGCCATCGGGAACGAGCCTGAAAAACACTCGTACTGTAACCAAGAACTTGAACTGTTACCAGGAATATTTCGCGGGCAGTAAATTTTATGACACAAGAACAAAACTTGACCTTTTCATGTTTCAAGAGTCGAGAAAAGGATGAAAAGGTGATTCTATCTCTTTCGGGGTTTAATGAGCCTAAAAGGACAAGTTCTCAGATGATCCTTTTCTTTTAGGGAGTTGAAAAGGAATGAAAGTGACTACTCTGGAGAACTAGGCAAAAGGTTGACCAGACAAACTGTAAAACTGCATATACACATTGGTGATCAAATGAAAGAGAAATGACCAAGGACTTTCCGTATGGCAGTCAATCTTCCCGAATGCTGTGTTCGGTGCGTTACGGTTCGCAGGGCGGCAGACACGACTTCCTATGGATGTAGGATGATAACTTACTGGGGTCTCCCGATATATACTCGACGGTACTGGGAGCACAAGTCCGTACTAGGTAGCTATTAAGTCACAGAAGGAGGAATCACCCAACCTTAAGTGAAAGCAATAGTGACTAGGTTTAATGATGCCGAAGCATGTCTCTAGCCTAGACCTCTAAATAATGTGCGTTAAGTTCCAATGTGTTGTTAAGTTCATTCAGTTAATTTTAGAGTTGATCTTGAATTAGGTTTTAGATTTCAAGCCCTATCGTATGTATATCAAAAACCCTAGGATGCAACTAGAATGAGTAAAGCATCTTTCATTTCGATGAACACCTACTTAAAGGAGGGTAGAAAGTTCATTCCCAAGAAAACACAAGCGAATGCAAACACTAAGAAACACAATGCATCAATACAATAATCTCACGATGCATCGATACTACTAATGAAATATTTAGAGTTCGCTTTTCAATTTCTCAAACATGAAAATTTGAAATGCACATATACTTTCAATTTCGTATATCAAATGAATGCAATTCCTTAATTTTTTTTGTTTTGAATTTAAAGAGACAAACTAGCAAGTGTGATCTGATCGATCCAAACAATTGTGATCTATGCTTGGTAATGACGAAATCGAATCAATATAAAAAATTGGTTCAATAATCGACACTAAAAATCAACCAGCAAGAAAACAAGCAACGAAAAAGCCTTAAGCAAATCAATAAGACAATTGTGGATGAATCTTGGACAAAAAAGTAACCCAAACAAACGGTTTCTTGATGAAACCTCTAAAGAGCTAGGTCACATGGTCTAAAAACACAAGACTCACTCAATGAAACCAAAGAGACAGTACCCTAACCAAAAGCAATCAGAACAAGCTGATGGGAGAGAGGAAACAACAGGAGATAAATAAGATTGGTGGATTCAGGAGGTAAAGCTGTAAAAACAACTTTACAGGAATCGTTGCAGGTGTTACACTGACAACTAGAGATGTCATTGCAGGTGTTACACTGACAACTAGATACATCGTCGCAGGTGTTACACTGACAACTAGATACTAGTCACTAAAGTACACCTGCTTTCAGAGATGGTCTGATTTTAGGAGTCGTCGCGGGAATTAAACTAGCAACCCAAGACGAAAGCTAAATAGTCGTGGGTACAAAGCTAGAACATCAGCGACGTCATCGCGACTGTTAGGCTATCTTCAACGATGATCTTACTTAAGCAAAAGACGAAGTAAAAACACCTAAATGACACCAGATTGATCTCCCAAATAGTGAGGGGAATTCCCAGATTGACCTAGGTAACCCAAAAAACTGATGGTTCAACCCCCAAAATTCAAGAGACACTCAATCAAAAGGCAAACTAAAAGTAAACAAGAAGAAAACATACAAAGGACTCCCTAGTGGAGTCGCCAACTTGTGATAAAGGAAAGTGTTCCCTCTGTGGATCGAGGCAACCCCTCTAGCCCTAGAGTGGGTCTAGTCACAACAAAGATAAAACAACAATTAATTCCCTTAAATAGTCATCGTTGGAGGCCTGCCTCAAACCGGTGGTTGATGAAGTTTCCGTTGCATTGCTTCAGCTTCCGTTTCTTTCTTCTTAATGAGCAATCAACCTAAAACACCACAAGAAAACAACAGAGAACATAACCGAGAACAATAATGATCTATTTACTTGTAAAGTCAAGGAGTCACAAGCTATCAAGTAGATTATACACAAGATATAGGAAATCTTCATTGATTGTATTAAAAATGAAACAAGAGCAAACTTACAACCATGCCTTGATGTCGCAAGTCTTCTCGGAGGGTCCAGTCAGTATGTTCCTTCAAGCTTTCACTCTTAAGAATGGGTCTCTCAATAGGACAATAGCTCTCTCTCTTTATCAAGCCCTCATGCAAAGCTAAGATACTCCACAACCTCTTATCAAACTATTAGCAATTCCACACTTGTCACACTCACACCAAAGTTATCTACTTTGCTTCAAACCAAACTCAAAACTAGTAGCTCCCAACAAAAGAACTAAAGAATTAGCAGATCATAGCAATGGTGAGTGATTTTATAGGAGAAGGAGTCTCCTTGAAATGAGGGAGAGGGAGCTTATCCTTAAGGGAGGTTGCACAAGAGGCAGAACCACCATCCCAGAGGAGGAAAAGCGACCCAAACTGACCCAACAACCAGCTCTAGAAACACCCAGAAGGCCAACTGTTTGAACAAATTCACCAATTCTGGATCATTGCAAGTCATGAACTAAGGATCAACGACGACATCGCAAGGAGGCATTGCATGCAGACCAATCATCGCGACAAGAATCGGGAAGACTTGCGCTGAGCCCTAAAATTCCGTCACAGGAAATAGGTGTACACCTGCGACGATGTCGCAACAATATAGTTCATGACAGGGAATCGTCGTGGATTTTAATGGTTTACTAGCGACGATGCAGAAACTTAAGAAAAAGGGTCAGTTCTTCAGCATCAGAGAGCACTGTTTAATCTTTTTGCATAAGTGGGAAGATATGGACATGTGTATTTGATACATGACACAACAGAGGGACTGAGATGAGGACAGTGACAAATTACTGTGTAACACAAGGGGATCCCCACTCTTTTTATTTTTGATTTTTGGTCACTTATGCCTATGGTATTCAATGTCTTGCTAGATTTTATCGTAACATTCCTTGCCTTCATCACAATTCCCACCTTTGTAGACATTCTCGATCTCTTTCCTTCACATTAACCTTACCTCCATCTTGCAACCTGTCTCACCCTTTCAGAGAGTTCATTGCGATGAGTAGATTTCCATATCCATACACTTTGCCATTTTCTCTTGCTTTTCTTAGGTAAATTTTGTTAGCATAGGAACTAAATCCATACAATGATACCACTTTTCTATCTGGAATTAACATTATTTTGGTCTTATTTTCATGCTCATTAAACAATGAAAATCCTGAGCTTCTTTTGCACTCTTTTCATGCTCATTAAATCACTTAAAGATGTCAAATTCTTTCCATTCTTTCCTACTTGTTAGTCAAGAGTAAATTCGGCGAGCAAGCTCTTCCCTATTCTCATGTTCGTTAAACCACAAGAAAGACACGAGTGTACTTTTATCTCTTTTTCGACCTCACTATTAAACTCATGAAAAAGACACTGATTTGAGTATTCTTTTAACTATTTTTCAATCTCATCAAAACTGAATTAAAATACACTATCAAGCTCACTTGTATTCTCTTTCATGCACATTAAAATTTAAAGGGGATCATCTATACAAAAATGGAAAAGGGTGGAAGAGCCTATTTCTCTTCGTCTTATCATGGTCGTTGTGACTCCCTTGAACATGGCACTTGTTTGGGTCATCCTCTTACATTTTTTCTTTTCCTAGACTTAGAACCACATCATTAGCATAGTCACTCTATTGTTGAGTCAATATCTCACCCTATTGGTTACCCTTCTAGTCCCTAGGTTGCGGTGATGCCTCTTATGTCAGCACTATGTTTGTATGGTATTCTTTAGTCCAAGTTGTCAAGTTCACACTTGTGTCATGTTGTTATATGTTCAAGGGAAGTCCTGGTGTCAATTTCATCTTGAATGATGGGGGGGTACATCAAGGGCCTCTTTTGATGGATCTCTTCCCACCATTTCTAACACCTTATTTAGGGTGTATATATAGAAACAATCTAGTACCTTGGAGCTTTTGATCCTCAGTGGAAGGCTTCATCATTGTTGATAGTGGGTTTCCCTTACTAGCCCATGTTGACCAATTTTATAAGTGCTCGACATAAGTTCATTAGTGGTGGTCTTCCTCATGTCTGTTAAAGGGATCCCTTACCACTTGGTAATTAGATAGTCTCCCAACATGCTCGACATCATCTCATTCATTTAGATGTAGTGATTCATACAATTGGGATGAGCCGAAGACCTTGGGTAATGGGGCTATCTCACTCAAGCACATTGCCTCCCCCAAGCTACGTTGGAGAATGTATTATCTACTTTGAGGGCCATCATTTGGGCACAAACATTGGTATCTGTAGCCCTACTAATATCTATTATGGCAACAATATACATTGTATCATGATCAGTCCTCGATGACATGAGTTTGTAGTATGTTGTGCGGGCGACCATGCTCTATTCTTTTAGTATCGTTTATGGGTATGCCCACCTTGGGGATATATATTATATGTATTTTTCTATGGATTTTGTAGTCTTTAACACCTATGAAAGGCCAAATGATAAGAGAGAAACCCAACACAAACCTGCAGTATAAATTGGAAAGCCCAATAAAGATGTGTACACATGACCCTCAAGCTTGTAAAAAAATCTTAGCAAAAGAAAAACATTTTTGTATATTTCAGTTGCATACTTAGTTTTTATTTTTCATTCACAACATACTTATCATTACTATGTTTAATAGCATAAATTTAACAAACACATTTTAAATGAGCACAATTTGATTCATAAGCAATTCATATAATTTAACAAGAAAAAACTTGGTTACGGTGGCTTGGCCATAGTGTTCCTCCTATGGCCACCTGATTGAATATCCCACCCTACCAACTAGAAACCACCTATTTGGCTTCCTAGTGCAGAGAAAACCCAGAAGTTCCCTTGCCCTCCTAGCCCATGTCTAGACCAAAGTTGTATTGTATTCGAATTCTTAGAGACAACACCCTCTTAATGCCCTACCCAAAATCTGATTCTCTATCCAAAACTCCCTTTTACCTTCCATCAATGCTCCTTAACCCCACTTTCGTCCTCCAACTCCCTCCTCTCCCCAATTAGTAAATCCCATTCATGACCCTCTAGCCACTACCACATTACTTCTTGCACCTACCCCATTGCACCCACACCCCTAATTAATACCTTAGGTGGTCAAGTCATTCACCCACTCCTTTAATCTAATAAAAAAATAAATATAAATAATATAACCTATTAAGGGTGCATGTGGATTTTTAGGTCCATATTTTGAAGCTTTCTCAAATACCACATCTAATATCACCTTCTATGGATCTTGAGCTTGTAAGAAAAAAATTTAAAAGAAAACATTATTGTTTATTTGAGTTGCATACTTAGTTTTACTTTTTCATTCACAACATACTTACCATTACTATGTTTAATAACATAAAAACATATTTTAAATAAGCACATGGTCCTCTCCAATTAATTACCAATTTATATATTCATCTCTCATCCCCAAAATATCTACTTGGGATAAGACATGGTCCTCTCCAATTAATTACCCAATTTTATATTCATATCACATTCCCAAATGTCCTCTCATGTTTACCTGGGAGAAGATAAGTCAAATGTAAGGATGAGGGAGAGTTTATGACATTAATGAGAGGTGGTTGAGGTGGAGAAGAGAAGGGGGCATAAAAGGGGAAGGATGAGGGGAGGAAGGGGGATCCTTGGTCTTGATTTTGGTTTTGGTTTGGCTGTGGTTTTGGAGGAATTGATTGAGAGAGAAGGGGAGTATTATTCATCTTGGACACACTACATCTAATTGGACTTGGGCTCGGAGGGTTAGGGAACCTATGGAGGTTTCCTGGGCTAGGAAATACTTCCTAGTTGGCTGGGAGGTAAATCTAGTTGGTAGCCAAGAGGAGCGTTCCAGCAGGAGTAGCAGCTCAAGGGCATCTCCACCGAGCTATCGGTACAGGTATTCCTCTATGCATAGATTACTCACGTGAGTGATTGAATTAAAATGTTCACTATTTAAATTGTAGGAATTAGATTTTAAAATGGTAAATTATCATCGTTTAAATGTCTTGTCAGAAAATAAATAATTGCCCTTTTATTGCATTTAAAATTAGAGAATATAGATCTGGTAGAGGACCCTAAGAGAGGACCTTACAGTGCTTGACATTAGTTCATTTGAATTCACACTTGATAGATTATGTTAGATAAATTGGGAACCATTTTCATTAGTGGTGGTCTTCCTCATGTATGTTAAAGGGATCCCTTACCACTTGGTAATTAGATAGTCTACTCGCATGCTCGACATCATCTCATTCATTTGCATGTAGTGATTCATATAATTGGGATGAACCAAATACCTTGGGGCATGGGGCTATCTCACTCAAGCACATTACCTCCCCCAAGCTATGTTGGAGAATGTATATTTATACCTTGAGGGCCATCATTTGGGCATTGACATTGGTATCTTTAGCCCTACTAATATCTACTATGACAACGACCTACATTATATCATGATCGGTCCTCGATGACATGAGTTTGTAGTATGTTGCGTGGGCGACCATGCTCTCTTATTTTAGTACCGAGTATGGGTATACCTACCTTGGGGATATATATTATTTGTATTTTGTCTATGAATTTTATATTCTGTTACAGGTTCCACCTCCTTGGTTCCCCCCATCTATCATACCCATATTCAACCATCAACTTCTGTTCTAATCTCATACATTAGGGGGCATATATTACAACTCAAAATGTCACAATCAAGGTTTATGATAACTGTAAGTGACACCCCCTTGGGTTTACTAATGGTTTTCCTCTTCAACATCCTTGAAACTTGTGGGGAGGGTTGCAATGCTTTAGTTACACAACAAAAGAGAGTTGAAGCAGATAGGGTTGGCAGAGCAAATAGACAAGGGTAGAAAAGGTCAAATTGATCAGTTATAGAAGATAAGGACGAAAACACCATATAAAATAGGGTCCAACAAGTGTCTATATATATTTTATCACTACTCCCAACCCATCTATATAAGCAATACTTTGCATACTTAGTTTTTATTTTTCATTCACAACAGACTTATGATTACTATGTTTAATAGCATAAATTTAACAAACACATTTGAAATGAGCACAATTTGATTCGTAAGCAATTCATATAATTAACAAGAAAAAAACTTGGTTACGTTGACACAGAGTAGTGTTCCTCCTATGACAATCTGATTGAATATCCCAATGTTGTTATGGTGGCTCGATTGCAGTGTTCCTCCTGAATATGCCACCCTGCCAACTAGAAATCGCCTATCTAGCTTTCTAGTGCAAAGAAACCCCATGCAAAATTCATAAGTTTCATTTCCCTCCTAACTCATGTCCATACCGTAATCGTAGTGTATTCGAGTTCTTAGAGACAACACCCTCTCGTTCCCCCTTATCAAAATCCACTTCCGTCTTCAAAACTCTGTTTTTCCTTCCATCGACCCTCCTTTCCCCCACTTTTCATGACAAAATGATATCACGTTTAACTTAAAAAAAAATTGCACTTATCTCCCATGAAAAAACACATAGACAATAGCTAACTTTTCATCAAAATCTAACCCATGGACCCTCCTTTTACAAAAACCTTTTTTGCTTTTTTGAAATTCATCACCACCTTGTCAAAAATCATGCTCAAAGTTAATAACTAAAACAAAAAAAATCATTAAATATTTAAATCTAGAAAGAAATGTTGCAAAGATTCCTTCATATCCACCAACCATGATAGCTAAGTTTAAATGAGAGGTTTTTGGAATTTGATAAACGAACCATATTACAAGAAAGGCAAATTAAATTGAGTTTATAAAATAGTACAAGAATAAGTATCACCAACTTCTAAAACAATTTCCCGTAATACAAATTAAATTGAATTCATAAAATAATACAAAAATTAGTATGGCTCACTATTTGGATGGATAGAATCACACATATTCGATAATCTAAGAACATTGCACCAGGTTGGCCGCTGCAATCACAACTTCTGCTACAGTACATAGCTCTTGAATTCCACATCAAGCCTTTGAAAGACATAACCACATTTGTATTTGCCAAGTAAGAAGCCAATAGTTGATGGAATTTGTGACTTTAATGCATACGTTATGACTACTGAAATTCTTGGCAATCTAGTCCAATTTCAGTGAATGCTGCAATAAGTTTAGGAACAATTTTAAGTAATATAAGCTTGAAGCCAGCAGAAGTAGCACCCGGATTTTCAGACTCTTCTCCAACAATTGTACAATTCTCTGATAGTGATCCAACTGGAGCCCCTTTGATATAAGCATCACACGCACGAAGAATACAGTGACCGCGTTTTTGAAAATGCCCTTTAACAAACATCTCAAAATGCTGCACAGATGATGAGCATGGGTGTATTTAGAATCATTCCTAGACAAAGAATGATTAAAAAAGATAACTGTAAATGAAAATCTCGCGAGATTTCTACCTTTGGAGGCTTTCGCAATACGTACAACATTGACTTGCACGATAGGAGAAAAGAGTTTTCTTTGTAGGCTAACGAGTTCTTCTCCCCTATCGCTGAACCAATCTGTTTCTCAAATCCAGGTTCATTAAAATAAGGATTATCATTTAGTACCAATCCTTGAATAGAAACAAGTAGTTGTAAAACGTTTGATGACAACGGGTTCCACACTTCATTCCCTTTGCCTGTCCATGTGTTTAAAAGACTCAGACAGACTTTTCCATTCTTATATAGATTTGGATTCAACCGTAACCCACCAGAATGGTAGTAAGCTAACTGCAAAACCAACATATTAAAGCTAAATGAGACTGACTTCCATATTGAGTTCAAAACAAAACAACTTGAGATCTCATTTATTTCACTTTAAAATCAAACAGTTCTAGTTAAACTAATGCTTACAGGTGGTATATCGGGATATTCCGATGGAAAATGAATGTCAAAGAAGAAAAGTCCATCTTGATACGGAGTCCCGGCTGCTCCAACAATTACAGCTCTCAGCAAATCCATCCTATCCTCATATATTCTAACAAAAATTGTATCTGTCAATCAATGCAGAGTTTATAAATTACAAGTTAGAACAACCAGAAAAATAAAGAGCTCGAAATACTCTATGCCCATATTTTTATTTGTTCTAGTACACATCATGAGTACAACGTATTCTCATGAATAATTGGGTTACAAAATTTGTTACTTTGCAACTTCCTACTACTCAAGAGAAAACAAGAAAGCAATATTGAAAACTGAGAAGACAAAAGACAAAAATAGCAAAATTGAAGGAAATATGACTGGCCAGAATAGAGGCAAAATTGAAGGAAATATGACTGCCCAGAATAGCGTTTCCCTATTAGTGAATGTTCAAATATCACGAACTCATTTAATAAACCAGTGAAAAACAGTATTAGTGAATGTTCAAATATCATGAACTCATTTAATAAACCAGTGGAAAACAGGCCTGCATGGCTTAGGATGAGTTACCTGGTAAGTGTTTTTCAAGATTGTTCCATTCATGTTGAATTTTCTTCATCCATTTCCGCTTATTGATAGGCTGCACGAAGATGTTCAAAAGTTTCAATCATGACCCCCAAAAAATCACTAAACGGAATGAGAAAAGCATGCCCTTTGATAAATGTACCTGTATTGTTTCATTCCGATAAAAGTGATCCATAGCGTCACTTATACTATCAAAATGTTTAAATTGCCCTGGCTCATGACAACTACTGCTAGACAAGCTATGCACTGTATTTTCCTCATTTGTCTGCTCCATATCAATGTCTAGCGCTGTATTTTCTTCATTTGTCTGCTCCATATCAATGTCTAGCACTGTATTTTCCTCATTTGTCTGCTCCATATCAATGTGTAGCACTGTATTTTCCTCATTTCTCTGTTCCATATCATCTTCTTCAGCAGTCTCATCTTTATCATCATCTTCTTCTTCATCATCACTATAAACCACACATATTTGTCGAGGTGCCATCTACATTTAAAAAAAATAAAAATAACCTTTAGGTTATCATACTATCAAAGTAGTTTCATATTTCATATTGTAACCAAAGAGCCAATTGTTCTTCTTATGTAATGTTGGAATTCATATCTTGGATGCAGTGAAATGCATATTTAAAGAGATAAATCTTTTCTACACAAAATCTCCGTATATTGAGACTAATAAAGGTAGCGTGATCAATTTCTCAGATAAGGGAGACAATGAAAATACATTCCTATGTAAGGGATAGTACTTCAGCAGACAATGAAAATACATTCCTTTGTAATATTCCACTATAAGGAAACAAGAAAATAACATACCTTTGACACTGTTCCGTCTGCCCATGCTACCTCTATGTATCCATCTTTAACACCTATGACGTTACCAATACACGATAGATAAGATTCTTCAATATTCTTGTCAACCTCTGCCTTTTGAGTTTTCTTCAGAGCTTTCTGGTTTGTAGATAGATCTGCAGTCTCAACAACGTTTTTGTGTCCTATTTCATCCCTAGATTCTATATGGTCACCCAACTGATCCACAATGCCAAGCACTTGATCTGCTTCCCCAAACACCAGAGAGTGAGGACGTATAACGATGGCCGCAACAAAGTAGTTATAATCTGGATGGTAAGCAAGCTCATACACACTTACTGACTCCTCTCCATCAAATTTTAGTGTATCTTGTGGACAATCCACCGCTTTCAACCACCTTACTCTTGCTATGCGTTCTTTTGAATCCACATTTTGCACGATTCCTACTCGTCGTCTTGATTCAGAAGCCTCGCAATCATCATCGTCCAAACCTTTTTCCACTACATACTGTTCAGGAAAGAAGTCATGATCCCCAACATCTTTGATGGTAATCAAGGTTGTAGAATCTACACCATATGCCCTTGTACCATCTTGCCATATGACATCTACCCTAGTCCTTTTATTGCCCACAAATAGCACATTATCTTTTTTGTGGGCAACAGTGTCATCTGTGGCAGGCATAGTAACTTCTAACATTCTCCTTTCAGACGCTGGAAGCAGACACCAGTCGCCTAGCTGCCAATAAACGTCTGAAAAACAAGATAATAGCTGTAGCTCTTTAGGGTCCTGTTTCTCTGCAGGAGTCAGGGAATTGCAATCAGGATTTGCTGCAGCAATCCAATCCACGGAAACTAATCCCACTTCCACATTGCCTACTGTACCTTCCTTGTTACTTTTTTTCCATGTACCACACAACCATCGAGCATTCTCGAAAACTGCCGATGAACTGCCCCGGACACGCTGCCCTGGAAAGTAAGGATAACGGAGATTATAGGGGATTGGAATAAGGCGGTCGGGTTCGGCCTTCATTACTTCGCATTTTGATCCGTCATCAAATAACACAGTCACATTATCAACCACTTCACCGACTCTTCCCACCCAAGGTCCATGAATGACATAATCACCGGGCATAAACGCCCTTATTCGCTGAAGATCTCTGCTGGAAACGTTTCTTATAGCATTAACTGATGTGGGACTTAATAAATCCACTGTAACATCCACGTTAACTACGATGCCTCTCTGTCCAGATGGATCTGAAGCCGTTGCCACAATATCACCATGGAAGATCGCCCTGTCAATCACCTCAAGCTCATCGGCTTTCTCCGTACTCTCCGAAAAATTCGTCCAAAAAATCCGTGCAGAGCCTTTTGGAATAGACTCGTCTTCACTCTCATCCTCCTCTGAATCAGAATCAGAATCATCGGCAACTTTTATTACAACGCCAATTAAACCTGTGTGTTGTACAGATTGGACTATGTCTTCTGTGTACACACCTACACCAAATTGCTTTGTTTGAACTTTTCGGAAAAGTCCTGCTGAATCGCATATAGAGTGTTTTTCCGAAAAATCTCCGTGCACTGAAGCATCGTTACCGGGTGAGCTATCTGTGGATTTGGATGCATTGCTGTCTTCATTACGGTATGTGTCGTCCATTCGAATGCTTGCTTGTTAGCAAATTGCTGAAAGAGAAGGCAATAGTCAGAGGACCCGACTGCGCAGTCAATGTGTTAACTCCTTCGATTTTGATCTGCAAAACTTTTCTTGTAATAATTGTTGGATGTGTTTTTTTGAGCCGAGCCTCGCATGTTTATAGGTCGCCATGGGGACATCGGCTCTTTGCATGGGGTGCATGTCGTCGGCTGAAAAATAAATAGGCTGGGAATTCATTGAGTGGGGCGGTATATTTTGATTTTGTGGGTATATAATTAATGTTAGAATATTTGTTGTTTAGATGGTTGATTTTGTGGGCATATATAATTGCCGCTTAATTAACGATTTATAGTATTTTGGATATTTGTTGTTTACGTGAGTTAGTAGCAGTTTATTTAAAAATAATAAGATAATTATTAATTATATATTTTTAAATGTATTTAATAAATAAAATATTTTATTTTCTAGACCTTTGTATTATTTGTATCTCACTTTTAGCTATCTAGAGGGCTCAATGATATTGTTTGAAGCAGTGGGGTGGTAAGTTTCAATGACATTAATCTTCTTCTGTCTCCATGGGTTTCGACGACTAAAGATTTTTTTCCAAAATCTAGTGAGGATTTGTCTTTGAATGAGATTTTCTTACAAGATGATTTGGCCCTGTCACATTTTCAGGGGCTTGAACTAATTTTTTCAGCGGGAGTCATTGATGGTGGGGTCTCGACAATATTCGAGCTGATTATTTCAGAGCATAGGGCCCCCTTATCTCTGATTAAATTGAGGTGTTTCAGGAAGGATGGAAGGAAAGTATATCCCATGACGGTGTGTTGTGGCTTCCTCCTAAGCTAGTTGTGTTGGAATTCCTAGGTGTGAGTGTGCAAAAATGAGTGGATACGGATGATGCCTCTTTGGGGGTTCAACCTCAAGTGTATGGATATGGAAATCTACTCATTGCAATGAACTCTCTGAAAGGGTGAGACAGGTTGCAAGATGGAAGTAAGGTTGATGTGAAGGAAAGAGATTGAGCATGGCTACAAAGGTGGGAAGTGTGATGAAGGCAAGCAATGCTACGATAAAATCTAGCAAGACATTGAATACCATAGGCATAGGTGACCAAAAATCAACAATAAAAAGAGTGGGGATCCCCCTATAAGGGTAATAAATGGCGAGAAATAAAAGACAAAGAGAGGCATGAGGCTCAAGTTTGATGTCATGGTGGGATCTAAAGAGGATTCATATACCTAAAAATGAACATAGCATGGGCACCAAGGCAAAAATCGAGTGCTAATCTAGGGCACCCATGAAGGGTATATTTTACCACACAAATTACGACATGCAAAAAGGCATGGTTAATGTTGCAACCTGATAGTGTTAGACCTAAAGCACATTGAAACGATATGGGAAAGATCAAAAAATGTAGTGGCAATATAAATGTGAATCCTAACCCAAATCCTATTTTTAAAAGTATACCTCAAGTCATAATGAAACGTGATACAAAATTCATGTTCTTTTCCAATAGAAAACCAAAAACTCCTTACATAATCATTAGTAGCATGATAATATAGTGAAAATACATTAAAAATACCCCAAAGAATGAAATATAGAACAAAAATACATTAAAAATACCCCCAAGAATGAATTTGAATATATTAATATTTTTGTATATTTACAATAAATGTATATTACAATGTTTTTCCTTTTGGGGAAAAGTTTACATTGGTTAAATTGGGCAATTCTTTAAAGATTGTGTCAAGGAGCATATAGATGACACCAACCACAACTGCATCACTAAATCTTTCGTTGTTGAACGTTTATTTTAGTTCTAATATTTTTTTTAACAAACAAACTAAAATCTTGGCCTTAGCTCTTTGTTACACCTCTTACATTATCCTTAATCTGAATATGTGAACTTGAAGATTTTTAACAATTTGTAAGTGAAAATTATGTGTTTTTGGTAGAGGATCAATTTACTAAACACATAAAAAAAGTAATTTTATCATCAATCAAACAAAGACAAAATAAGCATATATAAAACACATAACACAAAACATGATAAAAGAGTTCACCCCTCTCCTGGGCTACATCTCCTAGTCCAACTTCCAATGTAGGGCCTCTTTCATTAAGTGCTAAAAAATGTGATTACATCCACCAACCTGATGCAATGTTCTTAGATTATCGAATATAAGTGATTGCATCCATCCAAATAGTGAGCCATACTAATTCTTGTACTATTTTATAAATTCAATTTAATTTGTTTTACGGGAAATTGTTTTAGAAGTTGGTGATACTTATTCTTGTACTATTTTATAAATCCAATTTAATTGGCTTTTCTTATAATTGTTTTAGAAGTTGGTTTGTTTTCCTGTAATTGTTCTGAAAGTTGGTGATTTTTATTACAAATATAATATAATATATATTTTTTCAAACTATATATTAAATATGAATATTTATGAAAATTAATTTACGGTTAGTAATTCGTAATTAAATATAATATGTTATATATTTTTTAAACTATTTATTAAATATTAATATTTATGAAAATTAATAGTGGGTAATTAAATATAATATGTTATATATTTTTTAAACTATCTATTAAATATTAATATTTATGAAAATTAATAATGGGTAAAGTTTTCATATTGTAGGAGGACATGCACCACCTCTAGTATCTAGTTGGTCATTAAAGGTTACGTGTAATTATTTTTGGTAATATTTATAATTAGTAAGATTTATATATGCTTTATATGTTTTAAGTACAATGTTTTGTAACTTTTAAGTATATAGTATAACATTATTTGCAATTTGAATTTGAATTTATTAATATTTTTGTTTATTTACTATTGGTCAAATTGGGCCATATTTTAAGGATTGTGTCAAGGAACATATAGATGACACCAACCACAATTGCATCACTAAATCTTTGAACATTTATTTTATCTCTAATCATTTAACTTTTTACAATCAAACTAAAATCTTGGCCTTAGCTCCCTGTTACACCTCTTGCATTATCCTTTTAGTCATTGAAATCTAAAAGCACCACGATAAATTCAATCGAGAAGATGGCTATAGACCTAACTAGTCCTTAAGCACCTTATTCATCATCTTGACCATAAGCCTTGGCCTTGCTGATCCTTTCTACCTCCTCTCTATTGATCCATTTACCATCAAGTTTTTAAACGAACAAAAAAATAACCTAACATGATGCAAAATCTATGTATTTTGAAACATAGATGATGTCAATAGGATGCGTAACTTTTATATTTTGATACACTTAATATGCCATTATGATGCAATATTAAATACACACATAGAAAGTATTGATGTTGTTAGCACTATTTTTAACATTTTCAAAAGTTAATAAATCCTTTGAAAAAAGTAAACTCTAGCTTAGTTCAGTTACTTTTGAAGTTTGAGGTGAAAGTCATTTTAAAACAACTTTGAATTAGTTTGGGCTACAAGTCAATAATTTTTATGGATAGAGAGATATTTTAAGATTTTGTATAAATTATTGACCAATCCAAATGTTAAAGATAATCCAAACTAAGTTTCATTTCTCAAGGCTATATAATTTTCATTTCGTAGGGGTGTTGTGAAATCATTTTTCAACGCATACAGGTCCACTACGAAATCATTTTTCATCGCCTACAACAACACTATTTTTCTTTGTTTTAGTCACCGTCTTTAAGCAGAGTTTCTGAACAGTTGGAAACGAATTCATGAAAACCAAAAGAAGTTTTTTGCAAGAATGGACCAATTTTCGAAAACCTCTCATTCAAACCTAGCTATCATGGTTGGTGGATATGAAGGAATCTTTGCAACCCTTCGTCCAAGATTTAAATATTTGATGATTTTTTTAGTCATTAACTTTGGGCATGATTTTCGATAAGGTGGTGATGAATTTCAAAAAACCAAAAGAGGTTTTTGTTGGGAAAAAGTTGATTTACAAAAACCTCTTTCAGTTTTGCAACATGTATCATGTTTTGGAACAGTTGAATGCATATTTGAATCCCTTTTTTTTCTTCAGAAATTTGCCACATTTTTTTTTTTTCTATTTTTAGAAAAATGCCAGTCAACTTTCAGTTGGAAAGCCATCTTATCAATTCAACTTGAGAACAAACTAAATATGGATGAGGAGGCTTTTAGATCAATTTATTTTGGATCTTGATATTTTATAATATTTTGTAATTTTAATTTCCCCAAACATTGTGGATCTAAGCTTGATATGTTATTCTATATAATACATGTAAAAGGAGGGTCCATGGGTTAGATTTCGATGAAAAGTTAGCTATTATCTGTGTGTTTTTTCATGGGAGATAAGTGCAAAACTTTGTTTTTTTCTTTAAGTTTCAAATGGGATATCATTTTGTCATGGAAAAGTGGGGGAAAGGAGGGTCGATGGAAGGAAAAACAGAGTTTTGAATAGGGAAGTGGATTTTGAGAAGGGGGAATGAGAGGGTGTTGTGTCTAAGAACTCGAATACACTACGATTACGGTATGGACATGCGTTAGGAGGGAAATGGAACTTATGGATTTTGTATAGGGTTTCTTTGCACTAGAAAGCTAGATAGGCAATTTCTAGTTGGTAGGGTGGCGTATTTAGTTGGGTGGTCACATGAGGAACACTACAACTGAGCCACCATAACAACATTAGGATATTCAATCAGGTGGTCATAGGAGGAACACTGCTCCGAGCCATCGTAACCAAGTGTTTTTCTTGTTAAATTATATGAATTTCTTATGAATCAAATTGTGCTCATTTAAAATGTGTTTGTTAAATTTATGCTATTAAACATAGTAACCATAAGTATGTTGTGAATGAAAAATAAAAACTAAGTATGCAACTGAAATAAACAATTTTTTTTTTTTTTTTACTAAGTTTTTTTTACAAGATTGAGACCCATAAAAGGGGATCTCAGATGTGGTATCTAAACAAGCTTCAAAATGTTGGGCTTAAAAATCCACCTACACCTTTAAAAGGTTATATTATTTTTTAATTGCATTAAAGGGGTGGGTAAATGACTTAACCACATAAGGTATTAATTGGGGTGAGGGGTGTAATGGGGTAGGTGCAAGAGGTAAGGTGTTAGTGGCTAGAGGATCATGAATGAGAATTAGGTGCCACTAATTAGGGTGGTGGGTGGGGGATGGGAAACCATTTTGGCATGGAAAAGTGGGGGGAAGGAAGTGGGGCATCGAGAGTGTGTTGTCTCTAAGAACTTGAACACACTACAACTACGGTCTGGACATGGGCTAGGAAGGCAAGGGAACCTATGTAATTTCTCTACACTAGGAAGCTAGATAGGAGGTTTCTAGTTAGAAGGGTGGCATATTCAGTCGGGTGGTCCTGGAGGAACACTGCAACCAAACCACCTGTTGAGGCTTCGAAAATCGCTGCAACAACATAGGGGAAACCACCCGGTCCGGACCTTAATACAGCTCCTTTTCCGTTTGGAATAGTGGCTCCGACTGGGGATAATGGGACCAGTTTCCCAAAAATGGATAAAATGGGATGGATGCGCGACTTATAGATTATGCTAATGATAGGCGAATAACTACAACTATCGGCAGGAATAAAAATAATTATAATCTACCCCGGGGTTTTATCGATCTCTGAAGTGTAGCGTTTAATGATCTGGGCTTTTAGACAGGCATATAGATGACTCTGTCTTAAAGCATAGATATTAAATTGTTCAAGATTGCTGTGCATAAATAGTTACACAAAGCGATAACAGCGAAATTACTACACTATCATTTATATCATTGTTACATACATGATTAAAAGAAATGCAAATCACAAAACATCCAATAGTGGGCTGAGATAGAGATTTGTTGTTATAGCGCATGCATGTATTCAATAATAGCAAGAAGTAATAACACAGCAATTCATATAAGAGAAATGAATACAGATGCAGATAAAAGTACCATGTAAGCTGCTTAACACTCCCGTATATTAATCGCTACGTCGCAGTCCTTCGTTCAACTCAGAAAGCATTCCAAACAACAGACAATAGTGCGCAATTGCATAAAACAGCTTTCCTATTAAATTAAGAACCATTGGTCGAGTTTCACAAAAGAATATAGACTGAAGCACAGTAGTGCAAACTTCAGCCTTTAAGTCTGTTACAAAATTTTACGACCCTCTCTAAAAACATGAAAGGTTCTATAAATAATAAGCTACTCTAAATATCTAAGAAACTGAAAAGCTATTAAAATGGCATCAATAAATATTTTTCCATCTTCCTTGGTGATCTGGCAGTCGGCAGCAATGCTTCATTAGGTGGGCTCTTTGCCTTTAAACCTCAGCTGACATATCGCCAGCATTGGCTCTACTTCTGGTGGAGTGTTGAGACGCGAAGTGAGCTGGGCATCATATGTGGCATCCTGAATGTCGGGGATCAGGCATCCGAGAGCATCTGTTAAACATTTGAGGGCCGACCTTTGAGTGTGTGGCTTGATTAGAAAGAGCCAATATGCCTCGGAGGTTAAAGTATTTACTCCAGCGATTAACCTTCCCTTTTCCTCCAAGTCATGATAACTTGTTTGTTCAATCATGTTTGCTGTTGTTATGCTTCCAGGTGTGCACTGGGAAATCATGTTTGCCAAATAGAGTGTGTTGTTGACTAAATCAATCATATTGCTGGCAATCATTTTACACCTTGAAGCTGCCCTTTCCGCTTTCATCACCTGAGTGTTCCATTCCGTGAAGAGTATGTCCTTGTATATCTCATAGATTCTAGGCAAGTTCGCTGCCTTCCCCACATCAGAATCTTGCCAATCAAGATATCCGACTATGGTTTCTTCGGCCTGATCTAGCTCATTTCTGGCTTTCTCTATCTGCTGACATACTGCTGTAGATATTTCGCATAATGGCTCAGCCTCAGTAAGTTGCCGGCATAGGAGTCTAATCTGAGATATTAATGCGCCATTTATTTGAGCTGCTTCTGCTCTGAAATCCTCCACTTTCTGGGTGCCCTTGATGTCTTCAAGCTGCGCTAATAGTTGAGCTATTTGCTCGTCTTTTGATTTCATCATCAGCTCATTCGCCGCTCTCAACTGTGCCAATGCCTCCGACAATTCTTTCTGCTTCTGGATTGCGCTCTGGTCGATTCTCTGTTTTTCAGTCTGCAATTGCTGGGTTAATACATTGTTTTCTTGCTGTTGTGCCAGCAACTGCTCTTCTACCTACGCTGCCTTGTTTTTCGCCTCAGTTACTTCTTCCTGTAATGCACAAATCTCCTGGTCCTTAGTCTTCAATAGAAGACTTACCTCCGATGCCTTGTCAATAGTCGCTGCAGAATAAGCTCCCGCATACTGCGACAGCTTTGTTAGATCATTGGAGGGGTCCAATTCCTCCTTCCAGACTACATTGCCCGTGACTGTTTGCTCAAGAAAGATAGAAGGTTGATCAAGCCTTCGTCTCTTCCTTGAGCGCTTAACAACGGCTTTATGCCTTGGGCTGTAGAAAACATCCAGGGGAGGAATATCTTCCACCTGGAGAACAATTTGATCGGAAGGGTCTTTAGTAATTACCTCGACATCCTTTGAAATGGGTGGGCCGCTGGTTCCGCTTAGAACCTGAGAAGAAGTGGTATCTGGTGCATCGCTTGTCTTAGAGGTGTCTGTGTCTTTGGAGCCTTCCTTTCCACTGATAATGGAATCGAATTGGTTCCATTGTTTAAGCAATTCAGGATCAATGGAGGTCTGTTTATGTTGCTCTGTCTGGGATTTGCTCTGCTCTTTTTCTTGTTCTTACCTCTGCTGCTCCTCTAGTCCTTTTCGCTGCTGCTCCTCTAACTCTTTTCTTTGTCTCTCTTCTTGCTCCCTTTTCTGCCTATCTGCCAATTCCTTTTTTTGCCTATCTGCCAGTTCTTTCTTTTGTTTTTCTTCTTCTTCCTTCTTCCTCTGTTCCTCTATTTCTTTCTGCTTTCTCTGTTCTTGATCCTTCTGCGCCTTCTGCTGTTTTTCTATCTACTCCTTCTTCTGCCTCTCAGCTTGCTCTTTTCTTTGCTTTTCTGCCTGCAGCTTCTTTTGCCTTTCCTCCTGTTGTTTCTTTTGTTCCTTAGTTGTAACAGGAGGTTGGCTCATCTGTTGCCGACCAGGCTTGCTTGAGGAAGACGCTGGGGTTGTTGATAATAAATCTAGAGGCAGAGTTTGCAACCTCTGCTCTCTAAGTTTATTGAACTCAGTTAAGTTCTCATCGTTATATCTCATTCTAGCAAGTTCTTTGGTATGGCCTATTGTATCGGCAGCGATGAACAGGTCATCAAACTTATCTTCTTGATGGTCAACCTTTGTTAATTTGGCCTGTTCTAGGGCAGTGTAGGCGGTTTTCTTTGGATCATAGAGTCTGCTTGGGATAGTGGCTAGGGATAAAGCTTGCATCTTTATTGCCTCCTTTTCTGCATGCTTGAGATCATGCAGAGTAAAAACACCAATTCTCAAGGGAAAAGAGGGCCAGCCCCTCTTCTTTTCTTTCTTGAGAGTTTGTGTGACACTCTCAGCCATAATCTGGTAGGAGATTTCTCGGGCCAACAATTTGTCTGGAACATATAAAGGGAGAACATGCGGCTTGGCTTGGCTCCCAAAAACCCTAACATAGGTAAAATTCTCTTCTCCGAACCAACTTGCTACAGCTGGTAAGTCGAAGGAAGCCAGATAGGAGATTTTGGGAATAGGCCGATCAAAAATGGAATAATGAATGGGAACCATAAAACCATTGCAAATTTGATACAAATGGTCCTTGTAAGAGGACTTCCACAATTTCTGATGGTACAAATGAATGGGTGAAGGGTCTTGGGTGGTCCACCTCCAACCGAGGATAGGAAACTCAGAATTAAAACACAAGGTATCCATAATGTAAGCACTATAATAAAATGGTGGGATTTTCCTTTCGGTGACTACGGATTTGGCTCTAAAGTCACGAACAGCTACGGCCAACTTATCAGAAAGAATGGTGGCCCAATCCATGATTATACTATTAACAGCTGCTTCCATCAGGGGAACCATTTCTATGTCGAAATTAGCAGAGTCATGTAACCCCCATAGTCTACACATCATAATCCCCGCATAGCAATAGGGAGAAGCCAAAGAATCGACAGAGTACTTACCCGAGCTTTCGTGCTTGTGTTTGGCCGGATTCTGCCTCCAATCCCGGATGGGTTCAGATTGTACTTCATTTTCGGCTGCAAATTTCTCCACGAAGGCTTTGTTATAGATTTTCTTTGGGTCGGGCAAATGATACATTTGCCTTAGGTGCTCTGGCTTGAACGACCCGAAAATCCTTCCATCCCTTGTGTGAAACGTTCTATCGATGATTGGAATTTCCTCGATTGCCCATCGCACTACATCAGTGTAGGGAAGGACTTGCTCTCTGGCTGCTATCCTGTGGAGGAAGGAATCAGCCAACTCTTTGAGAGTAGCATCGGACTTCTTCAGTACATCCACACTAGCCTCTGTCACTATCACTTTCGGTTGCTCAGCCTCTAATAGATTATATGTGCCCTGCCATGAAGTCCTAGTGAGACCAGTGCACGTAGTGTCTAAAATTAGGCCTTTCTTCTTATCCGCGGCAGCTTGTCCTGCAACAGATGTAGCAGCGGAGCCCGCTGTCCTCTTGGATTTCTTCCCCATCATGCTCGGGCTTCTCTCAACAGATGAATTCTACACAAATGCAAGAGAAATCGTAACAAGGAAATAACAATGACAATCCATAACGGGAAAGATATATCATTTGAAGCGTGGTGAGATTAATTCCCAAAAGTGGCTGCGGATCCAATCACTGGGAAGATATTGCAGATGCATTAATGGTGATTTAAGGCCTGCTACCCATTAAATGACTATTACACCGTTATCCGGCTGAATGACCCCCTTAAGCGTGCAACAGATATTTTGGCGGTTAAGCGCAGGTGTTCGTTAATCGAAGGGGCAAAGTTTTAAATACACATGCATTACCTTATCCCTGCATTTAACGGCATTTTGGAATTTGCGCTTTATCAACCGGATATCAATATAAATTTAAGGCTTTAAGTGATGGCTTTTGAGAATGCTGACCGCCGATAAGCGATATCGCATCGCTTCGGGGAATAGGTGCTGCACAATCACTAGCAAAAGATCCTGCCGACGGCCGATAGCGACATCGCATCGGGCTAGCGCATGGAAACATAACAAGATGCATATAAAGTGATTTGCTGATTTCCGATTGCGATATCGCATCGCATCGGGGGTAAGACCCGGGCGCCTTATTAAAGTGTATGGGATTCTGCCGACGGCCGATAGCGATATCGCAACAGGTCGGGGTTTATAACTTAAAGCGTTTTTTCCCACATGAGGCGGCGCCGATAGCCGATCGCCGATATCGCGTCGCGTCGGGGCGTGAGTGATGTGCCCTTATTAGGTGTGCATGGAATATCGCCGATCGCCGATAGTGATATCGCATCGGCGGAGATCAAAATACCACTTTAATGTGTTTCTCATGTTATTGCGATATGCGATCTTGCGATCGCTTTATCGTAATAACAAAAGATTGTTCTATTATTGGAACACTATTATTCAAAAAGGCTTAAATACATAAACTCATTTGATTATCATACCTTTTTGAACACAAAAGAATTGATGCCAATTAAATTTTAAAAGGGACCCATTCCATATGTTAATTTTTTGTGAATGAAAATGTTATGAAATGGGGGGTTGTTGTAGAGCACAACAATTGGCGATTCGCTGGAAGAACCAGTTATCTCTGAAACTAATACAAACACTTAAGCTTTTCCAAAATAGAAACTCAACCAGAAGGGGAAACTTCTAATATAACTGGATATCCATGCATTCTGAACAAAGTGAACTTATTCTGTTAACCTCTTCCCTTTTGGTTTCAAGAAAATAAATACATTCTAAGTTTTTAAAACAGGCTTCTGTTGGTTTATAATGATAAAACAGAAAACTTTCCCAAATCAGCTTTTATAATTAACCCCTCTGTCATAGGTAGAGCCTCTGTTGCCAGCAAACGTTTATAGTCTCGACAGGGATACCTTTTAACCATAGTATTGTCCACATTTCCATTCACATAAGAGTGTAGTTAACAGAATGAATCTAAAACATGTTCTCATATTTTATTTTTCATCTGTTTTTTCTTCTTTGTCATTGATAAGATAAAAAGCCATTGTCCTGGT
This sequence comes from Pinus tabuliformis, assembly GCA_031772625.1. Lineage (NCBI taxonomy): Eukaryota > Viridiplantae > Streptophyta > Pinopsida > Pinales > Pinaceae > Pinus > Pinus tabuliformis. Next base: position 140,562,352 of record CM062807.1, read on the forward strand.
TTGGTGGCCAGCTGTTGACAATGCCATTCACTGGTAATAATTTAACTGAACAAGCTGGCTCGTGATGAGACCTCTTGTCTTGAAATTTCAAGCCATTACCCTGTTTTGATAGGCAGTATTGGTAATGTCAATCAAACTATTTTCCTATGAACATGGTAAGCAGGCTTGTAATAAGACCTCTTATCTTTAATCTTTTATATTTTAGAATTACACTCTGAGTAACCATAAACTTTAGTGAATGGGGTGAACAATCTTCTCCTTAAGAGCAAATGGATGACAGGTGAAGAGTTGAAGATGCTGAAAATGGGTTAGTTTCTATCTTAAAATGGATAACCTTTGGAGACCAGTTTTGAAAACAGAAAATGATTCACAGAACTTTTACATCTTGAGAAGAGTCTTCAAAAGTTAGATTGTGGTTTCAGAACACACGGATATCTAGTTTCCTAGAAATTATTCCTTTTGATTGAGGGTTCTACTATCTAAAAGCAAATATTCATATTATTTTCGTGAGACGGCTTCTTCAAACACAGCAAAAGGTCAATGGGGGATACTCTACAGTTTTATTTCCTACCAATCCTACAAACTACACAAATCTACAAAGAGGAGAAGGGATTACCTTCTCAATTAAAGAATTTCTTCAAGATCAGGCCATTAACAGGGAGAGAATCTCTCAACCCTGATAAGTCTTGCAATATAAAGGTTGAATGGCCTATCTTCTCACAGATCTGAAATGGTCCAAGCCACAACTTCTGGAACTTAGAGTGCTTACCCTTGTCCTCATCGGCTTTGTCCCATTTCAGAACTAAATCACTGACTTGGAACTGCTTTGAACCGGATGAGGCTGAATCAAAAGCTGCTTTGATGACTTGCTGGTGTTTGGCATGAGTAACCTTGGATTTTTCTCTTTCCTCTTCTAATTTTAGGATCTGGTCATGTCTAAACTGAATAGAAGAGGAAGGAGTTTCTTCAATAAACTGCACTAGGGCTAAAGAAGGAAGAATAAGATTTGTGGGTAAGATTGCTTCTTTCCCATAAACAAGATTAAATGGAGAAGTTCCAATAGAAGCTTTATGTGTTATCCTATCAGCCCATAATGCGAACACTAAGGATTTATGCCAATTCCTCTGATTTTGTTCGATGGTTCGCTTAATAATTTTAATCAGATTCTTATTAGTAGATTCTGCTAAACCATTTCCTTGGGGATAATAATTAGCAGAATATTTTAACTTGAATCCTCTTTTAATAGCGAAATCAAACATAGCATTGCCTGAAAAGTAAGATGCATTATCAAAAACAAGAGCGCTTGGGACACCAAACCTGGTAATGATGAATTGATCTATGAATTCAATGATTGCTTCAGAGTTTGCTGTCTTTAAAGGGATTGCCTCAACCCATTTTGTGAAGTAATCGGTAGCAGTAAGGATATACTTATGCTGTTTGGAAGATGCTGGGGTAATATCGCCAATAATATCCAGTCCCCATTGCTCAAATGGCTGTTCAATGTTGATTGGTTGCAAGGGGAAAGCTGATTTACGTTGTCTTCTGCTAGCAGTTTGACAATTTAGACATTTCCTTACGTACTCGTGACCATCTTTAAACAAAGTAGGCCAATAGTAACCAGCACAAATAATTTTGTGAGCTGTTGTGTCAGCTCCGAAATGTCCTCCTGCTGGTCCGTCATGTAGCTCCTGCAAAACCTTTTGGGCTTCAGGTTTTTCAAGGCATCTTAACAAGATAGAATCGTAATTCTGTCTAAAAAGCACGTCATCAATGATTGTAAAATTCTTTGCTTTCAATCTAATGGCCCTTTTGTTTTTGTAAGACAAATTCGGAGGTGCATAACCTTTCTTTAGATAAAAGATTAAATCGGCATATTGAGATCCAGAATCAGTAACACTTATCTGATTAATTTCTTGAGTTTGATTTGCGTCGCTTGATTCTGGAATGTTGGATGCTCCCGCAAATATCCTGCAAAAACCTTGGCCCCTAACAATCTTTGCTGGCTTAATATCTAGGTCATATTCTTGAAGCGCTGTGACCCAATTGGCCCTTTTTTCACCCAGCTCTTTCTGGATTAATAGTTGCCTAACTGCCGGGAAAGGAACTATTATTTTTGTATGGGTTTTTAGAAGAAAGGGTCTATAATGTTTGACCGCTTTAAATACAACAAAGGCTTGTTTTTCTACATCAGAATAATTTAATTCGGCACCCTGAAGATTTGAACTGAAAAATGATATTGGTGCCTCTAAATTGTGAGCATTTGGCTGCGTGAGAACTGCAGCATAAGATACATCGGACGCAACAGTATACAATGTAAAATGATTAGAAAAATTTGGAGTATTCAAGGTTGGGGCATTTATTATTGATTGCTTGATAACATCAAAAGCTTGCTTTTCTTCTGATCCCCACTTGAAGATTGAATTCTTCTTGATCATTGTTTGAAGTGGTAATACAATTTGAGAAAAATCTGGAACAAATCGTTTAACAAAATTGATCTGGCCCAAAAATGACTGCATCGACTTTTTATTGTGTGGAAAAGGGATTTCAGAAATTTCCTTGATCCGATCAGGATCAATATAAATGCCATCTTTGGATACTATAAAGCCTAAAAGTTTTCCTTGATCAAGAGCAAAGAAAGACTTCTTTGGGTTCAGAGAAATACCATATCTTTTGCATCGCTGAAAGATTTGATTTAAGTCATGCAAATGATTATATCTCTTCTTAGAATATACAGTAATATCGTCTAGATAGACGATTACTGATCGATTAATCAACCCTTTAAAGGCTATATCCATGGCTCTCTGGAATGTCGCTCCTGCATTTATGAGTCCAAAAGGCATTTTTTGATATGCATATGTTCCCCATTTTGTTCTGAATGTAGTTTTAAGTTGGTAATCAGGATGAACCAGAACTTGGTTATATCCTGAGAATCCATCAAGAAAGGACATCAACTCAGAGCCTGCTACAGATTGGAGGATTTGCTCCATAGTCGGCAATGGGAAGTTATCTTTTAAGCTCGCTTTGTTCAGGTTCCTGAAATCAATACAGATTCGAATGTCGCCATTTTTCTTCCTGACTGGCACCATATTAGAGACCCAGTTTGAATGTCGGACCGGAAAAATAATCTTGGCTTTCAAGAGCTTGTTAAGCTCCGACTTAATCTGGCTCTCCAAATTTGGATGTATTTTTCTTAACTTTTGATGAATCGGTTTCTGATTAGGAAGCATAGGAATGGTATGCTGGATAATAGATGTATCATACGTCTTTAAGTCATCATACTTCCAAGCAAAGACCTGTTTGTTTTTTCTTAATAATTTAATAAATGCTTCCTTTTCTTCCTGGGAAAGCCCTATTCCTAAGTTGATGTTTTGAGGAGCATCGTCAGTGCCTAGATTTATCAATTCAAACCTAAGGGTAGAACTTTGAAGCTTTGCATTAATTATAGGTTTAAACCTGTCTTTGATATCATAAAGGTCTTCAAGCTTCACCACTGGTTTAGGAATTGAATTTTCTAGAGGCATTTCTTTCATCTGTAGATCATGATCATCTTCCTCAATAACTTGATTGTCATAGGATTTTTCGGAAGTTAGAAACTGCAAGATATCTTGGTCATGGTTAAATACTCTCCAGTTAGTGACATTGTCAGGAATTGAAGGCCTAAAAAGTAATTCTACAGAAAATCTATCAAGGTTGTAGTCTTCAGAAGGTAGAAGCTTAGAAGCTACATTGGCTAGTAGGTTGGCTGCTGAATTTTGCGACCTAGGAATTGAAGAAATGTTAAATGCTGAAAAGTGTGATGTAAGATCCTGTACTAGCGATTGATAATGCTTGAGGTGACTTGAAAGACAATGAATTGCATTCCTCACCTGTTTGACAATGATTTCCGAATCGCCGAATACTTTTAGATATTGCACTCCGAGGCCGATTGCTTTATATAATCCCTGGACTAAAGCCTCGTATTCGGCTGTGTTATTAGTGCACTCAAATTCTAACCTACAAGAAAGCATTGTCTTTTCTCCTTGCGGACTAACCAAAATGCAACCTGCTCCTGAGCCCTCGCTGGACTTGGAGCCATCAAAATATAAAGACCAAAATAAAGGAGTATTAACAAAAATATTTACATTTTTCTCAGCATCATTAAAACATCTGGACTTATCAGTTTGTGAAAAATTTTCAATCTGAGATGTAAAATGATTAACTGAAAAAGGAGATGGTTGGGCAACAAAGTTGCCAAAGAATGATTCTGACGAATAGTTCCCCAAAATGTTGTTGTTGAATGCCACAGGTTGGTTTTCTTGCTCAAATTCAGTACCTGTGTGGGTCATATGCTTCTCTCGATCAATCCTTATTTGATTTGGCTTTCCCTTGTAGGGAAGCCACATATGTGACCAATCTGTGGAAATGTACCCATGTAGTTTTTCGGACCAATCCCTGCTCAAAATTAAACCATAGAATTCAGGTATGTCGGCAATTAAGATATCAATCCGTTGTACAATCCTTGGATCGGCAGACAACCTGATGGTTACGGAATTAAATTCTCCCACAACCTGCACTTTGGTCCTGTCCAACTGTACAATATGAATGGCAGACTTCTGGGGTTCGATGTTCAACTTAGAGCAAACTGAAGCTAGCATTATATTAGATGAGGCCCCTGAATCAATTAAACAGTTGTGCAGGTTTCTATTATAAATCTCATAAGTCAGCAGGAAGGGTGGAGTGTGATAATTTGATTTATCTCCAATTAGAACTGAATCGGTAGCTTCAACCATACCTGCAGGAGGCTGGCCTGAATCGTTGGCAGCTCTTGCACTGGGAAGGGGAGTAGAGGGAACAACATTTAATTCTTTAAGAAGTAATTTTTGTTGATGCTTTAATTTGCTAAGCTCAAACATGGTTATATTTGCCTTAGTTTTCTTCATGTCATCAACAATGTTATATTCCATTGAATCAGATACCACTAATGTCTTGGATGTTGAAGGAGAATTAGAAGTTGAAGGCTGGTTTAGAGGAACTACTACAGGCGACTTCTTTGGGGGAACTTTTTCCTTTGCTGTGGCAGCACCTGCGCTCCTTTTCTTTGAAGTTGCCTGAGCAGGTTCAGAAGTACTTTTACTTCTGGTAGTAACTGGAAAGGCTTCTTCTTCATTCTCAGTATCAGAGTTTGGGAGTGTAAAATCCCACATTCCGTGGCATTCAGCTACTTCTTCTTCATCATCGGTTTGTGAGGTTGTTTCCTCTTCCTCTTCTTCTTGCTCTGAATCTGCGTTAGATATAACATTGGGCGGCTTTGTTTCAGTTCTCTTAAAAGTCCTAAATGGTCTCTTGTTTGAGGTTTCGGCCACCTGCTTCTTTATCTCGACCATTTCGTTAGACAACGTTTTAAGGACCTTTTGTAAACCTTCCATGTCATACGGGTCCTTTGGGGTTTTCTTCTTGGAATCCTCTTTAAATGAGACTTTTTTAGCTTTTTTATCTTCCAAAGCAGCTTTCTTTTCTAGAGCATTGATGCGCTTTTCAACAGCGAGTGCTTCTCTCATGTTTTCAGCTAAGGTAGGTTTCCCAGCCCTGTCTACAAAAATAGCTATGTTGGCAGGTAGGGCAGTAATATACCATTCGCTTCGGATTTGTTCACTTGGTTTAGAAGCGGTAGGGATTTTATTCAGGAGTTTATTAAATCTGGCATTAAACTCCTTTATTGGTTCTCTGTGCTCTATTCTAAGATTGGAGAGGTCGTTTATTAAAGTAGCTAAGGACCTATCATCTCCATATTTGGTAAGAAACTGCTCTTGGCATGTGTTCCAACTGGTAATTGAACCAGAAGGTAAGGAAAAATACCAGGATCCTGCTGATCCTTGTAAGGTGTAGGGGAAGAGTCTTACAACAACATCTTGCTCTGTCACTCCTTTTAAGTTAACTGCTAACATAAAATTGTTAATGTGTTCTTCAGCCTGGGTCCCGTCATCTGGATTAAATTTAGGCAGCCATTTTTCGGGAGCATCTGGTAGATCATGCAATGGTGCAGGCATGTTGACTGCACCTGGCCTAGTCCATGGGTCTGCCATTATGATAGCGACAGTGGTTGAAACTACTGTTGGGATTCCAGATGTATGGGAAGGGATCAAAGATGAGGAGTGAATAGGTTGGGATATTGAGGCTTCTGATCCCTGATGAACGACAATTTGTAATGGGGGAGTGGATGGTTGACCTCGCAGAGGGGAAAATGCAATGGAGGACGTGGATGAGAGCTCTTCACTATCAGATCCTTCAGTAATTTTCTTCGCCCTTTTCCTTTTAGGTAAAGGAAACTCAGTGGGTTCAATACCGAGTTTTTCGCTCTGAAGTCTGGTGAGAGGGTGAGTGAGATTGAACTGCGAAGTCGCACTGCTTTCTGATACCTCAGATTTCTGTGGTGAAATCGAGAAGCTCTGAAGTTTATGGATTAGAGACTGGACTTCAGGTGATTCAAGACTTAGTTGTTCTGTGGTATGATGGGTTTGAGCAGTGGTAGTTGATTCCCCTTCTCCTTGTTTGGATACCGGCGAACCAGTATGCAAATGGGAAGGTCGAGGGGATTCGGAGGGGGAAATACTCTTGGAATGGCTTATAGGTTTGGACTTATGTGCCATTCAAAGTTGAGGCCCTCCTTCTAGCGCCAATTATGTTGAGGCTTCGAAAATCGTTGCAACAACATAGGGGAAACCACCCGGTCCGGACCTTAATACAGCTCCTTTTCCGTTTGGAATAGTGGCTCCGACTGGGGATAATGGGACCAGTTTCCCAAAAATGGATAAAATGGGATGGATGCACGACTTATAGATTATGCTAGTGATAGGCGAATAACTACAACTATCGGCAGGAATAAAAATAATTATAATCTACCCCGGGGTAGATTATCGATCTCTAAAGTGTAGCGTTTGATGATCTGGGCTTTTAGACAGGCATATAGATGACTCTGTCTTAAAGCATAGATATTAAATTGTTCAAGATTGCTGTGCATAAATACTTACACAAAGCGATAACAGCGAAATTACTACACTATCATTTATATCATTGTTACATACATGATTAAAAGAAATGCAAATCACAAAACATCCAATAGTGGGCTGAGATAGAGATTTGTTGTTATAGCGCATGCATGTATTCAATAATAGCAAGAAGTAATAACACAGCAATTCATATAAGAGAAATGAATACAGATGTAGATAAAAGTACCATGTAAGCTGCTTAACACTCCCGTATATTAATCGCTACGTCGCAGTCCTTCGTTCAACTCAGAAAGCATTCCAAACAACAGACAATAGTGCGCAATTGCATAAAACAGCTTTCCTATTAAATTAAGAACCATTGGTCGAGTTTCACAAAAGAATATAGACTGAAGCACAGTAGTGAAAACTTCAGCCTTTAAGTCTGTTACAAAATTTTACGACCCTCTCTAAAAACATGAAAGGGTCTATAAATAATAAGCTACTCTAAATATCTAAGAAACTGAAAAGCTATTAAAATGGCATCAATAAATATTTTTCCATCTTCCTTGGCGATCTGGCAGTCGGCAGCAATGCTTCATTAGGTGGGCTCTTTGCCTTTAAACCTCAGCTGACATATCGCCAGCATTGGCTCTACTTCTGGTGGAGGGTTGAGATGCGAAGTGAGCTGGGCATCATATGTGGCATCCTGAATGTCGGGGATCAGGCATCCGAGAGCATCTGTTAAACATTTGAGGGCCGACCTTTGAGTGTGTGGCTTGATTAGAAAGAGCCAATATGCCTCGGAGGTTAAAGTATTTACTCTAGCGATTAACCTTCCCTTTTCCTCCAAGTCATGATAACTTGTTTGTTCAATCATGTTCGCTGTTGTTATGCTTCCAGGTGTGCACTGGGAAATCATGTTTGCCAAATAGAGTGTGTTGTTGACTAAATCAATCATATTGCTGGCAATCATTTTACACCTTGAAGCTGCCCTTTCCGCTTTCATCACCTGAGTGTTCCATTCTGTGAAGAGTATGTCCTTGTATGTCTCATAGATTCTAGGCAAGTTCGCTGCCTTCCCCACATCAGAATCTTGCCAATCAAGATATCCGGCTATGGTTTCTTCGGCCTGATCTAGCTCATTTCTGGCTTTCTCTATCTACTGACATACTGCTGTAGATATTTCGCATAATGGCTCAGCCTCAGTAAGTTGCCGGCATAGGAGTCTAATCTGAGATATTAATGCGCCATTTATTTGAGCTGCTTCTGCTCTGAAATCCTCCACTTTCTGGGTGCCCTTGATGTCTTCAAGCTGCGCTAATAGTTGAGCTATTTGCTCGTCTTTTGATTTCATCATCAACTCATTCGCCGCTCTCAACTGTGCCAATGCCTCCCACAATTCTTTCTGCTTCTGGATTGCGCTCTGGTCGATTCTCTGTTTTTCAGTCTGTAGTTGCTGGGTTAATACATTGTTTTCTTGCTGTTGTGCCAGCAACTGCTCTTCTACCTGCGCTGCCTTGTTTTTCGCCTCGGTTACTTCTGCCTGTAATGCACAAATCTCCTGGTCCTTAGTCTTCAATAGAAGACTTACCTCCGATGCCTTGTCAATAGTCGCTGCAGAATAAGCTCCCGCATACTGCGACAGCTTTGTTAGATCATCGGAGGGGTCCAATTCCTCCTTCCAGACTACATTGCCCGTGACTGTTTGCTCAGGAAAGATAGAAGGTTGATCAAGCCTTCATCTCTTCCTTGAGCGCTTAACAACGGCTTTATGCCTTGGGCTGTAGAAAACATCCAGGGGAGGAATATCTTCCACCTGGAGAACAATTTGATCGGAAGGGTCTTTAGTAATTACCTCGACATCCTTTGAAATGGGTGGGCCGTTGGTTCCGCTTAGAACCTGAGAAGAAGTGGTATCTGGTGCATCGCTTGTCTTAGAGGTGTCTGTGTCTTTGGAGCCTTCCTTTCCACTGATAATGGAATCGAATTTGTTCCATTGTTTAAGCAATTCAAGATCAATGGAGGTCTGTTTATGTTGCTCTGTCTGGGATTTGCTCCGCTCTTTTTCTTGTTCTAACCTCTGCTGCTCCTCTAGTCCTTTTCGCTGGTGCTCCTCTAACTCTTTTCTTTGTCTCTCTTCTTGCTCCCTTTTCTGCCTATCTGCCAATTCCTTTTTCTGCCTATCTGCCAGTTCTTTCTTTTGTTTTTCTTCTTCTTCCTTCTTCCTCTGTTCCTCTATTTCTTTCTGCTTTCTCTGTTCTTGATCCTTCTGCGCCTTCTGCTGTTTTTCTATCTGCTCCTTCTTCTGCCTCTCAGCTTGCTCTTTTCTTTGCTTTTCTGCCTGCAGCTTCTTTTGCCTTTCCTCCTGTTGTTTCTTTTGTTCCTTAGTTGTAACAGGAGGTTGGCTCGTCTGTTGCCGACTAGGCTCGCTTGAGGAAGACGCTGGGGTTGCTGATAATAAATCTAGAGGCAGAGTTTGCAACCTCTGCTCTCTAAGTTTATTGAACTCAGTTAAGTTCTCATCGTTATATCTCATTCTAGCAAGTTCTTTGGTATGGCCTATTGTATCGGCAGCGATGAACAGGTCATCAAACTTATCTTCTTGATGGTCACCCTTTGTTAATTTGGCCTGTTCTAGGGCAGTGTAGGCGGTTTTCTTTGGATCATAGAGTCTGCTTGGGATAGTGGCTAGGGATAAAGCTTGCATCTTTATTGCCTCCTTTTCTGCATGCTTGAGATCATGCAGAGTAAAAACACCAATTCTCAAGGGAAAAGAGGGCCAACCCCTCTTCTTTTCTTTCTTGAGAGTTTGTGTGACACTCTCGGCCATAATCTGGTAGGAGATTTCTCGGGCCAACAATTTGTCTGGAACATATAAAGGGAGAACATGCGGCTTGGCTTGGCTCCCAAAAACCCTAACATAGGTAAAATGCTCTTCTCCGAACCAACTTGCTACAGCTGGTAAGTCGAAGGAAGCCAGATAGGAGATTTTGGGAATAGGCCGATCAAAAATGGAATAATGAATGGGAACCATAAAACCATTGCAAATTTGATACAAATGGTCCTTGTAAGAGGACTTCCACAATTTCTGATGGTACAAATGAATGGGTGAAGGGTCTTGGGTGGTCCACCTCCAACCGAGGATAGGAAACTCAGAATTAAAACACAAGGTATCCATAATGTAAGCACTATAATAAAATGGTGGGATTTTCCTTTCGGTGACTACGGATTTGGCTCTAAAGTCACGAACAACTACGGCCAACTTATCAGAAAGAATGGTGGCCCAATCCATGATTATACTATTAACAGCTGCTTCCATCAGGGGAACCATTTCTATGACGAAATTAGCAGAGTCATGTAACCCCCATAGTCTACACATCATAATCCCCGCATAGCAATAGGGAGAAGCCAAAGAATCGACGAAGTACTTACCCGAGCTTTCGTGCTTGTGTTTGGCTGGATTCTGCCTCCAATCCCGGATGGGTTCAGATTGTACTTCATTTTCGGCTGAAAATTTCTCCACGAAGGCTTTGTTATAGATTTTCTCCGGCTCGGGCAAATGATACATTTGCCTTAGGTGCTCTGGCTTGAACGACCCAAAAATACTTCCATCCCTTGTGTGAAACATTCTATCGATGATTGGAATTCCTCGATTGCCCATCGCACTACATCAGTGTAGGGAAGGACTTGCTCTATGGCTGCTATCCTGTGGAGGAAGGAATCGACCAACTCTTTGAGAGTAGCATCAGACTTCTTCAGTACATCCACACTAGCCTCTGTCACTGTCACTTTCGGTTGCTCAGCCTCTAATAGATTATATGTGCCCTGCCATGAAGTCCTAGTGAGACCAGTGCACGTAGTGTCTGAAATTAGGCCTTTCTTCTTATCCGCGGCAGCTTGTCCTGCAACAGATGTAGCAGCGGAGCCCGCTGTCCTCTTGGATTTCTTTCCCATCATGCTCAGGCTTCTCTCAACAGATGAATTCTACACAAATGCAAGAGAAATCGTAACAAGGAAATAACAATGACAATCCATAACGGGAAAGATATATCATTTGAAGCGTGGTGAGATTAATTCCCAAAAGTGGCTGCGGATCCAATCACTGGGAAGATATTGCAGATGCATTAATGGTTATTTAAGGCCTGCTACCCATTAAATGACTATTACACCGTTATCCGACTGAATGACCCCCTTAAGCGTGCAACATATATTTTGGCGGTTAAGTGCAGGTGTTCGTTAATCGAAGGGGCAAAGTTTTAAATACACATGCATTACCTTATCCCTGCATTTAACGGCATTTTGGAATTTGCGCTTTATCAACCGGATATCAATATAAATTTAAGGCTTTAAGTGATGGCTTTTGAGAATGCTGACCGCCGATAAGTGATATCGCATCGCTTCGGGGAATAGGTGCTGCACAATCACTAGCAAAAGATCCTGCCGACGGCCGATAGCGACATCGCATCGGGCTAGCGCATGGAAACATAACAAGATGCATATAAAGTGATTTACTGATTTCCGATTGCGATATCGCATCGCATCGGGGGTAAGACCCGGGCGCCTTATTAAAGTGTATGGGATTCTGCCGACGGCCGATAGCGATATCGCAACAGGTCGGGGTTTATAACTTAAAGCGTTTTTTTCCCACATAAGGCGGCGCCGATAGCCGATCGCCGATATCGCGTCGCGTCGGGGCGTGAGTGATGTGCCCTTATTAGGTGTGCATGGAATATCGCCGATCGCCGATAGTGATATCACATTGGCGGAGATCAAAATACCACTTTAATGTGTTTCTCATGTTATTGCGATATGCGATCTTGCGATCGCTTTATCGTAATAGCAAAAGATTGTTTTATTATTGGAACACTATTATTCAAAAAGGCTTAAATACATAAACTCATTTGATTATCATACCTTTTTGAACACAAAAGCATTGATGCCAATTAAATTTTAAAAGGGACCCATTCCATATGTTAATTTTTTGTGAATGAAAATGTTATGAAATGGGGGGTTGTTGTAGAGCACAACACCACCATAACCACGTTTTTTTTCTTGTTAAATCATATGAATTTCTCATGAATCAAATTGTGTTCACTTAAAATATGTTGTTAAACGTATGCTATTAAACATAGTAATGATACGTATGTTGTGAATGAAAAAGAAAAACAAAGTATGAAAGTGAGGTTTAAAATATTGGGCCTAAAAATCCACCTACACACCTATGCATGAGTACATTAACCCAAAAATTTCTTCCTACTTGCAAAAAAAGGGGATAAAAGGAAAACCCTAGGTCATAATGGAGACATTTAGAAAGTATATCATAATAATTGTAACGAAAATAGAAAACTATTTTGTTGGGAGAAAAAAAAGTTAATAAACCATTATCAAAATGTATGAATGAAGCAACAACCAAAACTCACTGAATACGTCGTAAGAGTTAGACTTAAGATAACAAATATGACTAAAAGTACAAGCCTTCTATTAGATAGAATTTCCTCAATAATGTCTCTGTTGACACCTAATCATCAGGATTGGGTGAATAACTGAAATTGATGTAAATAAATAATAGAGAATATGAATAGTCACTGGGAGATGAAATGAACAGTCTCTCCCTCATGTATATAATAAACACCAACCTAAATGAAATCAACGAATTATTTTGAGGAGTTACTGCCTGGTCTGACATGGTATCAGAGCCAGCTCCCGAAATTAGTTTTTGTGTAACTCCTAGTGTCAGTTTCCTGCCTATATTCTGCTTGGTTGCCTGAAGCCTGCTCCAGGTAGTGTCATATACGTTTTTCAAATCTGTGCCCTCTGTCAAGAGACCTGGTGTGTGAACGTTGAACACTGGTGTGTGAATGCCGGTGTGTAAACGCTGAACACTGGTGCTCTTGATTTTCATTTTTGATGTAGAAAAACGTAACTGCAACTGGCAGTCCAAGTTTATGGTGAGCCGCAAAACCTTTGGTACTACCCTCGCGCTTCTTCTCTGATTTCAATGCAAGGATGGATGGCAGGGACTCGATAGAGGTTTTGAATATGGTGGCAACTACCCTATCTACATTAGTCCTTAGAGCTTGATACAAATAGATCTCCTCCTCTAAAATTACTTCTTCACCATCCATATTTATTTTCACAAGCGTTTTCTTTTAATGATGTCTTATATTTGACCTTTGATTGGAGCTGCGTTGAACTGTGGTAATATTCCCACAGAAAACCGTAATGGGCCACCGTATGGTAGGAGTTCCAGTACACAGATTTTACTGCATAGACCTTACTGCCTTGGAGTGGGAGGCACTGTGATTGAAGGTGCATCACTAACACACAAGGTGCGGAGGTGCTCAAGATCTTGCGCAGCGGAAGCATGGTGGAAGCCATCCTGTTTTGGTACAGTTCCTCCATTTTTTGACATGTTGGCACCATAGTATTTTTGGTATATACAACACTGATATATATTTAAAGCCACTGTTTTGATATATATAACATTGATATATATTTAAAGGTTTTCTCCAAAAGGCAGTGTTTAGTATACATAAATGCACAGGAGGTATTTGAATAAGTGTATGCAATCGTGGTTTGTGGCTTTTGGATGGTTTTAATACACTTTTTTTAATACATCATTTTAATACATGCGCACTGCCTCTCCACCGGTAGCCATACTGTTTTCCCACACCACCTCACTGGTTGTGTGTGTTTTTTGGAGAATGTCGAATGTTGCTACAATAACCATATGGGTTGAGCTCTTGTAAAAATCGATTAATGTGTTGGTTGGGATATAAAATGTTATTTATATTTTGATGATCGTGTGCAAAAGAACCTAACCTATGATTTTTTTACATCAAAAGCACATTTTTCCAGCATAAGTATTTTTTTAAAACAGTACACAGATTTTTTTGCCAGCAGAAGTTTTTTTTTACAGTATGCATTCAATCATATTTATTGTGGGAATAGTTCTTACTGGCAAAGAGAACTATCCTGAGTGGTCCCGCATGATAAAACACACCCTCATTTTCAATGAGTTGTGGAAAGGTGTGTGTATTGGAGATGGAGACAAAGAGCTAGAACAACCTACCTCAGACAAAGAGATCGCCATTTGGGAAAATAAGAACAATAAAGCTTATGCATCACAGCATTTGTAAGTGAAGAGGTGAGTCACCATATTTTGCCATTTTCAACTGCTTTCAAAGCCTTACAAAAGCTGAAAGAACTCTATGACTCACGTTCTGCACTTGAAGTTGTTCAACTCATGATTAGACTCTTCACTCTTGAATTGTAAAATAATGATCCTCTTGCTCTTACATCCGAAGTAAAGTCTATAACGCATGATATCAAAGCCACTAATTTCAAATTGGATATTCCTCTTATCTCTTTTCTCAAGGCATTTTATCCTACTTACTCCAATTATCTTGAGTCATTACAAGCAAATGGAAATCTCAAAGATATTACCTTTGACTCTCTTGTGAAAAAATTTGCTAAAAGAGAGAAAGCTTTTGGAAAGAAGATAGCCCCTGAATCTTCTGAAGAGGTTGTGTGCCTTGCTCATAAAGAAGAGAATCCTGCTCAAGATTCTTCCAGAGGAAGAGGTGGTCGAAGAGGAAGAGGAAGATATTTCAGAGGCAGGGGGGCAGAAATTCTCAAGGAGAAAAGTCAGATTTGCACTGCATATGCTGCAAAAGAAATGGATCACATGATGCCTCTACATGCAAGTTACCATGGGACAAAATTGAGCAGCAAAGAAACCAACAAAAAGGTAAAAATAATGACACAGAAAAAGGTAAAGCACCTGAATCCGCTCATTATGTTGTGGCACAATGTAATATTGGAGTAAATGAAGATTTATTTAATGCTTCACTTGCTTCTTGGAAAAATGATTGGTTACTTGATTCAGGAGCAATTTGCCACATGCCTCATAGAAAATATTTTTTTGAATAATTTACTGACAATGTTGATGGAGCAGTATACTTTGCAAACCAATCAAAAATCAAGCCATCAGGGCTTGGCACAATCAGGCTTAAATTTCCTGGTCTTCTAGACTTTCTTCTACATCATGTTCTATATCTCCCACAACTGAAGAGAAACTTGTTGTCCTTGGTCCACATCCGCCAGCAAGGTCACTCCATTCATATGTTTGATGGCAAGCTTGAGGTGAGAAAAGCATCTGACCACTCACTTGTCATGAGGGGAATAGAAGAAGAAAGGCTTCTCAAGCTGCAAGGTACCTCTGCTTGTGCACAACATTTCTCATACAATTCTCATTATGAAGAAGGTACACTTCCATCAAGTTTATTATGGCATGCTAGATTTGGACATTTGAACTATGCCAGCCTCCGCTTGTTGAAGAAAAATGGTGTTGCTGGTTTGCCTACAATTCCTAGGAAATTTAAGCAATGTGATGCTTGCATTCTAGGAAAGCATAGCAAACAGTCTTTTCATGATTCACGTTTAAGAGCACATAGAAAACTTGAACTCATTCATTCAAATTTATGTGGTCCAATCCCTATTCCTTCTGCAAATGGAAATAAATATATCATGACATTTATTGATGACTACACCAAAATGTGTTGGGTTTATTTATTGAAGAACAAATCTGATGCTTTTCAAACATTTAAAAAATTTCATAAATGGATTGAAAATGATGCACAATCTCATATTGGGTCTATTCGCACTGATAATGGAAAAGAATACACATCAAATGAATTTGAAAACTATCTTCGCCAACATGTGATAAAACATCAAACAATTGTGCCTTATAATCCCCAACGGAATGGTGTAGCTGAAAGAATGAATAGGACAATCTTAAATATGGTATGCTCCATGCTCTTCTTCAAAAATGTAAAAATAATGTTTTGGGCTGATGCTATTCTATGTGTTGCATATATAAAGTATATATGTCCATCGAATGCTATTAGAAACAAGACTCCATATGAAATGTGGTATGGGCACGTTCCTTCGGTAAAGCATCTCAGGGTCTTTGGTTCCACCTGTTATACCTTGATACTAAAGGTACATAGAAACAAACTTGGTGCAAGAAGTCATAAGTGTATCTTCCTGGGGTATTCAAACACCTCCAAAGCATACCATCTCTATGATGAAGTCAATAAAAAGTTTGTTGTATCTAGAGATGTAATTTTTCTTGAATCATCCAAAACTGACAATTTTGTTGAGCGGCAACTTGATTGCTTGGATAGATTCGCAAATGAAAAATCATTTCAAGAATTTGATAATCAGATTCCACATCTTGAAGGGGGGATTCCTATACTATATCAACATGTGGAATCTTCTTCTGAAGAACTCTCTCCCCCGCATGAAACTCCAACAATGGATGATGCTTTAAGTGATGTGATTGATAGAATTGGGAGACTCAATCTTGATTCAGTCCCAACTCAATCAACGGAGCAGCCTGGACCATTTGAGAAAGGTCCTCCAAAGTGGCTGATAAAGACACTTGAAAGTGTTCATCCTAATGAGGTTGGAAAGACAGGAACTAGAAATTCAAACCAGCAAAATGGAGGTGATGTAGATGACTCTAATTCACCTGTTGATATGGATGTTTCTTATGATTGTGAATTGAATTTGTCTATAGGTTTTGAACCAACTTCCTTCAAATAAGTTGCTTCTCATGATGAATTGAAAGAAGCAATGCAAAAGGAGTATGATGCCCTCATAAACAATGGCACTTGGAAGCTGGTTGATCCTCCATTAGGAACCAAACCAATTGGCTGCAAGTGGGTCTACAAGAACAAGTATAAAGTTGATGGCTCACTTGACAAGCACAAATCCAGGCTTGTGGCAAAAGGTTTTTGCACAGAAGGAAGGGGTTGATTATGAGGAGACTTTTTCCCCCACAACAAAATGGGCTACCATCCGGACACTCTTTGCCCTAGCAACTAAAAATGGTTGGAAAGTCCATCCAACGGATGTAAAAATTGCTTTCTTGAATGGAGATCTAAAAGAGAATGTTTTTATGTCCCAGCCTGAAGGATTTGCTGTGAAAGGACATGAACATAAAGTATGAAAACTTGTGAAATCCTTGTATGGCCTCAAACAAGCACCGCGAGCCTGGTATGAAAAACTAACTGAACATCTTCTGAAACTCAATTTCAAACATTATGATCTTGATGATGCAACTTTATTTGTCAAGAAAGTTAGCAAAATAGTTGTATATCTTGTGGTATATGTAGATGATCTTTTGATGACAGGGAACAATGAAAGCTACATTGCATCCATAAAGAAGGAATTAGGGAAAAATTTTGAAATGACTAATCTCGGCTATGTTCATTACTATCTTGGTATTGAAGTAACTCAACATCCGAAGTCCATATTTCTTTCTCAAAAGAAGTACATTGGAGATCTGTTGAACAGATTTGGCATGACAGAATGCAATCCTCTTACTACTCCAATGGAACAAAACTTAAAGCTCACATCTATTGAAGGAAAAGAATTTAAGGATGCAACAAAGTATAGACAGCTTGTAGGAAGTCTCAACTACCTAACTACTACCAGACCAGACATTTCGTTTGTTGTTGGAATCCTCTCCAAGTTTATGCAAAAGCCTTGTGAGGGACATTGGTCTGCTGCAAAAAGAGTTCTAAGGTACTTGAAGGGAACTCAAGACTTTGGAATCAAGTATACACAGGTGGACGACTTCAGCTTGATCGGATACTCTGATTCAGACTTTGATGGAGACAAAGAAACTGGGGTATCTACTTCAGGATATTCTATGAGTCTTGGATCAGGAGCTGTCTCTTGGAGATCACGCAAAAAATAAATTCCAGCAGATTCCATAATAGAAGCATAATATGTGGCACCAGCTGAGGCAACAAAAGAAATTGTGTGGCTCAAGAAAATTCTTGAAGATTTGTAGGTAAAACAAGTACAATCAACTCCACTCATGATTGAAAATACCTCTGTAAAAAAGCTGGCCAAGAAGCCAAAGTTCCATGATCAAACGAAGCACATAAATACTAAATATCATCTGATTTGACATCATGTTGAGGCCAAAACAATCCATCTCCGCCATTGTTCCATGAACTAGCAAATTGCAGACATCTTCACCAAAGCGCTTGGAAGAGAAAAGATTGAACGATTCAGAGCGATGCTTGGACTCACGAACATCCCTTCAGATTAAGGGGGGGAATGTTGATACCTAATCATCAGGATTGGGTGAATAACTGAAATTGATGTAAATAAATAATAGAGAATATGAATAGTCAATGGGAGATGAAATGAACAGTCTCTCCCTCATGTATATAATAAACAACAACCTAAATGAAATCAACGAATTGTTTTGACGAGTTACTACCTAGTCTGACAGTCTCAATACTCTTAACCCATAGGCTTGCCCAAGACATATGGCAAATGGTGTTTGTGATGGTGGCTACTTGACCTAGAAAACGCACAATACAAATATGCAAAAAAAAAGTAAGAAGGAGAATCATATGCACCTTATCATGGAGGGTGGCTATCTGACAATTGCAGTGATAGAATTCCTTGAGATTTTGTCTCTGTGAATCTTCTTACCTACGACTGACACACAAACAACAACCTCTGATTCTATGTTCCTGCAAACTAAAGTTAACATGAACATTATGAAAACCCAAATACAAACACAAATAATATCAATTAATACTATGTTGGTAGGGTGGGAAGTATATGCCTTCATTATACCAATGGTGTTAACAATAGTCGCTCCCTTCATAGTCCCTATTCGTATATTCTCCTCTCACCATAGATCATTGTCAAGGTACACAATATTCTACAACTTCTTGCAAGTAGAAATCAGGTTCTCATTCTCACAACATTACGTTACATAAACTTTTCTCCCTTTGTTCCATGGAAAGTATTTCTTATATAGATGGGTTTGGAGTAGTGATCAAATGTATATAGACATTTTTTTGACACTATTTGATATGGTGTTTTCATCCTTATCTTCTAGAACTGATCACTTTTGGCCTTTTCTACCCTTATCCATTTGCTATGCCAACCCTATCTACTTCAACTCTCTTTTGTTGTGTAACTAAAGCATTGCAACTCTCCCTACAGGTGTTCTAGGCTATTGAAGATGAAAACCACTAGTAAACCCAAGGGGGCATCACTTTGAGTTATCATAAACCTTGATTGTGACATTTTGAGTTGTAATATATGCCCTCTAATGTATGAGATTAGAAGAGAAGTTGATGGTTGAAATACATTACAATTATAGTCTCAATGGGTACGATAGATGGAGGGAGCCAAGGACGTGGAACCTGTAAAAGACTACAAAATTCATAGACAAATACAAATAATATATATCCCCAAGGTAGGTATACCCATTCTCGGTACTAAAAGAATAGAGCATGGTCGCCCATGAAACATACTACAAACTCATGTCATTGAGGACCGATCATGATACAATGTAGATCGTTGTCATAGTAGATATTAGTAGGGAAAAAGATACCAATGCCCAAATGATGGCCCTCAAAGTATATAATACATTCTCCAATGTAGCTTGGGGGATGCAATGTGCTTGAGTGAGATAGCCCCATGCCCCAAGGTCTTCGTCTCATCCCAATTGTATGAATCACAACATGCAAATGAATGAGACGATGTCAAGCATGTGGGGAGACTATCTAATTACCAAGTGGTAAGGGATCCCTTTAACATACATGAGGAAGACCACCACTAATGAAAATGGTTCCCAATTTATCTAACACAATCTATGGAGTGTGAATTCAAACGAATTGATGTCGAGCACTTATAAAATTGGTTAACATGGGCCAGTAAGGGAAACCCACTATCAATAGCAATGAAGCCTTCTACTGAGGATGAAAAGCTCCAAGGTACTAGATTGTTTCTATATATACACCCTAAATAAGGTGTTGGCAATGATGGGAAGAGATCCATCAAAGGAGGCCCTTGATGTACCCCCCATCATTCAACATGAAACTGACACTAGGATGAGTTGACTTATGGTAGAAAATGAAGAAATGATGCACGAATGATATAGGATGAATGACGCAAAAGGTAGGACAATATTGCAAATGGCCGACTCTAACTAGGACTTCCCTTGAACATATAACAACATGACACAAGTGTTTACTTGACAACTTGGACTGAAGAATACCATACAAACATAGTGCTGACATAAGAGGCATCACCGTAGCCTAGGGACTAGAAGGGTAAACAATAGGGTGAGATATTGACTCAATAATAGAGTGACTATGCTAATGATGTGGTTCCAAAGCCAGGAAAAGACAAAATGTAAGAGTATGACTCAAACAGTGCCATGTTCAAGGGAGTCACAACGACCATGACAAAATGAAGAGAAATAGGCTCTTCCACCCTTTTCCCTTTTTGTATAGATGATCCCCTTCAAAGTTTAATTCATGTGAAAGAGAATACAAGTGAGCTTGATAGTGTCGTTTTAATTTAGTCTTGATGAGATTGAAAAATAGTTAAAAGAATACTCAAATCAGTGTCTTTTTCATGAGTTTTATAGTGAGGTAAAAAAAGAGATAAAAGTACACTCATGTCTTTCTTGTGGTTTAACGAACATGAGAATAGGGAAGAGCTTGCTCACTGACTTTACTCTTGACTAACAAGTAGGAAAGCATGGAAAGAATTTGACATCTTCAAGTGATTTAATGAGCATGAAAAGAGTGAAAAATAAGCTCGATATTTTCATTGTTTAATGAGCGTGAAAAGAAGACCAAAATAAAGCTAATTCCAGATAGACAAGTGGTATCATTGTATGGATTTAGTTCCTATGCTAACAAAATTTACCTAAGAAAAGCAAGAGAAAATGGCAAAGTGTATGGATATGGAAATCTACTCATCGCATTGATCTCTCTAAAAGGGTGAGAGAGGTTGCAAGATGGAGGTAAGGTTAATGTGAAGGAAAGAGATTGAGCATGGCTACAAAGGTGGGAAGTGTGATGAAGTCAAGCAATGTTATGATAAAATCTAGTAAGACATTGAATATCATAGGCATAGGTGACCAAAAATTAAAAATAAAAAGAGTGGGGATCCCCCTGTATGGGTTATAGATGGCTAGAAATAAAATATAGAGAGGCATGAGGCTCAATTTTGATGTCATGGTGGGCTCTAAAGTGGAACTGTAGACCTACAAATGAACATAGCATGTGCATCGAGGCAGAAATCGAGTGCTAATCTAGGGCACCCATGAATGGTAGGTTTTACCCAACAAATCACCACGTGCAAAAAGGCATGGTTAATGTTGCAACCTGATAGGGTGAGACCTAAGAACATTGAAACAATATGGGAAAGATAAAAAAATGAAGTGGAAATATTGATGTGAATCCTAACCCAAATGTTATTTTGAAAAGTATAGCTCAAGTCATAACAAAATGTGATACAAACTTCATGTTCTTTTCCAATAGAGAACCAAAAAATCCTTACATAATCATTAGTAGCATGATAATATATTGAAAATACATTAAAAATACCCCCAAGAATGAATTTGAATATATTAATATTTTGTATATTTACAATAAATGTATATTACAATGTTTTTCCTTTTGTGGAAAAGTTTACATTCGTTAAATTGGGAAATCCTTTAAAGATTGTGTCATGGAACCTATATATATGACATCAACCACAACTGCATCACTAAATCTTTCATTGTTGAACATTTATTTTAGCTCTAATCATTTAATTTTTTACAAACAAACTAAAATCTTGGGCATAGCTCTTTGTTACACCTCTTGCATTATCCTTGATCTGAATATGTAAACTTGAAGATTTTTAACAATTTGCAAGTGAAAATTATGTGTTTTGGGTAGAGGATCTATTTTCTAAACACATAAAACAAGTGAATTTAAAGAAAATTTACAGCGAAACAGAGATAAAATAAGGATATCTGAAACACAACCCAAAACATGATAAAAGAGTTCACCCCTCTCCTGGGACAGATCTCCTGGTCCAGCTTCCAATGCAGGGCCTCTTTCATTAAGTGATCATAAGTGTGTTTACATGATTTTACATTATTCAAAAAACAAAAATGATGTCTTCAATGGGTTTAGCACTATCAAAAATCCCCATATGGGTTCTTTCTGCACCTCATTTCGCCAAAAATTGAGTAAGTTATGCCTGTTACAAGTTTTTCCCAAATTATATGGCTAGTCATCCTATAATTCGATCCAAATCTAGCTTGAGCACCCCAAACCCAGGAACAGTGTGCAAACCTGGCCTACAATCCTGCCCGATGGGTGAAATTGTAGGACCCTTAATCCACACATTAAGCCCACAGTTCCAAAAAACTTGGTCATGTTGGCGCATACGACCACATTAGGGGCCGAGATTCCAGGGCCTAACTCCGCCAACTTTTTAATCACCTCTGATAAGGCTGCACTCCTGGACACATTGGGTCTTGGTGACTTGGAGATAGCCCCCTTATCTCCTTCGTGCCTACGGTCCTGTGGCTGTCATGTGCCTTGGGGGTTCACTCCCTCCTCTTTTCTACGTGCCCAATGTTATGGGGTGCCATGTGACCCCAAGGCTAGCCCATTAAACTTTATCGCCACGATTCTTTGCGTTGGGATTTGACTGTGTTGTTTGTGGGGTGTTGTGGTCATGGGTCGAGCTAATGCTAGCCCCTTGGCCCCTCCGCCTGTAGTCCTGTGGGCGCTGGGGTGGCCAAGGGCTAGGGCTTAGCCTGGCCCCCTTCCCCATATGTGCTACCATTAAACTTTAAATAACACCCATCTGCCATATTTATTAAGCAACACTTGTGGCGCGGTGGTGGAGCACTGTGTTTCCACTCCGGAGGTTTGTTGTTTGAATCCCATGGAGGCTTGATCTGGCTATAAACCAATTTTTTCTAAATAAGAGGAGGACATGTGGTAGCCACCGATTGGCCCACATCGCTCTCCCTCATTGGTCCATCACAACAACCAATGAACCAATAAAAAATGACCATACACGAGCCAATAAGAACAAGACAAGTGTCATCCATCCATAGGTCCTCATAAACACAGTCAAATGGCCAGTCAACATACAAACTGCTTATTGGGTGTACTTGCAACTTCAACTTTTAAAATTTTAGTTGTTTGAAAAATCAACTAGAACATGATATGAGGAGCATATGATATCGGTTTTGAGTGAAACGAGTTGCGTTCGATTCAGATCATCGAAATATATTTAGTCTTTTAGGTTTCGAGCTCTATCGCACACTTGATTTTTGAGAACTAAATTGATCCCCTCGATAACTCCTCCCCATTGGAAGCTCCTGGACCTCCAAAAGCTCATTTTCAGTCAACAATTAGATGAGGGTATAGTTCCCTCACCCTTCCAACCTCAATCTAATTAGCTTTTCTTTCATTTGTCTCTTTGATCTTTTCATGAAAGTACATCACTTTCCCTGATATTGGAGTCCTTATCTTGCTGTCAAAGATGACATCTTTCTACAATTTTCCAAGATATGCAGAACAAAAAACTTCCCTTGAAGGAATCTGAACATTCCCTCCTCAGTCTGCAATCAATGGAAACTTAAACAATTTTAAGTTCCTTTCACCTTGAACATTGTCGTCATGACGATGCTTAGCATTTCTAGCCTTGCACTTGGCTTGATTCTTTACCAAATGTGATCACCATCACCATGCACCATCCTTCTTCAAAGCCAAAAAATTATGAAACCCAAAGGAAGATGTTTTGGGACAAATGTCCTCTTTGTCAAATAGCCTTTGCATTTGCGTTTTGACCTCTGCATGCTTTAACATTAGCTTCTTGTTCATACCAATGTTCAACAATGAAGCAACATGCTCCAATTGCACTTCATTTTGTTTACCCCTTTTAGGAGGCAACTTGTTAGAATCTTGAAACATCTTATCACATGAATTAGAAACCTCAACGATATCAGATTTCAAAGTTGATTCATATCCTTGAAATGCTTTAGGTTCTTCAACATATTTGTGCTTGAACATTAACAATGCAAAATTCTAACTAACATTCACAATCCTTCCGTATAGGGTAGTCATTTCTGTATTCAAGCTTCTGTGATCCATAATGAATTAAACAAAGTCTTTGGGTAGAAATCACATGAGAGAAATTTTTAGCCAACGCGTTTCGAACCAACAAGTGTGGATCATCATCAGGACTAGATGAAGAGGCAGACCATGGCAAAGGCTTAAATAGAGAGCAATGTAGAGACATAATTTCAAGTAACGGCTATATTTGAACAATAATGTTTGAATTATAATATTAAATTATTAATATATTAAAAACAAATATTATTAAGTAACGACTAGTTTTTTTTTAAATATTTAAATAATGATATTATTTCATAAGTTTATTAAAAATATTAATAGGTAATGACTATATTAAACAACTAGTTTTTGAAAAATAATATTTAAATTAATTTATTAAAACCAAATATTACTAGTTCTTGAAAAATAATATTTAAATAATGACATTAGTTTATTAATTTATTAAAATATTAATATGTAACGGCTATATTAAACCGCTAGTTTTTGAAAAATATTTAAATAATAATATTATTTCATTAATTTACTAAAAATATTAATATTTTTAATATTTGTTTTTAATAAATCAATAAACTAATATCACAGTTTAAATATTATTTTTCAAAAACTAGTCGTTTAATATAGCCGTTACATATTAATATTTTAATAAATTAATATCATTATTTAAATATTATTTTTCAAAAACTAGTTGTTTAATATAGTCATTACCTATTAATATTTTTAATAAATTAATGAAATAATATCATTATTTAAATATCTTTTTCAAAAACTCGCCGTTTAATATAGCCGTTACTTTATAATGTTTGTTTCTAATATATTAATAAATTAATATTATAATTTAAACATTATTGTTCAAATATAGCCGTTACTTGAAATTATGTCTCTACATTGCTCTCTATTTAAGCCTTTGCCATGGGAACCACACTTGTTGGCTTGAAACGCGTCGGTCAAAAAAATCTCTCATGTGATTTCTACCCAAAGACTTTGTTTAATTCACAACCCTCTTCATTTTTCCAGCATTCATAAGAGATAAACTCAATTTCTTGTTATGGGCTCTAACAATGTACTCAATAGTAGTATGATAATATAGTGAAAATACATTAAAATTACCCCAAAGAATGAAATATCGAACAAAACTACATTAAAAATACCCCTAAGAATGAATTTGAATATATTAATATTTTTGTATATTTACAATAAATGTATATTACAATGTTTTTCCTTTTGTGGAAAAGTTTACATTGGTTAAATTGGGCAATCCTCTCAAGATTGTGTGAAAGAACATATAGATGACACCAACCACAACTGCATCATTAAATATTTCGTTGTTGAACATTTATTTTAACTCTAATGATTTATTTTTTTACAAACAAACTAAAATCTTGGCCTTATCTCTTTGTTACACCTCTTCCATTATCCTTGATCTGAATATGTGAACTTGAAGATTTTTAACAATTTGCAAGTGAAAATTATGTGTTTTGGGTAGAGGATCAATTTACTAAACACATTAAAAAAAGAGAATTTAACCATAATTTACAGTCAAACAAAGACAAAATAAGCATATCTAAAATATATAACACAAAACATGATAAACGAGTTCACTCCTCTCCTAAGCTACATCTCCTAGTCCAACTTCCACTGCAAGTCCTCTTTCATTAGGTACTAAAAAATGTGATTGCATCCGCCAACCTAGTGCTATGTTCTTAGATTATCGAATATATGTGATTGCATCCATCCAAATAGTGAGCCATACTAATTCTTGTACTAGTTTATAAATTCAATTTAATTTGTTTTACAGGAAATTGTTTTAGAAGTTGGTGATACTTATTCTTGTACTATTTGATAAATCCAATTTAATTTGCTTTTCTTGTAATTGTTTTATAAGTTGGTTTGTTTTTCTCGTAATTGTTTAAAAGTTGGTGATTTTTATTACAAATATAATATAATATATATGTTTTCAAACTATATATTAAATATGAATATTTATGAAAATGAAAATTAATAATGGGTAAAGTTTTCATATTGTAAAAGGATATGCAACACCTCTAGTATCTAGTAGGTCATTAAAGGTTACGTGTAATTATTTTTGGTAATATTTATAATTAGTAAGATTTATATCTGCTTTATATGTTTTGAGTACAATGTTTTGTAACTTTTAAGTATATAGTATAACATTATTTGCATTTTGAATTTGAATTTATTAATATTTTTGTTTATTTACTATTGGTCAAATTAGGCCATCTTTTAAAGATTGTGTCAAGAAACATATAGATGACACCAACCACAATTGCATCACTAAATCTTTGAACATTTATTTTAGCTCTAATCATTTAACTTTTTACAATCAAACTAAAATCTTGGCCTTAGCTCCCTGTTACACCTCTTGCATTATCCTTTTAGCCATTGAAATCTAAAAGCACCTCGATAAATTCAATCGAGAAGATGGCTATAGACCTAACTAGTCCTTAAGCCCCTTATTCATCATCTTGACCATAATCCTTGGCCTTCTTGATCCTTTCTACCTCCTCCCTATTAATCCATTTACTATCAAGTTCTTAAACGAACAAAAAATAACCTAACATGATGCAAAATTTATGTATTTTGAAACATAGATGATGTCAATAAGATGCTAAACTTTTATATTTTAATACACTTAATATGCCATTATGATGCAATATTCAATACACACATAGAAAGTATTGATGTTGTTAGCACTATTTTTAACATTTTCAAAAGTTAATAAATCCTTTGAAAAAAGTAAACTCTAGCTTAGTTCAGTTACTTTTGAAGTCTAAGGTGAAAGTCATTTTAAAACAACTTTAAATTAGTTTGGGCTACAAGTCAATAATTTTTATGGATAAAGAGATATTTTAAGATTTTGTATAAATTATTGACCAATCCAAATGTTAAAGATAATCCAAACTAAGTTTCATTTCTCAAGGCTATATAATTTTCATTTCGTAGGGGTGCTATGAAATCACTTTTCAATGCCTACAGGTCCGCTACGAAATCATTTTTCATCACCTACAACAACATTGTTTTTCTCCATTTTAGTCACCGTGTTCAAGTGGAGTTTCCGAACAATTGGAAACGAATTCATGAAAACCAAAAGAAGTTTTTTGCAGGAATGGACCAATTTCCAAAAACCTCTCATTTAAACCTAGCTATCATGGTTGGTGGATATGAAGGAACCTTTTCAACCCTTTGTCCAAGATTTACATATTTAATGATTTTTTTGTTTTAGTCATTAACATTGGGCATGATTTTCGATAAGGTGGTGATGAATTTCAAAAAACCAAAAGAGGTTTTTGTTGGGAACGAGTTGATTTACAAAAATCTCTTCCCGTTTTGCAACATGTATCATGGTTTGGAAGATTTGAATGCATATCTGAATCCCTTTTTTTCTTCAGAAATTTGCCACATTTAATTTTTCTATTTCTAGAAAAATGGCCAGTCAACTTTGAGTTGGAGAGCCATCTTATCAATTCAACTTAACAACAAAATAAAGATGGATGAGGAGGCTTTTAGATCCATTTATTTTGGATCTTGATATTTGTTTCATATTTTATCATATTTTGTAATTTTAATTTCCCCAAACATTTCAGATCTGAGCTTGATATGTTATCCTATGTAATACATGTAAAAGGAGGGTCCACGAGTTAGATTTTGATGAAAAGTTAGCTATTGTCTGTGTGTTTTTTCATGGGAGATAAGTGAAAAACTTATTTATTTAAAAATTCAAATAGGATAACATTTTGTCATGGAAAAGTGGGGGAAAGGAGGGTCGATGGAAGGAAAAACAAAGTTTTGAATAGGGAAGTGGATTTTGGGAAGGGGGAACGAGAGGGTGTTGTGTCTAATAACTCGAATACATTACGATTATGGTATGGACATGGGTTAGGAGGGAAATAGAACTTATGGATTTTGTATAGGGTTTCTTTGCACTAGAAAGCTAGATAGGTGATTTCTAGTTAGCAGGGTGGCATATTCAGTTTGGTGGTCACAGGAGGAACACTGCAACCGAGCCACCATAACAACATTGGAATATTCAATCAGGTGGCCATAGGAGGAACACTGCTCCGAGCCACCTTAACCAAGTTTTTTTCTTGTTAAATTATATGAATTTCTTATGAATCAAATTATGCTCATTTAAAATGTGTTTCTTAAATTTATGCTATTCAACATAGTAACCATAAGTATGTTGTGATTGAAAAATAAAAACTAAGTATACAACTGAAATAAACGAAAAATGTTTTTTTGTACTAAGTTATTTTTACAAGATTGAGACCCATAAAAGGGGATCTCAAATGTGGTATCTAAGCAAGCTTCAAAATGTTGGGCTTAAAAATCCACCTACACCTTTAAAAGGTTATATTATTTTTTTATTGCATTAAATGGGTGGGTAAATGACTTAACCACCTAAGGTATTAATTGGGGCAGGAGGTGCAATGGGGTAGGTGCAAGAGGTAAGGTGTTAGTGGCTAGAGGATCATGAATGAGAATTAGGTGCCACTAATTAGGGTGGTGGGTGGGGGATGGGAAACCATTTTGGCATGGAAAAGTGGGGGGAAGGAAGTGGGGCATCAAGAGTGTGTTTTCTCTAAAAACTTGAACACACTATGACTACGGTCTGGACATGGGCTAGGAGGGCAAGGGAACCTATGGAATATCTCTACAGTAGGAAGCTAGATAGGAGGTTTCTAGTTAGAAGGGTGGCATATTCAGTCGGGTGGTCCTGGAGGAACACTGCAACCAAACCAATATAACCATGTTTTTTTCTTGTTACTTTTTATTGTTAAATTATATGAATTGCTCATGAATCAAATTGTGTTCACTTAAAATATGTTGTTAAATGTATGCTATTAAACATAGTAATGATAAGTATGTTGTGAATGAAAAAGAAAAACAAAGTATGAAAGTGAGGTTCAAAATATTGGGCATAAAAATCCACCTACACACCTATGCACGAGTACGTCAACCCCAAAATTTCTTCCTACTTGCAAAAATGGGGATAAAAAGAAAACCCTAGGTCATAATGGAGACATTTAGAAAGTATATCATAAGAATTGTAAGGAAAATAGACAACTATTTTGTTGGGAGAAAAAAATGTTAATAAACCATTATCCAAATGTATGAATGAAGCAACAACCAAAACTCACTGAATACCTGGTAAGAGTTAGACTTAATATAACAAATATGACTAAAAGTACAATCCTTCTATTAGATGGAATTTCCTCAACAATGTCTTAATGCTCTTAACCCATAGGCCTGCCCAAGACATATGGCAAATGGTGTTTGTGATGGTGGCTACTTAACCTAGAAAATGCACAATACAAATATGCAAAACAAAAGTAAGAAGGAGAATCATATGCACCTTATCATGGAGGGTGGCTATTTGACAATTGCAGTGATTGAATTCCTTGAGATTTTGGCTCCGTGAATCTTCTTACCTACGACTAACACACAAACAACAACCTTTGATTCTATGTTCCTACATACTAAAGTTAGCATTAACTTTATGAAAACCCAAATACAAACAAAAATAATATCAATTAATACTATGTTGGAAGAATTTCCCCTAAGAAGAATCAGATTGGTAACCCATATGTATAGCATCATAGTAACCAACATTGTTTCCATAACAAGTGCTTGACTGATAGCTCTATCTCTCATTACATCAGAGCACAACGTTGGCGAGACCAATGACTATAGACACCTTCATCATTGTCTCTCAAGGTACATACCCACCCAGGTGTTCAATGAATATGATCTTCTAGGACTATTCTTATCTTGGGTACCCAACCCTCAAAAGAATATTGATCCTCTTTCCTTCTCTTGTCTTGGATGCCCTACACATCCTCAAAGAGCATCGAATGCTAGATGATTACCCAATCCTCCATTATTTCTTCTAAAGTGAATACAAGAATGTTGTGTCTATATCTCCCTCTCAATTAGGGAGGATATCATGTGTCCTCATTTCTCTTCATGGCCTTCACCTAGACTTATGATCGTTAGTCTTGGTCTAGTGCATGACACATGAAATAGAAAAACACAAGCATCACTCCTTTTTAATCAAGGGTGATCCAATCCAAGCTCCCTTTTGATCAGGGACCTATCAGAGCTCCCTCTTAGCTAGGGACTCTTCTATGCATCAACAACTTCTTTCTTATTGGGTCCTTCAGCTGCTTGATCAACTTCTCTCCTTGATGTCATGAAAATTAGTTGAGCTTCTTCCTTGTAGGGCAACAACCATCGATCACTTTCCTCCTTACTTCATCATGTCATTCCTTTCTTCATGGAAAGTGCCATTCTTCATATCTGGAACCTTCTTTATATGACTACTTATTTATATGACTACTTCTTTCTCATCATGCTTCTTCCATCCACCACATTAATTCTAGTTGTACTTGTATTTACAACTCTTGTTCGAGTAGCGCTGCATTATCCATACATTATTCAAGAAATCAAAACATCATATTAAATTAAATTAAAACCTTACAGGATGGTTCTTGATCATGACATCTTCTTGTAGGTATCATCATCCTGCACACATATTAACACATCTCCCAAAGATATCCATTGTCAAAGGTCTTCATATTTTTCAAACTTTCATTAGGGTCTTCATATCTTTCCAAGATATTTCCTAGTCAAATCTTCTTGGTCTTTTGGATGTTGATTGCCTTCATCATGGTTACATATCTCACGATCTCTTACTTCCTCACACATTCCATTCCTAGTAGCTTTCAATCAGAATTTCTTCATTGTAATCAATCACCTCATACTTCATATGAGGACATATTATGTTGATTTCATCTAGTGTGACTTATGCCTTCCTACATCCTTTCAGAGTAGGAGATACTTTTTCTCTTGATCATGCTTCTGAAGATAGAATAAATTATCCATGTTACCTACAACCATATGACATGAAATTATAATATTAAACACAAGCATACATACCTTATTTTACCTTCAGGTCATTGAGGCTTCTTCTAGTAGCTTCCTTGATTGAAAAGATCTTCAATCCCTTGATGTGGTTCATGTCATCATATCATCATCTCATGGATTCCATAAGTTGGAGTTCTTGTTGAAACACTTGCTTCCTCTCTAGATTAGTGAACCCTATGATGAGGATTCCATCAGAGAATTTTGAGGATATTGTATATCCCCAACTGGCAGATGTTTCCTTCTTAACTTGATGTATGACGAGCCTTGTCTAAGATGACTCCTTCCTTTCCTTCAATCACCACTGAGGTTCCCAAGAGCTATATCCTACATGTTTTTCTACCATGGATTTTGTCCTTCATGATTCCCATATTGATCTCAAGAGATCTTGTTTCTAATGCTTCCATGATGCCATGATGCATCTTATTATCAATGTCATATTTTATAACACAAGATTTAGGAGCTTATGATAGGACCCTTTTGTGAGGGATATTATCTTAGTCATAGGAGTTATTTGTTACTCCCTCTTTCCTTAGCCCTTTTCTTCACCTTCCTCCATCTTTCAGTGACATGAGCTTCCAAAATCTTTCTATAACATTTAATCTTAGCTATACATATTTTGTCTTCCTTTAGGACCAACCTTTCCTTTCCTTTCTGTACATGGATGAGTTATTTTAACCTTCAATATTTTTTCCATCAAATTTTCTTTCTCTAGCATAGAGACAACAAGTTTTTGAATGAGGTAACCTTCTTGTTCATGGACATTTGTTACCTTGCCTATCAGTTAGAACGATGATGTTTATCTTCCTTCCTAGATATTGTAGATGGGATCTTATGAAGATATCCTACATCCCTTTATACCCTTTTACTTTCATGAAGATCAGATTCCAATGTGACCTTCTTCATTACACCTTCTAAGAGTGAGTTATTCATGTGGCAATTTTGAAAAGTATACCTCAAGTCATAATGAAATGTGATACAAACTTCGTGTTCTTTTCCAATAGAGAACCAAAAAATCCTTACATGATCATTAGAAACATGATAATATAGTGAAAATACATTAAAAATACCCCCCAATAATGAATTTGAACATATTAATATTTTTGTATATTTACAATAAATGTATATTACAATGTTTTTCCTTTTGTGGGAAAGTTTACATTGGTTAAATTGGGCAATCCTTTAAGGATTGTGTCAAGGAACATATATAGATAACACCAACCACAACTGCATCACTAAATCTTTCATTATTGAACATTTATTTTAGCTCTAATCATTTAATTTTTTACAAATAAACTAAAATCTTGGGCATAGCCCTTTGTTACACCTCTTGCATTATCCTTGATCTGAACATGTAAACTTGAAGTTTTTAACAATTTTCAAGTGAAAATTATGTGTTTTGGGTAGTGAATTTAAAGAAAATTTATAGCCAAACAGAGACAAAATAAGCATATCTAAAACACATAACCCAAAACATGATAAAAGAGTTCACCCCTCTCATGGGCTACATCTCCTGGTCCAGCTTCTAATGCAGGGCCTCTTTCATTAAGTGATCATAAGTGTGTTTACATGATTTTACATTATTCAAACAACAAAAATGATGTCTTCAATGGATTTAGCACTATCAGAAACCCCCATCTGGGTTCTTTTTGCACCTCATTTCTCCAAAAATTGAGTAAGTTATGCTTGTTACAAGTTTTTCCCAAATTATATGGCTACTCATCCTATAATTTGATCCAAATTTGGCTTGAGCGCCCCAAAATTGGAACCGGCACGCAATCCTGGCCTATAGTCCTACCTAATGGGTGAAATTGTAGGACTATTAATCTGCACATTAAGCCCCCAGTTCCAAAAATATTGGTCACGTTGGTGCATACGACCACATTGGAGGTCGAGATTCTAGGGCCTAACTCTGCCAATTGTTTAAGCACCTCTGATAAGGCTGCTCTCCTGGTCACATTGGGTCTCGATTACTTGGAGCTAGCCTCCTTATCTCCTCCATGCCTATTTTCCTATGGCTATCATGGGCATTGGGGTTGGCCCCCTCCTCTTTTTCATGCGCCCAATGTTATGGGATGCCATGTGACCCCGAGGCTAGCCCCTTAAACTTTATCGCCATGGTTCTTTGCATTGGGCTCTGACTGTGTTGTTTGTGGGGTGTTGTGGTCATGGGTCAGGCTAAGGCCTAGCCCCTTGGCCCCTCCAACTGCAGTCCCGTGGGTGCTGGGGTGGCCAGGGGCTAGGTATTCGCCTAGCCCCCTCCCCCATATGTGCTACCATTAAACTTTAAATAACACCCATCTGCCATATTTATTAAGCAACACTTGTGGCACAGAAATGGAGCACTATGCTGCCACTCCAGAGGTTTGTTGTTTGAATCCCATGGAGGCCCAATCTGGATATAAACCAATTTTTCCTAAATAAGAGGAGGCCACTTGGTAGCCACCGATTGGCCCACATCACTCTCCTTCATTAGTCCAACACAACAACCAGTGAACCAATAAAAAACCACCGTAGACAAGGCAATAAGAACAATACAAGTGTCACCATCTGTAGGTCCTCATAAACACAGTCAAATGCCTAGTCAACATACAAACTGCTTATTGGGTGTACCTGCAACTTCAACTTTTAAAATTTTAGTTGTTTGGAAAATCGACCAGAACATGATATCGGGAGCATATGATATCGGTTTTGAGTGAAACGAGTTACGTTGGATTTAGATCATCGAAATATATTTAGTCTTTCAGGTTTTGAGCTTTGTTGGACACTTGATTTTTGAGCACTAAATTGATCCCCTGGATAACTCCTCCACATTGGAAGCTCTTGGACCTCCAAAAGTTCATTTTCAGTCAACAATTAGATGAGGGTACAATTCCCTCACCTTCCAACCTCAATCTAATTAGATTTTCTTGGATTTTTCGCTTTGAGCTTTTCATGAAAGTACATCACTTTCCCTAATTTTGGAGTCCTTATCTTGTTGTCAAAGATGACATCTTTCTACAATTTTCCAAGATATGTAGAACAAAAAAATTCCCTTGAAGGAATGTGAACATGCCCTCCTCGATCTTCAATCAATGGAAACTTAACAATTTTAAGTTCCTTTCACCTTGAAATTTGTCATCATGATGATGCTTGGCATGTCTAGCTTTGCACTTGGCTTGACTCTTTACCGAATGTGATTGCCATCGCCATGCACCATCCTTCTTCAAAGCCAAAAAATTATGAAACCCATAAGAAGATGTTTTGGGACCAATGTCCTCTTTTTCAAATAGATTTAGCATTTTCTTTTTGACCTCTACATGCTTTAACATTGGCTTCTTGTTCATACCAATGTTCAACAATGAAGCATCATGCTGCAATTGCACTTCATTTTGTTTACCCATTTTAGGAGGCAACTTTTTAGAATCTTGAAACATCTTATCACATGAATTAGAAACTTCAATGAAATCATATTTCAAATTTGATTCATATCCTTGAAAGGCTTTAGGTTCTTCAACATTTTTTTCCTTGAACATTAACAATGCAAAATTCTAACTAACATTCACAATCTTCTTCATTTGTCTAGCATTCATAAGAGATAAACTCAATTTCTTGTTATGCGCTCTAACGATGTACTCAATCCTATTCTAGAACAAATGATATTTGTTCTCATGGCGATGAAAAATAGCTCTCTTATCATAAAGATATGGACTTCCCTTAACAATACCACATATAACAAGTGGAACGATATCAAGTTCAACCTCATCAAGAAAGTTTGTGGCGATTGCAAATCTAAGTGCATTTCTTTGTCACCTGCAATTTTTCATTATCACATACCCAACCTAAAGGATAAGGTTTAGGATGAAGAATGGTTTCTAAATTCTACTTCTTGACAATGTCTTCTGAGATAAGATTTTCTCCTAAACTACATCAAACAGTGTATCTATTTTGGTATGTTTTGAAATGACTCTAATGTGGAAAAGCTCTATTCTTGTTTTTTCATATTGAGTATCATTGAGACAATTTGAAGAACTAGTACTTGCAATGTCCTTACCTTTCAAACCTGTGGTTATGATATTTGTTTATGTTGAAGAATCTAGGGCTAATGTAATTAATGAGATTCTTCTTAGCATGATAACTAGTTGTCAGGTGTTTTTCAATTTTCTTCTTATTTCGATCTTCACTTATTATTATTAGAGTGTGTCTTCTTTAGTTCATCAAATAGCTACCAAAACAAAGAGACAAGAACACAAGATGTTGGAATTCTGCCAAAGCCAAAAAATCTCCCTCTTGGAGAGGAAATCCCACACACAATTCTTCTTATGGAGATTCCAATTGACAAATACCAAGACCGTGACCCTTGAACTACTATGCCACTCAAGACCAAGAAATCAATCCTCTTCTTCATTGATGTTGAGATCATCATAATTGTTGCTTCATCATTGTTTCACTTAGATCATTGTACTTTCTCACAGAATTAATCTCTACAACACCATTATTATTGTTACATCATTATTACACCTTGCTGCATTACCACCGAGATCTTTGTTGCCTAGACCATGATTGTGACTACGATCATGATTGTATCTAGAAGATATGCCAAGATTGTATAATGATTGAGATCATCTTCTTCATGAATACTCTAAGACTGTAAGGCAATGATCTCTATGAAGATGTTTATAATATATGTTTAGATAGAGTATTGAGATCCTTCTTATACTTATGCTGAGACTGTGAGATAGTATATACCTTTGTAATGCCCATCTGAGAACCTTAGAGTCCTTCTCCAACCACAATATCTTAACTCTGTTTTCATCTAAGTTTCCTGTACTATATTACTTATCCGAGATTTCACGAAAGTATCTAAAGTTATCACTGTAACTATCACCGAGATTATATCCTCTTGCACTTCCTATACCCATCCGAAGTTGTAGACTAGTCCGAGATTTCTGTTTGTACTTTCTGTGAAGTTTAGTGGGGACATGAGTGTGAAATGTTGTGTCACTTCATTTGAGCAACCTTGCCTTTCCTTTCTATCTTGCTTCAGGACCAACCTTGCTTTTCCTTTCTGCACATGGTTGAGTTCTTTTAACCTTGAATATTTTTTCCATCAACTTATCTTTCTCTAGCATAGAAACGACAATTTGTTGAATGAGGTAACCTTCTTGTTCATGGACATTTGTTACCTTTCCTATCAGTTAGAATGATGATGATTATCTTCCTTCCTAAATCTTGTAGATGGGATATTATGAAGATATCTTACATCCCTTGATACCCTTTTACTTTCATGAAGATCAGATTCCATGTGACCTTTTTCATTACACATTCTAAGAGTGAGCTTTTCTTTGATGTCTCTAATATTTCTATATGAGGGGATCTTTCATAAGTATCCCTTTCCATGAATTCAGAGGAGGCCTTTTTGATGGCTTCAGCTATTTAGAGGACTGTGTATATCCTCCTTCTTCGTACAAGGAATATTGATGACCCATCCAACCTATAGATGTCCTTGCAATCTGTTATCTCAAAATCAGGCCCTAGAAGGCTGCAAACCAGGAAGACTTCAAGTAACTATTTCAAACCAATCTTTTAGCTAAGGCTTAGCCTCCTTATCCTGAGAGGTCTCTCTCAAAGGATTAAAGGTTTTTTATTATGATCAAGATGGCTAACTATTTGTGAAACAAATAAAAATGAAAATGGTGGAAACAAAATTAACAAGTATCCATTGGGCTTATGGAGTCATATGTGATTTAGTATTAACAGTAGGATGGCTTTGCATAAAAGTCAAGGCATTCAGGTTTCAATATAAGTAGGGCACACCAAACACAAAGAGGACAGTTTACGAGTATGTGAAGGAAATTAGAACACTACAAGTGATTTCTAAGTAATCAAATACTCATAACACTGTGGAAAACATGAAAAGACAACAAATGAAACTCATACATTGAACTCTCTATGATTCTTGAGAAGCAATAAGCCAGTATTGTATTACCAAAAAACAGAGTCTTTACATAAGCCAAATATCAGAGCTTTTTTACATAAATTTCCAACCCTTGTTACATTTCCCTTTCTCCTATATATAGAGTTCTTATACTTGACTGAGATTCCTCCTCAAACATGAGGGGAACTCGAAATCTACTTCTAATTACACCTGTTCAACTTTTAACTGCCTATTAAATGTAACAAACTGCAACTAGACTTTCTAGAGATCTAAATCAAGTAGGAGTCTAACTCCATATTATGCTAATAATAGCCTTAATTACAATCATTCTCGTTCTTTGACATCTGGTCCCTTTTTAGTTTGGCTGTGGTGGATGTTCAAAGCTCCATGTTGGTCTTCAATGTCACATCTTCTCCATTTCCCATGAAACATAGGAAACTACCCCTGTTTATTGGCCTTTGGTTTGCCTAAAAAATGTTCGAATCCAAAGAACCATGCCCTTTATCTTTGATTATCCAAAATATAACAGATTGCCACGTCTTTGATGTGTTGTCAACCTCTTTCATGTGTGAAGGCAAAAGCTCTTCCAAGCTGTCTGACATATCTTGGACTGTAGTAAATGTGCTCACTTTATGACAAAAAGTTTAGAGTTGGATTCGAATACATGTTTCCTCCAACTGTCTTGACCTTGTTGAAAGTTGATATCTATAGATGATCCCTTGAAGATATTCCCTTTTCAAAATTTACGCTTGTATTTCAAAATTGGTTGACTGAGATTAGATTGTGTAGCTTCAGCAGTTTCGTAGCGCGCTACGAAACTGCTGAGCGTTAGTCATCATCTTTAGCAGTTTCGTAGCGCGCTACGAAACTGCTATGTTATTCCAAAAAATAATGTTTCAACCAAATTTTTTCCATTTTGAGCCTTTTGCTATTTAAACATTCTTTCAACTGCTCCAAGGCCTTTCAAAACTAAATGGAAATGTATGATTCTTCAAGAAACATTATACCAAGCAAAACCATCAAAATTTGAAACATAGCCTTACTTGAAGTGAGATTTCTTTAAGGAGATTCTTTCAGCTGGTTTAACTGTATCTTTAAGTCTTCAATTTGTTTCTTCATGACCTTGATTCCAGATCTGAGGTTTGTATTGACCTTTCTGATAAATTGAGCTTCCTTTATTGCAGGAACAATCTAGCTACGTAATTGAACACTAAAATCAACCACCTTGGGAATTTAAAATGTTTGGTCCTCCCATCAAGCTTGCATTTGGTTAAAATAAGCCTCCTTAACTGCAAATTTCCTGGCAGCTTTCTTCAATCTAGCAATTTCAAAGTTGGCCAATTCCAATCTCCTTTTCAAGTCTTCCACACTATCTTCTTCTTGAATGGCAACTGTTTTTCCTTTATCCTTTCTTTCATGAGGCCGTGTCACCTCCCCTGTTTCATCTGCTCTTGGCGGTACCTCCTGTATTTGTTTAAACTTCCTCGTTATGGGTCTCCGGGGCTTAAAGACAAATTTATCAACTTGATCATCAAACTTGAGTTTCTTCAAGGATTGAACTCTCTTAGCCTTGTCTTTTCCTGACTCTATCAAATCTGCTTGAACTAGTGGTGATTCTTCAATGTCAATGGTTTGCAATAAGTCATTTAAGTCTCCCTTTGAAACAGGGCTTTCTTCAATAATCCTAGTCCTTCTTCTTTGAACTCCTTCACCTGTGCTTGATTCATGTGCACTTTCTTTAACCTGACTTTTCTCTTTAAAGGACTGCTAGGGTGTATCCTGGATAGTCAGTGGCCTGGTGGATTCTCTTACTTGTTTCCTTGCCTTTAACTTTGAAAACCTCTTGGATCTTGTTTATGCCTAATGACGAGTTGTTGTTGGAAGATATTTTGCAGCTTGAGGGCTGAGACTGGTCTCGTTCTTGAAACCAGACATGAAAATGAATGTGTGCCAGTCCCTACCTACCCTTTGAAGTTCATGCAGAACATCCAACTTAACCAAGCCATGGTGGAACAATGAAGTCTCACAGGCTTATTTTCTTAGCTGCACTTTGTGACACATTTTGCCTAAGCTGCAGAATAAGTAAAAAGGTAGATCAATAGATGTCTTTCCTGTGAAATGCAACAGAAGTTTAAAATGATATGAATACACCTTGTTATATCTCCCTTCATAGGTAAGGTACTTCTGTATACAGGTAAGCAAATGGGCATATGATTCTTTGACATAACTTCTAGGAACAGACTTGTTTAAATCTGAGTTAATGAACTCCTGCTTTAGAAATTCTTTGCATGGGGTCATATCAAATTTGAAATTCTTGAACCAACTTTCTTGCCCTCTTGGAATCTCTGTAACTGTGGATATTATGTCTGGTGAGACCTGCAATTCCAACATGCCAACCTTTGAGTTTAGTCCTGTGAAATTCAAGGCAAATTCCTCGGCGACTTGTGCATGACCTCCCTAGAGTTTCTTGCCAAAATTCCGACATCCAGCTTGTTTAAATGCATGCTCGACTTCTCTGTTCTTCAAGGTTATGTCTAAACCTTCAGGTTCGTTTCTCAAACATCTGCCTGATCTGTGGTCTTTTCTTTCTGCCGATCCCTCCATGAAGGTTTGAAACACTGTCGCTGCTCAAACTTCAATCTCTGCCTTGCCTGAATGGCTACCTCGCTTGATAACTGCCTCGCTTGATAACAATGTATTCAAATTGAAAACTTGCAGGCTTGTTCCTCATGCAACGAATACAATCATCATTAAGACTGTGAATACATGGATTTTCTTGGAACTTGTAATTCGTGTGTACCAATGTATCTAGCGGTTGTAATGATGGAGATAAGTGGTTGGACATGATATGTGGAGTGCATAAACTGACAATGAATGACGCAACTATAACTTAACTTGACAGATTTGACAGTTAGGAAAGATTCTCTGCGGAATGCACGAATCTCCGATTTCATAGCGCAGTCAGTGTAAATTTTAAATTATGCGCTACGAAATCACCTAAAACATATCGCGCTGCAAAATCACCTAAAACCTGTTGCGCTTCGAAACTGCTAAAAAGGATTTATGCGCTGCGGAAACACTTCAAAATGGTTACATGCGCTACGAAATCACCCAAAGGGCTTTGTGGCACATAGTAACTTTTAAAAAAAGCTGACACATGGCTATGAGACCGATGATGAATGAGAATGCATATTTGACTCAAGACCCCTAAGACTAGACTCTAAGGAAAACAAAAATCAAACTTAGACTAGCACTGACCTTTATCATCAAACTAGTATGAGAAATTTTGGCATTAGAATTCT
Source organism: Pinus tabuliformis (assembly GCA_031772625.1). Taxonomy (NCBI): domain Eukaryota; kingdom Viridiplantae; phylum Streptophyta; class Pinopsida; order Pinales; family Pinaceae; genus Pinus; species Pinus tabuliformis. The sequence goes on from CM062807.1 coordinate 140,602,457, forward strand.
TAAGTGATAACACAATCAGGAAGTCATTTAACCAAGTTTATAAATTGAAAATATGCTTACTTGTCATGTGAAGATGAAATCTTCACCTTGATTTCTTTGAGGATGGTTGAAGAAGATATATGAGGGCTTCTTCTTGGATGATCTTCTTCTTAGATAAGGAGATGATCCTTGCTTGATTATAACCTTGAAGATGACAATGCCTTCTTTTGTAGGGTAGGTATGGACTGCTTAAATATTTTCCAAGATGATAAGATCTTCATTTTGAGGTCCTTTGAGTTTCATAGATTTGTAGATATCTTGATGAGAGTCTTGGTGATCTTTTGATGATGGTGACGTGGAGACACAAGTTCTTGATGTGGGGTTACCTTAATGTTGTATACTACTTGTTGTAGACTTGATTCTTTAATCTTGACAAAAACCTTGAACTTGTTTTGATGCCTTTCGTGAAGGTTGATCCTTGTATGTCTCTTTTGATTCCTTTCCTTTGACTTCAACACCTTAGCTCTGATACCATGTTGAAGAATCTAGGGCTAATGTAATTAATGAGATTATTCTTAGCATGATAACTATTTGTGAGGTGTTTTTCAATTTTCTTCTTATTTTGATTTTCACTTATTATTATTAGAGTGTGTCTACTTTAGTTCATCAAATAGATACCAAAAAAAGAGACAAGAACATAAGATGTTGGCATTCTGCCAAGGCCAAAACCTCTCCCTCTTGGAGAGGAAAACCTGCACAAAATTCTTCTTATAGAGATTCCAATTGACAAATACCAAGACCATGACCCTTGAACTACTATGTCAATCCAAGACCAAGACATCAATCCTCTTCTTCGTTGCTGTTGAGGTCATCATCAATACTGCTTCATCATTGTTTCACTTATATCATTGCAGCCTTCTCACCGAAGTCATCTCTACAACACCATTATTATTGTTACATCATTATTGGACCTTGCAGCACTACCACCAAGATCTTTATTGCCTAGACCATGATTATGACTATGATCATGGCTGTATCTAGAAGATATGCCGAGACTATATGATCATTGAGATCATCTTCTTCATGAATACTCTAAGGCTATGAGATAGTGATCATTGTGACTGTGTTTATAGTATATATGCTGAGATAGAGTATTGAGATCTGTGAGATAGTATATACCTCTGTAATGCCTACTTGAGAACCTTAGAGTCCTCCTCCAACTGAAATACTATAACTTTGTTTTCATCCGAGGTTCTTGTACTATGTTACTTGCCTGAGATTTTAGGGAGGTGTCTGAAGTTATCATTGTAACTATCACCGAGATATTTTCCTACTACACTTCCTATACCCATCCAAAGTTGTAGACTAGTCCGAGATCTCTGTCTGTACTTTCTGCGAAGTTCAGTGGGGTATTTATAGTGGTTATGCCTCCATAAATAAGCTGACATGAGTGTGAACTGTTGTGTCACTTCATTTGAGCCGACATGACTATTATTTATGTCGTTTTGTTGGCCAACTTGACTATTCTTTTCACTGTTTATCTTGTTTCCTTCTTCAAGAGGATTGTGCTTGTCTTGGGGAGTTGATCTATACTCTAGGTTGACTCATATACATTACATAGAGCATGACATTGACTCTTTGACATCCTAAGGCTCTCAATGGGAGCCATATATAAAATAAACCTCTTGCTCATGAAACCCATGCAACAAGGCCATAATTAATAAATTCATTTTTCTTGTTTACAAAAATCAATGTCATGAAGACCAAACCTAGTTACGCTTTCTTCAATAGTTTCATCCCCAGAGTCAAAACCTAAATCTTGTTGTGTAGTTGCAGCAATCTTGTATTTCTCCTTGTTATTATACTTTTTGGGTCTCATTTCACGATGATATTTCAAACAATGGTCTTCATGATGGCCTTCTTTAGAACGTTGTTTCCATGTGATATTTTTTCCTTCTTTCTTAATTGTGGCATTCTTTTTATCTTTTCCTTTAAATTTCTCTTTTCCTTTTTCTCCATACTTGAATGACTTCTCACTAGTTTCTTCAGAAACATTTTTCCCTCTTGCCTCTAAATGAGTTTCATGTACACAAACTTCATCTAGTTTTGTAGGGTTAAACATGAGAATGGTATGTCTCAAGTAACTATGTAATCCTCCAATGTATTTGGGCAAATTATCTTGAGAGGACAAATCTATACCCAAAATAAAAGCTCTTTTCCTAAATTCTTGAGTATAAGATTGCACATTTTTCCCCTTAGCTTGCCTAAAGTTTGGTCAACCAATAATAGCTTTTTTCATGTATGGTAATGGATAAAATTTCCTTCTTATTGCAACAAAAAAAATCATTCCAAGAGGATAAAACCTTACCATGTTTCTTCATGTACTCTTGAGTTTTGGCTTCCCACCAAATAAGTGTTGCACCTTCCAATATAAGAGAAGAAAGCTCAATTTTGGTCTCATCATCCTTGATTATTTTTATTCTACAATACACTTCAATATGACAAATCCATTTATCTAATTTCTCAGCATCTACCTCTCCATTGTACATAGACAATTCAAACATAATATCAAGTTTTAGCAAAGGTGTTTTACCATGTCCTTTTGGAGAATTTGGAGGTGTTTGTTTTTGTGAAAGGGTAGAATAAGTAGAAGAAGATGATGATGAAGATGAGGATGAGGATGATGGAGGTGAAGGTGTTGGTTTGTCACCATTCCCTCCATTCCCTTTTTGAGGCATGTCTGTTTTTCCTCCATCTCCTCTTGGATGTTTTGAGCTCTCTTCATACAAACTTGCATTTCTCTCTTCATAAAGAACCTTTACCATTTTAGACATCTCAAAGAATGCTTTTCTGAAAGTTATTTCATCTTCAAACATCCCTTAAGGACCTTCTTCATGTTCCATGACTATTGAAGCTTGAGGTGTGTTTGTTTTCATTGAAAAAATTTGAGATCTTGGCTCCAAAAGTTCTCCTTCTGCTCTTTTAAGCTTCAACCTTGTAAGCATTAGAAAAAAACTTGCAAACAAATCAAACCTTCACAATCTCCTGGGCTACATCTCCTCGTCCAGCTTCCAATGTAGGGCCTCTTTCATTGAGTGCTCAAAAGTGTGTTTATATGCTTTTACATTATCCAAACATCAAAATTAATGTCTCTAATGGATTCAATACCCCCATCTGGGTTCTTTCTGCACCTTATTTGGCCAAAAATTGAGTAAGTTATTGTTGGGTTGTGTTATATTCTTTCCACGACTAGCCCACATAGTTAAACAGCGGGTTAGAAGGGGGGGGGGAAGCCCCCCTTCGTTGCATCGATTGCGCAGCGGGGGGGTCACAAGGGGTTTGAGGGGTGTTAGGTTTGGCAGACCCACCTATGGTTTTGTGCATGATTTTCACACATGTTTTTGGGCGCGATGGTTTTCGGTCCATGGTATTGGATGCTTCAGCATGTATAAATATGTATTGTAACATTGAAAGGAACATAATAAAAAATCAATTTGGTAGTCCTGGTTTTGGGATCCAGAGGAAAATCTATATGTATATGTTTTTTATGTGTTATGCTCTTGCATTGTTTATTTTCTGTGTTTTAGAATTGGTATGCAGGTCATTTCTGTATGGGGTTAAGACATACATTTGGAATAAAAGTTGTTTTGGCTTCAAGGGGATGCCTTTACTGCTGAGGGTTTTTTCTTGGGCCTATGGTAGACCTTGTTCAATGGGAGATCTGCAAGATCAATTCTGGTGGTGAAAGAAGATGGCGAGTAGTGGGAAGATAGAGATCAAGAAATTTAATGGTCAGAGTTTTGAGTTGTGGAAACTCAAGATGGAGGATCTGTTGGTGGATAAAGATTAGTGGATCGCAGTAGATCTGGGTACTAAACCAACGGGGATATCTGATGAAGAATGGAAGAAGTTGGATTAGAAAGTAAAGTGCACAATACGATTATGTGTCTCAGATTTAATATTACTGAATGTCTCAGGGGAAGTACAACGAAGGCTTTGTGGGACAAGTTAGGGACTTTGTACCAATCTAAGTCTCTGGTGAATAAACTATTCATGTGGAAAAAACTATATAACCTGAGGATGAAAGATGGAGACTCGATGACAGAGCGTATGAACGCATTTAATACTGTGGTAAGTCAGTTAGCATCTGTTGATATTAGAATTTCAGATGAAGATAAGTGCATTAGTTTGTTGTGTTCTCTACCAGATTTGTGGGATAGTCTAGTTATTGAAATAGGTAGCAATGTATCTGCCTTGCAGTTTGATGAAATAATCTCATCCTTGCTGACGGAGGAGATGAGACAGAAAAATATGGAGAGCCAGAATGGTGATGCCTTGTCTATATGAGGATGGTCCCAGAACAGAAACAAAAATAAGTCATCAAGTGGGAGATCTAAATCTCTAGGAAAACCTGTAAAGGTGGTGTGATGGAATTGTGGAAAGGAAGGGCACTACAAAAGGGATTGTAAATCTAAAGCTCTTGATAAAGGAAATGGATATGATGATGCTCCTTCTGCAGAAGCGAAAACCACCTTAGACGAAGGTGGGGATGTGTACTTGGTTTCTTCAAGTACACATGTAGATCATGAGGCATGGTTGATTGACACAGGTGCATCCTTTCACTTCACTCCCCATAGAGAGTGGTGATGTCTTCTTAGGGGATGATAGGAAGGCTAGAATCATTGGTCGCAGAAAAATAAAGTTGAAGTTGCAAGGTGGAAGGGTTAGAAAAATTCCGGGTGTTTTACATATTCCTGCATTGTTGGGTGTGGAGCCTAATTATCTTCTGTTTGCAATGGGGCAGCAACGCTGCCCATATAATATTCGCTGCAAGGGGGGTCCAGGGGGGGCAACTGCGACCTTTGGGGAGCCCCCCCCCAACAAGGGGTTTCGAGGGTAGCACCCCCGAAGCTAAGAATAGATGTAAAATTGCCTTGTAAAAGTATAGTAATTTCTAGTCAATTTGGGTTGTTCATTAGGCAGAGATCTGACGGTAGAAGTTATGTTTAATTTAGGGTTTTTTGCCTTCGAAGTCAACCCCTCACTATATATGAGGGAATTGTATTGTGTCTATGTAGATCTGTATTCTGAGTGAGAAAGAGAGAGGAGATTGAGAGCAAAGAGGGTGTTACAGTGAATCTACTGTAGGTTGTATCTCTTCAGTTTGTTGGATAATATAAAAGGAAGGACTGGTTGTTTCTCTGTGGACGTAGCCCAAACTGGGTGAACCACATATATCTGTGTCTCTCTTGTTTTATGTGTTTTCTGTGTTTATATTTCTGCAATATTTTATGTGTTCAATTTCTCCGTAATATATAATTTTCTAACATGCATTAGCCAGAAATCTAATTTCTGTAAGCAAGCTGGATGATGTAGGTGTAAAAACAGTGTTCGAGAAAGATGGTTCAGAGGGCAGTGATATTGATGCGGGTAGTTTGAATTGGAACTCTATACAAGCTGCAAGGTAGCACTATTGTTGATGGGTGCAACAGTTCCATGGTTCCTGAAAGTGGAGCAGAAAATCTAGTGGCCTCTGGAGAGAAGACCATGCTGTGGCATCAAAGTCTTGGACATATTGGAGAGAAGGGCCTTTGAATACTTCATGGTAAAGGTATGATAGAAGGTATGAGTAATAACTCTCTGGATTTTGATTTCTGTGAAAATTGTGTATATGGGAAGCAGAATTGGGTGAGTTTCCCCTCTGGTGGTAAGAGGGCGAAACAAATATTAGAGCTTGTGCACAGTGATGTGTTTGGACCTGTGAAGGTTCCATCACTGGGTAATTCTATGTACTATGTATCATTTATAGATGACTTCTCAAGGAATACATGGATGTATTTCATTAAGAAGAAATATTAAGTCTTTGACAAGTTTAAAGAATTTAAGGCTCTGGTGGAAAACCAAATAGAGAAGAAGATAAAGGTATTGAGGACAGATAACGATGGAGAGGTTTGCAGTAAGGAATTTGAAGAATTCTATAAGAAGTGTGGTATAGCATGACAGAAGACTACTCCCTATACACCTCAGCAAAATGGAGTTGTAGAAAGAATGAACAAGATGTTGATGGAAAGGGCAAGAAGCATGCTCAGTGGTGTCCAGTTAGGACTGGAATTCTGGGCAGAGGTGATGGAGATATCATGTTACCTGGTCAATAGATCACCTTCATCAGCATTGGAGGATAAGACTCCACAAGAGGTATGGACTAGTAAGAAACCCTCTCTTTCACATCTGATGGTATTTGGATGTGATGTATATGTACATGTTCCAAAGGAGAAACGAACCAAGTTGGATAGTAAATTTGAAAACTGCATCTTTATTGGGTATAAGGATGGTTTAAAGGGTTATAAGCTTTGGAACCCAGTAACAGGGAAGGTTCTGTACAACCGAGATGTGGTGTTTAGAGAGGTGAAAGATGTTATTAAACATGAATTCCAACCAAAGGAACTTAAGAAGATAAATTTTGAGCTAAAGGAGGAAGAATCAGACTCTACAGCATAGTAGGAATCAGAAGATGAAGAGCCACAAATTCTGGCTGTGAGAAGATCGGTTTGAGAAAGAAGGCAACCAGAAAGGAATAGTCCATCTTCTTTCTATTCAAATTTTTCTTTATCTATTACTGATGATGATCCCAGAACTGTGAAGGAAGCAATAGATTCAGAGGATGGAAAACTCTGGAAAGAGGCCTTGGTTGATGAAGTGGCATCTTTGCACAAAAATGAGGCTTGGGATCTGGTGGAGTTGCTGGTTGGAAGGAAACCAACTGGCAGCAAATGGGTGTTCAAGAAGAAGACAAATGAAGAAGGAAAGGTGGAGAAATACAAAGCTCGCTTGGTAGCAAAAGGTTATTCCCAGGTGTCGAGAATTGATTTTGGTGATATTTTTTCTCCTGTTGCCAAGGTAACTTCTATTAGATTACTTTTATTTTTTGCTACTGCTTTTGATTTTGAGGTAGAATAGATGGATGTGAAGACAACATTTCTTCATGGGGATCTGGAAGAGGAAATCTACATCAAGCGACTTGAAGGCTTTGCGGTGAAGGGTAAGAAAGCACTGGTATGCAAGTTAAAGAAGTCTCTGTATGGGTTAAAACAATCACCAAGGATGTGGTGTCAAAAATTTGATACATTTATACGGGGACTTGGCTTCACCAGAAGCAAAGCAGATCACTGTGTGTATTTTAAATTAATTGGTGACTGTGTTATTTATTTGGTCTTGTATGTGGATGATATGTTGCTGGTTGGAAATGACAAAGAAATTATTGAGGATTTGAAGACCCAATTGTCCTCCAAATTCGACATGAAAGATATTGGTGTTGTAAACTATATTTTGGGCATCAAAATGAAAAGAGATCAGGCAAAGAGGAAGCTCTGGTTAAACCAGAGGAAGTATGTCGAGACAATATTGTAGAGATTTAATATGCAGGATAGTAAACCGGTGAAGGTTCCTATTCTTGTAGGTGTAAATTTATTTGTTGAATAGTGTCCCAAGAAACAAGAAGAGGAAGAGGACATGTCCCATGTTCCATATGCAAGTGCAGTTGGTAGCCTGATGTATGCGATGGTTTGTACTAGACCAGACATTGCACATGCAGTGGGAGTATTGAGCAGGTTTATGTCAAAACCAGGAAAGAAGCATTGAACAACAGTGCAACAACTTTTCAGGTATTTGTGTGGCACTAGTGATTATGGTTTGTGCAACCAAGGAAGACCAGAATTGGACAGAGTGTTGGATATTCGTGGCTTTGTTGATGCAGATCGGGCTGGAGATCTAAATCAGAGAAGATCTACAAGTGGGTATGTGTTTAACCTATTTGGAGGTGCAGTCAGTTGGATGAGTAAGAAACAATCTGTAGTGGCACTATCAACTATAAAGGTAGAATACATGACAGCCACACATGCAAGCAAGGAAGAAGTTTAGTTGCAAAGATTGTGTTCAAGTATTGGGTTAGTACAGGGAGCTATAAGGATAGACTATGACAGCCAAAGTGCAATTTTCTTAGCAAAGAACCCTGCATGTCATTCAAAGACAAAGTACATTGATGTTCAATGTCACTTTGTGATGGATATGATAGAAGACAAAAAGGTGTTGCCGGTAAAGGTGGACACTTTGAAGAATACTGCAGATGCATTGACAAAATATGTGAGCTCTAAGAAGTTCTCTTGGTGTAGAGAAACAATGGGAGTTGCAGGGCTGGATAAATGACTAAACTCTCTTGTGGCCCCCTGTGGAAAGAAAACAACAAGTGGGAGAATGTTGGGTTGTGTTATATTACTTCCACAACTAGCCCACGTAGTTAACTGGGTGGTTAGAGGGGGGGTGGAGACCCCCTTTTGTTGCGCCGATTGCACAGCGGGGGGGTCACAGGGGGTTTGAGGGGTGCAGGTAACCCCACTCTATGGTTTTGTGCATGATTTTCGCACATGTTTTTGGACGCGATGGTTTTCGGTCCATGGTTTTGGATGCTATGGTTTTCGGTCCATGGTATTGGATGCTTCAGCATGTATAAATATGTATTGTAACATTGAAAGGAACATAATGAAAAATCAAGTTGGTAGTCCCGGTTTTGGGATCCAGGGGAAAATCTCTATGTATATGTGTTTTATGTGTTATGCTCTCGCATTGTTTATTTTCTATGTTTTAGAATTAGTATGCAGGTAATTTTTGTATGGGGTTAAAACCTACAGTTATGCCTGTTACAATTTTTTCCCAAATTATATGGTTAGTCATCCTACAATTCGAACCACATCCTGCTTAAGCACCCCAAACCCGGAAGAGACACACAAATTTTGCCTACAATCCCACCCGACGAGTGAAATTGTAGGATCCTTAATCCACCCATTAAGCCCCTAGTTTCAAAAAACTTTGTCACGTTGATGCATGCAACCGCATTGGGGGTCGCGATTCTAGGGCCTAACTTCGCAAACTGTTTAAGCCCCTCTGATAAAGCTGCGCTCCTAGTCGCATTGGGTCTCGGTGACCTGGGGTTGGCCCCATTATCTCCACCGCACCTACGGTCTTGTGGCTATCATGTGCCTTGGGGTTGGGCCCCTCTTCATTTTTGTGCGCCTGACATTATGGGGTGTCATGTGACCCTGGGGCTGGCCCATTAAACTTTATCTCCATGGTTCTTTGTGTTGGGCATTGACTGCATTGTTTGTGGGGTGTTGTGGCCATGGCTTAGGCTAAGGCCTAGCCCCTTTGCCCCTCTGCCTACAATCATGTGGGTGCTAGGGTGGCCAGGTGCTAGGGCATAGCCTGGCCCCCTCCCCCATATGTGCTACCATTAAACTTTAAATAACACCCATCTGCCATAGTTATTAGGAACTACTTGTGGCACGGTGGTGGAGCACTACGCTGCCACTCCAGAGGCCTACTATTCGAATCCCATGGAGGCCCGATCTGTCTATAAAACAAATTTTTCTAAATAAGAGGAGGCCATGTGGCAACCACTAATTGGCCCATGCGACTCTCCCTCATTAGTGTAGCACAACAACTAACGAACCATAAAAAACCACCATACACGAGCCAATAAGAACCAGAAAAATTCATCCAGCCATAGGTCCTCATAAACATAGTCACCTACCTTGTCAAATGCCTAATCAGTGTATCGGCTACTGACTGGGTGTACCGACAACTTCAACTTTTAAAATTTTAGTTGTTTGGAAAATCGATCAAAACACGATATCAAGAGCATACGATATCAGTTTTGAGTGAAACAAGTTGCATTGGATTCAGATCGTCGAGATATATCCAACCATTCAGGTTTAGAGCTATGTTTCACATTTTGAATTTTAGCACTAAACTGATCCCCTGGAACAATCCTTCAAACCATTGAAATCTAAAAGCACCATGATGAATTCAATAGAGAAGATGGTTATAGACCTAACTAGTCTTTGAAGCCCCTTATTCATCACCTTGAACACAAGTCTTGGCCTTGTTGATCCTTTCTACCATTTTCTCTTTATCAATCCATTTACTATCAATTTTATTAAAGAACAAAAAATAATGTAACATGATGCAAAATCTATGTATTTTGAAACATAGATGATGCCAATAAGATGCGAATTTTTTATATTTTGATACACTTATAATGCCATTATGATGCAATATTCAATACACATGTAGAAAGTATTGATGTTATTAGCATTATTTTTTACATTTCCAAAAGTTAAAAAATCCTTTGAAAGAAACCAACTCTATTCTCGCTTGGTTTTTGTTACTTTTGAAGTATTAGGTGAAAGTCATTTTAAAAAAACTTTAAATTAGTTTCTGCATAGTTGGAAATAAATTATTGAAAAGAAAAATAGGTTTTTTTTTCTTACAAGAATGGACCAATTTACTAAAACCTCTCATTTTTTACCCAGCTATCATGGTTTGGAGGATACGAAGGAATCTTTGCAACCCTTTTTCAAGATCCAAAAGAGATTTTTGTTGGGAACGAGCTAATTTACAAAAACCTCTTTCAGTTTTGCAACAAGCGTCCTGGTTTGGAAGATCTGAATGCATCTTTGAAACCTATTTTTTAGAAATTCACGAGATTTAATTTTTCTATTTTTAAAAAAAATCCAAATCGGCTTTTAGTTGGAGAGCCACCTCATCAATTCGACTTAACAACAAACTAAAGATGGATGAGGAGGTTTTTAGATCCATTTTTTTCGATCTTGATATTTGTTTAATATTTTAACATATTTTGTAATTTTAATTTCGCCAAACATTGTGGATCTCAGCTTGATATATTATTCTATATAATACATGTAAAAGGAGGGTCCAAGGGTTGGATTTTGATAAAAATATAGACATTGTTTGTGTGTTTTTTCAAATCTATATGCATTTTACAGTTGCCAACATTAGAATATTTATGATTATTAACACAAAGATTCATGTGATGGTTATTCCCTTCTCTATTATTCCATTTGAATGTTTATTTTCACATGTTTGAATGAAATAAATTGTCATGGAATTCATAATCTAATGCTCTGTTTCATTAATTCAAATTCCCGCAGTCCTTCCTTATAAAGATACATTAGGGTTCAGTTTCCATGCCCTACTGCAGTGGATTTTTTTTCCTATTTTCTACTGCCATCCACAATGATAACTTCTAAATTTCTATGGTGTGTCATATAACTTTCCTTTGTAAATATTTCATCATGTAGCCAATGTCTTCGTGATTGCAACAAACCATAGCTTGTTGACTCCATTTCCCAATGGGCTATCTCTCTCATGCCCAACCAAACCCTTTTTCAACACCCCTTGACTAAATATCTAGCCATTATTTCAAGTACATAGTTAGTTACTGAAGTGACACTGGGTGATTGAGATGTAAGAGAGAGGCCTCTCTAGGTTGGAGGGGCTAGCCTCTAACCTAAAAGTTTGGTTGAAAAGCTTACCTTAATAGTTTTTTTCACATCCAATAAAAACTCTTGAGTGTTAATAGATGTAACAACCAAACATAACAATTCTAATCAAACAGAAAAAACATGTGTTCAGAGAAACAATGATGAAAACTTGAGTTAAAATTTTGTTTCTTAAGAATGTATGACCACAAGACATTATAGAATAATTTCATGTGACTCTCATTCTACGAGTAATACAATGTAAATAAGAGCATGCATTGAAAAAGAGGATGTTGGGAAATGGTGTGGTGATGATTGGAGACTTCCACAATTATTCATATTGTTAGAGATTTCTGGAATAACATTGTGTAATATATGTGATCCATCCTATTACATATATTACACAGTGATATTCCGTAAATCTCTAACAATGATGTAGTGATGTAAATTTTATGCAAATCACATTTTCCACTATTGTGTCATGTTCATTCAAAATTGTTTTTCCTTCCTCAAATAATACATTACATGGAAATGCTAAAGGCAAGAGAAGGAAATATATTGTAGTAATGTATGAATGCTAAAACAAAAAGATATCCAATGTTAATTTAGCTGGCATCTAGGATTGCTTATCTTTTTCTAAGGAAATATTTGGATAGATCCACCCAATGGGATCACTTCCCACCAACTTATTATCAGAGCCTAACCCCGAGGGCGTTGAGGAGAATTGACCCCATGACCTCCCATTAGCGACATGCTTTTAGCGATGAGAACTCTACCAATTGAACTAACCCTCGGGGCTAGCATCTAGGATTTGCTTATACTTTACAATTAGATCATATTAATGAAAATAATTTGGAGGAATTTGTTTTTAAAGATTGTAAATTAAGCACATTGGGACTATTTACTATTTGAAATACTGGGATTCTAGTGGCAGGCCTATAAGGTTTTACAACTATCAATAAACTAGTGTAATTTATTGTAGTCTTATTGGAGTCTTTCAAATCTTTAGCTTCATAATGGATTCACATCAAAATCTTATTGGATTTTCCTGAGTCACCTCAATTTTTTTGGGCAGTGTGGTACTTTAACATTGAGTTGTTCTCATCCTTTGAGTATTATATCTAATTTCATTACTTCTAATAAATATGGTAGAGATTAATTTGTAGTTTTATGTCATACATGTCCCATTTAATGTAAAGTAAGGTTGTCGATTTCTCTTAAATGTGTAGTTTGGGGTTCTTTTTCTCTTGCATAATATTGGGTGTACATTCAACACATAGATACTGATATAAGAATGGTGTTATTGGTGGGTTGTTGTTTATTTGTTGAAGTAGATAAGCACAAAAGTATAAGCGTAGGATTATGAAGAAATAAGGAAATCTAGTATTTGTTTAATGATATTAATGAGAAAACATGAAGTTTACATTTAATTCCTTGTTAACATGGGGAGGACAATAATGTTTTGAGTCAATTGTGAGAGAATATAAGGAATCCAATAAATTAGCAGGTGTATTGAAGTGTGTGTAGGAAAAATTGTAAAGGGCATTGAATAAAACCCAAATTAATGTGATGCCAACGACTAGTGATGGGTTCATAATATATTTCAAATAGAGGAATTCTAATGCTAATGGAGTGTAATTATCACTCCCTTACCATATTATGATGTGCCAAATTGTTAGCCTACCTGTTGTGAGATGTCTTGATGCGATAGTTCCTTATTAGTGTTATTAGTATACACATGAGGTATGTGAATGCTAGCTACATAGACCATGCATGAATACAATAGTATTCTATTGCTTAATATGCTAGATGATTGATTGATGATTAAGTTATTATTAACCTTAATATTGATAAATGTTTAAACTTATTAATATACTTAAGCTTGATTAGTAGTTAGTTAAATGATTAACCTTCTAGTGTAACTAATAATTGATTAATAGCTATGAGGGTTAGCTCAATTGGTCAAGTTCTCGTCGTTAAAGCACATTTTCTATTGAGAGGTTACGAGTTCAATTATCTCAACACTCTTGGGGTTAGGCTCTGTGGTTGAGTCGGCAAAAAGTGATCCCTTTAAGTGGATCTTCCTAGTACATATGTTTTGTGAATGTAACATTCACTAATATCCAAGGTAAGCTGGTGGTGGCTAGAGGGTCATGAATGTGAATTATGTGGCATTAATTTAGGGCAGGGAAGACTTTGGACTTCACAGGAGATAAATGCAAGGAGGGAGCTGGAGGATAAAAACTTTGGTTTTTTGAAGTTTCAAATGGGATATCATATTGTCATGGAAAAGTGGAGGAAAGGAGGGTCGATGGAAGGAAAAAGGGAGTTTTGAATAGGGAAGTGGATTTTGAGTGGGGCATCAGGAGGGTGTTGTCTCTAAGAAATCGAATACACTACGACTACGATATGGACATGGGTTAAGAGGGAAAGGGAACTTATGGAGTTTCCACAAATTTTCTCTGCACTAGAAAGCCAGATAGGTGGTTTCTAGTTGGTAGGGTGGCATATTCAATTGGGTGTTCCTAGGAAGAACACTACATTCGAGCCACAATAACCACATTTTTTCATGTTAATTTTTATTGTCAAAGTATATGGATTACTTATGAATCAGAGTGTGCTTATTTATAATGTGTTTTTAAATGTATGTTAATAAAAATAATAATGATATGTATGTTGTGAATGAAAAAAAAAACTAAGTATGCAACTGAAATAAACAAAAATGTTTTTTTTCCTAAGTTTTTTTTACAAGCTCGAGATCCATAGAAGGTGATCTCATATGTGGTATTAGAGCAAGATCCAAAAGATTGGGCCTAAAAATCCACCTTCACCCTTAAAAGGTTATATTATTTTTGTTAATTTTGTATTGCATTAAAGGAGTGGGTGAATGACTTGACCACCTAATGTATTAATTAGTGGGGGTAGGTGTAATGGGTTAGGTGCAAGAGGTAAGGTGGCGGTGGCTAGAGGGTCATGAATGAGAATTAGGTGACACTAATTGGGGAGGTGGGTGGGGTAAGACTTTGGAATTCACGAGAGATCAATGCAAGGAGGGCGTTGGGGGATGAAAACTTTGGTTTTTTGAAGTTTTCAGATGGGAAATCATTTGTTCATGGAAAAGTGGGGGAAAGGAGATTTGATGGAAGGCAAAAGGGAGTTTTGGATAGGGAAGCAGATTTTGAGTAGGGCATCGAGAGGGTATTGTCTCTGAGAATTCGAAGACACTACGAGTCTAGTCTATCCATGGGCTAGGAGGGCAAGAGAACCTAAGGATTTTCTCTACACTAGGAAGCTAGATAGGCGGTTTCTAGTTGGTAGGGTCACATATTCAATCAAGTGATCCTAGAGGGAACATTGCTACCAAGCCACTGTAACAAAAAAATTCTTGTTATTTTTATTGTTAAATTATATGAATTTCTTATGAATCAATTTGTGCTCATTTAAAATGTCTTTGTTAAATTTATGATACGAAACACATTAATGATAAGTATGTTGTGAATGAAAAATAAAAAACTAAGTATGAAATTGAAATAAACAAAAATGTTTTATTTTGCTAATTTATTTTTGTTTTACAAGCTTGAGACCCATAGAAGGAGATCTCATATGTGGTACTAGAATGAGATTCAAAATATTGGTCTTAAGAATCCACCTACACCTTTAAAAGGTTATATTATTTTTTTATTGCATTAAAGGGGTGTGTGAATGACTCAACCACCTAAGGTATTAATTGGGGTGGGGGTTGCAATAAGGTAGGTGCAAGAGGTAAGGTGGCAGTGGCTAGAGGATCATGAATGAAAATTAGGTGGCACTGATTAGGGCGGTGGGTGGGGGAAGACTTTGGACTTGACGAGAGATAAGTGCAAGGAGGGAGATGGAGGACGAAAACTTTTGTTTTTTGAAGTTTTCAGATGGGACACCTTTTTGGTGGAAAAGTGGGGGGGAGGAGGTCAATGGAAGGCAAAAGGGAGTTTTGGATAGGGAAGTGAATTTTGAGTGGGGCATCAAGAGGAATTTGTCTCTAAGAAATCGAACACACTATGACTAGTACATGGGCCAGGAGGGTAAGTGAACCTATGGAGTTTCTCTGAACTAGGAAGCTAGATAGGCAGTTTCTAGTTAGCAGGGTGGCATATTCATTCGGGTGGTCCCCGGAGGAACACTAAAACCTAACCACTATAACCATGCTTAATTCTTGTTACTTTTTATTGTTAAATTATATTAATTATTGCTAAATTTTTCTACCTTATGATTCGCCCTCAGGGAAAAAAGAAGATTGTGGCCACATCCACGACCTCTAGACACAGATCCTCCATACGGCAACAACAGATGGACAAGGTCATGGAGGAGTACAGGGACATGTTCACCTCACCCACAAGGGTACCCCTACACTATCAGGTCAAGCAATCCATCCATTTTACCTTGGGCACGTCGCTACCCAACGGAGCGATCTATCGATACTCTGTTTTGGAGAACGATGAAATCAAGAGGAAGATTCGAGAGCTATTGTAGAAATGGCACATTCGACCAAGTTCATCACCCTATGGGAGCCCTATCATGTTGGTATAGAAGAAGGATGAGACCTGGAGACTCTGTATTGACTAATGAGAACTGAATAAGATCACTGTTCGGAATAAGTATCAATCCCATAGATTGATGACCTCCTAGACTAGCTCAAGGGGGCTAAATATTTCATCAAGATTGACTTGGAGTTTGGTTATCACAAGGTACCAATCGAAGCCTCCGATGTGTGGAACACTGCCTTCAAATCTAAGGAGGGCCTTTTCGAATGGTTGGTCATGTAGAAATATTGACTGTAGATTAACTTGATAACGCAATATAACTAAAGCAAATTACTTTAATCTACTTCTACAATCAATTAGCAGAAGCTTGAAAGATTTGAGCAAGATTAAGTAGAACACATATAACCAGAGAAGAATCAATGCACATGAAAACAGAGAAGAATACTCAGGGGAAAGCCTCATCTAAAAACCCCACTATCTATATTATCATACAAGGTGGAAATATATCAGAATTACACAAAGCCTTAGCTCTCACAGCTAGCCAGCTCTCAGTACAATCCTCCTGGGTGCTCACAGGAAAACAAGGCTTCTCAAAAACCTTCTCCTCTGCCCTCCAAGCCTCCTATTTCCTTGCGTAGTTTCTCGGGGTGATCCTCCTATTACCAAGTGTAACACTGATCACTCACGTTGTTCCTACACCCTATCAGAACTGTGCAATCCTCAAGGAACCTTGTTCCTTCTGCATGCATGAGTTTCCTTTATAGGAGAAAAATGATAGTATATTGTCCCTATCTTTAATCTCAACCAGGTCTTTCTTTGAATAGACATGCATGAGTTACTGATGAGAGAATCTTTAGTTATCTAGAGTACACTAGTTGGATGCATGCACGCATTAACTCACTGAACTCACAATTAGTTCCTCAAACAGTTTGGAACTAATTTAACTAGACTTAACTCAATATACTGAACTAACTAATTACAACTCAAATACAGCTCAATCTTATCTCCTTAATTAAGGGATAATCTCCTTAATTTAAGGGATAATTGTTGCATGACTTCACAAAGACTTCTAACTTGAATTTATCCAACTAATTAATCCATAATGAATTAATTAATTATTTTTCTCTTCAAGTAGCCGGTGAGACTAATTTCGAATTTTAATTCAAGGACAAATTAAAATTGGAATATTTTTGTTGCCACATTTCAACAGGTCATGCCTTTCGGGTTGACAAATGCTTCACAACCTTCATGGGGCTAATGAACGACATCTTGGATCCCTTCACCAACTCATTCATGGTAGTGTATTTGGATGACATCTTGATCTTCGGCCAAAGTTTGGAAGTTCACCTTCACCATATTCGACAGGTCCTACAAACCCTGTGTTAAAACAAATTGTGTGCCAATTTTCAGAAATGCCCTTTTGGTATGACCCAGGTTCAATATCTAGGGTACATCATTGATGATCAGGGTTTGCATGTGGACCCAACCAAGATACAAGTTGTTTGGGATTGGACAGTCACAACCACTCTAACACAGCTTTGCATCTTTCTAAGTCCTGCCAATTTCTACCACAAGTTCCTGTTGGGTTTCTCTCATATCACTTGACCTTTGAATCAAGTCACCAAGGGCAGACGGAAAGAAAAGTTCTTTTGGTTTGAATCCAAACAAAAGGAATTTTTTGAGTTGAAGCATCATCTCTCCTTTGCACCAGTGCTCACATTACTAGACCTTCAACAACCATTTGAGATTGAGATAGATGCCTCCAACTATGATATTCATGCCGTTCTTACCTAGCAGGGGCATCCGGTGGCATATCACAGTGAGGCACTTTAAGACACAGTTTGAAAGTATCCCACCTATGACAAAGAGATGTATTCCATTGTGCAGGCTTGTCGAAAATGGAAGCATTACATTATGGGGGAAGGAAATGATTATCCACACAGACCACCAACCCCTGCAGTTCATACAGACATAAGGAAAGTTGCAGAACAATCACCATCAGAAATGGTCATCTCTGCAATAAGAAGGGAAGCACCAATAATGTCTCACACTGCCTCAGTCTATCACCGGCCATGGTGCTGACCACTCTGATTGACTCTTGTGGACATAAGACTTCGAAATGGCCACATATTTACAAGGGCAATCCAGAATTCAACACCACATACCAAATGCTCCTGGAAGGTAAGTAGGTTCCAGAATTTCACCTCTAGGATGCGCTATTATGCTACCTCGGACACCTCTATGTATGTTGAAGCAAGCATGCCAAGATTATTTGGAAGCCACAATACAGTCAATTTGCTGGATATTTTGGGGTAGGAAAGACAATGGCAGTATTCCAGAAGTATTTTTATTGGCCAAACCTTTGACAGGATGTTGGGAAGTAGAACATCAAATCATTCACTACCTACGTAATTTCCAAACCTACAATCAAGAAACAAGGCCTGTATGCTCCTCTGCCTACTCCTATTCGGACCCTGGAATCCATCTCCATGGATTACATATCAGGCCTTCATTATACCAAGCATGGAAATGACTATGTTTTAATGATCATCAACATATTTTCTAAGATGGCTATTATGGCAGCCTGCAGGAAGAGTATCTTAGTATAATCCACTGCCAAACTCTTGTTTGAGCGAGTATGGGTACACTTTAGGATCCCATAGTCCATTATCTCAGATCGTAGCAACCAGTTCCTAAGTGCATTCTGGTTAAGCCTTTGGTCGTCGTTAAATACCAAGCCCACTAAGACCATGGCCTTTCACCCCAAAACTAATGGCCAAATAGAGGTCGTCAACATGATGATCGTGAAAATCCTATGCATGTATAACTCGAAGCACCCATGCACATGGGATGCGAGCCTCCCCTATGTCCAACAGAGCTACAATAGGGCTCTCCACAACTTAACTTGCCCCAACCCCTTTCAAGTGGGATTGGGATTCTAGCCACTATGTCCCATTGATGTTGCCATACAATTTGCAGTCACTCAGGCAGATCTAGCTCATGTCCATTCCAAATCTCACAGGTCTAATAGCTTCATTGAGATCATTCATCACATCCCCTAGTAGGTCCATGAAATATTGGACATATAAAATGCAAAGGACAAGCAGCTTCATGATCAACATCAAGTGCCACACAAGTTCTAGGTGAGCGACAAAGTTTGGTTACATTTGCCAAAAGAACGCCTCGCTAGGCCCCACCGCAAGATTTTCCCACTCTAATATGGGCCTTACACATCACTAACACCGTATGGAACAATTCTTTCTAGATCATCATTCCACCATTCCTTGGCCCGCACCTAGTATTCAATGTGGACCTGTTGCAGCCATACTTTCCCCCATTATTGGACACATCCAATGTTTTGGATTTAAGAGATCTGTGGTTTGTATCTTTTGAATCAGAGACCGGAGAATCCACAGTATGAACATTTTTATACCAACGTTTCAAATCCCAAGTGGGATCCATCATCAGGATTGAAGAATGATGATAAAAGAAGAGCAAATAAGGGAAATAAATACTAATGAGGAAGAATTTTACAAGGAAGAACACACTGTCGGCTAGAATCTTTTAATTTTTAATTTTATATAATTTTATTTAATCTAATAAATTGCTTATATTTATTTTTCTTTTTCTTAATATTATTAAAATTTTTAAGAGAAAGAAACTTAGTTCATAACCTAAATATAAAACTAGGGACAATAAGAAATAAATTAATATATTAAACTAATTTAATATATTTAAATCATATTAATAATTATAAATAATTAATATTTATAATTAATTAATATAATAATTCATATATTAATTAATATAATAATTAATGTATTAATTAATATAATGATTATTATATAAATTAAATTAATATATATAAATCATATTAATATTAATAATTAATATATTAATTAATATAATAATTATTATATAAATTAAATTAATATATATAACTCATGTTAATATTAATAATCATAAATAATTAATATTTATAGTAATTAATATAATAATTAATATATTAAATAATAGCTATATATAGAAATCAATATATTATAGTATTTTAATGATATAAAATTGGACCAAAAAATGGAAAAGGAGAGGGGAGATAACTTACCTGAGGGGTGCATTACCTGGGGATGGGATGGCGACTTTTAATTTTCTTGATCAAGGGAAGCCAGTTTCCGCTAATTTCCATACCATTGTCTCTGTTCAGATTCTGAGGATGCTTAATAATTTCAAGTGCTTCTCTGATCTTTCGTCTTTGATGCTGCTCTTCTCTTGCGATAATTGATGCGTTTTCCAGGCAAATATGGTGCTTAGTCTTCAAGGAGTGTTCTGCCAATGCTGAGGTACGAGATCTTCCATTCCTAATATCAACGCCATGTTCTTTGAGCCTTGTCTGGAGGGAGCGACCTGTTTCACCTATGTAGCTTTTTCCACAAGAACAGTCTATTTTATAGACTCCTTTAAGCTGAAGATTGTCAATATCATCTTTAACAGACTTCAAACCTTGTCTGATAGTACCAGAAGCTGAGAAATTAGTGATAATGTTTTTCTTTCTTAGGATTTTAGCGATTTTGTCTGTAACACCATGGATATAAGGTAGAAAAATCTTACTACATTGAGGTTGGTCTTGCGCCTTATGCTCATGAGATGACAACTTTCTTTCAGCTTTCTCTATGGCTTTTTTAATCTCATGCTCTTTGTAGCCTATATTCTTAAAAGTTAAAACCAGATGCCTCTTTTCTTCATTCAGATGCTCTGAGTCAGAAATTCGAAGGGCTCTAATGGCAAGGGTGTTTAGAACCCAAACTTCTGGGTTGGGTGATGGTGGGAATCCGCATGGAGGTAACTTTATGTGTGGGTTGACTTTCTGAAAACCTTGTGGCCTAGAGAGCCATCCTCTTTTCTGATGATTAGAACGTCCAAAAATGGGATGCTCATGTTTTCTTCGAGTTCCATCGTAAATTTTATTTCTGGGGAGATGGAATTTAAGTGAATGAAAAACTTGTCAAGTTCTTCTTTACCATGCGTCCATTTTATGTTGGTATCATCGACAAAATGCTTCCACCATGCCGGCTTTAAAGGATATGATTCCAGGGCCTTCTTTTCAAAGTGTTCCATGTATAGGTTGGCCACGATTGGTGATAGGGGTGATCCCATTGCCACACCTGATGTCTGCTCATAAAATATTCCTTGGAAGGTGAACACAGTTGACCTTAAGTAGATCTCAGCCAGCTTTGCAGTCCCTGGATCAGTGACATCTTTTATAACCTGAATGGCTTCATCAAGAGGAATCTTCATGAATAAGGATACTACGTCAAAGCTAACAAGGAGGTCATCACGTTCCATCCTTTCATTTTTAATCAGATTCACAAAGTCCTGGGAGTCTTTGATGAAGGAATCAGTATTTCCGATAAGGGGTTTAAGGATTTTAGCAACATATTTAGTAAGCTCATAGGTTGGGGAACCAATAGTATTAACTATCGGTCTGAGGGGGACCCCTTCCTTATGGATCTTGGGTAATCCATAGATTTTAGGGATGGTTTCACAAGAGGGGATTAATTTCTTCTTTAATTTCTCGTCAAGGTTAGAATCTGAGATGATCTTTTTTACATCCTTCATGATTTTGGGAATGGGATTACTGTTCAACTTCTTATAACTGCCACAATTTAGGTGATCATTCATTTTGCACACATAGTCTTCTTTATCTAAGATGACTGCTGCTCCTCCTTTATCTGCTTTAAGAACCACCACCTTGTCATTGTTCCGCAAGGATTTGAAAGCTTTTTTTTCTTCCCTACTCAAGTTGCTTTTGGGAGCTTTGGCTTTCCTCATGATGAGAGAAAATTCTTGCCTCAATGCTTCTTTGTCTTCCAAAGGGAGGTTACTAATTCCATCCTCTATGCTATATATCATGCTTTCAATAGGAAGGCTTCTAGGAGCCACCGCAAACCCCATACCTTTGCTGAGAACATTGGTTACTACAGGATCTAATTCTTGGGAAGACAGGTTGACCACTTTCCTTTTTGATCTTGACTCACAGGTGTTTGCTGAAGACATACTTTTTTCTCTCTGAATACTCATGTCTAAGCCTTGATCTCTATTGATTCCCGTGTCATTACCTAAATTATGAATGTGCTCATCAATGTTATTTAACGTATTATCTTCAAAGTTATCCATTTTTGAATCACCATGATTGCTGGGATTGTAACTGATAACATTGTTTTTTATCAAAATAGGACTATTGACTGCGCAGTTATTATCGTTTTCATTATTTGAAACGCAGCTTTTAATGATTATAGCTTTAGAATTATCTGCGTAGTTCTTATCCTCTGCGTAGCTTCTAACTATACCTGCGCAGTTGCTTACATTGTCATAAGTGCTACTGCCTTTTTCGTTGACTATCCTGTCAACGTTCTGGGCATTGGTCGTACGGTTCTCCATCGAATCTGGTTCTGCTGCAACATTAGGATGATTATCAACGCTGATGCTTCTTCTATCGTTTTTCATAATAACGTTGTTCAACCTGTCCTTCATGATTTCGTTGTTCAACTTGTTCACTGCGAAGTTTTCAACTGCTGCGCGGGCTACCATTATATCTGAATCAACTATGGGCCACTCATCATCACCGTTTTGCCACTAATAATTAATTTTATTATATTAATTATTATATTATATTAATTTATATATTAATTAATATATTAATTATTATATTAATTAATTATAAATATTAATTACTTATAATTATTAATTATTTATAATTATTAATATGATTTAAATATATTAAATTAGTTTAATATATTAATTTATTTCTTATTGTCCCTAGTTTTATATTTAGGTTATGAACTAAGTTTCTTTCTCTTAAAAATTTTAATAATATTAAGAAAAAGAAAAATAAATATAAACAATTTATTAGATTAAATAAAATTATATAAAACTAAAAATTAAAAGATTCTAGCCGACAGTGTGTTCTTCCTTGAAAAATTCTTCCTCATTAATATTTATTTCCCTTATTTGCTCTTCTTTATCATCATTCTTCAATCCTGATGATGGATCCCACTTGGGATTTGAAACGTTGGTATAAAAATGTTCATACTGTGGATTCTCCGATCTCTGATTCAAAACATCCAATGTTGCTGAGAAGTTGACACCAATAGAGCTCAACCCAAGTTGTATCGAACACAAATCAATAACACTCACTAGCAGAGGATCCATCTATATTGAGTTGTCAAAGTAGGCCAACTCCTTCACCAAGGCAAGTGGCTCACTAGGGACTAGGTTCAACAGAAATTCCCTCACCTCATGAAGGCTCTACACACAATGGGGACCATTTCTTTCTAAGGAGGGAGGATTGATCTAGGTGGATATTTGTGGAAACCCACCTATTCCACCTAGACCCCTTGTCGATCTCATCAATTTCCTTTATTATAGAAGCATTTGCTATTTTTAGCAGTTTTTGGTTCCTAGACTTTTGGAGCTATTTTTCCCCCTAAAGAATGTTTTTTGAGGTTCATCGCAGGCCAAAAGCCATAGGCAAGGGCCTGCCAAAAATCCTCCAGTACCTAGATAAGTATTTTTAACAAGGTAGTGTATGCACCAAATTGATCTGAACTGAAACATGAACACAACAAAATATAGATATAACCATAAATAAAGAGTTGCAGCAAAAATAACACTTCATTTTGTTAATATCAAATAACTGAAATATGCTTACATACATAATGGAAATAAACTAGTTCGGGCGATGGTAGCTTATCTCTGAAAAGAGATGTGGGAGATACATGCCTTCGAACTATGTTGCAATGATGCTCAAAGGCCTATTTATCATTGAGAAACAATGGAAAACCCTAAACATCAAGAAACCTAACCCTATGAGATGAAGCGCCAAAACTATGGGCCCTGTTTGGGTAAATTAGTACATCAACTTCCCGAGGTTGTAACTTTGGCATACAATCTCCATTTGGCTATCATAATAACTTCATTCAAAGATGTCAAAGAGGAGGCCAAAATCAAATTATTGAATGTGTTTTCCAATTTTTTGGTCTCTCCATTTTCCCTAAAAACGTCTTTTCATCCCTCAAAACAGATATGGAATTTTATGACCCGAAACATTTCCAAAAATAGTAAGTTGTACTACAATTAAGGAAACTAAAAATAAACAATGGTGGGGGTCCAAGTGGAATGAGAGGGTGGCCACCAATATCCATTTGGATTAGTCCTTCCCCCTTAGGAAGCAATGGTCCCCATTGCGTTGAGTGTCTCCATGAGATGGGGAAACTTATGCTGAACTTGGTCCCTAGTGAGCCACTTGCCTTGGTGCACGAGTTGGCCAACTTTGACAACCTGATATAGTTGGATTTTTTGCTGGTGAGTGTTCTTGATATGCATTTCCGTGATTTGATCAGTTCTGGCATGTTCCATACAGTCTGAATTTAACTCTTTTGGTGTTATTTGTTATGCAATGTCTGATGTGTCCAGTAATGGTGGAAAGTATGGTCGAGGTAGTCCACATTGAACACAGGGTGTAGGCCAAGGAATGGTGGAATAATGAGCTCGAAATCATTGTCCCCTACATCCTTAGTGATGGTGTAAGGCCCATATTGAAGTGGGAAAAGTTTGCAGTGTGGCCCAGCGAAGCGCTCCTTCTGCAAATGTAACCAAACTTTTTCGCCCACCTGGGACTTGTGTGGCACCTGATGTTGATCATGACGCTGCTTGTACTTATCATTATCTCTATCCAATATGTCATGGACCTGTTGACGAATTTTTTGAATGCACTCAATGAAGTTGTTGGCCTTGTTAGCTTTAGACTGGGCATGAGCCAAATCTTCTTGTGTAGTTGCAAATGGTATGGTCACATCAATGGGACATAGTGGCTAGAATTCCAACCCCACCTAAAATGGGTAGTGTCCAGTTGATTTATAGAGAGCTTTTTGTAGTTGTGATGTACATAGGGGAGGATTTCATCCCATGTGCATGGATGCTTCAACTTGTAAATACGTAGAATGTGTATGATCATCTTGTTAACGACCTCTGTTTTGCCATCAGTTTTGGGGTGAAAAGCCATGGACTTAGTGAGATTAGTATGTAGCATCAACTAGAGACTTGACCAAAATGTACTTCGGAACCTGTTGCCTCGATCTGAGATAATGGACTATGGTATCCCAAAGTGTACCCACACTCGTTCAAAGAAGATATTAGTAGTGGCTTATGTTGTGATACTCTTCTTGCTGGTCGCTAGAATGGCCATCTTAGAGAATATGTCGAAAACCATGAAAATGCAATCGTTGCCATTCTTAGTAGAAGGAAGGCCTGACTTGTAATCCATAGATATGGACTCCCAAGGTTGACTATGAGTAGGAAGAGGAGTGTATAGGCCTTTCTTCTTGATGGTTGGTTTGGAAATGGCACATTCAGTGTAGGATCTGATGTACTTCCCAACATCTTGTTGAAGGTTTGGCCAATAAAAATACTTCTGCAACACTGCCACTATTTTCTCTACTCTGAAATGTCCAACGACCTGACTGTAGTTCACCTCCAAAATCATCTTGGCACACTCACTTGAAGGAACACAGAGGTGTCCTAGGTGGCATGATAGTGCATCCCAGAGGTGAAAATTTGGAACTTTCTTGCTTTCCAGGAGTGTCTGGTATGTGTTGCCAAATTTTGGATTGCTCTTGTAAATATGCAGCCATCTCGAAGTCTCATGCCCACAAGAGTCGAGCCCATTGGTCAATGACATGACTAACAATCGGTTGAGGCAATTTGCAACATTATTTGTGTTGCTCTTCTTGTACTTAATGTTCAAATTGAACTGTTGCAGGTATGTGTACCATTTCTGATTGTGATCATTGTACATATTCCCTTGTGTTTGTATTAACTGTAGGGGTCGGTGGTCTCCGTGGATGATCATTTCCTTCCCCATAATGTAACACTTCCATTGTCGGCAGGCCTACATAATGGGATACATCTCCTTGTCATAGGTGGGATACCTTTGAACTTTGTATGAAAGTGTCTCATTGTGCATTAGGGGAATTTTGAGGTCTAAAATGGGCCTCCTAAGGAAATTGTACAACCAAAATAAAATTTATAAGAACCAATACGATTCAAGATGATGATGTCAGCCATGGGGGATGATACACCATTTTTGGAGTAAAAAAGTAAAATGATTCAAAATAATAAAATAATAAAACTACTTTTTCAAATTATCTCCTTAAGGTTTTACTTAAATTTCAAGCAAGATTATTTTTTGAATGTCAAATTTAATTCCTCATCCAAGGAGTACCCATGTTGCATACCTTCGATGGACCCTGCTACATAAAAAATCAGAAATACATGAAAAAACGTGATTGCAATCACATTTTTCATGTATTTCTCATTTTCCGAGTAGTGGGGTCCATCGAAAGTATGGAACATGGGTACTCCTTGGATGAGGAATCAAATTATGTATCCATCAAGTGTTGTCGCTCAAAATTTGAGTAAACCCATAGGGAGATAAATTGAAAATACAAGCTGAAAAAAAAAAAAAAAAAAAAAATATATATATATATATATATATATATATATTTTTTTTTTTTTTTTTTTCTTTTTTTCTTTTTTTCCCTCTAAAATTTGATGATGTAATTTAATCTTGTTTTATTATTTCCACTATTATTTTATAATTTCCTTAGGAGGACCATTTTATACCTCAAAATTCCCCTAATGTATATTCCACTGGATGCCCCTGTTAACTAAGAACTGCACCAATATCATAGTTGGAGACATATGTCTCTATCTCAAATGGTTGTTGCAGGTCTGGCAATGCAAGCATTGGTGCAGAGAAGAGGTAATGCTTCAACTTGGAAAACGCCTTTTTTGGGATTCAAACCAAAATAAATTTTCTTTCTCTCCACCCTTGGTGACTTGAGTTAAAGGCCAAGTGATCTGAGAGAACCCCAACAAAAACCAGTTGTAGAAATTGGCAAGACCCTGAAAGTTGTGGAACTCTTTTAGAGTGGTTGGGGCTAGCCAATTCTGAATGACTTGTATCTTCACTGGGTCCCCATGCACACCTCGCTCATCCATGATGTACCCCAAATATTGAACATGGGTCATACTAAAAGTGCATTTCTCCAAATTGGCACACAACTTGTGGTGTCATAGGGTTTGGAGGACATGTCGAATATGGTGGAGATGCTCTTCCCAACTCTAGACAAATATTAGGATGTCAGCCAAATACACCACCACAAATGAGTTGGTGAAGGGTCACAAGATGTCATCCATTAGCCTCATGAAGGTTGTGGGGGCATTCATCCACCTGAAAGGCATGATCAACCATTCAAAAAGCCCCTCCTTATATTTGAAGGCAGTCTTCCACACATCGGGGGGTTAGATTGATAATTGGTGATAATCGAAATTCAAGTCAATCTTACTAAAATATTTGGCTCCCTTGAGCTAGTGCAGAAGGTCATCAATCTAGGGGTTGGATACCTGTTCTGGACAGTGATATTTTTCAACGCCCGATAGTCAATACAAAGTCTCCAGGTCTCATCCTTCTTTTGTACCAACACATTTAGGCTCCCACAGAGTGATGAACATGGCCTGATGTGCCCTTTCTGCAACAACTCCTGAATCTGCCTCTCGATTTCATCGTTCTCTATAAAAGAACGTTGATAAATTGGTCCATCAGGCCTCATCCAACAAAATTGAAAGAATAAATCGTTTCTTTCCATATGACTTAAGAACTCAAGGTTCTTTTATTCAGCCTTCTAATCCATTCATGAAGAGAGAGTTGAAAAATATATTTCCTAAAAACCACCAATGTCCATAAACTCTCTGTTGTGAGAAGCCTCCCACTGACCTTTTCCAAAAGGGCTTTCACAAAAATAAGAAGGTCCTTAAGGCCCCAAACACCCCATGACTTAGGAAATGTTATCTTTTCCTAAGCCACCCATGGAAGAACGACTTCTTATTTAGACCCATCCCACAGGAGCCTCCCACAAAGTTTCCTTATAGTGGTTAAAATTCCTTCCAGAACCCAATTAAGAGCCAATCAAAAAATAGGGATGGCTTCAAGGATTAATTTGATCAGTCTAACCTACCAGCTCTCGAGAAACATTTGAAACTCCAATGCTTAAGCTTTTTCTCCACTTAGGCCAATAACCACATCCAGTCGTGATTTCTATATGAATTGGGTTTTAAACAGAAGCCCGAATATTTGATGATCTAGGTGGATATTGGTGGCCACCTGCCTATTCCACCTAGACCTCCAGTCGGTTTCATTAGTTTCCTTTATTATAGCAACATTTACTATTTTTAGCAGTTTTTCGGGTATGAGTTAGGGCTCAAACTAATTGAACCTCTTCAAGACCAACCTCGCAAACCCCGATGGCCTCCCGTGGTAGAAGAAAAGAAAGATGAGGGAGTAGGATATCCATTCAAAATATTTCTTGAGGAAGCCCTCGAGCGAAAAGAGGAATGTGATGATGCATAATTATGCCCAGATCGTACGACAATTAGCTAGAGGCGACACATCTTCATCCAACAACCACTCTGGCGGTGCCAATCCCTTTAAGGTACAAGTCAACTTTGACATTCCCATATTTGAAGGCCAAATAGATGCAGACATTGCCGATATATGGTTAAATATGTTGGAAGGATATTTTTCAGTTCATGACTTTTCCAATCGGGAAAATATTAGTTTTGCACTCATCAAAGTCACCCCCCATGTCAAGGACTGGTGGGAAACCTATTGTGAATAGAAGGGCGAGAGGGAACCCTCATTGTTTTTACCTGCATCCACTTGGAATTCTTTCTAAGACACCATCAAGGAGCAATATTACACTATTGGGAGCTATGAAGATAAATACATAAAGTGGACCATGTTGTGGTAGGGAAGGGACCAAGACGTGCTAGAGTTTAAAAATATTTTTCATATGCTTTGCACGAAGTTGGGTATCAAGGATTTTGAGAAGAATTTTTTACTCAAGTACCGCGAATGTCTACACAAGTAAATCTAGGATGATATGGAGTTCTGGGACATCTCCTTGCTTAGCTTCGCCTATCGATACCTTGTCAAGATCAAGTATAAATTTAAACAAAAGAAGCGAGACTTTGGATTTGTGAATCTTAAGCAAGGGGAAGGTGCCCCCAAACCACAAAACAAAGGAAAAATCCAAGGCGAGGTGACCCAGGACAACCTGTTAAATCCACAAGCAAAGAATAACACCACAAAGACAAATAATGACATAGGGAAATGGTGTGAGTTCCATAAGAGCCCCACTCACAACATAAGTGAGTGTTGAGCCAAGAAGTCATTGTTGGCTGAGCTGAAGGCTTTCGAATCATATGCATGTTCTGACTCTAAGTCAGAACCCAAAAATGGGAATGAAAAATGGAAGCATATTATTGATGCGGAGCCCAGTGCCACTGTCACCACCACCAATATCTAAAATATTGAGCCTGAAGATCTAGAGGAGGGGGAACAACTCTTCCACTCATAGATGTGGGTGAAGTGTTCTCAATTGCAGTTCATTATTAACAATGGAAGCCAAAAGAACCTCATTTCAGCAGGTTGTGAAGTGGTTGGGCCTATTGACCACTCCATAGTTGTTTTCATACACCATCGAGTGGATTCACCAAGGATGAGATCTCTATGCCAGCCAACAATGTCGCCTTTCCTACAAGATCAAGTCCTTTACATATGAGGTATTGTGTGATGTTTATCCTCTTGAAGTTTGTGTTGTATTACTAGGCCAACCATACTTGTGGAAGTGTCATGTTGTGTATCTGTCTAGGCCTTGCACTGTTATTATTTATTTGGGAAATAAGGTATACAGGATACTACAGGTAGCACCACCTACTGACATCTCTTTGATATTTGTAAAGAAATGTAGTAAGGTCATTTCCTAGGATGGGAAATTTGTCTTCCTTATGATTTTCCCTCAGGGAAAGAAGAAGATTGTGGCCACATCCACAACCTCCAAACAAGACTCCTCTGTGCGACAACAATAGATAGACAAGGTTGTGGAGGAGTGCATGGACATCTTCACCTCACCAACAGAGGTACCCCTGCACTGTGAGGTTAAGCACTCCATCGATCTGACCCTGGGCATTTTGATACCCAAAAAACTGATCTACCGATGCTTTGCTCTAGAGAACAATGAAATTAAGAGGCAAATTCAGGAGCTATTGTAAAAAGGGCACATCAGACCAATTTCATCACCCTGTGGGAGTCCGATCGTGTTGGTACAAAAGAAAGATGACACCTGGAGACTTTGTATTGAATATCGACTGTTGAATAATATAACTATCTGGAATAGGTATACAATCCTACAAATTGATTACATTTTGGACTAGATCAAGAGCGGAAAATATTTCAGTAATATTGATTTGAATTTCATTTATCACCAAGTACCAATCGAACCCTTTGATGTGTGGAAGACTGCCTTTAAATCGAAGGACTACCTTTAAATCGAAAGAGGGCCTTTTCGAATGGTTGGTCATGCCTTTGGGTTGACAAATGCTCCCAAAACATTCATGAGGTTGATGGACGACATCTTGCAACCCTTCACCAACTAATTTGTGGCATTGTATTTTAACGACATCTTGATCTTCATCCA
The DNA here is from genome assembly GCA_031772625.1 of Pinus tabuliformis. NCBI lineage: Eukaryota > Viridiplantae > Streptophyta > Pinopsida > Pinales > Pinaceae > Pinus > Pinus tabuliformis. The sequence goes on from CM062807.1 coordinate 140,632,880, forward strand.
GAGTTGGGAAGAGAACCTGCACCATATTCGACAAGTCCTCCAAACCCTACGATAACACAAGTTGTGTGCCAATTTGCAGAAATGCGCTTTTGGTATGACCTAGGTTCAATAAATGGGGTACATCATTGATGATCAGCTTGTGCATGTAGACCCATCCAAGATACAAGTTATTTGAGATTGGCCAGCCCCAACAACTCTAACAAAGCTACGCAGCTTTCTAGGTATTTCCTATTTTTACTGCAAGTTCATTTTGGGTTTCTTTCATATCACTTAACCTTTGAGTCAAGTCACCAAGGGTGAAGCAAAAGGAAATTTCTTCTGGTACAAATCCAAACATAAGTCATTTGTCAAGTTGAAGCACTGCCTCTGCTCTGCACTAGTTCTCGCATTATCAAACATGCATCAACCATTTGAGATTGAGACAGATGCCTTCGACTATGCTATTGAGGTAGTTCTTACTCAGCAGGGGAATCTGGTAGCATATCACAGTGAGGCACATTCAGACACAGTCTGAAATTGTTCCGCATATGACATAGAGATGTATTCCATTGTGCAGGCCTACCGACAATGAAATCATTACATTCTAGGGAAGGAAACGATCACCCACACAAACCACTGACCCTTGAAGTTCATAGAGAGATAAGGAAAGTTTTAGAATGATCTCCATAAAAAATGGTCCACATATCTACAACTGTTCCATTTGAAGATCAAGTACAAAAAGGGAAGCACCAATAATGTTTCATACTATCTCAACTAACCACTAGTTATGGCACTGACCACTACACTCAACACATGTGGACACAAGGGTGACTGCATCTTTACAAGAGCGATCCAAAATTTAGCAACACATACTAGATTCTCCTAGAAGGAAAACGAGTTTTAGATTTTCACCTCCAGGGCACACTGTTAAGCCACCTAGGACACCTTTATGTTCCTTCAAGCGAGTGTGCCAAGATGATTTGGGAGGTGTGCTACAATGGGGTCGATGGACATTTCAGAGTAGAGAAAATAGTGGTAGTGCTGCAGAAGTATTTTTATTGGTCGAACCTTCAATGAGATGTTGGGAATTACATCAGATCTTGCACTTCTTACACCATTTCCAAATTGATAATCAAGAAGCAAGGCCTATAGACTACTTTGCCGACTCATAGTCAGCCTTGGGAGTCCATCTCCATGGATTACATGTAAGGATTTCCTTCTACTAAGTATGCAAATGACTTTGTTTTCGTGGTCGTCGACATATTTTATAAGATGGCCACTTTAGAAGCCTATAAGAAGAGTAGCATAGTAGAAGACACTTCTAAGCTCTTCTTTGTATAAGTGTGGGTACACTTTTGGATCCCACAGTCTATTACCTCAGATCCCAAAAATAGGTTCCTGAGTACATTCTGGTCAAGCCTTAGGTGGATGTTGGATACCAAGCTCACTAAGTCCATGACCTTCCACCCCCAAACTGATGGAAAAACAGAGGTCGTCAACAAGATGATTGTGCACATTGTACGCATGTACAACTCGAAGCATCCACGCACATGGGATGAAATCCTACCCTATGTCCAACATAACTACAATAGATCTATCCATAGCTCAACGGGTCACAACCCCTTTCAGATTGGATTAGGGTTCCGACCATTATGTCCCATTAATGTGGCCATACCATTTACAACTACTCAGGAAGATTTAGATCATGTCCAGTCTAAAGATGATAGGGATAACAACTTCATTGAGTGCATTCAGCACATCCACTAGTAGGTCCGTGACATATTGGACAGATCCAATGCTAAGTACAAGCAATGTCATGATCAACATCAGGTGCCACATAAGTTCCAGGTGGGCGACAAAGTTTGGTTACATTTACAGATGGAGCACCTCGTTAGGCTCCACCGCAAGCTTCGTCAGCTCCAATATGGATCATACACCATCACCAAGGCTATAGGGGACAATGACTTGAAGATCATCATTCCACCATTCCTTGGCCTGCACCAACTATTTAATGTGGATCATCTATGACCATACTTTCCCCCGTTGTTGGATACCTCCGACGTTGCTGAGCACCTGACACCAACACGGCTCAACCCAAGTTGCATCAAAAAGGCCATAACTGACAAGATCATGAACGCACATATCAAGAACACTCACCAGTAGAGGATCTAGCTATATCGAGTTGTCAAAGCATGCCAATTCCTCCACCAAGGCAAGTGGTTCACCAGGAACCAAGTTCAACAAAAATTTCTTCACCTCATGGAGGCTCTGCACGCAATTGGGACCATTTATTTCTAAGGGGGGGGGGGTCTAATCCAGGTGGATATTAGTTTCCACCCGCCTATTTCATGTTAACCTCCAATCAGTTTCATTAGTTTCCCTCTTTATAGCAGCATTTACTAATTTTAGTATTTTTTCGGGTCTTGAACTTCCGAAGTTGTTTTGACCCCCTAAACGACATTTTTTTGAGGTCTATGGGTTTACAAAAAATCATATATTACCCAAATATATCTTTCCAATGAGGTACCATACACAGAAAAAATAGATCATATGACCAAGTTACAACCCCAAGAAGTTGGTTTCCCAACTAACCCTAGCGTGGCCCACAAACTCTTGGCATTCAATATCCTAGTGTTATGGTTTTGGTTGTTTAGGTTTCTCTTTTTCATTCAATAATAAAATTCCCTTGAGCCTATTTGTAACATAATTCAAAGGCATGTAGCTACCACATTTATTCTTAGAGATAAGCAACCATCGCCTGAGCTAGTTTATTTCCATCCTGCTTGTAAGCATCTTTCAGTTCTTTGATATTATTGAAATGAAGATTTATTTCTACTGCAACTTTGTGTTTATGTTTATATTTGTATTTTTCGTGTTCCAGCATATGTCAAAATCATCTGAGGCTTTCACAGATAATAGGGTAGATTTATTAACGTTGATGATCATTTCTATGGGTTTCTAAAATAGAGCAAGGGATTCCTTAATGGATTCCAAGTCTTGTCTGAAACCATTGCAAAACATTACAATATCATCCAGAAAAAGTGAGTGATAAAGAGATTTACTGCCACTACGATGCCCTATAGGTCACCCCGACGTGTAGCATCCAGAATCAATATGCTCAACCCTTTAACTTCTAACATAAATAGGAGAGGAGACAAAGGGAAACCTTGACTTAATCCTATCTGGGCATGAAAAAAATGGGATGTTGAGTCGCTAATCAAAACTGCAAAGGAGACATTATTCATACATACCATAACCTAGTTATTAAAAGGGACATAAAACCCTAAGTGAGTAAGAATCATTCAGATTTCCAGCTGACTCTTTCATAAGCACTTGACAAATCAATTTTTGCATCAATCCCTTTCGACTTCTAGATTTTTATGTTGTGCAAACCTTCTTGTTCCACCCTAATAGATTCATAGATCTAGTGACCCTCTTAGGTATATTCCTATATAGCACAGGTCACAGGTGCATGGCTATGATCTTGGCAACGATTTCATAAATCAAATTTCACATAGAAATAGGCTTGTAATCATCAAAAGATTGGGGATCATCCACTTTTGGGATAAGTGTTATAAAGATTGAATCATGAATTCTCCCATTTTGTCAAGAATCATCAACCACCCACACATGTACAACTCGAAGAATCCACGCACATGGGATGAAATCCTACCCTATGTCCAGCATAGCTACACTAGATCTATCCATAGCTCAACTGGTCATAGCCCCCTTCACATGGGATTAGGATTCCAACCATTATGTCCCATTATTATGGCCATACCATTTGTAGCTAATCAAGGCATATTCAAATCATGTCCAGTCTGAAGATGATAGCGCTAATAACTTCATTGAGTGCATTTAGCACATCCACCAGCAGGTCCATGACATATTGGACAGATCCAATGCTAAGTAGAAGTAGTGTCATGATCAACATCGGGTGCCACATAAGTTCCAGGTGGGCGAAAAAGTTTGGTTACATTTACAAATGGAGTGCCTCATTAGGCTCCACTGCAAGCTTCGCCATCTCCAATATGGGTCGTACACCATCACCAAGGATGTAGGTGACAATGCGTTCGATATCAGCATTCCACTGTTCCTTGGCCTGCACCGACTATTTAATGTGGACGGACTACGACCATACTTTCCCCCATTGTTGGATACATCCGACGTTGCTGAGCAACTGACACCAACAGAGCTCAACCCAAGTTGCATCGAAAAGGCCATAAATGACTAGATCATGAACACACATATAAAGAACACTCGCCAGTAGAGGATCCAGCTATATCGAGTTGTCAAAGCATGCAAACTCCTTCACCAAGGCAAGTGGTTCACCAAGAACCAAGTTCAACAAAAATTTATTCACCTCATGGAGGCTCTGCACGCAATTGGGACCATTTATTCCTAAGGGGGGAGGACTAATCCAAGTGGATATTAGTTGCCACCCACCTATTCCACGTTGACCTCCAGTCGGTTTCATTAGTTTCCCTCTTTATAGCATCATTTACTATCTTTAGCAGTTTTTTGGGTCTTGAACTTCTGAAGTTGTTTTGACCCCATAAACGACATTTTTTTGAGGTCTATAGGTTTACCAAAAATCATGTAGTACCCAAAGATATATTTCCAACGAGGTATCGTACACGCAAAATAGAGATCATGTGACCAAGTTACAACCCTGGGAAGTTGGCTGCCCAGCTAACCCCAACAGGGCCCACAAACTCTTGGCATTCCATATCCTGGGGTTATGGTTTTGGTTGTTTAGGTTTCTCTTTTTCGTTCAATAATAAAAATTCCTTTGAGCCTATTTGTAACATAATTCAAAGGCATGTAGCCACCACATTTATTCTTTGAGATAAGAAACCATCACTTGAGCTAGTTTATTTCCATCCTGCTTGTAAGCATCTTCTAGTTCTTTGATTTTGGCGAAATGGAGATTTATTTCTACTGCATCTTTGTCTTTATGTTTATATTTGTATTTTTTTGTGTTCCAACATATGTCAAGATCATCTGAGGCTTTCACAGATCGAATTAACTGCAAAATTTAAGTCTAAGCCCTCCTCACCTCTCCACTGGGTAGCCCATCGTATAATAGGGTACATTTGTGGACATTGATGATAATTCCTATGGATTTCTAAAATAGAGCGAGGGATTCCGTAATGGATTCCAAGTCCTGTCTCAAGCCATTGCAAAAAATGACAATACCATCCACAAAAATCGAGTGATAAAGAGATTTACTGTCACTGCAATGCCCTATAGGTCATCCCGACGTGTAGCATCTAGAATCAATATGCTCAACCCTTTAACTACTAACATAAATAGGAGAGGAGACAAAGGGAAACCTTGACTTAGTCCTCTCTAGGCATGAAAAAAAGGGGATGTTGAGTCATTAATCAAGGCTACAAAGGAGACATTATTCATATATCCCATAACCTAGTTATTAAACAGGACATCAAACCCCAAGTGAGTAAGAATCATTCAGATTTCCAGCTAACTCTTTAATAAGCATTTGACAAGTTAATTTTTCCAACAATCCCTTTCGACTTCCATATTTCTATGTTGTGCAAACCTTCTTGTTCCACCCCAATAGCTTCATAGATCTAGCAACCCTCTAGAAAACCAAAGTGTTCTTTAGCTACATTCCTGTATAGCACAAGTCATAGGTGCATGGCTATGATCTTGGCAACGATTTCGTAAATGAAATTGCACATAGAAATAGGCATGTAATCATCAAAAGATTGGGGATCATCCACCTTTGGGATAAGTGTTATAAAGGTTGAATTTATTGGATCATGAATTCTCCCATTTTGTCGAGAATCATCAACTACCCACAAAATTTTTTCCCCTATCAACTCAAAAAATCCCAAACATAACTCCACAGTCCAGCCATGCGGCCCATGACTTTTATCCTTCTGCATTCATTTTAGAACTACCAACAAATTTCCTTTTATTACAAACTCCATCAGATTATGATTATCTTCCTCATTCAGAAATATCAGAAAGAACTGCACTATATAGACTATTTCAATAATGGAAGCCTCCTTCGGGGCCTTGAAATTTTTTTGGAAGAAATCCTTTCCTAGGGGTGCAAATTCATCAAATATTTTTTCCTTTTTTCCACCAGGTTCTAGCATTTCCCAAATCGTATTAGCATTTTTTTGACCTTTAGCATAGTTGTGAAATAATTTTGTGTTCTCATCCCAACTTTTAAGACAGACCGCTCAGCTATTCAGCTTCCATTATTCTTCCTTCTTGGCCAAAATATTTCTCTTTGAGGTTTCCAATTGCATGATCCTGTGTTTGGTATTCGTAGAATCATACCATCCACCCTCAAGCGCTTCAAGTATTTCCAATTCTCCTTGAACATATTTAAGTTCTAACTCATATCTAGCCTTCTTCTGGATTTCCCATTAGATGGACACTTTCTTAACCTTATTTAAGTTATTCGCAAATTGCTGAGTAATGGAGACCCTCAAATCCAAATGGAACGTAGACCATGTATCCCTTACCAACTACACATAGCTTTCTTCATTCAGCCTAGAATGATTAAATTTAAAAGGACTTTCAGGATTTTGATTTCCTCCCTTTAATTCTAGTAGAACCAAATGGTGATCAAAATTTCCAACAATTCCAATCCATTTCCAAATCAGGGGAAGAGTGTCAACCATGTTTTCCGCTAGAAGAAATTTATCAAGACACTTCGACACCATCATGTTTCCAGTTCATGTGTTCTTCAAGGTTTAAGTTTAATGAGATTAACATGAATAAGATGATTGTGAGCGAATTTCCTAATAACAAAGTCCACCATCGTGTCCAAGAGGGCTTGAGGATCCCATACTTCTAATGCACAAAATTCATATGTCTTCTATAATGAGATTGTATTTCTTCATGAATGACAACCATTAAATTATTCTTGAAAGGGCCTCTTTCATAACAAGGTCCACAAATATTTACAACAACTAAATCCATGCTCAATTATGTTGAGTAAATGTTTTCTCTAAGGACCATATCAGAGCCCCATATGTTTGAGACCTTAATAAACGTCAAATTGAGACCCGTGGCCGAACCCCCTGATCAAAGCCTCACATCCAAGGAGAAGAAAGACCAACCATGGAACATTTTATTCAACGCTTCAATTATCATATCTCCTGGACCCAATGTTTCCTAAAGAAAAATAATATCAGGGCTAGAGGAAAGGATCAATCTTTGAAGAGCTTTTTTTTTTTTTTTTTTTTTTTTTTTTTTTTTTTTTTTTTCCGAGAACTAACTAATCCCTTGCAACTGAAGGTAATAAAAATCATGTAGTAACCTTCTTAGGGGCATGCACTACTCTAAGTGCCCCATCAAGAGATTATTGATTTCTTATACTATATCTAAAAGGGACTTCAATTATGCCTTTGAAATCTGAGATTTTATACCTTTAGATTTACCAGGGCATAGAATAGCTAGGAGATTACCAATGTGAAAATTCCTAATCCTCAAGGAACCCCTACTGCAGCAAATCCAAATCTACTTAAGCTACTTGATTTTAATATACATTATCAAGTTATTCTTTGAATACTAAAGAAAATTAGTTTTGTAACCTACACTATTTAAAATTTGATTACATGAAACAGAAAACTGAGCAAAGAACAAGATACATAGGACACAGTTATTTTTGGACAAAATAGTCCCCGAAAAAACCCAATGTGGGAAAACCAGTGCAGTAGCTCTGAGGGTTTATTATTGTGTAGGAGAAAATTTTGAGCACAAATCTAGGATGCTCAACTAGCAATACTTTACAGAGAAAATACTGGACAAAAGGCTGGTGAAATAATCTCACCCTGTCACTGGAGAAACAATAATTGATCCTTCAGCTCTAGAGGCTCTATGTCATCCTCTTCTGGCCTCTACGTTAAATTGCATCGACCCTCCTGGGTATTATGTTGCCTCTCTGCTCTGGATCCTCTACTGGCTGAGAAATCGACTTTCTTGCCTCCCAATATCACATCCTAGATTTCAGCAACTGAACTTCAAATTCCCTCAACAAAAACTCGACTTCTCCTCACTGAATCCATTGCCTCTATGTCAGCACTACGTAGGCTAGTGTCAACCCTCCTCTGGACGTCTTTCTATCCCCTCTATTCCTTATACTCTCTGGAAATTCCTACTCCCGGGTTCTCACTACCCCTGTGCTGCAAGATCTCCTCAATCGATTTTCATCCTGAGAAATTCTCATCTCAAAAAATCGATTTCTTCAATCTCTCTATGTGCCTCTAAATGAACCCCAAGCCTCCTTCTTATACTTTTCTTGTTGAGAATTCAACGGCCGAGATTATGTCTCTAATCAATGGCTAATATTAAAACATGACTAGATCTACCTTCTAGATCATTCTCACCCATAACTTTGTTAATACCCATTAATATTCTAATTTTCCTAAGTTTATACTTAGGAACCCCATTAAAAATATTATTTATTTTAATAAAATACAATCTGGGTTCAATTTCACAAAGTGGCTCTTGGTTTCTTTATAAATCATGTCCCTTAGCCTCTCCACCAATTTTCATGGCTAGAGCATAGCTGATGCCACAAAACAATAACACTCCTTCTTAGCGAGGAAAGTGCTCTAGCAACAATGTCCAATGGCATGCTGCTCTGTCTCTGAAGTACCTCATTTCTGCACTGTTGCTGCCACCAACACTATGCTACTGCAGTTACTGCACTACTACCCATGATAATTCCATTTCATCTATTGCATTTTTACTACATCTCCCTCTCAAATGTTGATATGTTATGCTGTTAGAACTGCCACTTCTAACACATGAATGTTAGAATCTGACTACTCTAGTCTCTAACCCTCTTAATCTTCTGCATTGCTCCTAATTTCTGCACTGCTGCCAACCTTGCTCTACACTGATCAATCTCTAGTCTTTGGCTACTGCATCTGTCTCTCCAGACAATCCACTGCATCATCTAACACTAATTCCATCTCGCTATTGCTGAATCTCAGGATCACATAGCAAGGAATTGATCTAAGAGGTGGACTCCTCAAGGATCTTACCCACGTTTATTCCTCCTGACTACAGCTCAATATCGACCCATTCCCCTCCCAGAGATCCATGGGCACTCATGGCAAACTCATCTTTGTCAATCTTTCCTAGAGTAGCCTTAGGATCATGTTTTTCATCCTTATCCTTTTGCTTCAAAGGACATTGGGATGCAAAGTGACCCATCTTGCCACATCTGAAACATTTCACCTTCGAAATGTCCTTCTTCTATTTCTATTTCTATTGTCCCTTTGATGCTAGAGTTTTGTTCTCCTCCTCCTTGGTCTTCGTGCCACTCCCACTGCTACCATTCAGGTTGACCTTAACCAGACCCCTCCTTAATTCTTCTTGCTGAAGGGTTGCCCACATCTCTTCCCATGAAAGTAATCTTTCCCTACACAATATACTTTGAATGAATACTTGCCATTCATTTGAGACTCCATTCAAGGTCATCCTTACCATCGCAATATACTAAGGAGTAGACCCCACTATAGCAAGTTGGTCCTTGGTGTCTTGAAGAAGTTAAATATAGGAATTAACCCCTTCTCCTTTTGCATCAATGTTTGCTGCAACTTTTGTTCTAAGTACATCTTCCGGTGTTTAGAAGAACCTTCATACAATGAAGAAAAATCTTCCCACATTTCACGGGCTGTATATTTTCCTTACAAGTGTGAGACCATATGATCTCGAACTACATCGAGTATGAACCTCTTCGCCTTCCTTGCTTGGCCTTGTACTTGTTCTTCTAATCATTGTCAGCAAGAACAACCACAACACTCTTGACGTAGGCTTTGATATCGTACTCCTCCATAGCAGCTAAGATTTTGCTCTTCGATATGACATAGTTGGAAGCTCCTTCCAACCTGTCCTAATATCTGAGCCCATGTGATGCCATCTCACCCAAACTATTGAATTGACTCCTCTAGCCACTGCTCAGCTGCCCAACATGTGAGAAATTCAAACGTTTTAGCAAAAGGTTGTCTAAGGAGAAAATTCCCCTTCTATGTGTCTTCTCTCTTTTCCGATGGATTTCCACCCCGCTAGAAATAGCTCCCTTCAAGTACTATGATGAGACTCTGTGTCACTCCCTCTGCTTATGAAAACCCATGAACTGGAAATTGTGCCATCTTGTCGACTCTCTCAGAGAGATATTTCCTCAAAATCTCTGCTTCCTGGCAAGGATTGCGCAATCCCATCAAGGGGATTTGAATTTATACCAAATTCAATTATTGGCCTCTCTACTCAGTGTTGGATCCACCCTTCCTATTTCAAAATCAATGCTCTGATACCATGTGAAAATTCCTAATCCTCAAGGAACCCCTACTACAACAAATCTGAATATACTTCACCTACTTGATTGTAATATACATTATCAAGTTATTATCTGAATATTGAAGAAAATTACTTCTACAACCTACACTACATAAAATTTGATTACATGAAATAGAAAACTAAGCAAAGAACAAGATACATAGGACACAATTATTTTTGGACAAATAGTCCCCGGAAAAACCCAATGCGGTAAAACTGGTGCAGTAGCTCACCCTATCACTGGATAAACAATGATTGATCCTTCAGCTTTGGAGGCTTTGTGTCATCCTCTGATGGCATCTGCATCAAACTGTGTCACCCTAGGCAGCTTGTCTATCACCCCTCCTAGGTATTACGCTGCCTCTCTGCTCTATATCCTCTGCTGGCTGAGAAATAAACATTCTTCCCTCCCAATCTCACACCATGGCTTCTGGCAACTGAACTTCGAATTCCCTCAGCAGAAACTTGACTTCTCCTAATTGTTTGCGCTGCACTGCATAGGCCAATAGCAGCCCTCTTCTAGATGTTTTTCTATAATCTCTTTGTCGTGTACTCTCCGGAAATTCGTTCTCTCGGATTGTCACTGCCCCTCTATTGGAAGATCTCCAAAATCAATTTTCCTCTTGAGAACTTCTCACCTCAAAAAATCGATTTCCTCAATCTATCTGTGTGTCTCTAAATGAACCCCAACTCTCCTTTTCTCGTTCAGACTTCAACGACTGAGATTAAGTCTCTAATCAATGGTTTAGATTAAAACATTACTTGATCCACCTTCTAGATCATTCTCACCCATATTTTGATTAATACCCATTAATATTTTAATTTTCCTAAGTTTAGACTTAGGAACCCCATTAAAATATTAATTATTTCAATAAAATACAATCCGAGTGGAATTTCAGCAAACGGTTTATGGGTTCTTTAAAATAATGTTACTTAGCCTCTCAACCAATTTTCATGGCTAGAGCACATTCGATGCTACCAAAAACTAATATCCAAGTCCCCCCACCCTAACAGAAGAATCCCGCTTGGGGATTTTGGGCCTAAGGTTATATTGGGGATTCAAAGTAGGGAGAGAGACAAACTCAGATGAGGAAGGATGAGGGGGATACATAAGGGAGCAGGTCATAATGGTCTTATCAAGAGTACTAAGATGCATTCCCAATGCAGATGAAATATAAGTGGGAAAAACAAGCCTGGAGGGACCAGGCTTCGATATGATAGCAAATGCAACCTCTGAATGAGATATAAAATAAGGAAATGGAAAAACACAAGTACCCACAAAAGTAGAATATTGAGCTTCCTTGATGCTTACCTATTGCACCTCTAGTTCCTCCTCCAACTAATATTTCGCACTTGAACCTGAACCTACCTCATTATCCACAATAATTTCCAGTTGAGCCAAGTCTTTTTCCACTTCCTTCTGCCTGGAATTGGAGCATGAACCAACCACGAGCCAGGATAATTACTTGCACCATTTTCATTGGAGATACATCCCATGTCTTCTTGATCCATGCATATATTTCGTCCGCTCTAAAAGAGTTCCCTTTCACTCGACGTACTAGAATGTGCTCTGATATTTCCATAGATGAGTCGAATTGAATTCCCTCACCAAGTGTTAGATTCCTATCATCAACATTTGGACAAATACACTTCCTTTTATTTTATTTTTATTCCCACCTTATGAACCTCATCATTATTAGTATTTGTGGGCCTATCGACCAATTGTTGATTTGATCCATATTTTGGCTACTCAGATTCTAGCGATTCAAAACCCCTAGTATTGCCTTTTGGGTGGGTGACCAAACCTTCATCAATAGTGGGAGTTCCACCCGGATCAGCTACTCCAAACTCCTAAGGTTGAACCCCTAAAGAGGAGCCACCCAAATCCACTCATTTTTGTACACCGCCACCTAAGTATTCCAACACAACAAGCTCAAGAGGAAGCCCAAACACATGGCCATGGGATATCCCTTCCTTCCATCCTTCCTGAAACACCTCTTTTTGATCATAGATAAGGGAGGCCTATGCCCTGAAATAATTAGCTCAAATATCTACCAAGACCCCACCATCAATGACTTCCACTGAAACAATTAGCTTAGGCCCCTGAGAATGTGACCGAGCCAAATCATCTTTTAAGAAAATCTCATTCAAAGACAAATCCTCACTAGATTTTGGCAAAAAAGCTTCAGCCATCGAAACCCATGGAGATAGAACAAGATTAATGTCATTGAAACTTACCACCCCACTTCAAACAATATCATTCAGCCCTTCAAATAGCTGAAGTTGAGGTACATCTAACACAAGGGTTTATGAGATCTTTGGTGGATCTTGTTCCAGATGACCCAAAAGTGGTACTCCATTATGCACTAGTGCTGGAAACTAGCTATGTTTTCTCACTTCTTGAGCCATCGCCACGCCCTTGACATTCAACCAGTTAGAATCCGCTTGTCACCTATCCAAGGAACCAAAAACCCCATCGAGGGACTACGACGCTAATGTGTCATCCTGATTTGTATGCAATATGCTAGAACGATAATGCATTTTCACCAAATTTTGCTAAGTGGGTTCAAGATGCCAAATAGCCAAAATATCCTTTGGATTAGGGTCTAAATTAATGCGACCATCCATTTTTACTGCAGTAAAACCCCCTCAAATTACCTCATAATATGCTCAAATTGTCTCCTAATATGCTCAAACCCTCAAAAAAACCATCCATTGTTACCTAGAACCGCCTCCACACAGTGTAAGCTAAAAAATCCTAATGGGAAAATGAAAGTGAGAATTCCATGAGGGTAGAAAGTTGTGTGCTCACACATGTGTGTGACATCTTGACAAGCTTTAGAACCAAATAATCTTAGCTCCATCTATGAACCATAAAGTTATTCGTCTTATTTTTATGTTTATATAACATAACAAGATCTATTTTTGCTCAAAATATTATTTTTAATTTAATGTAAAATTTAAATAAAAAATAAAATATTATGTAAAAATTTAAATAGAAAATAAAATAAAATTTAAAACACTACACACTTAATTTCACTAAATCTTCAACAACAATATGAATAACTATAGAGGCCTCAAATTATTTACAAAATATTTTTTTATTAAATACATTTAAAAATATATAATTTACTATTTTTGAATATGTAAATATAATAATTATTTATTATTTTTAAATAATGAACCGTCAAGAGATGACATGCACCCCATACAAATAGTAGATGTCCCCATAGTGACCTATAAAGATGTGAGACTCGACTCAAACAAAGTGCATCCAACAATTATTACAAGAAAGAAAAGTTTTGGATATCAGAAACAAACGGGTTATCTCATGAATGACAACCATTAAATTGTTCTAGAAAGGGGCTCTATCATGGTAAGGTCCATATTCTGTTGAGTAAATTTTTTCTCTAGGGAACATATTAGAGCCCCATATGTTGGAGACCTTAATAAACGCCAAATTGAGACCCATGGCCAAACCCCCTGATCAAACCCTTTCATCCAAGGAGAAAAAATACTAGGCAGGGAACATTTTATTCAATGCTTCAATAATCATATCTCCTAGACACAATGTTTCCTAAAGAAAAATAATTTCAAGACTAGAGGAAAGGATCAAACTTTGAAGGGTTGGTTTTTTTTTTTTTTGGGGAACTAGCTAATCCCCTGCAATTGAAGGTAATAACAATCATGTAGTAACCTTCGCAAGGGCGTGCACTACTTTAAGCACCCCATCAAGAGACTATTGCTTGACTTCTGCTATATCTAAAAGGGCCTTCAATTATGCCGTTGAAATTTGAGATTTTCTACCTCTATATTTACTAGGGCCAAGAATAGGTACGAGATTGCCAAGTCCCCCCACCCCAACAGAAGAATAACACTTGGGGAGTCTGGGCCTAAGGTTATAGTGGGGATCCACAGTAGGGAGAGACACAAGCTCAGACGAGGAAGGATGAGGGGAATACATATGGGAGGAGGTCATAATGGTATTGTCAAGAGTCCTAGATGCATTCCCAATGCAGATGAAATACAAGAGGAAAAAACAAGCTTGGAGGGACTAGGCTTTGATATCATAGCAAATGCAACCTCCGAATGAGATATAGAACAGGGAAAGGGAGAAACACAAGTACCTGTGAGAGGAGAAGATTGAGCTTCCTTGATGCTTGCCTCTTGCACCTCTAGTTTCTCCTCCCACTGATCTTTCACCCCTAACCTTGAACCCGCCTCATTATCCACAAGAATTTCCAGTTGAGCCAAGTCTTGTTCCACCGCCTTCTGACTAAAATTGGAGCATGAACCAACCAGGAGCCAAGATAATTACTTCGATGATTTCCGCTGAAGATACGTCCCATGTCTTCTTGATCCATGCATATATTTCGCTCACTCTGAAAGAGTTCCCTTTCACTCGGTGTACTAGAATGTGCCTTGATACTTCCAGAGCTGAGTTGAATTGAATGTCCTGACCAAGTGGTAGGTTCCTATCATTTACCTTTGGACAAATACACTTTTGTTTCTTTTGTTTTATTCCCATCTTATGAACCTCATCATTATTAGTCTCTATGGCCCTATCGACCAATTGTTGATTCGAGCCATATTCTGGCTACTCAAATTCTAGGGATTCAGAACCCCTAGTATCACCTTCTCGGTGGGTGGCCAAACCTTCATCAACTGTGGGAGTTCCACCCGCATTAGCTACTCCAAACTCTTGAGGTTGAACCCCCAAAGAGGCGTCATCCAAATCCACTCATTTTTGCACACTCCCACCTAAGAATTCCAACACAACTAGCTCAGGAGGAAGCCCCAACACACTGTCATGGGATATACTTTCCTTCCATCCTTCCTGAAACACCTCAATTTAATCAGAAATAAGGGGGCCCTATGCCCTGAAATTATCAGCTTGAATATTTTCAAGACCCCACCATCAATGACTCCCACTGAAAAAATTAGCTCAGGCCCCTGAGAATGTGACAAGGCCAAATCATCTTGTAAGAAAATCTCATTCAAGAATTTATAGTGAAGAAGAAGAAGAAGAAGAAGATAACGATGAGACTACTGAAGAAGATGATATGGAACAGAGAAATGAGGAAAATATAGTGCTACACATTGATATGGAGCAGAAAAATGAGGAAAATACGGTGCTAGACATTGATATGGAGCAGAAAAATGAGGAAAATACAGCGCTAGACATTGATATGGAGCAAACAAATGAGGAAAATACAGTGCATAGCTTGTCTAGCAGTAGTTGTCATGAGCTAGGTCAATTTAAACATTTTGATAGTATAAGTGATGCTATGTATCACTTTTATCGGAATGAAACAAGATAGGTACATGCTTTTCTCATTCCGTTTAGTGATTTTTTGGGGGTCATGATTGAAACTTTTGAACATCTTCGTGTAGCCTATCAATAAGCGGAAATGGATGAAGAAAGTTCAACATGAATGGAACAATCTTGAAAAAAACTTACCAGGTAACTGATCCTAAGCCATGCAGGCCTATTTTCCACTGGTTTATTAAATGAGTTCATGATATTTGAACATTCACTAATAACGTATGCATTAAAGTCACAAATTTCATCAACGGTTGGATTCTTACTTGGCAAATACAAGTGTGGTTATTTCTTTCAAAGGCTTGATGTGGAATTCAAGAGCTATGTACTGTAGCAGAAGTTGTGATTGCATCTTCCAACTTGGTGCAATGTTCTTAGATTATCCAATAAACTATCTATTAAATATTAATATTCATGAAAATTAATAATGGGTAAAGTTTTCATATTGTAGGAGGACATGCAACACCTTTTGTATCCATTAGGTCATTAAAAACCATCTTTTGTAATTATATGTTTTGAGTAAAATATTTTGTAACTTTCGAGTATATAATATAATATTATTTGCAATTTGAATTTGAATTTATTAATATTTTTGTTAATTTACTATTGGTCAAATTGGGCGATCCTTTACTATTGCGCTACTAAGTCATTTTTCAGTACCTACAAGAATACTATTTTTCTCTGTTTTAGTCACCATGTTCAAGCGGAGTTTCTAAACAATTGGAAGCGAATTCTTGAAAACCAAAACAGGTTTTTTTTTGTAGGAATTAACCAATTTCCAAAAACCTCTCATTTAAACCTAGCTATCATGGTTGGTGGATATGAAGGAATCTTTGCCACCCTTCTTTCAAGATTTAAATACTTAATGGTTTTGTTTTAGTCATTAACTTTGGGCATGATTTTCGATAAGGTGGTGATAAATTTCAAAAAACAAAAAGAGGTTTTTGTTGGGTACAAGTTTCTTTACAAAAACCTCTTTCATTTTTGCAACATGTATCATGGTTTGGAAGATTTGAATGCATATTTGAATCCTTTTTTTTTTTTTTTTTTTTTTTTTTCAGAAACTTGCCACATTTAATTTTTTCTATTTTTAGAAAAATTCCTAGTCAGCTTTCAGTTGGAGAGTCATCTTATCAATTCAACTTAAAAACAAACTAAAGATGGATGAGGAAGACCACCACTAATGAAAATGGTTCGCAAGTTATCTAACACAGTCTATCGAGTGTGAATTCAAATGAACTTATGTCGAGCATTTATAAAATTGGTCAACATGGGCTAGTAAGAGAGACCCACTATCAATAGCGATGAAGCCTTCCACTAAGGATGAAAAGCTCCAAGGTACTAGATTGTTTCTATATATACACCCTAAATAAGGTGTTGGAAATCATGGGAAGCGATCCATCAAAAGAGGCCCTTGAAGTACCCCCCAATCATTCAACATGAAATTGACACTAGGACTTCCCTTAAACATATAATAACATGACACAAGTATGAACTTGACAACTTGGACTGAAGAATACCAAACAAACATAGTGCTAACATAAGAGTCATCACCACAACCTAGGGACTAGAAGGGTAACCAATAGGGTGAGATATTGACTCAATAATAGAGTGACTATGCTAATGATGTGGTTCTAAAGCCACGAAAAGACAAAATGTAAGAGTATGACCCAAACGAGTGCCATGTTCAAGGGAGTCACATCTACCATGATAAAACAAAGAGAAATAGGCTCTTCCACCCTTTTCCCTTTTTGTATAGATGATCCCCTTCAAAGCTTAATGCATGTGAAAGAGAATACAAGTGAGCTTGATAGTGTCTTTTTAATTCAATTTTGATAAGATTGAAAAATAGTTAAAAGAATACTCAAATCAGTGTCTTTTTCATGAGTTTTATAGTGAGGTCGAAAAAGAGATAAAAGTACACTTGTGTCTTTCTTGTGGTTTAATGAACATGAGAATAGGGAAGAGCTTGCTCGCCGAATTTACTCTTGACTAACTAGTAGGAAAGAATGGAAAGAATTTGACATCTTCAAGTGATTTAATGAGCATGAAAAGAGTGCAAAATAAGCTCGGGATTTTCATTGTTTAATGAGCGTGAAAATAAGACCAAAATAAAGCTAATTCCAGATAGACAAGCAGTATCATTGTATGGATTTAGTTCCTATGCTAACAAAATTTACCTAAGAAAAGCAAGAGAAAATGGCAAAGTGTATGGACATGGAAATCTACTCAATGCAATGAACTCTCTGAAAGGGTGACACGGGTTGCAAGATGGAGGTAAGGTTAATGTGAAGGAAAGAGATCGAGCATGGCTACAAAGGTTGGAAGTGTGATGAAGGCAAGCAATGTTACGATAAAATCTAGCAAAACATTGAATCCCATAGGCATTGGTGACCAAAAATCAACAATAAAAAGAGTGGCGATCCCCCTATAAGGGTAATAGATGGCCAAAAATAAAAGACAAAGAGAGGCATGACGCTCAAGTTTGATGTCATGGTCGGATCTAAAGAGGATTCATATACCTACAAATGAACGTAGCATGGGCACCAAGGAAGAAATCGAGTGCTAATCTAGGGCACCCATGAAGGGTAAATTTTACCACACAAATTACGACATGCAAAAAGGCATGGTTAATGTTGCAACCTGATAGGGTTAGACCTAAGGCACATTGAAACAATATGGGAAAGATCAAAAAATGTAGTGGCAATATAAATGTGAATCCTAACCCAAATCCTATTTTTAAAAGTATACTTCAGGTCATAATGAAACGTGATACAAAATTCATGTTCTTTTCCAATAGAGAACCAAAAACTCCTTACATAATCATTAGTAGCATGATAATATAGTGAAAATACATTAAAAATACCCCCAAGAATGAAATACCGAACAAAATTACATTAAAAATACCCCTAAGAATGAATTTGAATATATTAATATTTTTGTATATTTACAATAAATGTACATTACAATGTTTTCCCTCTTGGGGAAAAGTTTACATTGGTTAAATTGGGCAATCCTTTAAAGATTGTGTTAAGGAACATATAGATGACACCAACCACAACTGCATCACTAAATCTTTCATTGTTGAACATTTATTTTAGCTCTAATGATTCCTATTTTTACAAACAAACTAAAATCTTGGCCTTAGCTCTTTGTTACACCTCTTCCATTATCCTTGATCTGAATATGTGAACTTGAAGATTTTTAACAATTTGCAAGTGAAACTTATGTGTTGTGAGTAGAGGATCAATTTACTAAACACATAAAAAAAGTGAATTTAACCATAATTTATAGCCAAACAAAGACAAAATAAGCATATATGAAACGCATAACACAAAACATGATAAGAGAGTTCACCCCTCTCCTGGGCTACATCTCCTGGTCCAACTTATAATGCAGGGCCTCTTTCATTAAGTGCTAAAAAATGTGATTGCATCCACCAACCTAGTGCAATGTTCTTAGATGATTGAATATATGTGATTGCATCCATCCAAATAGTGAGCCATACTAATTCTTGTACTATTTTATAAATTCAATTTAATTTGTTTTATGGGAAATTGTTTTAGAAGTTGGTGATACTTATTCTTGTACTATTTTATAAATCCAATTTAATTTGCTTTTCTTGTAATTGTTTTAGAAGTTGGTTTGTTTTTCTGGTAATTGTTCTAAAAGTTGGTGATTTTTATTACAAATATAGTATAATATAATATATGTTTTTTCAAACTATATATTAAATATGAATATTTATGAAAATTAAATTTATGGTTAGTAATTCGTAATTAAAAATAATATGTAATTGTTCTAGTAGGTCATTAAAGGTTACGTGTAATTATTTTTGGTAATATTTATAATTAGTAAGATTTATAAATGCTTTATATGTTTTGAGTACAATGTTTTGTAACTTTTAAGTATATAGTATAACAATATTTGCAATTTGAATTTGAATTTATTAATATTTTTGTTTATTTACTATTGGTCAAATTGGGCCATCTTTTATAGATTGTGTCAAGGAACATATAAATGACACCAACCACAATTGCATCACTAAATCTTTGAACATTTATTTTAGCTCTAATCGTTTAACTTTTTACAATCAAACTAAAATCTTGGTCTTAGCTCCCTGTTACACCTCTTGCATTATCCTTTTAGCAATTGAAATCTAAAAGCACCACGATAAATTCAATCGAGAAGATGGCTATAGACCTAACTAGTCCTTAAGCCCCTTATTCATCATCCTAACCATAAGCCTTGGCCTTGTTGATCCTTTATACCTCCTCTCTATTGATCCATTTACTATCAAGTTTTTAAACGAACAAAAATTAACCTAACATGATGCAAAATTTATGTATTTTGAAACATAGATGATGTGAATAAGATGC
The DNA here is from genome assembly GCA_031772625.1 of Pinus tabuliformis. Classification (NCBI taxonomy): domain Eukaryota; kingdom Viridiplantae; phylum Streptophyta; class Pinopsida; order Pinales; family Pinaceae; genus Pinus; species Pinus tabuliformis. The sequence goes on from CM062807.1 coordinate 140,652,893, forward strand.
GAACCTTTTATATTTTGATACACTTAATATGCCATTATGATGTAATATTCAATACACACAAAGAAAGTAATGATGTTGTTAGCACTATTTTTAACATTTTCAAAAGTTAATAAATCCTTTGAAAAAAGTAATGTCTAGCTTAGTTCAGTTACTTTTGAAGTCTGAGGTGAAAGTCATTTTAAAACAACTTTAAATTAGTTTGGGTTACAAGTCAATAAGTTTTATGGATATAGAGATATTCTAAGATTTTGTACAAATTATTGACCAAACCAAATGTTAAAGATAATCCAATCTAAGTTTCATTTCTAAAGGCTATATAATTTTCATTTCGTAGGGGTGCGATGAAATCATTTTTCAACGCCTACAGGTCCACTACGAAATCATTTTTCATTGCCTACAACAACACTATTTTTCTCTGTTTTAGTCACTGTGTTCAAGGAGAGTTTCCAAATAGTTGGAAACGAATTCATGAAAACCAAAAGAGGTTTTTTGCAGGAATGGACCAATTTTTGAAAACCTCTCATTTAAACCTAGCTATCATGGTTGGTGGATATGAAGGAATCTTTGCAACCCTTCGTCGAAGATTTAAATATTTAACGATTTTTTCGTTTTAGTCATTAAATTTGGGCATGATTTTCTATAAGGTGGTGATGAATTTCAAAAACCAAAAGAGGTTTTTGTTGGGACCAACTTGATTTACAAAAACCTCTTTCAGTTTTGCAACATGTATCATGTTTTGGAAGAATTGAATACATATTTGAATCCCTTTTTTTTTTCTTCAGAAATTTGCCACATTTAATTTTTTCTATTTTTAGAAAAATGGCTAGTCAACTTTCAGTTGGAGAGCCATCTTAACTTGACAACAAACTAAGATGGATGAGGAGGCTTTTAGATCCATTTATTTTGCATCTTGATATTTGTTTGATATTTTATCATATTTTGTAATTTTAATTTCCCCAAACTTTGTGGACCTAAGCTTGATATGTTATTATATATAATACATGTAAAAGGAGGTCCACGAGTTAGATTTTAATGAAAAGTTAGCTATTGTCTGTGTGTTTTTTCATGGGAGATAAGTGCAAATGTTTTTATTTTTTTTTAAGTTTCAAATGGGATATCATTTTTTCATGGAAAAGTAGGGGAAAGAAGGGTTGATGGAAGGAAAAACAGAGTTTTGAATAGGGAAGTGGACTTTAAGAAGGGGGAATGAGAGGGTGGTGTCTCTAAGAACTCGAATACACTACGATTACGGTATGGACATGGGTTAGGAGGGAAATGGAACTTATCTATTTTGTATAGGGTTTCTTTGCACTAGAAAGCTAGATAGGCGATTTCTAGTTGACAGGTTGGTGTATATAGTTGGGTGGTCACAGGAGGAACACTGCAATTGAGCCACCATAACAACATTGGGATATTCAATCAGGTGGTCATAGGAGGAACATTGCTCCGAGCCACCGTAACCAAGTTTTTTTCTTGTTAAATTATATGAATTTCTTATGAATCAAATTGTGCTCATTTAAAATGTGTTTGTTAAATTTATGCTATTAAACATAGTAATCATAAGTATGTTGTGAATGAAAAATAAAAAGTAAGTATGCAACTAAAATAAGCAAAAAATGTTTTTTTTACCAAGTTTTTTTTACAAGATTGAGACCCATAGAAGGGGATCTCAAATGTGGTATCTAAACAAGCTTCAAAATGTTGGGCTTAAAAATCCAGCTACACCTTTAAAAGGTTATATTATTTTTTTATTGCATTAAAGGGGTGGGTAAATGACTTAACCACCTAAGGTATTAATTGGGGCAAGGGGTGCAATGGGGTAGGTGCAAGAGGTAAGGTGTTAGTGGCTAGAGGATCATGAATGAGAATTAGGTTCCACTAATTAGGGTGGTGGGTGGGGGATGGGAAACCATTTTGGCATCGAAAAGTGGGGGGAAGGAAGCGGGGCATCGAGACTGTGTTGTCTCTAAGAACTTGAACACACTATGACTATGGTCTAGACGTGGGCTAGGAGGGCAAGGGAACCTATGGAATTTCTCTACACCAGGAAGCTAGATAGGAGGTTTCTAGTTAGAAGGGTGGCATATTCAGTCAGGTGGTCCTGGAGGAACACTGCAACCAAACCACTGTAACCACTTTTATTTCTTGTTACTTTTTATTGTTAAATTATATGAATTTCTCATGAATCAAATTGTGTTCACTTAAAATATGTTGTTAAATGTATGCTATTAAACATAGTAATGATAAATATGTTGCGAATGAAAAAGAAAAACAAAGTATGAAAGTGAGGTTCAAAATATTGGGCCTAAAAATCCACCTACACACCTATGCACGAGTACGTCAACCAAAAAATTTCTTCCTACTTGCAAAAAAATGGGGATAAAAAGAAAACCCTAGGTCATAATGGAGACATTTAGAAAGTATATCACAAGAATTGTAAGGAAAATAGACAACTATTTTGTTGGGATAAAAAAAGTTAATAAACCATTATCCAAATGTATGAAGGAAGCAACAACCAAAAATCACTGAATACCTGGTAAGAGCTAGACTTAAGATAACAAATATGACTAAAAGTACAAGCCTTCTATTAGATAGAATTTCATCAACAATGTATCAATACTCTTAACCCATAGGCCCACCCAAGACATATGGAAAATGGTGTTTGTGATGGTGGCTACTTAAACTAGAAAACTCACAATACAAATATGCAAAACAAAAGTAAGGAGAATCAGATGCACCTTATCATGGAGGGTGGCTATTCAACAATTGCAGTGACTGAATTCCTTGAGATTTTGGCTCTGTGAATCTTCTTACCTACGACTGACACACAAATAACAACCTCTGATTCTATGTTCCTGCAAACTAAAGTTAGCATTAACATTATGAAAACCCAAATACAAACACAAATAATATCAATTAATATTATGTTGGTAGGGGGGGAAGTATATGCCTTCATTATACCAATGGTGTTAACAATAGTCGCTCCCTTCATAGTCCCTAGTCGTATATTCTCCTCTTACCATATCTCACTGTCAAGGTACACAATACTGTACAGCTTATTGCAAGGAGAATTCAGGTCCTCATTCTCACAACATTACATTACATAAATTGTTCTCCCTTTGTTCCATGGAAAGTAATGCTTATATAGATGGGTTTGAAGTAGTGATCAAATGCATATAGACACTTGTTTGACCCTATTTGATATGGTGTTTTCATCCTTATCTTCTAGAACTAATCAATTTTGACCTTTTCTACCCTTATCCATTTTCTCTACCAACCCTATCTGCTTCAACTCTCTTTTGTTGTGTAACTAAAGCATTGCAAATGTCCCTACAAGTGTTCTAGGTTGTTGAAGAGGAAAACCACTAGTAAACCCAAGGGGGTGTCACTTTGAGTTATCATAAACCTTGATTGTGACATTTTGAGTTGTAATATATGCCCCCTAATGTATGAGATTAGAAGAGAAGTTGATGGTTGAAATACATTACAATAGTCTCAATGGGTATGATAGATGGAGGGAGCCAAGGACGTGGAACCTGTAAAAGACTACAAAATTCATAGACAAATACAAATAATATATATCCCCAAGGTAGGTATACACATTCTCGGTACTAAAAGAATAGATATTGGTCACCCACAAAACATACTACAAACTCATGTCATCGAGGACTGATCATGATACAATGTAGATCATTGTCATAGTAAATATTAGTAGGGCTAAAGATACTAATGTCAGTGCCCAAATGATGGCCCTCAAAGTATATAATGCATTCTCCAACATAGCTTGGGGGAGGCAATGTGCTTGAGTGAGATAGCCCTATGCCCCAAGGTCTTTGGCTCATCCCAATTGTATGAATCACTACATGCAAATGAATGAGATGATGTCGAGCATGTGGGGAGACTATCTAGTTACCAATTGGTAAGGGATCCCTTTAACATACATGAGGAAGACCACCACTAATGAAAATGGTTCCAATTTATCTAACATAATCTATCAAGTGTGAATTCAAATGAACTAATGTCGAGCACTTATAAAATTGGTTAACATGGGCCGGTAAGGGAAACCCACTATCAATAGCGATGAAGCCTTCCAATGAAGATGAAAAGCTCCAAGGTACTAGATTGTTTCTATATATACACCCTAAATAAGGTGTTGGCAATGATTGGAAGAGATCCATCGAAGGAGGCTCTTGATGTACCCCCCATCATTCAACATGAAACTGACACCAGGATGAGGTCACTTATAGTAGAAAATGAAGAAATGATGCGCAAATGATATATGGATGAACAACGAAAAAGGTAGGACAATATTGCAAATGGCCAACTCTAACTAAGACTTCCCTTAAACATATAACAACATGACACAAGTGTTTACTTAACAACTTGGACTGAATAATACCATACAAACACAGTGCTGACATAAGAGGCATCACCATAGCCTAGGGACTACAAGCGTAACCAATAGGGTGAGATATTGACTCAATAATAGAGTGACTATGCTAATGATGTGGTTCTAAAGCCAGGAAAAGAAAAAATGTAAGAGTATGGCTCAAACAAGTGCCATGTTCAAGGGAGTCACAACAACCATGATAAAATGAAGAGAAATAGGCTCTTCCACCCTTTTCCTTTTTGTATAGATGATCCTCTTCAAATTTTAATGCACGTGAAAGAGAATATAAGTGACCTTGATAGTGTCTTTTTAATTTAGTCTTGATGAGATTGAAAAATAGTTAAAAGAATACTCAAATCAATGTCTTTTTCATGAGTTTTATAGTGAGGTCAAAAAAAGGATAAAAGTACACTCATGTCTTTCTTGTGGTTTAACGAACATGAGAATAGGGAAGAGCTTGCTCACCAACTTTACTCTTGACTAACAAGTAGGAAATAATGGAAAGAATTTGACAACTTCAAGTGATTTAATGAGCATGAAAAGAGTGCAAAAGAAGCTCAGGATTTTCATTGTTTAATGAGTGTGAAAAGAAGACCAAAATAAAGCTAATTCCAGATAGACAAGTGATATCATTGTATGGATTTAGTTCCTATGCTAACAATATTTACCTACGAAAAGCAAGAGAAAATGGCAAAGTGTATGGATATGGAAATCTACTCATTGCATTGATCTCTCTGAAAGGGTGAGAGAGGTTGCAAGATGGAGGTAAGGTTAATGTGAAGGAAAGAGATCGAGCATGGCTACAAAGGTGGGAAGTGTGATGAAGTCAAGAAATGTTATGGTAAAATCTATCAAGACATTGAATATCATAGGCATAGGTGACCAAAAATTAAAAATTAAAAGAGTGGGGATCCCCTTGTAAGGGTTATAGATGGCTAGAAATAAAAGACAAAGAGAGGCATGAGGCTCAACTTTGATTTCATGGTGGGCTCTAAAGAGGACCCGCAGACCTACAAATGAATGTATCATGGGCATCGAGGTAGAAATCAAGTGCTAATCTTGGGCACCCATGAAGGGTAGGTTTTACCACACAAATCACGACGTGCAAAAAGGCATGGTTAATGTTGCAACCTGATAGGGTAAGACCTAAGGCACATTGAAACGATATGGGAAAGATAAAAAATGTAGTGGAAATATTGATGTGAATCCTAACCCAAATGTTATTTTGAAAAGTATAGCTCAAGTCATAATGAAATGTGATATAAACTTCATGTTCTTTTCCAATAGAGAACCAAAAAATCCTTACATAATCATTAGTAGCATGATAATATAGTGAAAATACATTAAAAATACCCCCAAGAATGAAATATAGAACAAAAATACATTAAAAATACCCCCAAGAATGAATTTGAATATATTAATATTTTTGTATATTTACAATAAATGTATATTACAATGTTTTTCCTTTTGTGGAAAAGTTTACATTGGTTAAATTGGGCAATCCTTTAAAGATTGTGTCATGGAACATATATAGATGACACCAACCACAACTGCATCACTAAATCTTTCATTGTTGAACATTTATTTTAGCTCTAATCATTTAATTTTTTACAAACAAACTAAAATCTTGGGCATAGCTCTTTGTTACACCTCTTGCATTATCCTTGATCTGAATATGTAAACTTGAAGATTTTTAACAATTTGCAAGTGAAAATTATGTGTTTTGGGTAGAGGATCAATTTACTAAACACATTAAACAAGTGAATTTAAAGAAAATTTACAGCCAAACAGAGACAAAATAAGCATATCTGAAACACAACCCAAAACATGATAAAAGAGTTCACCCCTCTCCTGGGCTACATCTCCTGGTCCAGCTTCCAATGCAGGGCCTCTTTCATTAAGTGATCATAAGTGTGTTTACATGATTTTACATTATTCAAACAACAAAAATTATGTCTTCAATGGATTTAGCACTATCAAAAACCCCCATCTGGGTTCTTTCTGCACCTCATTTCACCAAAACTTGAGTAAGTTATGCCTGTTACAAGTTTTTCCTAAGTTATATGGCTAGTCGTCCTATAATTCGATCCATATCTAGCTTGAGCGCCCCAAACCCGGGAACGGTGCACAAACCTGGCCTACAATCCTACCCGATGGGCAAAATTGTAGGACCGTTAATCTGCACATTAAGCCCCTAGTTCCAAAAAACTTGGTCACGTTGGCGCATACGACCACATTGGGGGTCGAGATTCTAGGGCCTAACTCAGCCAACTTTTTAAGCACCTCTAATAAGGCCACACTCCCAGTCACATTAGGTCTCAGTGACCTAGAACTAGCCCCCTTATCTCCTTCATGCCTATGGTCCTGTGGCTATCATGTGCCTTGGGGGTTGGCTCCCTCCTCTTTTTCGTGTGCCTAAGGTTATGGGTTGGCATGTGACCTTGAGGCTAGCCCCTTCAACTTTATCGCCATGGTTCTTTGCATTGGGATTTGACTGTGTTGTTTGTGGGGTGTTGTGGTCATGGGTCGGGTTAAGGCCTAGCCCCTTAGCCCCTCCACCTGCAGTCGTATGGGCGCTGGGGTGGCCAGGGGCTAGGGCTTAGCCTAGCCCCCTCTCCCATATGTGCTACCATTAAACTTTAAATAACACCCATCCACCATATTTATTAAGAAACACTTGTGGCGCAGTGGTAGAGCTCTGCGGTGCCACTCCAAAGGTTTGTTGTTTGAATCCCATGGAGGCTCGATCTAGCTATAAATCATTTTTTTTAAATAAGAGGAGGCCACATGGTAGCCACCGATTAGCCCACATCGCTCTCCCTCAACCAACCAATGAACCATTAAAAAACCACCATACATGAACCAATAAGAACGAGACAAGTGTCATCCATCCATAGGTCCTCATAAACACAGTCAACTACCCAATCAACATACAAATTGCTTATTGGGTGTACCCGCAACTTCAACTTTTAAAATTTTAGTTGTTTGGCAAATCGATGAGAACATGATATCGAGAGAATATGGTATCGGTTTTGAGTGAAACGAGTTGCGTTGGATTCAGATCGTCGAAATATATATAGTATTTCAAGTTTCAAGCTCTCTCGCACACTTGATTTTTGAGCACTAAATTGATCCCCTGGATAACTCCTCCCCATTGGAATCTCTTGGACCTCCAAAATTTCATTTTTAGTCAACAATTAGATGAGGGTAAAGTTCCCTCACCCCTCCAACCTCAATCTAATTAGCTTTGCTTGGATTTGTCTCTTTGAACTTTTCATGAAAGTACGTCACTTTCCCTTATTTTGGAGTCCTTATATTGTTGTCAAAGATGACATCTTTTTACAATTTTCCAAGATATACAGAGAAAAAAAAAAAAAAAAACTTTCCGTTGAAGGAATATGAACATTCCATCCTCGGTCTTCAATCAATGGAAACTTAACAATTTTAAGTTCCTTTCACCTTGAACATTGTCATGATAATGATGCTTAGCATGTCTAGCCTTGCACTTGGGTTGACTCTTTACCAAATGTGATTGCCATCACCATGCACCATCCTTCTTCAAAGTCAAGATATTATGAAACCCACAAGAAGATGTTTTGGTACCAATGTTGTCATTGTCAAATAACCTTTCCATTTTATTTTTTACCTCTGCATGCTTTAACATTGGCTTCTTGTTCATACTAATGTTCAACAATGAAGCATCCTGCTGCAATTGCACTTCATTTTCTTTACCCCTTTTAGGAGGCAACTCGTTAGAATCTTGAAATGTCTTGTCACATGAATTAGAAACCTCAATGAAATTAGATTTCAAATTTGATTCATATCCTTGAAAGGCTTTAGGTTATTCAACAACTTTGTTCTTGAACATTAACAATGCAAAATTCTAACTAACATTCACAATCCTCTTCATTTGTCTAGCATTCATAAGAGATAAACTCAATTTCTTGTTATGTGATCTAACAATGTACTCAATCCTATTCTTGAACAAATGATATGTGTTCTCATGGCAATGAAAAATAGCTCTCTTATCATAAAGATGGAATTCCCATAACAATACCACATATAAAAAGCAGAACTACATCAAGTTCAACCTTATCAAGAAAGTTTACAGTGATTGCACATCTAAGTGCATTTCTTTGTCACCTGCAATTTTTTATTCTCACATACCCAACCTAAAGTATAAGGTTTAGGATGAGGAATGGTTTCTAAATTCAACTTCTTGACAACATCTTCTGAGATAAGATTTTCTCCTGAACCACATCAAAAAATGTATCTATCTTGGTCTGTTTTGAAATGACTCTAACGTGGAAAATCTCTATTCTTCTTTTTTCATATTGAGTGTCATTGAGACAATTTGAAGAACTAGTACTTGAAATGTCCTTACATTTCAAACCCGTGGTTATGATCTTTGTTTATCTTGAAGAATCTAGGGCTAATGTAATTAATGAGATTCTTCTTATCATGATAACTAGTTGTGAGGTGTTTTTCAATTTTCTTCTTATTCCGATATTCACTTATTATTATTAGAGTGTGTCTACTTTAGTTCATCAAATAGCTACCAAAACAAAGAGACAAGAACACAAGATGTTGGCATTCTGCCAAGGCCAAAAACTCTCCCTCTTGGAGAGGAAAACCCACACAAAATTCTTCTTATAGAGATTCCAATTGACAAATACCAAGACCATGACCCTTGAACTACTATGCCACTCAAGACCAAGACATCAATCCTCTTCTTCATTGATGTTGAGACCATCGTCATTGTTGCTTCATCATTGTTTCACTTAGATCATTGCAGCTTTCTCTTCGAATTCATCTCTACAACATCATTATTATTGTTACATCATTATTGCACCTTGCTACATTACCACCAAGATCTTTGTTTCCTAGACCATGATTGTGACTAGGATCATGATTGTATCTAGAAGATATGCTGAGACTATATGATGACTGAGATCCTATTTTTCATGAATACTCTAAGTCTGTAAGACAATGATCACTATGACTATGTTTATAATATATATGTTGAGACATAGTATTGATATCTTTCTTATACTTATGCCAAGACTATGACATATTATATACCTCTGTAATACCCATCTGAGAACCTTAGAGTCCTTCTCCAACCAAAATATTGTAACTTTGTTTTCATTCGAGTTTCCTATACTATGTTACTTGTCTGAGATTTCAAGGAGGTATCTAAATTTATCACTGTAAGTATCACTAAGATTCGATCCTCCTACACTTCCTGTACCCATCCGAAGTTGCAGACTAGTCCGAGATTTCTGTTTGTACTTTATGCGAAGTTCAGTGGGGAAATGAGTGTGAAATGTTGTGTCACTTCATTTGAGCCGACATGACTAATATTTATGTCATTTTTTTGTTGACTTGACTATTCTTTTCATCGTTTAGCTTGATAAGTTATTCAAGAGGATTATACTTGTCTTGGAGGGATGATCTAGACTCGAGGTTGATTCATATACATTACATAGAGCATGACATTGACTCTTTGACATCCTAATGCTCTTAATGGGAGCCATCTATAAAATAAACCTCTTGCTGATGGAACCATTGCAATAAGGCATAATTAATAAACTTAATTTTCTTGTTTACAAAAATCAATGTCATGAAGATCAAACTTGGTTACACTTTCTTCAACACTCCCTCTTAACAAGGAAGGTATTCATGATGGTACTTGGTTATTCTCAATATGAAGAATTTCTCATAAGAAGAATCAGATTGGTAACCCATCTGTATATCATCATAGTAACAAACATTATTTCCACAACAAGGCTTTGACTGACAACTCTATCTCTCATTAGATCAGAGCATAATGTTGGCAAGACCAATGACTATAGACACCTTCATCATTGTCTCTCAAGGTACATAACCACCTGGGTTTTCACTCAATATGACCTTCTTGGACTATTCTTATCTTGGGTTCCCAACCATCAAAAGAATATCGATCCTCTTGCGTACTCTAGTCTTGGATGCCCTACACATCCTCAAAGAGAATTAGATGCTAGATGATTACCCAATTCTCCATTATTTCTTCCAAAGTGAAGACATGAATGTTGTGTCTATCTCTCCCTCTCAACTAGGGAGGATATCATGTGTCCTCATTTCTCTTCATGGCCTTCACCTATACTTATGGTCGTTAGTCTTGGTCTAGTGCATGACACATGAAATAGAAAAACACAACTATCACTCCTTTTTAATCAGCGGTGATCCAATGCAAGCTCCCTCTTGATGAGGGACTTGTCAAAACACCCTCTTAACTAGGTACTCTTCTATGCATCAATAACTTCCTTCGTGGTGTAGGAATTTACAGGGTAAGTTCCTTAGACAGAACACCAAAGGACACCGCTCACAAACAGATCACAAATCAATACACCAGTATTGTTGACATGGTTAAAACCATCAAATAGGGAAACAATCCACGGCCTGAGCCAACGCGTCCACTTCAGGCAATTTATTAATAAAAGAATGAAAATTTACATAAGGTTCTCTCATGATCGGTTACCCTACAAATGACCCTCCATGCTTTTTAAATAGAGATCATGGACCAATTGGGTGTTAAGCCACGGATCAAGTGTCGGTAATACCGAGGAGAGAATGAACCATTGGATCACTACATATCATGACCATCAGATTGTAAGTTACAAAAGTACATAGTAAAGAAACACACTTTACCTAACTCTACACTAGACCAAGTTATACTTAACTATTTCCTATGTGTCAGAATATCCTAACATCCCCCCTTAAGAACAACTTGGGATAGGATCGAAGGATGTACAAGTATGACACAATAGGAGAAGGAAGGAGGCACTAGAGCCTATCCCCCCTTAGTGACAACTTCCTGAACTCTAACCATAAATTGAAGTTTAGTAAACTCTGCCTCTGTGAGAGCCTTTGTAAAGATGTCTGCAACTTGATCATCTGTTGAACAATATTTCACTTCAAGAAAATGTCTTGAATGAGCTTTCTAATGAAGTGCATGTGCAGTTCAATGTGTTTTCTTCGCTGATGTTGGATTGGATCTTTGCATAGTCGAATGGCACTTTGATTATCACACCAAAGTGTAGTCGGATGCTGCTGCTGAAAGCCAAACTCTGACAAGATCTGACGAAGCCACAAGGCTTCCTTGCTAGCTTCTACAACACCACGATACTCTTCTTCTACTGAAGAAAGAGAAATCGCATTTTGTTTCTTGCAAGCCCATGTAATAGGTCCTGAACCAAGAGTGAACACATAACCTGCAGTAGAGTTCTTATCATCAGGGTCACCAACCTAATTGTCATGCGGAAAGAGTCAATTTTGCGGACAAAACCGACCTCCCTAGAAGCTAAGGATTTCTAGTGACAAACAAGACAAGTAAACACTACCTTTCTCTAAATATGCATTTAGAATACAAGTAATCAGGTGATTATAACATACCTTTAGTCCAACACTTTGTAGTAGTCCATCCTCACCAATCCGGATGAGCTCCTCCTTCTCTTCGAAACCTGCATTCACTAACAAGCCAAAAGATTAAATAGCACCTGAATAACTTATAAAATAAAAGATATTCATCATACAGACCAAGGAGTATATGAAACAAATCATGTATAACAATATGTTGAGAAAAATGAGTTTATTTGTATTAAGTGGAAACAAAAGAAACCATTACAACCTGAGCCTTGGTGTTGTGCAGGCCCCTCCTAGGGTCCAGCAAGAGTTCTCCTTTACTTTGATCAGCTCACCCACTTCCAAATAAGGCTAGGAAAGGATGGGAATCTCTCCTCTCAAGCTCTACAAGGGAGTCCTAATTCCAGCAACATCTACCCTTAGGAATGTTCAGCTTTCAACCTCCCCTCCCTCTGGCCCAATGCCTGTATTTATAGTGCTCTAGAGGAAGTTAATCAGGTCCACCATCAATGGGATAAACCCCTCTTTGAATGGGATAGCTCCCCTCTTGATGGGATAATTTCCTCTTTCATAGGGATACATGAAACATCTGGAGGCGCTCAATACACGTCAAACAAGTAGAAAGCTCTAGAAATGACCACAAGTAACTTTTTTAAGTGAAACTCGCACCTTTTGACCTTTACAGGAGTACGCACCCACCCCTTTACAGACAGAGCGTACAAGTACGCAGATATTGTGAACTTGGGGTGCGTACACGCAGGTAAGGCTAAGAGAAACTGCGAACCCAGAGATATATAGATTTTTAAAGACTTTCTCTCTTTCTTGGAGTTTGACATGAAGAGCAGAGGTATGAGACTTGCCAAGGAGGATAGTATGACAGTTGATGGAGCCATACTAACTGCAAATAGTCATGGTGACAAATTTTAGTGTAACAGATTGCCCCCTAAAGTGCGAAGCCTGTAGTAGATTAGGGTTTCATATCATCTAGGAAGGGTGAAGTACTTTATCATTTCAAGGATTATCTTGTGGAGGGCCCAGTCGGAACCTGCAAATATTCAACACAAAATACATATATAAGATCATATCATCGCTGAGGTAGGCATTCCCATACTCAGATTAAAAACTTTAACTAACAAACTAACTACTGCTATGATACAGGAATGATTTTGCAGTACATCATAATCATAGACTTGTGTAGACATAGTATGGACGCAGCCATCTGTTTATAGTTGGTCTACTTATACAATGAATACAAAACTCCTTGCAGCCTGGATGGTGGAAACTAGATCCAAGGTCTTCATTTCTACTTCCCGAAATAGTACGATTCTATCCATGCGAATAAATGAGTTGATGTCGAACATGGTAGAAACCACTTGATTACCAGTCAATGATGTAAATTGTTAACAAGTGTGAGAGAGACCACCAATGATGTCAATGGTTCTCAAAGTACCCAGTACAATCCATGAGATGTGAATAAATGAGTTGATGTCGAACATTTCACGGAATCCTTCGATCGAAAGTCAATGATGTAAACCGTCGTCAAAGGCGAGAAACCTGTCATTGATGCATGCAGATTTCAAGGTACTGACGATTTCTAGGTCATCTTTCTAGATAATGTGTTGATGTCGATAGAAAGCGACCCGTTGCAGGCAAGCCCACAACACAAAATCATAGATCAAGCTGAAGAAATGTAGCTGTAAGGACTGACTCAGGGATGGTCGAGATGGATGACGGGTATTTTGCAGATGAATGGTTTATATGCAGTGACCTCTTGAACACATAACGACACAACATATGGCTTGGTGACATTTGACCCAAAGTTAATACCCGGCTGAAGACTTTCAATGTGGTTTGATCAACTGTGAGGCAAAGGATTTCCCAACCCAGGTGAATGAAAAGTGTCGTGTTCAAGAGTGGTGATAAGGCTTCTTCTGAGACAACGGATAACAAATAGGCTCATTTTTCTCTCTTTTCCCCCACCATTTCTGGCAAGTACCTCTTTATTTTTTACAAGCTTGAGGAGGATAACATATGCTTGATTATAAGCTCATCCTTTGGATGAGTCCAACTTAGTTTTGATTCGAACCCTAAGAAGGAGTGGTCCGTTCCTGTTTGTAATCGAACAGGTCCTTTACTGTGAAATTTTAACGAGTCCAGTATAGGAGAAACTCGGCGTTTTTCAATTTTAGAGAGTCTGAAAAAACCTAAGAAAACTCCAGGGTTGAACTTTTTTGTAAATTTGTGTCTCCCAAGCCCGAAAAAGTATAAAATAATACTTGAGAGAACCACTTGATCTTGCGACCAAGGAGTACTTTCATGATTAGTGTCTTTGACCTGAAAAGTAAAAAGCAATCAAGGACACATCGTTTTATTTCCAGTATCGAATTTGAAACGAAAAAAATCCGGCAATCTTTTCTTGTTTTTACGGTCAGAAAAGGGCTATAAGGGGACCGTCTTTTAATTCTGTTTTAACGAGTGTAAAAGAAACGCTCGGCAATCTTTTCATGTTTTAGGAGTCAGAAAAGGGCTTAAAAGATGACTCTGATGTTTTTGTTTGTGAAAAATGACAATTTTCCCTGAAAATCCTTTTATCCTGCGCAAAAACCAACACATTACTCATACCTGTTTAAAGATAGATAAAAATACTTTGAAAAATACCTTTTCATGGTGGAAAATAAACAAATTTGACATTTATTTACTCAAAAAACCTATAAAAAGGGCTTTTACCATTTCATTTTTACCATTTTACTATTGAGGAGAGAAAAAGGGCTTTTGGCAAGAAACTTCCCGTGGACATTGCGGAGAATCCGACCGTCAAAACCGAACGCCGTCTCATCAGGTATTCTACAACATCCTCCCTTACATTTCCATCCGTTTAGAATTTGTTTTTAAGCTTTAGTTTCATTTTTTGGAGGCCTTGGGGGTTTCAAGATCCGCTTTTCGGGGTACGCAGGTGCTCCATGGGTGACCTGCGTACCCCAACATTTTCTCAGTTGGGAAAATGCTGGGCGTATGCAGCTTGCCTTAAGAGAACCTGTGTACATACGCCCTGTCTCTAAAGGCGGGCTGCGTACACCGCGGAAAGGATTTTGAAACTCCTATTTCTCCAAAATGAACCAAAAACTTTCAATTTTATGGACTCTAACAGATGTTTTATGGTGTGTAGATTGCCCACCATGCTTGATTGGCGCGAGAGAGAACACGAAGATGTTGATTTGGCTGCGATTAATCACCAACCTTCCATTGATGCTTTGAAGGCATGCGGTCTTTACAAATACTGGGCCATACCTGGCATGAGGGCCCAGGTGCGCTTTCTTGAGTGGCTGGTTGAAAGGTGGAACGTTCAGGATCAGTGTTTTTACATTGGAGGGCACCAGCTCGAGATAGAGCCCTCAGATATTTACTTTCTCACTGGTTTGCCCAAGAGGGGCGAACAATTGACTCTGTCCGGGACTAGGCCGGGTGGCCAGTCCATTGCTAGTCTCCGACTAGAGTGGTGCAATAATCAAAACCAGGATAAGGGGATAGAAATCAAAAAGATATCCCGACCTGAACTTATGGTAATTGCCTTTACAGTTACCAGACTTTGCGGGGCTGCCGCTTTGCACATTGCTTCTGGATCCCAGATGCGGATGGCGATTGATTGCTATCGGGGCACCATTTTCAACTGGTGCGATGCTGTGTTGGCCAACTTAAAGGGCCAACTGACTAGGACCAAAAACGGACAGCTGAAGACTTTTGGTTATGGGCCTTTAGTTGTGAGTTTTGCCCTAGAGAGGGTTCCAATGCTGATCCCACAGCAGCTCACTGTTGAGGTTGGGCCTCCCCGAGAGCCTAAGTTGATGCGATGGGTTGCGGTGATGGCCCGTCATCCTGACGAGGGCACGGAGGTTGTCCGATTTAGACCGGAGTATTTTCACTGGTTAGAGAACCAGGTCTTCTCGATACAGGATTTTCCTTATGCCGGAGTTGATTTTCGTGGAGATCCGGACATGATTCTTCCACCGGGAGAACAGTGGGATGACACAGGTACTTCATTTTTCACAAGTTTTTAAATTATCTATTTTTTTTTTGTTTTTATATCGTCTCAAAACTGACAGTGACAATTTTCAAAATGCAGATGTAGGCCCACAGCGTCCAGCCAATCTCCGGCCTTTCGAGAGGAGAGTACCAGTTGCACCGGCACCGGCCCCACAGGACGCGGCCGCAGAGACCTTAGTTGAGTTGGAACAAGACCTAGAGCGTCTTACGGCAGACATACCAGAGACGACTATAGATGATATTCCTATCAGACTTCAGCGCTATGTGGTCGCAGTCCCAGGACCTTTTAGGAGGTTCTTATGTAGGGTAGCCCGTGCAGTGGTGTCGTATAGAGAGCATCACCAGTGATTGGGTGGTCACTTTTGTAGACACATGTGACATTTTGGTTTTTTGTACTTATCATTTTTGCCGATCATAAGGTGTTTTTCAACCTATGATCGAAGACGATGTATTTTTTGACACACTCCTATCTATATATATCATTATTACCGGCTTATCTTGTTAAACATGTGTGATGAAATGTTTTTAAATCTACATGTATGATTATCGCAAATGTCTGTCTAACATTCGAGAAGCAATTGCATCTGCTAATGTATTTAAAGACCTTGGAATATGCTGATATTCAATGTAATCAAATTCATGTTCCAAGAGGCGCACTCTCAAAAATAACCTTAATAACACTGGATTTCTAATGGCATAAACTCTATTAAGCTGTAATACAACGAGTTCAGAATCTAACCTCACTATCAAACTCCGAATCCCAAACGAAACAGATTCAGACAATAATTCAATCACTGCACTGTATTCTGCAATGTTATTTGTTGTTTGACCGAGGCTCACCCCATGCATAGAAACTAACTCGTCAGAGGGTGAATAGATAACCCAAGCTGCGGAAGCGATATTCCGTGTACTACGACAAGCACCATCAGCGAATCCAATGTACGTTTGGAGAGGCGTCGACATCTGCAATATAATCAAGAGTAAAACCAAGATAAGCCAGAATAACGACGAAAAACACACTCTCTAAGCTAAGCACACTGTCTATACTAACAAACACACCAGCTAGAAAGAAAAAACTAACCTAACTAAATCTCCATACCCATCATTTAAGCATAATACCTCTTTAGGTAAAGTCCATTTCTGGGTTTACCCAAAGAGTCCCCGTCAAAATCTACTAGCTCATAGGCCCCTTTTGCTAGCTTTCGCTTGACAATGTAGGGCCCATGCCACATAGGAACGAATTTCCCAGCACCTAATTTATCGTTATCTTGATCATATAATAGCACTAGGTCTCCTTCCGAAAAATTTCGAGGGGTCACGTTTCGATCATACTGAGCTTTCATCCGTTTTGCGTGAGCCTCGATTGCCAATGCAGCGTCACGTCGAGTCTCATCTAATTGAGCTAAGTATAATAAACGCTTCTCCTCTTCAGAAGTAGCTGGAAGTAATTCGACAGCCATTTGAAGTGACGGGATTTCGCATTCAATGGGCAGCACTGCTTCCAAACCATAAAATAGTTGGAAAGGAGTGAACCCTGTTGATGTTTTCACTGAGGTTCGGTACGCCCAAAGCGCGGAAAATAAAATGTTGTGCCAATTCGACCGATGAATACCAATGATTCGTCGGATCATGATAACTAAAACTTTGTTGATGGACTCAACCAGACCATTCGCTTGTGGATAATAAGGAGTTGAGCTATCGTGACGCAAACAAAGCTGGCCTGTAAGTTCTGTCATCATAACGTTTCGAAAATGGTGCCCATGGTCAGTGATTATCGCTTGTGGGACACCAAACCTAGCAATAATGTGATTGAATACGAAAATTGCAGTTGTCTTGCCGTCTGCCTCGAATGTAGGCATCGCCTCGGCCCACTTAGTAAAATAATCAACTGCAAGGATGATATACGCATGCCCCCCGGCCGAGTGAGGGTTACATGTAATAAAATCGATACCCCATTTGGAAAAAGGACCAATGGAAATTATAGGGTGGAGAGGAGCAGGTGGTGCGCGCATCTTGCGATCAAACACTTGACAATTGTGGCATTTCTGGACCGCAATAATACAGTCTTTAAACAAGGACGGCCAGAAGTAGCTAGCGCGCAATATCTTTTGGGCTGTGGCATACCCAGACATATGACCGCCACACGCTCCAGAGTGACAGTCATTCAAAACCCTTTCAGCTTCCTCGTGAGTTAAGCAACGTCGGAAAACCAAGTCTGCCCCACGACGATAAAGAGTATCTCCAATAATTTTGTACTGTTGGGACTGGAATCGAATTTTCCGACGTTCCGACTTTGAAACTTCGGGCCGAAAGGATTGGGTTTGGAGATAGACGATTATATCTCCATACCACGGATCTAAAGTGCTGATGAGAAACAAAGATTCGTCCACAATGGGTTCCTCTGCCACAGTTTTCGTGTCAGCACGCGGGAAATCACACATCAACTCTGCAAAAACTAAAGATTTCTTAGACTTAGATTTTTCAAATTCCAAGTCGAACTCCTGCAGGATAACGATCCATTTAGAGTACTTGCCCCCTAGCAATTGTTTAGTCAAAATGTAGATCATAGGGTTGCAATCCGAAATGACTGTAGTTTTACGGAGAAGAATGTAGTGACGAAAACGTTGGACAGCCTGAACGGCTGCCAAGGCCAATTTCTCCACATGTGAATATTTGAGCTCAGTGGGATTTAACGTCCGACTAAGGTAATAGATCACATGTTCCGTTCCGAATTCATCTTCCTGGACTAAGACCATTCCAATGGTGGAATGAGCGGCGGCGAGGTACAAAAAGTAATCCTGGTTGTAGTTGGGAGGATGCAGCAACGGTGCATGGGTCAACGCGTGCTTGAGTGCATCAAAAGATTTCTGAGCTATCTCATCCCAAGAGAATTGAGCGTTCTGTTTCAACAACCGGGTAAAACCCTTGGTAATCTCGGCGTAGTTAGGAATGAATCGGCGTAAAAAGTTTACTTTCCCCTGCAAACTTTGGAGTTGGAAAAGACTCGAAGGAGGAGGCAATTTGATGATAGCTTCTACCTTCGAGGGATCGACGCGGATGTCGGCTTTTGAAACTACAAATCCTAGCAATCGTCCCACTTCTATACAGAAGACACATTTGTGTGGGTTCAACCGTATACGATAATGCCTACACCTCATAAAAATTGCTCGTAAATGGACAAGGTGATCAGCTCTATGTAAGGAGTGAGCGGGAAAATCATCGAGATACGGTTGCACAATGTGTTTGATGTCATGAAACGCATAAGACATCGCCCTTTGAAAAGTGGCTCCGGAATTCTTAAGCCCAAAAGGTAATTTGCAATAAGCAAATGTCCCCCATGGACAAATGAAAGTCGTTTTTGGTTGATCGGCAGGTAGAATATTGATTTGGTTGTAACCAGAAAAACCGTCCATAAAGGAAAATATTTCACTGCCGGCACAATCATCAATTATTTGATCGATATAGGGTGTTGGATAGTTGTCCTTGGGACAAGCACGATTGATATCCCTATAGTCGATACATATTCTTATTGTTCCTTGTTTTTTGTTAACCGGAACAATATTCGATACCCAATCCGTTAACGAGATCAGATAAATGAAACCTGCTTTCAACAGCTTCTCAACTTCTACTTTAATTGCTGCCGCTTTTCGTGGGTGAATCTGACGCAAACGTTGCCAGACGGGTTTAGCATCCGGGTAAGTCTTGATCTCATGGACAACGATTGCGGGATCAATTCTTGGCATTTCCTCATAGGACCAGGCAAACACGTCGCGGAATTCTTGAAATAGGGCCTTGTATGTCTAAATTTCATCATCTGAACACAAGGCACCTATATGAATGTGCTCAACAATTCTGGGCTTGACTGAAATTTCAATGGGAATAGTACGAGAAATGTTTCCCAAATTCAGCTCTGAATCAGGATGTTTCATTGGACTCTGAGCTTCTTTGACATATTCAGCTGTAAAGATTGACGAGAAATCATTTTCAAAACGATCATCCTCAGGTAAAAACGAAGATCTATGATGGAGATCTTCCCATGGTAAATCGTCTACGCACAGGATTTCACAAAGTTGTTCGTCAGATGACACAACTTCGGGAAACGCTATTAACTCTGAGGTTGACGCGAAAAGGGATTCCTCACGGACCACATTCATTTGGTCGATTTTGGTTGAACTCGGGTCGATAAAAGACTGCACGGCTTCATAGGCAATTTCATATGGACTCAACGGCATTGCGCCACCAAATGAGTCTATCTCAGATTCAGAAGGAACGATCCAAGGATCGCCATAAACAATGGTGTCTGAAGTAATCATATGAATAGATGCAAATGAAGACACGATGTTGATTGGAGGAAAAGGAAAAGTTCCCAGTAAATCGGCAACTTTAACTAATCCTACGCCAACATCCTTGTAAGGGATAGTCGTTTTACCAACATGCTGGATACTCTCTGAAGAGGCTGGGTCGGATGAAAAGTAAGCCAGCTGGTCTATGGTTACGATCTTGCCATTATGTGGAAATTTTATTACTCTGAAGACCGATGAAACGACCGCTGTCATAGCGTAAGACCAACTTCGACCCAAGAGAAGGTTGTAGTCTAGAGGGGCATCAACCACCTCCACATCCAGACTAACGGTTTTTCTTTCAACCCCTATAGGCAAATCCTGTAGAATGCCAAACGGATGGAACCCACGGCCATCAAAGGCCTGAAGAATTGTCGGGGATTGATTTAGTGAAGGAGAACCAAGCGATCTCCAGCACTGTATCGACATAATACACGTGGAAGCTCCCTCATCAATTACAGTCCGATGAATAGGCCTGTTTTTGACTATCACTGGGATCTGGAAAGCCATCTGATGAGGCAAATGCGGTGTACTATTTTCTAGATCAAAGATTATTAGGTTCGGGTCCTGAACATCAACATCTCCTATAGCCGACAAAAGTAATTTTCGCTGTGCTGGGCATGATTGCAGCACTTCTAAAGCCAACATTGCTGAGGGTGAAACAGCTAAATCCTCAACAATGTTGTAATTCTAGGCCGCTCTCGCATGTGGATTGAAAGCAGACCTTCGAAGTACACCCTTGGCGGGTGGTTTGATTACTAAGTCAGGGTTAGGTTTCTCGATCTGTAGTAGATCGGAACCGGGAGCTGAGGTTGATGGATTTGAATGAGAAGATTCGGCTTCTTTCGATCCATCAACAGGACTTTTACTACCATAATCTTGCGATCGAGCCGCAATCCTTACATGAGACATCATCAATATGGGTTCTTCACTGGCACTCGAGGAAGAACCTATCATCTTACTCTCCTGCTTTGGAAATGGATCTTTCAAAACAGCAGGAGTTGGGGAACCCTTGACGATTTTCACAACCTCGGCCCGATGAGGGCAATCTCTTGTAAAATGATCTTCTTCACAAATAAGACAAGGATATCGAGGTTTGCGCTTTTCGTCATTGGTTTCCGACTTTTCTGTTTTCTCCTTTGGAGTCTTGTCTGCTTTATTCTTCTTCTTACCTTTCTTCTTCCCACCGTTTTTTAATTTAGCCGTAGATGACTCTACAGCGTGAATATCAGCGGAAACTTCAACAGAAGATTCTCCTGTCGGGGAGTCTGGTAAGGTTATAATGGGCGAAGAATTCTTTGAAGACTTCTTCTTACTTTTAGTATTCACCATACCAATCATGCCATCAGCAGCATGAGATCCCGAAGGAGCAGCAGCGATTTGATTTGACTTTGGAAGATCTGGGATCTTTTCGTGCAACGTACCTGACTGAGTGTAAACTAAGTCAAGGTACTGCGCTTGAGAAATCACTTGCTCCTCAGTAACTACTCCGGCCTTAGCTACGTCTTCAGTAATCTTCGGTAATAATGATTTAACAAACCATTCAGCTAAGATTTGGTCCGGGATAAAAACTTTCACTAATCGCCTTCGACGTCTCCATTCATGTATATGATCGGAAATGTAAGTGGACGTCGACTGTTTTAATGAAGTTAGTAGCTCCGTGCCATTATCATATCTGACCGGCAACTGAAAATGAGTTAGGAACGAGGTAGCTAACTGACTAAAATTATAAAAAGAGGCCCGTGGTAACACAATGTACCACTTGGCCGTGAGACCAATGAGCGTACGCTGGAAAAGACGTAAGCGGATCGAATCATCCGAGATGGAATTTGAAGCACACCAGAGGTGGTAAGTCATCACATGATTTGACGGATCCTCTCCAGACTTACCTTCGAACTTGGGTATGTCACTGGGCAACTTATTTGGCATTGGCGGCCAAAACGGAAGATAATTTATTGGATCGTTCGTTAGGCGCGACAAGTCCGGTAAATCCAAAGTTGCGATAAACGGTAATTGCCGATTAGGATCCCTAAAACTCTGGGTCACAAGACCAGTCCCAGGAGGAGGATATCCAGGATAACTTGGAATAGGAATCGCATTCGGGATATTGTATCCTCCTGGAAAACCAGGATTAACCGGACCGTACTGGGGTTGCTGAGGTTGTTGATAAGTGTACCCAGGATACGGTTGATACTGGTAAACTGGCTGTTGGACAGCAGGCCCGTATTGGTACTGTCCCTGGTACGGTTGATAAATGAATTGTGGTTGACTAGTGCCAACCGTACTTAAACCAAGCTGTCCTACAGGAATCTGAACCGTAGTTTTAATCGTGGATCCAGACAATGGTAAAGATGTCTGAGGAGTAGTTGCAGAGATAGTAGAAACCGGAGTTTTCGATACTCCAGAAGTAAGTGTGGTGGAAGGAACAGATGTTGCGGTAGTTGCAGCAGTCGTTTGAGATGGAGTACTAGGTGCAATGGGCGACTGAGTAACTACCGAAGGTACAGAAGTTTGAACATTAGACTGGACTGGTTGCTGGGGTGAACCAGAAACTAAGGGTTGTCCAGCTTGAGATGACAACTGTACACTTGGCTGCAATACCTGTTGAACTTGCGATGGATCCCACACTATGTTCATTCCGGGGTATTGACCCATAACAGGTTGAGGATATTGAGATCCATAACCGGATTGAGGGTAGGATTGATAATTGAAAGGTACATTTCCCGTACCTTGAACATAAGATTGACCTTGGGGTGGTTGATAACCTTGACTCGAGTACTGACCTTGAGGTAGATACCCTTGAGGTAAATACTGATAATGGGGTTGACCTTGAGCTATAAATTGATACTGAGGTTGACCTTGGGGTACATATTGAGGTTGGGGTTGACCTTGAGGAATGTATTGTACTATGGGTACATATTGTCCTTGAGGTTGCCCCCCAGACGCAATTTGTGTACCTTGAGGTTTCCCCCCAGGCCTTAATTGAGGCTGCCCCCCAGGCGGTAACTGGCCGCCTTAAGGTTGAGAACCGGGAACTGAACCTGACATCATGTAAATGTCTCCTACACCCAATGGTTTATTACCATTGTTTCCAGCTAATAACCCATGTTCAATGGGTTGAGGAGATGCTCCCGCAAAAGTACCAGAAAGTGACTGATACCCAGAGGGAACAGAAGGACCGCCATACAAGAAAGATTCAGGAGATTGAGTGAACATGGACGACTGACCAGACATATTTACAGGAGTATAAATACCTTCGGGTGGATAAGGAGTACGAGGTGGAGAAAAACTTGACCCTGAGTTGTCCAAATAATTAGTTAACGAAAGATACCAAGTAGTACTTCTAGGAGGACTGTAAAAGATAGATTCATGCTCCCTTAGATCAATAGTAGGTTGATCTTCAAGGATAGAGACGCCTATTTCTTCTTCTGGAGCAAGTTCTTCAATAGCTATCAAACCAGCAGGAAGATTTTCGGTGATGACTCTTTCTACCCTAGGTGAATCAGGAGCACTAGAAGTTGGAGTAACAGGTTCAGATATTTCAGGTTCTTCGCCTATATCACTAGTAGATGAAAAACTACCAGCAAGCTCGGAAACTGCAACAACTTCGGGATTATAACCTGTTTCTAGACCTTGGTAATCTGGATGGACTACCAACGACGACTCTCCTTCTTCAGGTGAACCTACTTTACTGCCACTAGGAGTTACAAGGACTTTTAAACCTTCGTAATGACCCGGGACGTCTTCAGGAGGTTCGCCCCGAAGTCTACGGGACTTCCTCAACAAATCGGCCACGGTAACAATCTCAGGAGACTGGCCCCGAAGTCTACGGGACTGTCTCGGTAATTCAGCCACAGTTAAAAACTTTTAACTACTGCACACGCAAACAAAGTAAAATCTCAAAGCAAACCGCCTAAAGTCTCTAAAGAACCAAACAAATTCGAATCACACGCCTAAAGAATCTAGGGCGTCAAACCATACACAAACAGTAGCCTTCCGGACCGAAAACACTAGTTGGAGATGAAACCCAACATCGCCGAATTCAGTACAGAAGTGGTGGGTGGAACAGTTACCCCGGCAACCTGCTTAATGAATAGACCGGCACAAGTTCCTCCACTTTAACCGTCTCGAGTGAAGTGAACCCCCCGGAAAATCCAAGTGAGTTTAGCCAGCGTCTGCTCTAGGTACAGTGGGATCTTCCCTCCACCGTCACCTCGGTAGAATCCTAAAGATAATGGTCACTACGGTTACCAACAGCAACAAATATACCTGGGGGAACAGTCTACGACCCGATAGCACGTAAGGGCAGAGTAACAAGCTCAATCCCCTTGCCGGCTCCTTGACAATAATCCAAGGTTTACCGACAAGTGACCCCAGGCTCCTCGACAATAATCCGAGGTTTACCATTTGTAGTACGTGCGTATCTGGCGTCTTTCCCAATGAAGGAGGATTGATTCCCTCACTGGTTCGGACACGGTCTCATGCTTCTCCTTTAAGAGGAGCTTTCCCAGAGTACAAATGAAACAGTTGGATTTATCCTACCACAAGATGAGCTACTTGTTTGGTTTTACTGTCTTGGAGAGTTAATTACTCTCCTACTCCAAGACACTAGCCTGATCTATATTGGTGTTTCAGAGCCCTAGTAAATAAAAGTTACTAAGTTGATTTTACTTTAAGCGTTAATTTTTATGGCTTTTCTTTAGGACAAAAGGTAGTGGAGATGAAACTGATGGTGTGTAGACTCGACTGAAATCCACTAAAAATATGCACTTAGGATGATTTATACTAATTTTCTTTTTCAATGAATTCCCTAGCTAAGAGAGTTGGAGAATGCAAAATTGATATAAAAACAACTTTCTTGGCAATGAAAATAAAAGAAACAAACTCTTTATCTTTTCCAAAGCATACAACACATGACCACTAATTACTTCACGAAAATTCCTTTTCTTTTCAAAGACTCAGATGCTACTAAAGCAAACTTTTCTTCAAAAGAGTTTTTTTTTTTGTATTTTTCCCTATATTAATAAAGCATGTAAAACTTACTTTAACAGAAATCAAAGTTAAAAAATCTATGGCAATGAAATCAACTCAATTTCACACAAAAGCAAATCTAAGAGAAATGCACCTAAAAGTAAATCTAATGAGGCAAAAGCCTACCAAGTATGATTCTAGGATGTTTTACTCAGTCAAAATTTAACTAAGGACTAGTTAATGCAGAATCAAAAACCAGTCAAAAACAAAAATCAAAATCTTTTGTTTTTTTCTTAAGAATAAAATTCAAAGTTCAATCAACAAACTTTTTCGAGATTCGGCAAAGAGACAACACAAAGGTAGGTTTCTCACAATGGTGGATTCTATGAAAGGTCCGACTCCTAAGAAGACTGAAAAGACCAGGGAGATCCAAGGTTTTACAACTTCTAAAGCCAAAGTCACTACAGGACCAGTGCAAAAATCAAACCCTAAGGCAAAATCTCTATGAATATCACTAAAACTCTTGACACTGATGAAACAAGCTTAGGTGAAGATTTATGACAGGTAACCAGTGGATCTGGGCAGAAAAAACAAATTAAAAACAAAATCTAAAAGGCAAAAAAGAAGAAAATTGAAATTTTCTCAATTTTGACAAGGTACGCAGGCAACCTGTTTGCACAGGTGCGTGTACGCTCTGTGCACAAAGCTGCAGTGCGCACTGTGCTTAACTCAGAGGGTGCATACTGCTCAAGTAAGCCCCTCTTTGAATGGGATAGCTCCCCTCTTGATGGGATAAGTTCCTCTTTCATAGGGATACATGAACCATCTGGAGGCGCTCAATACAAGTCAAACAAGCTTCTAAAAAGCTCTAGAAATGACCACAAGTAACTTTTTTGAAGTGAAACTCGCGCCTTTTGACCTTTACAGGAGTACGCACCCACCCCTTTACAGACAGAGCGTACAAGTACGCAGATATTGTGAACTTGGGGTGCGTACACGCAGGTAAGGCTAAGAGAAACTGCGTACCCAGAGATATATAGATTTTTAAAGACTTTCTCTCTTTCTTGGAGTTTGACATGAAGAGCAGAGGTATGAGACTTGCCAAGGAGGATAGTATGACAATTGATGGAGCCATACTAACTGCAAATAGTCATGGTGACAAATTTTAGTGTAACAGACTTGGTATCTGTTAAGCCACGGATCAAGTGTCGGTAATACCGAGGAGAGAATGAACCATTGGATCACTACATATCATGACCATCAGATTCTAAGTTACAAAAGTACATAGTAAAGAAACACACTTTACCTAACTCTACACTAGACCAAGTTATACTTAACTATTTCCTATGTGTCAGAATATCCTAACATCCCCCCTTAAGAACAACTTGGGATAGGATTGAAGGATGTACAAATATGACACAATAGGAGAAGGAAGGAGGCACTAGAGCCTATCCCCCCTTAGTGACAACTTCCTGAACTCTAACCATAAATTGAAGTTTAGTAAACTCTACCTCTGTGAGAGCCTTTGTAAAGATGTCTGCAACTTGATCATCTGTTGAACAATATTTCACTTCAAGAAAATGTCTTGAATGAGCTTTCTAATGAAGTGCATGTGCAGTTCAATGTGTTTTCTTCGCTGATGTTGGATTGGATCTTTGCATAGTTGAATGGCACTTTGATTATCACACCAAAGTGTAGTCGGATGCTGCTGCTGAAAGCCAAACTCTGACAAGATCTGACGAAGCCACAAGGCTTCCTTACTAGCTTCTACAACACCACGATACTCTACTTCTACTGAAGAAAGAGAAATCGCATTTTGTTTCTTGCAAGCCCATGTAATAGGTCCTGAACCAAGAGTGAACACATAACTTGCAGTAGACTTCTTATCATCAGGGTCACCAACCTAATCAAAATCAGTGAAACCAACCAAGAGAGGAGATGCTTCTGCATTGTAATGAATCCCAAACTGGAATGTACCTCGAACATAACGAAGTATTCTTTTAGCTGCTTTCCAATGACTTTCATATGGGTTTTGCATAAACTAAGCAATAAAGCCAACAGCAAAGGAAAGGTCAGGACGAGTATGGGTCAGATACAAAAGTTTTCCTACAAGTTGACGGTACAAGGTAGCATCAACTTCAGGGGAAGTACAAGTGACTGAAAGTTTGGCTCCAGACTGAAAGGGAGAAGGGGCTGGTTTACAGTCTTCCATGTGAAAATGGCGTAAAAGATTACAGGCATACTTGGACTGGGAAAGGGAAATACGTTCCTTGGATTGCAAGACTTGAAGACCAAGAAAATAATGCAAGTGTCCTTATTATGTCATTTCAAACTTCTTTTTAAGGCTAGACTTCACATGTTTGATAAGGTTGGGATCACTACCAGTGAGGATAAGATCATCAACATAAAGAGCAAGAATGATAAGAGACTTGCCCACTTTCTTGATGTAGACAACATTGTCAGAATGACACCTAGAAAAGCCAGATTCTAAAAGAAAGCTATCCATTTTGGCATACCAAGCCCGAGGAGCTTGCTTGAAACCATAAAGGGATTTATTAAGCCAACATACAAGGCTAGAGTCTATTTGTATAAATCCAATAGGTTGTTCCATATAGATTTCTTCATGCAATTCCCCATGCAAGAAGGCAGATTTAACATCCATCTGATGGACTTCCCATTTGAAAGAGACATCAAGGGAAAGAACAAGGTGGATAGAGTTCATTTTGGCAACAGGGGAGAAGGTTTTAGTATAGTCAATGCCTTCAACTTGTGAAAAACACTTAGCAACAAGACAAGCTTTATGTTTATCAATTTTCCCATCTGGTCCATACTTGGTTCTGTAAACCCATTTGCATCTAACAAGTTTTCATCCCTTTGGAAGAGGAACAAGATCCCATGTATCATTTGCCAATAATGAACGATATTCTTCATTCATAGCTGCATCCCAATCTAGATGGCTTGAAGCTTTTGCAAAGGTGTTAGGATCATAATTCGTTGAAGCTTTGAGCCAGTAAAGAAGAGGATCTATCGAACTGGGAACGTGTATGTCGTTGATCTATAGGATCACCGGCAAGATCACCTGTTGCATCCCGAGCAGCACAGACCCATTTTGGAAGCTAAGGAGCTAAAGGAGGATCCTAAGAAGGTGGGGGAGGATTGTCATCCTTGCTTTCATCATCTGAAGAAGAAATATTTTCAAAAGTAGAAGAGATAGAGCGAGGTGGCACATCCACCGAACTAGGCTCGTAGGCCGATATATTTTCAGCAAACTTTACATCTCTTCTAATGATAACATTTTTTGACTTAAGCGGAATAAGTCTATATCCTTTGACATCTTCAGAATA
This sequence comes from Pinus tabuliformis, assembly GCA_031772625.1. Classification (NCBI taxonomy): domain Eukaryota; kingdom Viridiplantae; phylum Streptophyta; class Pinopsida; order Pinales; family Pinaceae; genus Pinus; species Pinus tabuliformis. The sequence continues at coordinate 140,681,383 of CM062807.1, forward strand.
TCCAACAAAAATACATTTTTCACTCTTAGGTTCTAAAGCTTTATGTTTCTCATCTCGAATATGGGCCCATGCTTCACTTCCAAAAACACGAAAGTGACTTACATCTGGTTTAATTAAGCTCCATGCTTCTTCTAGAGGGATATTCTTTAAAACCTTAGTAGGAGTGTGATTTATTATGTAATTTTCACAGTTAATTTCTTCTACCCAAAAATTAAGACTAAGTCCTTTAGATTGAAGCATATAATTATCCATTTCCTTTAAGGTGTGATTCTTCCTTTCAGCTACACCATTTTGTTGTGGAGTATATGGAATAGTATGTTGCATTTGAATTCCATTCTTAGTGCAAAATTTGATGAATTTGTTGTTAATGTATTCTCCGCCATTATCAGATCTTAGCTTAAGAATTTGATGTCTAGATTATTTTTCAACAAAGGCCTTAAAAGCCAAGAACATGTTAAATACTTCACTCTTGAGTTTTAAGAAGTATGCCCAAGTGCGTCTGGAGAAATCATCAATGAAAGTTAAGAAATACTTGTAGCCAGAGAATGAAACAACTGGAAGTGGACCACATAAATCACTATGCACAAGTTGTAAAGGTGCTGAGGCGTGCCAAGAGGCACACTTTCAAAACTATCCCAATGATGTTTTCCGAGTACACATCCGAAACAAACACCATCTCTGCAAGATACCATTGGAAGACCTATCACCATGTTTTCTTTACATATATTCTAAAGGGAGTGATAGTTTAAGTGACCAAATCGCTCATGCCAAAGTTTGCTCACTTCATCGTTATGAGCAACAAATACCGAGGGAAGATTTGATAACCCAAAGTTGTTAAAATTATACAACCTTGTAGAATCATCAGCAGTGACAGTAACTAAAATATGTCTAAGATCTCTTAGGTCCTTAATTACAACATCGTGAGGTGAAAATTCAATGATTTTACCTTCACCTGAATGAGTTATTTGATATACAGATAGAAGGTTGCAGGATAAGGTTGGAACACATAATACATCATTAAATTGACCATTGTCTATATGAACAGTTCCAGTCCCTACAACACTAAGAGATCTATCATCACCAACATATATATTTTTGGTGTTACAATCATTTAAAGAAGAAAACATGGCTTTTTTTCGGCCATGTGATAAGAAGCTCCATAATCAATGAGCCACTCATGAGAATGAGAAGAAGAAGATACATTTAGTGCATAGCCAGACCGAGATGCTTGACAACCACATGCAGAAAGTACTATTCCTGAAGATGAAGTTGAAGTTGAAGAGTGCTCCAAATGGATGTTATGCTTCTTCATTGCTGCTTCCAAGGCTTCCATCTTCTTAAAGAATTTGGATACTAAGTGGCCATCTCGATTACAAAAGTGGCAATGTCTATCAGCCTTCTTCCCTTTGTTTTTATTTGCCTTATCATTTTGTTGAAATGATTTTTCATTTTGAGACTAGAATTGCTTAGGACCCTTGTTTGGTTTAGGACCATTCCTTTTAGGATACGACTTCTTAGGATTCTTTGAATTTGGTTGCTGCTGAGCGACTAAGGCTTTCTTAGAAGAGTTTCCAAGATTAAGAAGACCAAGATGTAAGAGTTTTTCTTATTCTCTTATAAAAGAATCACAAAAGGAATCAAAGGAAGGGGACTTGTAGGCTTGTCCTTGAGAAATGAAGGCTTCTCTTGTAGAATGGAAGGTGGAAACAAACACAGAGTAGGCTGGTCCCAACTTAGTAAGGATGGAATAGATAAGGTTACTATCTTCTTTCTTAACCTTAACACTTTCCAAGAGAAGTATAAGGGTCTTGAACTTGGAAAAAAAATCTTCAATGGAAGACAAATTATTGGGGTCCAATGTAAGCAACTCATTTTCGAGTTTATGGGCTCTAAATTCATTTTTAATTCCAAAAACTTTAGTGATCTGTTTCATTGCTTCATCAAGAGTATCAAGTTCTACAATATGGAATCTACAATCTGGAGAAATAAACATCCCTATCAACCCACGTGCTTGATCTTTCCTATTTTCCCATTTAGCTACCTTGTCTTCATCTTTTGGTTTGGTTTCTTGGCTTGAAGCTATTCTATAAAGACATTTACTTCTAAGTAAATTCACAATGTAGGATCACCATTGGAAGTAGTTGGTGTTGTCAAGAATAACTTGGCATGGAATTTGCATTTTAACAGAAAATGAAGCTATAGATGTTGAAACTAAGTGTTCCAATAGAAAGATCTTGAAAAATATGGCTGATTAAAAAAAACGGCTCTGAAAACGGCTACCGGATGAAGAAGTTATGGCTTTTTGAAGAAAAGTTGTTGAAGATGCCGATGAAGTGCGGGAATGTGCAAAAATGAATGATAATGTTATATTAAAAAAAATCTGCCCCCTTTCCAAACTTAATCTAATAAAGTAGCTTTGGACCAAGAAGGATTTGAACTCAAGACCTCTATTCTCATAAAGTAGCTTTGGACCAAGTGACCTAGATTAAAAGGTTAGTAATTTTTGGAAAAGAGGAAGGGGTGTTTTTTTTTTTTGGAAAAGAGGAAGGGTTTTTTTTTTTTTTTTTTAAGTCAATGAAGCTTTGGGTTGTGTGCTTACTCGAGAAATCTCTTTTTCCCTACAAAACAAAAAACACAAAACCCAACACGGACATACACAAAAAAAACCTTACGGCTTGAAGTTAGATTTACCCGGAAACTAAATATTTTCCTCAATGTTTTTGGTTTTCCAAGATCACACTAAGGCGTGGCGGAAAAGAGCATACGCATGAGAAAAATCCTTCTTCTCTATTTTTGATTTGCCCAGATGGCACAGAGTCATGGGGAAAAGAGCATACACAGAAATGAAAGGTATAGATCTGTTAATAAAAAAACAAAGCGCTAAATAAACTGAAATAAACAGAGAGAAAATAACTAGAAACTGCAAATAAACATTGTATACCTCCAGATCTTAAAAATAACGTAGCTAGAGCTACTAGAAACCTTTTCGAATGAAATGAAAGAGGTTCCTCACTGGAACAGATGCTCCTAACACAATAGAGCAGTCCTCTTGGCCCGAAAGCAGTCAGAAACAGTAGATCTAGGAAACAGCAGTCGGATGCAGTTCTACTGGCTTCAGATTTGGATCACCAACAGATGCGGCCCTAAAATAGCTCTGATACCATGTAGGAATTTATAGGGTAAGTTCCTTAGACATAACACCAAAGGAAACTACTCACAAATAGATCACAGATCAATACACCAGTATTGTTGACGTGGTTAAAACCCTCAAAGAGGGAAACAATCCACGGCCTGAGCCAACGCAACCACTTCAGGCAATTTATTAATAAAAGAATGAAAATTTACATAAGCTTCTCTCATGAATGGTTACCCTAAAAATGACCCTCCATGCTCTTTAAATAGAGATCATGGACCAATCGGGTGTTAAGCCACAGATCAAGTGTCGATAATACTAAGGAGAGAATGAACTGTCGGATCACTACATATCGTGACCATTAGATTGTAAGTTACAAAAGTACATAGTAAAGAAACACACTTTACCTAACTCTACACTAGACCAAGTTATACTTAACTATTTCCTATGTGTCGGAATATCCTAACACGTGGGTCCTTCAACTGCTTGATCATCTTCTCTCCTTGATGTCATGAAAATCAATTGAGCATCTTCCTTGCAGGGCAAAAACCATCAATCACTTTCCTCCTTAGTTCATCATGTCATTCCTTTCTTCATGGAAAATGACCTTATTCATATCTGGAACCTTCATTATATGACTACTTCTTTCTCGTCATCCTTCTTCCATCCACCACATGAATTCTAGTTGTACTTGTATTTACAACTCTTGTTCGAGTAACCCTGCATTATCCATTTATTATTCAAGAAATCAAAACATCATATTAAATTAAATCATACCATACGAGATGGATCTTCATCATGACATCTTCTTGTAGGTATCATCATCTTGCACACATATTGACACATCTCCCAAAGATATCCATTTTCAAGGGTCTTCATCCTTTTCAGACTTTCGTCAGAGTCTTCATATCTTTCCGGGAGATTTCCTAGTAAAATCTTCTTGGTCTTTTGGATGTTGATTACCTTTGTCATGGTTGCATATCTCACGATCTCTTCCTTCCTCACACATTCCATTCCTAATAGCTTTCAATCGGAATTTCTTCATTGTAGTCAATCACTGCATACTTCATATGAGGACATATTATGTTGATTTCATCTAGTATGACTTATGCCTTCCTACATCCTTTCAAAGGAGTAGATCCTTTTTATCTTGATCATGCTTCTGAAGGTAGGAGAAATTATCCATGTTACCTGCAACCATATGACATGACATTATAATATTAAACACAAGCATACATACCTTATTTTACCTTCAGATCATCGAGGCTTCTTCTTGCAACTTCCTTGATTGAAAATATCTTCAATCCCTTGATCTGCTTCATGTCATCATATCATCATCTCATGGATTCTGTAATTTGGAGTTCTTGTTGAAACACTTGCTTCCTCTCTAGATTAGTGAACCCTACGGTGAGGATTCCATCAAAGAATTTTGAGGATCTTGTATATCCCCATTTGGCAAATGTTTCCTTTTTGACTTGATGTATGATGAACCTTGTCTTAGATGACTCCTTCCTTTCCTTCAATGTACACTAAGGTTCCCAAGAGATATATATTACATGTTTGTTTGTCATGGATTTTGTCCTTCATGATTCCCATGGTGACGTCACAAGATCTTTTTTCTAATGCTTCCATGATCCCATGATGCATCTTATTATCATTGTCATATTTTATAAAACAAGATTTAGGACCTTATGATAGGACCCTTTTGTGAGGGATACTATCTTACTCATAGCAGAGATTTGTTACTACCTCTTTCCTTTGCCCTTTTCCTCAACTTCCTCCATCTTTTAGTGATATGAGCTTCCAAAATCTTTCTATAGCATTGAATATTATCTATATGTATTCTATCTTGCTTTAGTACCAACAATGCCTTTCCTTTCTGCACATGGATGAGTTCTTTTAACCTTCAATATTTTTGACACCAACTTGTCTTTCTCTAGCATAGAGACCACAAGTTGTTAAATGAGGTAACCTTCTTGTTCATGGAAATTTGAGATCTTGGCTCCACAAGTTCTCCTTCTCCTGTTTTAAGCTTAAACCTTGTAAACATCAGAAAAAAAAAACTTGCAAACAAATCAAACAATTTGCAAGTTAAATTATATGTGTTTTGGGTAGAGGATCAATTTATATACACATAAAACAAGTGAAATTAACCACAATTTATAGCCAAACATAGATAAAATAAGCATATCTAAAACACATAACACAAAACATGTTAAAGGAGTTCACCCCTCTCCCGGGCTACATCTCCTCGTCCAACTTCCAATGTAGGGCCTCTTTCATTAAGTGCTCAAAAGTGTGTTTATATGCTTTTACATTATCCAAACAACAAAATTGATGTCTCCAATGGATTCAACACTACCAAAGACCCCCATCTGTGCTCTTTATGCACCTTATTTGGCCAAAAATTGAGTAAGTTATGCCTATTACAAGTTTTTCCCAAATTATATGGGTAGTCATCCTACAATTCAAACCAAATCCCGCTTGAGTGCCCCAAACCCATAACCGGCGCAAAAATTTTTCCTACAATCCCGCTCGATAAGTGAAATTGTAGGATCGTTAATCCACCCATTAAGCTCCTAGTTCCGAAAAACTTTGTCACGTTGACGCATGCAACCGCAATGGGGGTCAAAATTCTAGGAACTAACTCCGCCAACTATTTAAGCCCCTTTGTTAAGGCTGCGCTCCTGGTCGCATTGGGTCTCAGTGACCTGGGGCTATCCCCCTTATCTCCACCGCACCTATGGTCCTACGGCTATCATGTGCCTTGGGGTTGGGGCCCTCCTCTTTTTTGGGTGCTCGGTTTTATGGGGTGACATGTGACCCTGAGGTTGGCCCATTAAACTTTATCGCCACGGTTCTTTGCGTTGGGCTCTAACTATGTTGTTTGTGGGGTGTTGTGGCCATGGGTCAGGTTAAGGTATAGCCCCTTGGCCCCTCTTCCTAGGATCCCGTGGGCGCTGGGGTGGCTAGAGGCTAGGGATTAGCCTGGCCCCCTCCCCCATATACGCTACCATTAAACTTTAAATAACATCCATCTGCCATAGTTACTAGGAACTACTTGTGGCACGGTGGTTGAGCACTGTGCTATCACTCCAGAGGTCTGCTATTCAAATCCCATGTAGGCCCGATTTGGCTATAAAACAATTTTTCCCAAATAAGAGGAGGCCACATGGCAACCACTGATTGGCCCATGTGACTCTCCCTCATTAGTCCAGCACAACAACCAATGAACAAATAAAAAACCACCATGCACAAGCCAATAACACTATACATAATTCATCCAGACATAGGTCCTCATAAACATAGCCACCTACCTACTCAAATTCCTAATCATCATACGCGTTGTTGACTGGGTGTACCGACAACTTCAACTTTTAAAATTTTAGTTGTTTGGAAAATTGATCAGAACATGATATTGGGAGAATACGATATTAGTTGAGTGAAAGAAGTTGTATTGGATTTAGATCGTCGAGATATATCCAATAATTCAAGTTTTGAGCTATGTCGCACATTTTTAATTTTAGCACTAAATTGATCCCTTGCATCAATCCTTCAAGCCATTGAAATCTAAAAGCACCATGATGAATTCAATAGATAAAATGGTTATAGACCTAACTAGTCTTTGAAGCCCCTTATTCATCACCTTGAACACAAGTCTTGGCCTTGTTGATCCTTTCTACTGTCTTCTCTTTATCAATCCATTTACTATGAATTTTATTAACGAACAAAAAATAATGTAACATGATGCAAAATTTATGTATTTTGAAACATAGATGATGCCAATAAGATGCGAAATTTTTATCTTTTGATACACTTATAATGCCATTATGATGCAATATTCAATACACATCTAGAAAGTATTGATGTTATTATCACTATTTTTTACATTTCCAAAAGTTAAAAAGTCCTTTGAAAATTGTCAACTCTATTCTCGCTTGGTTTTGTTACTTTTTAAGTATTAGGTGAAATTCATTTGAAAGCAACTTTAAATTAGTTTCCGCACAGTTGGAAATGAATTATTGAAAGCCAAAAGAGGATTTTTTACAGTAATGGACCAATTTACAAAAAAAACTCTCATTTTTTACGCATGTATCATGGTTTGGAGGATAGGAAGGAATCTTTGCAACCCTTTTTTCAAGATCCAAAAAAGGTTTTTGTTGGGAACATGCTAATTTACAAAAGCCTCTTTCAGTTTTGCAACAGGTGTCCTGGTTTGGAAGATCTAAATGCATCTTTGAAGCCTATTTTTTAGAAATTCGCGAGATTTAATTTTTCTATTTTTAGAAAAAATCCAGTCAACTTTTAGTTGGAGAGCCACCTCATCAATTTGACTTAACAACAAACTAAAGATGGATGAGAAGGTTTTTAGATCCATTTTTTTGGATCTTGATATTTGTTTGATATTTGAACATATTTTGTAATTTTATTTTCCCCAAACATTGTGGATCTTAGCTTGATATTTTATTCTATATAATACATGTAAAAAGAGGATCCAGGGGTTGGATTTTGATAAAAAAAATAGCTATTTTCTGTGTGTTTTTTCAAATATATATACATTTTACAGTTGCCAAGATTAGAAGATTTATGATTATTAACACAAAGATTCATGTGATGGTTATTCCCTTCTCTATTATTCCATTTGAATGAAAGAAAATGTCATGGAATTCATAATCTAATTTTTTGTTATATTAATTCAAATGCCTACATTCCTTCCTTCTAAAGACACATTAGGGTTTAGTTTGCATGCCCTATTGTAGTGGATTTTTTTTCCTATTTTCTACTGCCATCCACTATGATAACTTGAAATGTCTAAGGTGTGTCATCTATCTTGCCTTTGTCAATATTTGATCATGTAGCCAATGTCTTCGTGATTTCAACAAACCATAGCTTGTTGACTCCATTTCCCAATGGATTGTCTCTCTCATGCCCAACCAAACCCTTTTTCAACACCCCTCAACTAAAGATCTAGCCATTATTTCAAGTACACAGCTAGTTACTGAAGTGACACTGGGTGATTGAGATGTAAGAGAGAGTCCTATCTGGGTTGGAAGGGCTAGCCTCTAGCCTAAACGTTTGGTCGAAAAGGTTACCTTAAGAGTATTTTTCACATCCAAGAAAAACTCTTGAGTGTTAATAGATGTAACAACCAAACATAACAATTCTAATCAAACACAAAAAACATGTGTTCAAAGAAACAATGATGCAAACTTGACTTTAAAATTTGTTTCTTAAGAATGTATGACCACAAGACATTATGGAATAATTTCGTGTGACTCCCATTCTACCAGTAATACAATGTCAAAGAGGGAATGCATTGAAAAAGAGGATGTTGGGAAATGATGTAGTGATGATTGGAGACTTCCACAATTATTCATATTGTTAGAGATTTCTGGAATAACATTGTGTAATATATGTGATCAATCCTATTACATATATTAAACAGTGCTATTCTGGAAATCTCTAACAATTATGTAGTGATGATTGGAGGCTTCCACAGTTATTCATATTGTTAAAGATTTCTGGAATAACATTGTGTAATATATGTGATCCATCCTATTACATATATTACACAGTGCTAATCTGGAAATCTCTAACAATGATGTAGTGATGTAAATTTTATGCAAATCACATTGTCCACCATTGTGTCATGTTCATTCAAAATTGCTTTCCTTCCTCAAATAATACATTACATGGAAATGCTAAAGACAAAGAGAAGGAAATATATTGTAGTAATGTATGAATGCTCAAACAAAAATATATCTAACGTTAATTTAGGTGGCATATAGGATTGTTTTTCTTTCCAAGGAAATATTTGGATAGATCCACCCAATGGGATCACTTCCCACCAACTTATTATTGGAGCCTAACCCCAAGGGAGGAGAATTGACCCCATGACCTCCCATTAGCGACAAGAACTCGACCAATTGAACTAACCCTCGGGGCTAGCATCTAGGATTTGCTTATACTTTACAATTAGATCATATTAATGAAAATAATTTGGAGGAATTTGTTTTAAAAGATCATAAATTAAGCACATTGGGACTATGTGCTATTTGAATTACTAGGATTCTAGTGGCAGGCCTATAAGATTTTACAACTATCAATAAACTAGTTTAATTAATTGTAGTCTTATTGGAGTCTTTCAAATCTTTAGCTTTATAATGGATTCACATCAAAATCTTGTTCGATTTTCCCGAGTCACCTCAAATTTTTTGGGCAGTGTAGTACTTTAACATTGAGTTGTTCTCATCCTTTTAGTATTATATCTAATTTCATTACTTCTAATGAATATGGTAGAGATTAATTTGTAGTTTTATGTCATACATATCCCATTTAATGTAAAGTAAGGTTGTCGATTTCTCTTAATGTAGTTTGGGGTTTTTTTTCTCTTGCATAATATTGGGTGTACATTCAACACATAGATATTGATATAATGATGGTGTTATTGGTGGCTTATTTTTTATTGGTTGAGGTAGATAAACACACAAGTATAAGTGTAGTATTTTGAAGAGATGAAGGAAATGTAGTATTTGTTTAATGATATTAATGATAAAACATGAATTTTACAATTAATTCCTTGTTAGCATGGGGAGGATAATAATGTTTTGAGTTAATTGTGAGAGGATATAAGGGATCCAATAAATTAGCAGGTCTATTGCAGTGTGTGTAGGAAAAATTGTAAAGCGCATTGAATAAAGCCCAAATTAATTTGATGCCAATGATTGGTGATGGGTTCATAATATATTTCAAATAGAGGAATTCTAATGATGATGGACTGTAATGCTCACTCCCTTACCATATTATTCTATGCCAAATTGTTAGCCTACCTGTTGTGAGATGTCTTGATGTGATAGATCCTTATTATTGTTATTAGTATACGCATGAGGTATGTGTATGCTAGCTACATACTTAGACCATGCATGAATACAATAATATTCTATTGCATAATATGCTAGATGATTGATTAATGATTAAGTTATTATTAACTTTAATCTTGATAAATGTTTAAACTTATTAATATACTTAAGCTTGATTAGCAGTCAGTTAAATGATTAACCTTCTAGTGTAACTAATAATTGATTAATAGCTTTGAGGATTAGCTTAATTGGTCAAGTTCTCGTCGTTAAAGCACATTTTCTATTGAGAGGTTATGGGTTAAATTCTCTCAACACTCTTGGGGTTAGGCTCTATGGTTGAGTCGGGAAGAAGTGATCCCTTTGGGTGGACCTACCTAGTACATATATTTTGTGGATGTAGCATTCACCAATCTCCAAGGTAAGCTGGTGGTGGCTAGAGGGTCATGAATGAGAATTATGTGGCACTAATTTAGGGAGGGGAAGACTTTGGACTTCACAGGAGATAAGTGCAAGGAGAGAGTTGGAGGATTAAAATTTTGGTTTTTTGAAGTTTCAAATGGGATATCATATTATCATGGAAAAGTGGGGGAAAGGAGGGTCGATGGAAGGGAAAAGGGAGTTTTGAATAGGGAAGTGGATTTTGAGTGGGGCATCGGGAGGGTGTCATATCTAAGAAATCGAATACACTATGACTACGGTATGTACATGTGCTAAGAGGGAAAGGTAACTCATGGAGTTTCCACATATTTTCTCTGCACTAGAAAGAAATATAGGTGGTTTCTAGTTGGCAAGGTGGCATATTCGGCCAGGTTTTCCCAGGAAGAACACTACAATCGAGCCACAATAACCACATTTTTTCTTGTTATTTTTTATTTTCAAATTATATGAATTACTCATGAATCAAATTGTGCTTATTTAAAATGTGTTTTTAAATGTATGCTATAAAACATAGTAATGATATGTATGTTGTGAATGAAAAAGAAAAACTAAGTATGCAACTAAAATAAACAAAAATGTTTTTTTTGCTAAGATTTTTATACAAGCTTGAGATCCATAGAAGGTGATCTGAAATGTGGTATTAGAGTGATCTTCAAAATATTGGGCCTAAAAATCCACCTGCACCCTTAAAAGGTTATATTATTTTTATTATTTTTTTATTGCATTAAAGGAGTGGGTGAATGACTTGACCACCTAATGTATTAATTAGGGGGGTGGGTGCAATCGAGTAGGTGCAAGAGGTAAGGTGGAGGTGGCTAGAGGGTCATGAATGAGAATTAGGTGACACTAATTGGGGAGGTGGGTGTGGTGAGACTTTGGACTTCACGAGAGATCAATGCAAGGAAGGAGTTAGAGGATGAAAACTTTGGTTTTTTGAAGTTTTCAAATGGGAAATCATTTTTTCATGGAAAAGTGGGGGAAAGGAAGTTTGATGGAAGGTAAAAGGGAGTTTTGGATAGGGAAGAGGATTTTGAGCAGGGCATCAAGAGGATGTTGTCTCTGAGGATTCGAAGACACTACGAGCCTAGTCTAGACATGGGCTAGGAGGGCAAGGGAACCTATGTATTTTCTCTGCACTAGGAAGCTAGATAGGAGGTTGCTAGTTGGTAGGGTCACATATTCAATCAGGTGGTCCTAGAAGGAACACTGCAACTGAGCCACCGTAACCAAATTTTTTTCTTGTTATTTTATTGTTAGATTATATTAATTGCTTATGAATCAAGTTGTGCTCATTTAAAATGTCTTTGTTAAATTTATGCTATGAAACACAGTAATGATAAGTATGTTGTGAATGAAAAATAAAAACTAAGTGTGCAACTGAAAGAAACAATTTTTTTGCTAAGTTTTTTTTGTTTTACAAGCTTGAGACCCATAGAAGGGAATCTCATATGTGGTATCAGAATGAGATTCAAAATATTGGGCTTAAGAATCCACCTACACCTTTAAAAGGTTATATTATTTTTTATTGCATTAAAGGGGTGTGTGAATGACTCAACCACCTAAGGTATTAATTGGAGTGGGGGGTGTAATGGGGTAGGTGCAAGAGGTAAGGTGGCAGTGACTAGAGGATCATGAATGAGAATTAGGTGTCACTAATTATGGTGGTGGGTGGGGGAATAATTTTGACTTCACGAGAGATAAGTGCAAGGAGGGAGATGGAGGACGAAAACTTTGGTTTTTTTTAGTTTTCAAATGGGACACCATTTTGGCATGGAAACGTGGGGGGAAGGAGGGTCAATGGAGGGAAAAAGGGAGTTTTGGATAGGGACATGGATTTTGAGTGGGGCATTGAGAGGATGTTGTCTCTAATAAATCGAACACACTATGACTACGGTATGTACATGGGCTAGGAGGGTACGTGAACCTATGGAGTTTCTCAGAACTAGGAAGCTACATGGACATTTTCTAGTTAGCAGGGTGGCATATTCAATTGGGTGGTCCTCGGAGGAACATCGTAACCAAGCCACTTTAACCATGATTTATTCTTGTTACCTTTTGTTGTTAAATTATATTAATTATTGTTAAATTTTTCTTTTTTATGATTCGCCCTTAGGGAAAAAAGAAGATTGTGGCCACATCCATGACCTCCAGAAATGAATCCTCCATATGGAAAAAATAGATGGAAAAGGTCATGGAGGAGTACAGGGACATGTTAACCTCACCCACATGGGTAACCCTACACTATCATGTCAAGAACTCCATCCATTTTACCCCGAGCATGTCGCTACCCAATGGAGTGATCTATAGGTGCTCTATTCTAGAGAACGATGAAATCAAGAGGAAGATTCAGGAGCTACTGTAGAAAGGGGAAATTCATCCAATTTCATCACCCTGTGGGAGCCCTATCGTGTTGGTATAGAAGAAGGATGAGACCCGAAGACTCTATATTAACTATCGAGAACTAAATAAGATCATTGTCTGAAATATGTATCCAATCCCACAAATTGATGACCTCCTAGAATAGCTCAAAGGGAGCCAAATATTACATCAAGGTTGACTTGAAGTTCGGTTATCACCAGGTACCAATCGAATCCTTCAATGTGTGGAAGACTGCCTTCAAATCTAAGGAGGGCCTTTTCGAATGGTTATTCATACCTTTTGGGTTGATGAATGCCCTCACAACCTTCATGAGGCTAATGAACGACATCTTGCATCCCTTCACCAACTCATTCATGGTAGTGTATTTGGATGGGAGCCCTATCGTGTTGGTATAGAAGAAGGATGAGACCCAAAGACTCTACATTAACTATCGAGAACTAAATAAGATCACTATCTAAAATATGTATCCAATCCCACAAATTGATGACCTCCTAGAATAGCTCAAGGGAGCCAAATATTACATCAAGGTTGACTTGAAGTTCGGTTATCACCAGGTACCAATTGAAACCTTTGATGTGTGGAAGACTGCCTTCAAATCTAAGGAGGGCCTTTTCGAATGGTTAGTCATACCTTTTGGGTTGATGAATGCCCTTGCAACCTTCATGAGGCTAATGAACGACATCTTGCATCCCTTCACCAACTCATTCATGGTAGTGTATTTGGATGACATCCTGATCTTCAACCAAAGTTTGGAATTGCACCTTCACCATATTCAACAGGTCCTCCAAACCCTGCGTCAACACAAAATATGTGCCAATTTGGAAAAATGCACTTTTGGTATTACCTAGGTTCAATGTCTAGGGTACATCATTGATGAGCATGGTGTGCATGTGGACCCAACCAAGATACAAGTTGTTTGGGATTGGACAGCCGCAACCACTCTAAAAAAACTTTGCATCTTTCTAAGTCTTTCTAATTTCTACCACAAGTTCCTGTTGGGTTTCTCTCATATCACTTAACCTTTGAGTCAAGTCACTAAGGGAAGAGCAAAAGAAAAATTATTTTGGTCTGAATCCCAATAGAAGTAATTTTTTGAGTTGAAGCATCATCTCTTCTTTGCACTAGTGCTCACATTACTAGACCTGCAACAACCATTTGAGATTGAGATAGATGCCTCCAACTATGATATTGGTGCAATTCTTACCCAGCAGGGGCATCTGGTGGCATATCATAGTGAGACACTTGAAGGCACAGTTTGAAAGTATCCCACCTATGACAAAGAGATGTATTCCATTATGTAGGCTTGCCGACAATGGAAGAATTACATTAAGGGTGAAGGAAGTGATTATCCACACAAACCACCAACCCTTGCAATTCATACAGACATAAGGAAAGTTGCAGAACAATCACCATCAAAAATGGTCACATCTCTGCAAGAAAAAGGGAAGCACCAATAATGTTGCAAACAGCCTCAGTCAACCACTGGTCATGGCATTGACCACTCTGATCGACTCTTGTGGACATAAGACTTTGGAATGGCCACATATTTACAAGGGTGATCCAGAATTCAACACCGCATACCAAATGCTCCTGGAAGGTAAGTAGGTTCTATTCTTTCACCTCTAGGACGCGCTATTATGCTACGTGGGACACCTCTATGTACGTTAAAGAAGTGTGACAATATGATTTGGGAGGTGCACTACAGTCGATTTGCTAGATATTTTGGGGTAGAAAAGACAATGGCAGTACTGCAAAAGTATTTTTATTGGCCAAACCTTCGACAAGATGTTGGGAAGTACATCAGATCCTACACTTCCTACGTTATTTCCAAACCTACAATCAAGAAGGAAAGCATGTATGCTCCTCTACCTACTCCTAGTTGGACCTGGGAATCCATCTCCATGGATTACATATCAGGCCTTCCTTCTACTAAGCATGGTGACGACTATGTTTTAATGGTCATCAACATATTCTCTAAGATGGCCCTTATGGTGGCTTGCAAGAAGAGTATCTCAGCAGAATCCACTTCCAAACTCCTGTTTGAGTGAGTATGGCTACACTTTGGTATCCCACAGTCTGTTATCTCAGAACAGAGAAACCAGTTCCTAAGTGCATTATGGTCAAGCCTCTAGTTATTGTTAGATACCAAGCCCACTAAGACCATGCCCTTTCACCCCAAAACTGATGACCAAACAGATGTCGTCAACAGGATGATCATGCACATCTTGTGCATGTATAACTCAAAGCACCCATGCACATGGGATGCGAGCCTCCCCTATGTCCAACAGAGCTACAATAAGGCTCTCCACAACTCAACTTACCACAACCCAATTTCAAGTGGGATTCCAACCACTATGTCCCATTGATGTTGCCCTACAATTTGTAGTCACTCAGGCAGATTCAACTCATGTCTAGTCCAAAGCTGACAGGTCTAATAGCTTCATTGAGCTCATTCATCACATCCCTAGCAGGTCCATGACATATTGGACATAGAAAATGCAAAGGACAAGAAACTTCATTATCAACATCAAGTGCCACACAATTTCCAGGTGGGCGACAGAGTTTGGTTATATTTGCAAAAGGAGTGCCTCACTAGGCCCCATGGCAAGCTTTTCCCACTCCGATATGGGCCTTACACATCACTAAGGCCATAGGGAACAATGCTTTCTAGATCATCATTCCACCATTCCTTGGCCCGCGCCCAGTATTCAAAGTGGACTTGTTGCATCCATACTTTCCCCAATTGTTGTACACATTCAACGTTGCTGAGAATTTGACACCAATAGAGCTCAACCCAAGTTGTATCGAACAGGACACAACTAATAGGATCATGGACATGCATATCAAGAACACTCACCAGTAGAGGATCCAACTATATTGAGTTGTCAAAGTAGGCCAACTCCTTCACAAGGGCAAATGTCTCACTAGGGAGTAGGTTCAACAAAAATTCCCTCACTTCATAGAGGCTCTACACACAATGGGGACCATTTTTTTCTAAGGAGGGAGGATTGATCCAGGTGGATATTGGCGGAAACCCACCTATTCCACCTAGAGCCCCAGTCAGTTTCATCAATTTCCTTTATTATAGAAGCATTTTCTATTTTTAGCAGTTTTTTGATTCCTAGACTTCCGGAGCTGTTTTGCGCCCTAAAGAACATTTTTTGAGGTTCATCGCAGGCCCAAATCCATATGAAAGGGCCTACCAAAAATCCTCTAGTACCTAGATATATATTTCTAATGAGGTAGTGTACACACCAAACTGATTCGAACTTAAACAAGAACACAACAAGATATAGATATAACCATAAATAAAGAGTTGCAGAAAAAATAACACTTCATTTCATTAATATCAAGTAATTGAAATATGCTTACGTACATAATGGAAATAAACTAGCTCGGGCAATGGCAGCTTATCTCTGAAAAGAGATGTGGCAGCTACATGCCTTTGAACTATGTTGCAATGAGACTCAAAGGCCTATTTATTATTGAGAAACAATGGAGAACTCTAAACATCCAAAAACCTAACTCTATGAGATGAAGGGCCAAAACTGTGGGCCCTGTTTGGGTAAATTGGTACATCAACTTCCTGGGGTTGTAAATTTGGCATACAATCTCTGTTTGGCTATCATAATACCTTGTTTCAAAGATGTCGAAGAGGAGGCCAAAATCAAAATAATGAATGTGTTTTGGAAATTTTTGGTCTCTCCATTTTTCTTAAAAAGGTCTTTTCAACCCTCAAAATGGATCTGAAGTTTAGGACCCGAAAACTGCCAAAAATAGTAAGTTGTGCTACAATTAAGGAAACTGAAAATAAATAATGGTGGGGGTCCAAGTGGAATAAGAGGGTGGCCACCAATATCCATCTGGATCAGTCCTCCCCCCTTAAGAAG
Organism: Pinus tabuliformis; assembly: GCA_031772625.1. NCBI lineage: Eukaryota > Viridiplantae > Streptophyta > Pinopsida > Pinales > Pinaceae > Pinus > Pinus tabuliformis. The sequence goes on from CM062807.1 coordinate 140,698,083, forward strand.
CAATGGTCCTCATTGCGTTGAGTGTCTCCATGAGATGGGGAAACTTCTACTGAACTTGGTCCCTAGTGAGCCACTTGCCTTGATGCATGCATTGGCCAACTTTGACAACCTGATATATTTGGATATTCTGCTGGTGAGTGTTCTTGATATGCATGTCCATGATCCAATCAGTTCTGGCATGTTCCATATAGTCTAGATTTAACTCTTTTGGTGTTAGTTATTATGTAATATCTGATGTGTCCAGTGATGGTGGAAAGTATGGTTGAGGCCATCCACATTGAACACAGGGTGTAGGCCAAGGAATGGTGGAATGCTAAGCTCAAAAGCATTGTCCCCTACATCTTTAGTGATGGTGTAAGGCCCATATTGGAGCAGGTAAAGTTTGCGGTGGGGCCTAGCGAAGCACTCCTTCTGCAAATGTAACCAAACTTTATTGCCCACCTAGAACTTGTGTGGCACCTGATGTTGATCATGACACTACTTGTACTTATCATTAGCTACATACAATATTTCATGGGCCTATTGAAGGACATGTTGAATGCACTCAATGAATTTTTTGGCCTTGTTAGCTTTAGACTAGACATGAGCCAAATCTTCTTGAGTAGCTCCAAATTGTATGGCCACATCAATGGGACATAGTGGCTGGAAGTCCAACCCCACCTAAAATGGGTTGTCGCTAGTTGAGTTATAGAGAGATTTTTTGTAGTTGTGATGTACATAGGGGAGGCTTTCATCCCATGTGCGTGGATGCTTCAAGTTTTACATACGTCGAATGTGCACGATCATCTTGTTAATTACCTCTGTTTTGCCATTAGTTTTGAGGTGAAAAGTCGTTGACTTAGTGAGATTGGTATCCAACATCACCTAGAGACTTGACCAAAATGTACTTAGGAACCTGTTGTCTCGATTTGAGATAATGGACTATGGTATCCGAAAGTGTACCCACACTCGTTCAAAGAAGATCTTAGCAGTGGCTTATGTTGTGATACTCTTCTTGTTGGCTGCTAGAATGGCCATCTTAGAGAATCTGTCGATGACCATGAAAATGCAGTCGTTTCCATTCTTAGTAGAAGGAAGGCCTGACATGTAATCCATAGATATGGATTCCCAAGGTCGACTAGGAGTAGGAAGAGGAGTGTATAGGCCTTGCTTCTTGATGGTTGGTTTGGTAATGGTGCAGCCACTGCAGGATTTGATGTACTTCCCAAAATCTTGTCGAAGGTTTGGCCAATAAAAATATGGTTGCATCGAAAGGGTCCATCGAAAGTATGGAACATGGGTACTCCTTGGATGAGGAATCAAATTATGTATCAAACGAGTATTGTTGCTCAAAATTTTAGTAAACCCATAGGGAGATAAGTTGAAAATACAAGTTGAAAAAATAGTTTTTTTTTCCCCTCTAAAATTTGATGACATAATTTAATATTATTTTATTATTTCCACTATTATTTTATAATTTCCTTAGGAGGACCATTTTATACCTCAAAATTCCCCTAATGGATATGCCACTGGATGCCCCTATTAACTAAGAACTGCACCAATATCATATTTGGAGACATCTGTCTCAATCTCAAATGGTTGTTGTAGGTCTGGTAATGTGAGCATTAGTGCAGAGAAGAGGCAATGCTTCAACTCGGAAAATACCTTTTGTTGGCATTTAGACCAAAATAAATTTTCTTTCTCTCTGCCCTTGGTGACTTGAGTTAAAGGCCAAGTGATATGAGAGAACCCTAACACAAACATGCTGTAAAAACTAGCAAGACCCTTGGTGAAGTAAAATTATAAGTGCGGACACGAATGAATTCCTCTAGCACGATGATGGGTCTAGCCACAACAGATACATTCTATGGAAGATTTCCTTAGGCTAGAATCAATCAATAGGGCCTACCTCTTGGTCCGTTTATCCTGTTTGAGGATGTCCTTTCTTGCTTGCTCCAACTATCTCTTGATTCCTTCTTCAAGCACCTAAAACAAGTAAACAATAGCAAACAACAAATGTGACATTAGAGAAATTGCAATTCAACCTACCTAACAAGTCAAGAAACATTAAGCCATGAATGTATAATATAACAAAACATGTAGGAAATCAATCAATAGTTTCATATATTAATATCAAATAGAGATTACAACCATTTGTCTTGGCGTTGCAGTCCTCCTCTGACAAGACCAGGTTCCCACACACTTCTGCTAGCATTCCATGATGGCCTCAAGCAACAATAGTTTTAATGCTCTTCCCTTTAGGCTTCACTCCAAACCAAATCACACTTCTCCCTCACACAATTAGATAGCTACAACTAGTAATAGCTTGTTGTCTACTCCAAACCAAATAACATAAGCACACCAATATCAACACTAGCTTGTTATTGGGAAGAAGGGAGGTCTATATAGGAAAAATGGATGGGAGATGGATCCTCCTCTCATGGTAAAAGGACTTATCCTTTGAGATAGTTCCATAATTATAGGGGAAAGGATCCCAAACTGACATCCTCGACCCCATCTAGCCAAATCATTTACCAGACTTCCGTTCCGAAGCTTCTAGAGCTGGAAGCTTTGAATCTAAATTTAAAAAAACTTTCCAAAATAGGACCGACTCAACTAGAACACAACTCAGTCGCACCGGTCGACATGAGAGATAGTGATAATCTCTACACATCAGTGCGGGGAAGACAAAGGTAATTAGCACTGGTCTTGTAAACTGGGCAAACATAAGTTTTAAGGGAAATGGTGCAAAAGGAAATTTATTTGCTCATGAAGAGGGGCACAATGGAAGTTTCTTCATGAAGGCAAAGCATGCGGGGTTCACTGTAGAGTTCATCCAGGATAAAGGAACTAGGATTATAGGAATAGTGACAAAATGATGTGTAATAGATGCCTCCTAAAGGTTGAAGGCCGAGCTAGAGTTTGGGATGAAATGCTTTATAAATCAGTTCGAGGAACCGGTCTGTCATCGGAAAAGCTACAAGCAAGTATATATACATATACGTAAACTGAGATCTTTGTCAAATGATACATGAATCGTGGCATGAACGCAGCCATCCAGAGAACGATCATGTAAATGGATCTAGGTATGGGCACAACCATATGTTAAAGAGGATCATTATGAAACCACGGTATGGTCGCAGCCATCCAATAATGAGAACGATCACATAGGATAACTCATGGTTTGGTCACATCCACCGATCTAAAAGAGAAATTCATATCATCATAACCATGTCACATCATTTCACAACCTGGAATAGTGTGATCTGAGTCCAGGGTCTTGCGCTCCAACATGACCCGATCAAAGTACAGATTCTAACATGTGAGTAGATGTGTTGACATTGAACATGCTAGAAAGTCACTTGATTACCAATCAATGATGTAAACTATTAACAAGTGTGCGAGAAAAACACCAATAATGACAATGGTCCTCAAGGTACTATCAACACAATTCACGAAATGTGAATAGAGGAACTGAAGTCGAACACCTGTGAAATCACTTGATCGAAAGCCAATGATGTGAACTCATTGTCGAGTACGAAGAAATTTCCACTAGGGCATGCAAGCTCTAAGGTACTAGAAGGGAGTCTCTTGGTCAACTTCCCAGATAATGGGATGAAGTTAACAGAAAGTGACCATGTCGAAGGAGGGCCATAATAAATCCCACATCATTGGCGCGAGACAAGAGGATACAAAATGATTTTGGATGATACAAAGAATCAGAGGTAAGTGTAACTGTAGAAGCACAACCCTTGAACCTATCAATGACACAACTAGAAGTTTGGCAGCTTTTGGATCCATAGGATCGGTGGTCATGATGATGTGGCAGAGATCAAATGGAAGGCAAAAATGAATAGCCCAACCCAGGAAGGTCGGCAATATAAAGGAGGATGTCCCAACCTGTCATGAAGCAAAGAGTGTCATGTTCAAGAGTGAGCTGCCGACACAACTGATAGATTTCTAAATTTTCCCCCACCATTTATGGCAGGTACCTCAATTATTTTTTAATCGCAAGCTTGAAGGGGATAGAATATTCTTGTATTGTAAGTTCATCCTTTGGAAGAATCTGACCTAGTAAGTTTAACGAGCCCTAGGAAGGAGAAGCTCATGTTCGTCATAGTTTAACGAGTCCGACAAAGATGTAACTTGATATCTTTTTCATGTTTAGAGAGTTTGAAAAAGACACATAAAAGGAAACTCCACATGGTCCCTTTTTGTATTTTTGTGTCTCTCGAGCCCGAAAAGGTAGAAAACAATACTCGAAGGAACTGCTTGACCATTTCATCCAAGGAATACCTTTTTCATAAATAGTGCCTCCCAGCCCAAAAAAGGGGTAAACTTATATTGGGTGCATGTTGTTTCACATCCATTAACAAGTTCGAAACGAAAAGGGCTCGGCCATATTTTCACTTTTAAAGGGTCAGAAAAGAGCTGAAAGTAGACCCCCCATTTTTATTCTCTTTAACGAGTCAAAAATGGCAAAATACTCGGCAATATTTTCATATGAGTTTGACGAGTCGAGAAAAGAGTTGAAATGTGACTCATCATCATCGTCGAACATCCATCACCTGTCACTACACAAGTAAGGTAAAGTGTATTATCGTGTCCTTGAGGAAAAATAGGTCAAAATATTTACAAAACCTGATATTTTCATGAAAAAATGAATTAAAAGGGGAAAAGTAAATATATTTTTACCATTTACCATTTTACCTTTATTGTAAAGACTTTTTTCTCACTTTTGCCCTAATTGTTCTAAAGCAGATTTCAGGAGATCCGGGAGGTCGATCGACGAGCCGCCAGTTCCAGGTAATAGCCAAAGCCATCATCTCCATTTTTATTCTCTCTATTTCTCATTTTAGCCATTTTTTAGATTTTTTGAGGAGCTTTTTGAAAATCTTTTTTGCCCTCGATCGGCGCAATTTTCGAGCATGGAATCGTGCCGGTCGGGACTAATTAATAAAGCCAGCCACACTGATCGATGCAACTATCCATGGATAGGGAAAAATCCTATTCCCTCAAAAATTGATAATTTAAACTTGAATTTTATGTTCCAAGGATGATTATTGACTCAAATTAATGGATTTTGCAGGAGAGAATCGCAGAAAATGGTGGACTAGAAAGAATGGGAACATGAAGATGTTGACACTCAGGCAATGAATGACCCAAATTTTTTGGAGGCTTTAAGGGCTTGCGGGATCCTCAAATTCTTTCTTACGCCAGGGATGTAGGGCCAGCTCAAGTTACTTCGGTACCTGATTAATCTTTGGGACATTAATCGGGAGATCTGTCATTAGGGACCAGGGGCTGGAGTTGGAAACTTCAGATATATATTTCATCATTGGACTGTCCCACAAAGGGGAACTAGTGAACTTGTACGATTCACGTCTGATTGGGGCAAGCATATCTTCCTTGCTTGTCGAACACTGCCTTGCGTCCCTAAAATCCAGGAGTGGGAAGATAGAGATTTCCAGTGTTTGGGATCTGACACTGAAAGTGCTTCTGTTCACTATTAACAAAGTGGTGGGGTCCCAGGCAGAACATGAGACTAACAAGTCGAAGTTCCTTTATGTTATTGACTGCACAACTCCTACGATATTTAACTGGGTAGAGGCCATCAAGATCAACATAAAGCACCAGCTGGCCAAAGCTAAGGCGGGGAATCCGAAGAGCTTCATATCAGTGCTTGTGACTTCTTCTTGGAATGAGTACCACTGTTCCATTATCTGCCAGGTAGGCAAGCAAATCCAATCCATAATCTGATGTGGCCAGATGTATTTGTAGTAGATCGCTTCTATCTAAAGGCTATGGGAGGTAAGCATAAGCCATCCCATCTTTGAAACTAGTGCATGAGAAAAGGATGATAGGTATTTCAATCCCCCGCCACCCCATTTCTTTGGAATAGCAATGCGTTTCCAACCCACCCAGGCAAAAGGTTTTCCTTACTTATAACCATTTCAAAGGACTCTACAGCATAGTTTTTATATCAGGGATAAAATTCCTTTAGGAATCCATGCCAAAGACATCCAATACAAAGGTGTAGCCTCCAAGACTGTTTTAATTAGCACTAATCAACCCGCTCTGGAGAGGAATCTATGATTCCAATTGAGTAGTCGTTTTTAGATCTTAAACACAAGCCATATCCAATCAGCAATCTTGTAGCAGTGTGGTTTGATCCAGAACCCAAGATATTTGAGTCCGACATCCAGTTCATGGCTCTGGAAAGGAAATTTTTGTTGTGCAACCTGAGCTTCTTATGGGGTTCAAGCTGAAAGGGTGATAGTGGATTTCAATCGATTAGGTTCCATACCTGTTGTTGGGCTTGGGATCCCCCAAGGGCAGTTTTGGGGCCAAAATCCCATGTTTTGGTCAAATTTTGTAATCCAAGTGTAAAGAATCCGCATTTTGTGGTCGCACAGTGCGTAGGTGTTAAAGATTCATAAGGTTGTCTGCCCTTATTTTGGAAATGTAATGTCGGCTGTAAAAGATCTAGCCATGGTCCACGGACCATGGGATTGTATAAATAGAACTAAGCTCTAAGTAGTTTGATAGCAAGAGAAAAGATATGATGTATGCGAGATAGCTCTAAGGTGGAAATTTAAGTTTGGGTCGTAGCGTAGGTTGAGGATCTGCAGCTGAGTGCGCAGAGGCCTAAAAGTCCGCAGCTGAGTGTGTGGACCCCTGCAGCTGAGTGCGCAGGGCGGGTCGAGTCTATAATTGTCTGGAATTATCAATAAAGAGAATTATTCTACAATTGTTGCATCTTTCTTTCCTGTTTATGCATCTTGTTATGTTGGGTATGAATTTCACTTATAATGCTTATATGATGCATGAATGTATGTAAATGTGTTGGTTAAGTGAACGCAAGTAATAACATCTGCTTGTGCAAAGATAACTAAGATCAGTTAATGAGATAAGTAAAACACTTAGCCTAGTCCGGGAGATATTGCAGTTCGTTGCCCTAGCAGCGTGAAAGTCCCTGAGCTGCATGTTAGGGTTGTGCGAAAGCCAATTGTACCCTTCCGTGAGGGTATCGAAGGGTGGAACAGAGGGCTAACCAACCTGCGTGAAGGTAGGTATAGCCGGAATAAACCGAGATCACATCCATCTCAAGGGTGTGGAAACTTGGCTCCAACATCCCCCCATACTGCTTCGGGTGAGACTTCAGTCCGCGCTCTACGGGCTGATGCCGAAAGGGCCAGTAGTGCAGGGATTTGTTTGGCTAACTAATGATGAACCTGGGTCAGGCCCCCTCAAGCCAACAAATGATTCCGTTGCCGGGACCGGAATCTGCATAAGAGATGTGTGATGTCGTATCCCTGGAATCCAACTAAAAAATAAATCGAAGGTTGGTTGGACAGAAGGATCCACAAGTTCGCGACACAAGAGAACATGAACCCATGACTGTCAAAAGACCAGTGCTTGGACAAATACCTGTATACGAAGATCCACAAAATCTTTTTCTCCTCCTTTCTTATTCAGCTATATGTTGGCATCCTAAATTGCTCTATTTTCTACCCCATTTCCATCAATATTAACCTCTATTTTATCTTAATAAAAGACACTTCTTTCCTGCACTAGTACAAGATGGTTACCCTTTTCCTACACATGCTCATATTTTATATTAAGATTTATTACTGCACTTTATTAATCTTTTTATATAGATTTCGTGCTTATTTACATATTTCTTGTAACTCATATTGATTTCCTAGAGTAATCATGGAACTTAGTGTTAATGATGAATGAGTTGACTAGTGCAGGTAGATTCCTACACCGCCACTATCAGAGATTTCCAAGAAGCTATCTTCCACGAGGATGGATCTCGATTTTCGACTCCGAGTCTAACTGCTAATGAACTGAAGCAAGATAATAGGTGGTGCGCATTCAAGGATTTTTCTCCAAAGTTAGGTTTCGTCCAAGCAAATTTCGTTGTATTATAACCACTGGAGAAAGTTGTAATCTTGGTTTTTCTAAGTTTGTTCGACCAAGAGGCTAGAACGCGAAATATCTGTAATTATTGTAAAGGGCCTAGAGCCAAAAGGATATATATGATGTAGATCGTAGATAGGAAACTAGTGAACCATCGACTATCATTTTAGTTTATGTAGTCTGGTTATCGCCTCACTCTGGGCCTGGACTGCTTTGTAATGTAATTTTCCAAATCGAGTATTACAAGGAACCATTATGATTTGCATGGGCAACGTTTAAATTCATCTTTGATGTATCTTTAAAGTGTTGATCTCTTTCGTTTTTTAAAAGGGGAACGAGCTGGTTGGCTAGGGCCCAACCAACCCAACTTGTTTACCCTTCTCACATTCATTATTCAGAAAGACGGTGTGGCTATTTCTTTTGCAACTGTCTGATGTAATAGTTTAATAGGTAATCTTTAAGTTCTGAATTAAAGTATCCTCTGTAGCCTATGTGTGAAATGGATTTGTGGTTTGAAGAGTATTTGTATTTACTTTTCGTATGAAATATCTTTCTCACATTTCCTTTACTCTTTTTCTATGTTTTAATTCATTTTCAAACATATTATGCAAGGAACTCCTTCCTGCACCAGTGCAAGCTATTAGCTACACCTTGGTTTATTCATTCGTTGCAGCAAACATTTAATCACTTACCTGCATTTTACTTTTAGTTATTTCGCAAGCAAATGAATCATTAATTGAGTAACTAATTTGGTATTAAAATTTCATCTCTAAAAGATCTAGAAGCAGTTATATCGAATTACCACATTATACTTGCAAAGAATATCATCATTGTGGGTAAAGTACCAACGTTGATTAACACATGCACAGTACTTAGGCTACTGTTTGATTCTTTTAAAGTGATTTTATTTCATGAAGCTTATTTCCTCTGCAAAGTTTAATGAGTTGAAGCATTTCATTTTTCACAAATAGTTTACTTTAGAATTTCATTTACAGTTGCAATTCTTTTCCAACACATCTTTCAGCTTTCGAAAGTAATTTGGGAACTAAGTAAAGGGAACTCTGTTTTGGTGCAGGAGCAAGTCTCTTGACACAGAAATAGAGTGCTCTAAGCCTTGAAGCTTAGAGCACCTTCACTCAGACATAAGTATTCAGTAAGGAAGGTCAAATATACTCTTACACAGGAATATTGTACCTGTACTAGTGCAAGCAAATTGCAACAGTGCAAGGACAGGTTGTTTGTGTGAGAAGAAGATCAGAAGGAAGACAGAATTCTGCAAGGGTCCACTTGTGAGACTGTTTACCATCCATCTGAAGATGAACATAACATTTCATTCCAGCATTTAAGGTTTTTTCTGTTGTGTGCAATTTCTTTACTTGATTTACTTGCAAATTGTCTTTTACATTCCAGCACTAAAGTTGCCTTGGTGTTAATTTCCTTTCCAATTTTTTTCTATCTGATTCTGCAAAGCATTTCCTTTAAGAAGGATTAGAGATAGAAAAAATTCATACCATTTCTGGCATTGCACGTTCTTCGTCTCTAATTTTACGAAACCCTCGGGTTGACAATTAAGTGTCGAGGAGTTTGCTCAAGCGCAATTCCTGCACCCAACATTTTGGCGTCATTATCGGGGAGGTGATTTGAATTGGTAAGAATTTTCCATTTTTTTGCAATAGGGGTAAGTCTGCTATTATCTTTTTCTGTAGTGTGCTTCTATTGTTTGAAGGAATTTATAGATGCCAGTTTATTTTTTTAACTTGCAGCTTTTATTTGAATTTTGTTTTGTCATTTTTTTCAAATGAACGCCTAAAAGAGGTAAGGATCCGAAGCCCACTAGGGGCCAAAGAAACACTGACAAATCTGAAACTAAAACTCATATTGGGCCTTCTTTTGCAGGCAGAAAGTCCAAACAAACTCAGACTCATCACGCAGGAACAATCCACCTAGGCTCTAGTAGCAGCGGTTCAGGTGTGACACAACCCGTAAAGGGGAAGAAGAAGACTGTTAGAATACATAGTCAGCCTTCTCAGCCTGTTAAGAGTGGTTCATGTGGAAGAAAAACAATGGAAGATATGGAAGACCATGCACAAGGAAGTGGTGAAAATCAGGTAAATGAGGAATAGTCTACTTTTGGATTCTCGATTGTGAATCCTAACATACAAGTGCAAATGAAAAATATTCCACCATCAGCTCTTCCTCATTTCTATGGTAAGTTACATGAAGATCCAGACTCTTTCCTACTTGTGTTTGATATTTTGTGTAGAAGTTATGATTTCTCATCTGATGCCCAAAAGTTAAAGTTGTTTCCTGCAACTCTCAAGGACGCAACACTTCGCTGGTTCATGGGACTAGGAGGAAACACTATAAATTCTTGGGAGCAAATGGAGAAACTATTTTTATCAAAATATCAGGAATATTGTAAAACTAAGGATATTCAAGATGAAATCTTTACTATTGTGAAAAATGATGATGAGATGCTAGAGGACTACTTGGAGAGATTCTTATACATCCTCCAAAGGTCAAAGCACAAATTTGATCTAAGTACTATTAGAACCTTGTTCTTACATGGGCTTACTGATGATTCTAGGAATAATTTAAATTTGTTGGGACAAGGGGATATTGCTCAAAAAACTTTTAATAAAATCTGTGACTTGTGCAGGAAATTATTGAGGAACCAATATAGATCCAGTAAAGGAATTCGGAATAACAACAAGAAAACCGAATCTACTGATTTTATGATTATCGGACTAGAAAACAAATGGATAATATGAAAATTGAAATAATGAATATTGTTAGTAAACAGATAAACTCTTTGAAGTTTCAACAAAAACTTGTATAAGAGCAAGACATATTATCTATTTTCTGTCCTAAATGTAGAAGGAAACATCCTTTAAGAGAATGTCCTCTAGATATTAAAGAAACTAATAAATGTGCAATTTGTGAAGATAACCATGCTATAGACAAAAGTCCCTCCATACCTGGGCTGAAAGATGTACTAGAAGGGTGAAAACCTGAAGCTAAATCATTGCATGCTATGGGAACACGAAGGAATTGGCCTCAAGTAAGTGCAAGTATGGTTCCTGAACCTCGACCACATTTTTTTGGTTATAATGCACACTCGTATTCCTATCCTAACATTGGTCACTCTCAGCATTGGCAACATGGGAATCAATATCAATATGGACAACTCTCCCAATCTTGGCAACAAGGTTGGAGAGGGCCAAACCATTCACTTCATTTACATAATTCCTATCATGCACCTATGCAATCATATCCTCCTACATACGCATGTTACCCAATGCCTCAACCATCATTACCTCAGTTGAGTCAACCCATGCCACCATTACCTTTACCTCCACCGTTTCAACCTTCTCAGCTGCCTGCTCAACCTTTACCAAACCCCAATAATAAAGTGGTACAAATGATCCATTCTATGACCCCTATTTCTTCATCCAGATTTCGGACTATGCCAGTTGGAGTTGATGATCTCCAATTAAGATCAGGGAAAGTGGTAACTTCATAAAATCAAAAGTAGCCCATGGTGATTATCAATGAGAAAGGAGAGGAGGAAACTCCTTGCCGTTCTGAAAAAGATGACACCATTCAGCCTATCCCTATACATTCTGAGCCCTTGTCATCTTCTCCCAACCAAGCTCCCTATCCAGAGAGGTTAGTTGTGGAGAAGAAAGACCCCATTCCTGAATCTAGCCTGGCTTCTGAGCTTAGGAACCTTTTCATAAGGGTACCTTTGCTCCAAGCTATTAAAGATATCCCCATTTGTACAAAAATCATTAGGGAACTCTATCTCAAGAAGCCAGGAAGGAGAAGATTGGAACCCCAAACCATTCAATTTGTTGGTAGAGAAGCAGAGTTGATGACAGGATGTATGCACATGGAAAAATATACTAACCCCGGAAACCTTGTTGTCTTTGTTCAGATAGGTGATTTCCTTGTCTCCAATGTACTTATAGACCTAGGGGAAGCCATTAATGTTATGACCAAGAAAACCATGGATCAACTTGGATTGGTCCATATTCGTCCTACTCCCACTGTGCTTGAATTGGCAGATAGATATAAAATCAAACCGAAGGAGTATTGGATGATGTGGTCATTTCCCTAAATTCTTGGGAATATCCTACATATTTCATTGTGCTTCAGCCAAAGAATCCTGTGGGAGGTCATCCCTTGATCTTGGGGCGACCATGGCTTGCTACGGTCGATGCTTATATCGGATGTCGTTTTGGTGATATGTATATTTCCCATGGAGATTCCAGAAAGAAAGTCACCTTATATCCACCTACTAGATCCATTCAGGAGCTCCGAGACACTTTATGGTTAGACTACAGTAGTGATGAGGAGACCCAACCTATTTCCTTGATACATCAGAATGTTGAGTCCTCACAGGAGGGTGAGATTCAAGACTTCCTAAACAATCTAGACACCATGCCCAATTTCGAATCATTGAGTCAGATTTTTAGTCTAGATTTTTAGGAAGGATATGACTCTCTACCTCCATCATCACCATCTCTAGCGACACCTTTGTGTGCTCTTGAGCCTGACACTACTCTTGTTGAGATTATTCCAGGTAAATCCTTGTATATCAGTTGAAACTTGGATGCTTCTCAACGAGAGCAGCTTGTGAATTTTTTGTGGAACCATCTTGATGCCTTTGCATGGGGTTATGAAGATATGAAATGCATCCCTCCTGAAACTTGTACACACCATATCTATATTCAGGATGGAGCCCGACCTATCCGACAACCCCAAAGGCGAATGAACCCAGCTCTAAGAGATATTGTAAAGGAAGAATTGCAAAAACTCTTAGATGTTGATTTTATCTACCCCATTTCTGACAGCCAATGGGTCTCTCCATTAGTGTTAGTCCCAAAGAAAGATGGGAGATGGCACATTTGTATTGATTACAAAGAATTGAATAAAGCCACTCTTAAATATTACTTCCCCCTTCCTTTCATTGATCAGGTACTCGATACCCTTGTTGGTAAGAAGTACTTTTCTTTTCTAGGTGGCTTTAGCGGATACAACCAGATACAGATAGCACCTAAGGATCAAGACAAAACCACTTTTACATGTCGATGGGGTACATTTTCTTATCGAGTGCTTCCCTTTGGGCTATGTAATTCCCCGGCTACCTTTCAAAGGGCAGTCTTGCCTATTTTTGCTAACCTTGAATGTGTAGAAATCTATATGGATGATTTCTCTGTGTTTGGTGATTCATTTCAGGAAGCCCTCACAAATCTAGAAAAAGTGCTTCTTCGCTACCAAGAATCCCATCTCACCTTGAGTGAAAAGAAATGCATATTAATGTGCAAGGCGGGAGTAGTTCTTGGCCATCTTATTTCCAACTAAGGTATCCAGGTTGACCCTGCAAAAATATAAGTCATTTCGAGTCTTCCTATACCCAAAACTCAAAGAGAAATGAGAGGTTTTCTAGGATATGCCGGTTACTAAAGGAGATTCATTGAGAATTTCTCAAAGATAGCTACCCCCTTTTTTGACTGTTGGTTAAAGATAGTGAGCTTTCTTGGTCTACAGCCTGCCAATAGTCCTTTGAGACATTGAAGGAAACATTAGTTTAGGCACCAGTTTTGAGAGGACCAAACTGGTCCCTGCCATTCCATATTTCCTCTGATGCCTTAGATACTGCTATTGGTGCAGCTTTAGGACAAGAAGAAGACAAACAATCGTATGCTATCTTGTCACCTGCTGAACTCAATTATATTTTTACTGAGAAAGAGTTTTTAGCTGTAATTTTTTCTATTAATAAATTCAAACATTATATTACAGGGTATGAATTTTTTGTACATACTGAACATTCTGCTATAAGATATTTGAAGAATAAACCATTAACTAGCGGTAGGGTAACTAGGTGGTTGCTATTATTACAGCAATTTAATATTACTATTGTTGATAGACAAGGGAAATCCAATGTAGTAGCATATTATCTTTCAATATTAAATAATCATGGTGAAGCAATTCCTATTGATGATGATTTTCCTGACGAACATCTTTTTGTTGTGTCAAAAAAATCTCCATGGTTTGCTAACATAGCCAACTATTTAGTCACCGGAAAATTACCACCTCGCTTATCCGCTCGTGAAAAGCGGAATATCATTCAAAAAAGTGTTGCATATTCCTGGATCCAAGGAGACCTCTTTCACACCGGAGCAGATCTCATTATCCGTAGATGTGTAAGAGAGAAAGAGGTGTTTGATATCTTAAAATCTGCCCATGATTAACCTTATGGAGGTCACTTCGCTAATAAGTGGAATGCATATAAAGTGTTATGAGCTGGCTATTTTGGGCCTTCCTTTTTCAAGGATGCCAAACAATATGTCAAGTGGTGTGATAGTTTTCAGTGAATTGGCCAACCTAATCAAACCAATGAAATGCCTTATGTCCTCAGGTTATGATTGAGCCTTTTGAAAAATGGGCTATTGGTTTCATAGGACCAATAAATCCCTCATCATCAAATAAAAAGCATATTTTGGTTTGTACAGATTTTGTTACAAAATGGGTAGAAGCTAAAGTTGTTTCTTTTGCTACTGAAAGAGTTGTTGTTGATTTTCTTTTTACTGAAATCTTTACTAGATTTGGTGTACCTAGAGAAATTGTTTTTGACAATGGATCGCAGTTTATTTCTAATATGGTATAGGGTGTGATGGAGCAGTATAAAATACAGCATAGGATATCTACACCATATCACCCGCAAGCCAATGGTCAGGTGGAGTCCACAAACAAGGTAATTGAGTCCATCCTCACAAAGACGGTAAACATGCACAGAAAGGATTGGGCTGACAAATTACCGGAAGCATTGTGGGCCTATCGAACCACTTGGAGAAACAACATGGGACACACACCATATGAGCTGGTGTATGGGAAACAAGTCCTCTTGCTGATAGAATTCCAGATCAAGACTTTCAGGACTGCAGTCCAATTGGGGCTAGATCTCTCTGAAGCACAGCAACAACGCCTTCTACAATTAAATGAGTTAGATGAAATCCAAAGAGATGATGTTCAGCAGAACATCTTAGTTCAAGAACAATGCGAGAAGTGGCATGACAAGTCCATTCAGAAAAAGCAGTTCCAACCAGGTGATTGGGTACTCCTTTATGATTCAAGATTCAATCATTTTAAAGGAAAATTCCATAAACACTGGATGGGACCCTATGAGGTGGTCAAAGTGTTCAAAAATGGAGTGGTAGAAATCAAAACTATTGATGGATGGAATTTTGTGTTCCTCGTAAATGGGCATAGATTGAAGGTATATTTTCAGCCCCTTACTAAAGGAGATTTTATTTATCAAGTCCAACAACCATTTGAAAAGGAGTTGGTAGGTAAAAATATCGACTTGTTGAAGAATTGATTCATTCTTGTCCTTATTAAAAAAATAATCAAAGAAAAATAAAAAGAAAAAAATGACAAAAAAAAGTATAAAAATAAATAAATAAATCTCGTAATTGTGAAAATTAGTTGATTGACATGATTGCAGAAGGATCAACCTGAAAACCAACATGCTGGTAGGAGGATCAAGTTCTAATAAAAAGGGAATCATTACTTGATTTTTAGATATGCTGGCTGCCACAAAGAAGAAGCAGGTTCATGAAACCGAGCACTTACCTAAGTTTGGGGTAACTAGTATGGACATTTTTATCCAAGTAAACACTTACTTCCCATAGCAGTTATTTTTTTCCTGCACTAGTGCAGGCAGATTTCAAGGTAAAAATATTGTCTTTCTTCTATTTCCCATTTCGAAATTTCCCACTAAGTTTCTTTTCTAAATTCCCCATGAATTACCTTCCTTTTCTTCCAAGAAACTACCCTTACCCGATTTCGTAGAATCCCTCTTTTCCCTTGATTTTTTTTCCCACATCCCGTTTCGTTTATCCCTCTTGGTGATATTGTTTTTGAAATCCCTGCTGTAATATTCCTTCCCATTCTAAAATTTTTACCCCTTTCCCACTTCTTTATTCCCTCATAAGTTGATTGCAGAATTTGATGTAGTCATTCAGAAGGCATGTCGAGAAGCACCAAAGGATGGCAAATAAAGTTTTCTTGTATAATGAGGCAAATTTAAAAAAAAAAAGTCCAGCTATAGAAGTATGTCTTATCAGATTCTTGTTTGGTAAAAGTCTCTGGTGCAAGCACAACAGTACAAGCAGGTCTGATGCAGAAATACAGTTGACTGTGAAAGGAATTTACACAGTCCTGAAATGGTTTATCAAAGATTTATGGGCCTATATTTTTCTGCACATGTGTTGATATGTTATCTCACTCCATGTTTTAATTGATGCTTTGTTTCATTAATTACTAATATAGGAACAAATCTTTAAAGTGAAACATGTGTAAGGTTGAAATCTAATCTTTTTTAATAAATTCTTAAATATGTTTGATTGAATTATGATGCTGACTGCTGAAGGGTAGTACTGTTTGATAACCTGCACTCACCATCCTTGCAATTATTCTGCATTACCTGACCATCATTAAATACGATCATTCTAACCGTCTGCCACCTATACCGCCACTGCATCCAGTCATCACGATTCACTTATAACGAGCTGACATGAATCTACAACTGATGTGGAGGGGACTATTCCATCATAGCCGAGTGAGTGGGTCTAAAAATACAGAGGGTGAGGAACCTCCGGCATAAAATTCCCGATGAACGTTGGAGTTACCCTGAAATTCTTTTGAGGGTGTGATCATTGAAGTGGAGGAGGTTCAAAATGGCACCTGTGAGGAGTGAACTTGAACAAACCGCCGAGTACAGGAACAATCTTTCATTGTTGCAAGAATCGGGGTTCCTGCCATTCCTCCAAAAATTTGACAGGTTTGACATGGCCATAGTGCTAGAGTTTGCAAGGACGTTAAAAGTAGGTCAAGTCAGGGTCGGGTCCTTAAAGTTTACAATTACTGAAGAGTTCATTTCACAAGCCATAGGCCTGCCACTTACAGGGGAGCATTGGTTTAAAAAGGAGTGGTTAGTGAAGAAGTGCTGGCACCAGTTCATGGTCGATAAGAAGATCAAGATCGACTGGAAAAAAGGACTTCCAAAGACAGCCATGGTCGAGAAATGGCAAGATTTATTGTTTATATTATAGAAGTTTGTCACAGGCGAAGGACACTATACCCTAGCATTCGTATACCACCTTCGATTGTTGTCACATTTAGAGGCAGGGAAACTGATTAATTTCCCTCAGTTCTTGCTCAGGAGCCTTGAAAAGATGGTGAAAAATGTGCAGAGTGGAAGTGCAAGCCAGGTTGAAAACAAACTCTGCCATCATGGACTCATTACGATGTTGGTCAAGAAGAAGTTAGAGAAAAGGGAATAGCGTGGGAGGAATTTCTGAAAGAATTTCGAGCAAGGGGTGTAGAAGAGCATGCTAGCACAAGTGCAAGTAAGAAGAGAAAGGCAGAGACATTGTCCCCTGCCAAGCAGCGAAGTAAAGGCTCACCAATGCAATCAGAGAAGAGGGTCGTTGAAAACACTCCACCTACAACAAAGAAAAGGAAAATTAGGACCTCAGTGAGGAGGAAAGTTGTCGGCCAAGGAACGAACTAGTCCGGTTCTCCAATTGCAATCGATGATTTGCCCCAAGTCTCCCCCACAGTTCATAATCTCTCGGTGCTCGCAGATGCAGTGGTGCACACTGTGGAGGATGAGGAGAATGCAGAAGACGACATTCTGTTGTCAACATTTGTCAGCAGGCTAAGGAGAAGAAAAACAACGTCGACACCGAACACCGGCGAAGTCCAAGCAGAGGAGGATGAAGAGGAACAGCATGAAGAACCTCCTAAAAATTTCAACGAATCGGATGTGGAGACCCTCAATGATTCCGAGGAGTAGGGCATTGAAGACCCTCTGGTTTTTGAAGGTCAGGGCATTGAAGACCCTGTGATTTCTGTAGATCAGGGCATTGAAGGTCGTGTAGTTTAAAAGGGAAAGGTATTGAAGACGTTGTGGTGTTTGAAGGATAGGGTACTGAAGTCCCGACAGTGGTAGAAGAATGGGGAATCGAAACCCCTATTGATTTGGAAGGATAGGGTGTTGAATCCCCTGAGGAACTAGGAGAACAAGGTGTTAAGAGCCCGGAGTAATTAGGCGCACAGGGTACTGAAACCCCTAGCACAGAGATTGGTGAGGGCATCCATACCCTCAGTGACAACAAAACCCCGAGCATAGAAAACCTCAGCAATGTCATAAGATAGACCTTCGACATCCTCGACCTTGATGATGAGTCTGTGGCAGAAAAGGAGTTCACACCCGAAGACCTCAGCACAGCACCGTCCACTCTCTTCCTCAATAACAAAATAGTGGACCTGGAGCAACAAGTCCATGACCTGGAAGCTTTGAACCAAGTCATGAAAGAGCAGAGTTGACAGAAACAGAGTGAGGTGGAGTTACTGGCAGAAGTAGCAGGTAAAGGTATGGAAAAACTGTGCTTCCAGATGCTATAGACGCCTGAAGAAGGTGACTAAGCAGCTGCGAAAAGCCCGAGACAAGAATCCAAAGATAGTAAAGACAGGAATAAACATTGAAGTGCAGCATTGAGGAGTTGGCCATTCATTTTTGAAGGTTTTTTTGCAGATGTAAAATGTTGTGTGAGGAAACACAACAACTTAGGGATGGGAGGATGTTGATATCCTAAATTGCTCTATTTTTTACCCCATTTCCATCAATATCAACCTATGTTTTATCTTAATAAAAGACCCTTCTTTCTTGCACTAGTACAAGATGGTTACCCTTTTCCTGCACATGCTCATATTTTATATTAAGATTTATTACAACACTTTATTAATCTTTTTATATATATTTCGTTCCTATTTACATATTTCTAGTAATTCATATTGATTTCCTAGAGTAATCATGGAACTTAGTGTTAATGATGAATGAGTTGACTAGTGCAGGTAGATTCATGCACCACCACTGTCTGAGATTTCTGAGAAGCTATCTTCCACGAGGACGGATCTTGATCTTAGACTCTGAGTCTAAATGCTGATGAACTGAAGTAGGATAATAGGTGGCACACATTCAAGTATTTTTCTCCAAAGTTAGGTTTCGACCAAGCGAAGTTCATGTGTATTATAACCACTTGTCAAAGTTGTAATTTCGGTTTTTCTAAGTCTATTCGGCTGAGAGGCCTGAACGAGAATTATTTGTAATTAGTGTAAACGGCCTAGAACCAAAAGGATATATATGATGTAGATCATATATAGGAAGCTAGTGAACCATCAACTATCATTTTGGTTTATGTAATATGGTTATCGCCTCGCTCTGGAGCTGGACTGCTCTGTAATGTAATTTTCCAAATCGAGTAATACAAGGAACTGTTATGATTTGCATGCATAGCATTTAAATTCATCTTTCATGTATCTTTGAAGTGTTTATCTCTTTATTTCCTTAGAAGGGGAACAAGTTGGTTGGCTAGGGCCCAGCCAACCCAGCTCGTTTACCCCTCTCGCTTTCGTTATTCAGAAAGATGGTGTGGTTATTTCTTTTGCAGTTGTGTGATGTAATAGTTTAATCGCTAATCTTTAAGTTCTGAATTAAAGTATATTTTGTAGCCTATGTGTGAAACGGATCTATGGTTTGAAGAGTAGTTGTGTTTATTTTTCTTATGAAATATCTTTCTCGCATTTCCTTTACTCTTGTTCTCTGTTTTAATTCATTTTCAAACAGATTGTGCAAGGAAATCCTTCCTGCACCAGTGCAAGTTGTTACCTGCACCTTGGTTTAGTCATTCATTGCAACAAACATTTAATCACTTACCTGCATTTTACTTTCAGTTATTTCACAAGCGAATGAATCATTAATTGAGTAATTTTTTTGGTATTAAAAGTTCATCTCTAAAAGATTTGGAAGCAGTTATATCGAATTACCACATTATACTTGCAAAGAATATCATCACTGTGGGTAAAGTACCAACATCGATTAACACATGCAAAGTACTTAGGCTACTGTTTGATTCTTTTAAAGTGCTTTTATTTCATGAAGTTTATTTCCTCTACAAAGTTTAATGAGTTGAAGCAATTCCTTTTTCACAAATAGTTTACTTCAGAATTTCATTTACAGTTTCAATTCTTTTCCAGCACATCTTTCAGCCTTCGAAAGTAATTTGGGAACTGAGTAAAGGAAACTCTGTTTTGGTGCAAGAACAAGTCTCTTGACACAAAAACAGAGTGCTCTAAGCCTTGAAGCTTAGAGCACCTTCACTCAGACATAAGTCTTCAATAAGGAAGGTCAAATATACTCGTACACAAGAATATTGCACCTGCACTAGTGGAAGTAGATTACAACAGTGCAAGGACAGGTTGTTTTTGTGAGAAGAAGATTAGAAGGAAGACAGAATTATGCAAGGGCCCACTTGTCAGACTGATTACCATCCATCTGAAGATGAACATAGCATTTCATTCCAACATTTAAGATTGTTTCCGTTGTGTGGGATTCCTTTACTTGATTTACTTGCAAATTATCTTTTACATTCCAGCACTAGTCGCCTTGGTGTTAATTTCCTTTCCAATTATTTTCTATCTAATTCTACAAAGCATTTCCTTTAAGAAGTAGGATTAGTGATAGGAAAATTTCATACCTTTTCTGGCATTGCCTGTGCTTCATCTCTAAGTTTATGAAACCTCGAGTTGACAATTAAGTGTTGAGGAGTTTGCTCAAGCGCAATTCCTGCACCCAACACTATATGAGTGGATCACGAAGCTAGCAGATAGCCAAGGAAGGTGGAAACTTGACTGTCGTATTGTGTGGACCCCAGAGCTAGTGCGAAGGTTGGAAGCATCAGAGGGTAAGATCGCCCGCGCTGTTGATCATTGGATCGATCGCATCATAGGGGGATTTGTGACTGAATTCACAGTCGACACCTCAGTCAGCTATAGTGAGGCGAAGCGGCGCTTTTTCAAAGGACCATGAGGTAAGTACATAAAATATTTGAATACTTGGATTAAAATGTTGTTGTGAAAAAAACGGGTTATGCAACTACCTTGATGTTCGGGACTATGCAAAGCAGAAAAACTTACAGGAACAAAGGAAATAAGGGTTCGTAGTATAGCCCCTTGATTTCACCTCCGCGAAGAGATGAAGAAGGAACAGCGAAGGTCTCTCCGCGAAGTGATATTCAGTTAATAAGACAAGTATTTCCGTGAATACCACCTCTGACTTCACCGCCATCGCCTCCAACTTCACCCGTCCCACCTCCACCTCCATCGCGATTTAGTATGGCAAACACTGTGAAGTTGCCTTTGTTCAAAGGCTTGGGAAATGAGGACCTGGACCAATTATGGTTCATTGTGAGGGCTATATGGGAAGCCCAAGGTGTTATAGATGATCACATAAATAAGGCGACATTGGTTACTGCTCTGCAAGATCGCGCGCTAACCCGGTATATTAATTACTCCAACGATAACCTTAATGCTAGAGTAGCGGACATCCAAGTAGCACTAAATAGGGAATTTAGTAGGCCTAAACCTGAAGCGCAGTCGATTGTGGGATTCAAAGAGATCGCAATGCAACTAGGTGAGACGCCTTGGGAACTAGATCAGAGGTTGAAATGTACAATCCGTGAAGCCAACATGAATTTGATAGATGGACAGCATCGCGAGTGGTTTGTGGCCTCGCTACTACCACACTTAAGGAGTACACTGTCACAGCAGAAGATAACAACTCAGGGAGAGACCTTGGAGATTGCAATGAGACTACATGAGACTCTGATGCAAGATCCTAATCTAGGATTCCAATAGATCTATGCACAATTGAAGAATTTGTGCCTTAAGATGCAAAGTCTGAAGCAGGATAGGACAGTTCTTTCAGAGGTACGCAAGGAGGTATGGTGCTTGAAATACAAGAGTCAGGGTCATGACAAAGACCATTGCCCGGTCTTTGCGAATTACCTTGTAGGAGGAGGACCGATGCCTCTAAGGCCGGAAGCTCAAGCAGGACCTGGCGCAGCACCTGCTTTATGGTGCACTATCTGTCAGGTAGCCGAAAAACATGCCACAGATAACTGTCACTTGCTACAGAAGTATGTATAAGCACCACAACAGTTGTTCTACAACTTTTGTAGGTCGGTAGGACATGATGAGCGTACTTGCAGGAGCTATGAATTGATGATGGATAGAACTCCTGCCTACAGGGTTCAGGCCGAAACGCGACCCCTTGACCAGAATGCAGGGATGGCGTGGACAGGATTTCAAGGGCGCAGACGAGGCCGAGGCGGAGGAGGACATAGTAGAGGTCGAGGACAGTTTATTTGCTACAATTTCGGAGGACCGGGACATTATGTCCACAATTGCATTAATCCAACGCATCCATCATGCAAGCATTACACGCTATTTGATCATGAAACAGAAGATTGTCCTACGTTGATAGCTAGGATCGTGAAAAAGGGGCGCTACCACCTCCCCCAATTTAGATCCTACAAATGATGAGATCTGAGCCGTGCGAGGAAGATCCGAACATAAATATAGTGCTCCAGAGTGGAATCGCGACGGGAGATGACAAGGGGAAACAGTCGGAAGATAGTATATGGGTTCAAAAGGCCCTGACGAAAGAGGTTTAGTTTGATTTGGAGCATGCTCGAGAAGCCTTCATGGAAGCTAAGAAGAGCTTTGTTGAGGCCTCCACTTCAGGAAGCAATGATAAGCCTGAGCCAAAGATGGACCCCTCTATGCTCACAACTTTCCTCGAAACCTGTATGAAGTTACTGCTCGTCAGTAAGGTTGTGAAAGGGTTCAAGGAACTCATCAATAGATGTGCTAGGACCGTGCCAGGTGAGCCACACATAGTACAAAAGATTGGCAAGCATAAAACAAGGACGGGATGGGAGATGAGACTAACCGCACAAATAGGAGAGTTTGAAATGGATCAGGTCATTTTGGACCTAGGTTCAGATGCAAATGTCCTACCAGAGTAGACTTGGGAGCGAATGGGGAGACCTGCACTGCAATGGTCTCTGATTTAGCTAAGGACGGTGAATTAGTAGAAAATCATACCCATGGGGCGGTTGTAAGGAGTGACTGTGGATATTGAGGGAGTGAGCGCGCTAGCAGATTTTGAAGTAATCGAGATAGTAGATAATAGCAATCCCTACCCTGTGCTCCTGGGAATTGACTGGGCTACTGATATGAACAGGGTAATCAATATGAAGAAGTGAAAGATGATCTTTGAGAAGAAATCACTGCGTGTAATAATACCCCTGGATCCTGTTGTAGGATTGCACTATACAGAACCAGTCCGCGATTATGAGAGTGATGGTGATTTGGACTACATCTACAAGATAAAAATGCGAGACCAAGATTGGGTGAATCCCTTCGTGGATGGACGGATTATGTGGGATTGCGAGAATTCCTACACTTTGGACTCCGACGAAGAAATAGAACGTTGGCAGGATCGGTTACACGAAGTAACTACGCTGAGTTGCAACATGATGACCCAGTCGTTGCGCTGTGTGTCGTTAAAGGAAATAAATATGCCTATTTATGATGGTATAAATGAGGTAGATATCTTTTTGGATGCATTTGAAAGGGAGGTGATAGAAACGCAACACTTCCAGGCCTTGGACTGGGCACTGCACGCTATGCCTGCGAGATGGTGGGGTACGCACAAGGGAAGCTTTGATGATTGGTGTGAATGTAGGAGGATGATGAGAGCATGATTTGGGAAGACTAAGATGCAACTAACAAACAAGTATGATGGGCAGGATGATCCATGCACGCAGTTGGCCAAAGCAGAGAAGCACTATTCTACCACTAAGCGTGAAGGGCTAGCTATGGTGTATGCACTCCAGAAGTATCGACACTACTTGCTAGGAGGCCACTTTAAGATGTATATAGATCACTCTGTGCTGAAGTACCTAGTCAATAAGCCTGTGTTGGGGGGGGGAAATCCGCAAATGGACCTTATTGTTCCAAAAGTACGATTTTGAAGTTGTTGTGAAGCCTGGACGATTGAACACAGGACCAGACCATCTGTCGCGCATCAAAATAGGGGAGGAACCTACTAACTTGGAGGAAGGATTACTTGACACATAGCTCTTTGTTGTGCACATCACATATGGTCATTTTGAGGATATAATACACTTCCTAACAACAGGAAATGCACCGGAATGATACTCCGTCCAACAAAAGAAGGAATTAGTGGTGCGCGCGGCAGATTTCTCTGTCATTGCTAGGAATCTATACAAGATGGGGAATGATGAGATATTGCGATGGTATGTACCAGAGTTTGAATGTAGCGTCCTCACAGATACTCATGGGAGCACTGTGGGAGGACATTATGCAGGGAGAGCAACTGCATAGAATATTCTATGTGTCAGGTTGTGGTGGCCAACCCTTCATCAGGATTCAAAAGCATATTGCAAGGCATGTGATGTATGTCAAAGAATAGACAGGCCATCACAGAGGGATGAAATGCCTTTGAATCCACTAATGATGTTGCAACCTTTCAAGAAGTGGGCAATAGATTTTGTAGGACCCAATCAGCCACAAGGGAAGACAAGGACAAGGTACATTATCATTGCGACAGAATATCTGACTCGTTGGGCAGAAGCGCAGCCGGTGAAGGATTGCACGGGCGCAACTACCGCGAAGTTCCTATTTTAACATGTATTTACGCGATTTGGATGCCCAAGGATCTTGATGAGTGATCATGGTATGCACTTCTTGAATGAGACAATCAGTGCACTAACGGAAGAATTTCAAGTATATCACCAGAAGAGCACACCTTATCACCCATAGGCTAACGGGACAGTATAGGCATTCAACAAAGTGCTTGAAAATGCACTGACCAAGGTTTGCAATGCTCAGCAAAGTGATTGGAACCTACGCATACCTACAATATTGTGGGCTTATCGAACGACATGCAAAAAACTAACGGGACAAACCCCTTTTAGGCTTGTTTATTATGTGGAAGTCGTAATGCCTATGGAATACATCATGCCTAGTCAGCACATAGCAGTGCTCACAGGTATGACAGATAGCGAAGCCCTGGAAGAGAGGCTCGCACAGCTGGATGAACTCGAGGAAGAAATATTTTTGGCAGGATTTCACTAGCAAGTCCAAAAGCAGCGTGACAAGGTGTGGCATGACCGACATATTAAGTTGCGCACCTTTAAGGTGAATGACTTGGTATTTTTGTATGATAGTAAGTTTGATAAATTTCCAGAGAAATTCAGAATGCATTGTCTGGGGTTGTATGTTATTAAGGAGATTACCGAAAATGGCGCGGTCTAGTTGGTTAATATAAATGGAGAACCCTTCCCAGGAAAGGTGAATGGCAGTCGCTTGAATCTATACACCGGCAGTCCGGCCATGTGACTAAATGAAAGTAGCATAATCTTAGCACTCTAGATAGCTGAAAGGAGGCGCGGGACTATAAACTACACTTCCTGGGTTGGGGAGCTGTGCGATTTCTAGACTGTGTGAAGGAGCAAAGTGTCACAGGGTCCATGATAACGTGAAGGTAGTTGCGCTACTCATCGAAATAGCGCGCAGGTCCACCAGAAAGTGACCGTTAGCGGCAATTGACAGTGCAGTAGCAGACTACACGAGACTTTCTGAACAGACATTCGAGGTCCTGACCACCCTGCAGGAGGACCCGAATGTAGAGCGCATGGAGACAGAGGCGTGTGAGCTACAACAGAGGTATGACGAGGTCAAAGGGACCATGAAAACGGTCACCCTCACACAGAGGCTCGCACGGATGTAGGTGGAAAAGGCACTTAAGCAACAGGTGGATGTCGATCGGCACAAAGAAGCGGTCCTAAAAGCGCGCCTACAACCATGGATAGACGAGGCATATATGATCACAACTTCCATTGAAGGAAAGCTCGCGACACTACAAGTAACTCAGCAGAAGATTCAAGGTAGCAGTTCAATGGCAGTCACCGAGCAGCGAGTGGAAGAAATCCAGAAGGCGGCCGCTCAATGCGCTGCCGAGGTTGTGGTCATCCAAATGGAGCTGGGAGGTCTTTTCCCTAAGATCTCTGCACCTAGAGTGACTCGAGGGAAAGTCATGATGCTTGTGTTGGGGGCCTATTGGGAGCGGGATCCCCAAAGGGAATTTTTGGGGCTAAAATCCCATATTTTGGTTAAATTTTGTAATCCAAGTGTAAAGACTCCGCATTTTGTGGTCACGGAGTGCGTAGGTGTTAAAGAGTCATAGGGTTGTCCACCCTTATTTTGGAAATGTAATGTCGGCTGTAAAAGATCTACCCATGGTCCACATACCATGGGATTGTATAAATAGAGCTAAGCTCTAAGTAGTTTGATAGCAAGAGAAAAGATATGATGTATGAGAGAACTCTACGGTATAAGTCTAAGTTTGGCTTGTAGCATAGGTTGTGGCTCTGCAGCTGAGTGCGTAGAGGCCTAGAAGTCCGCAGCTGAGTGCGCAGGGTGGGTCGAGTCTGTAATTGTCTGGAATTATCAATAAAGAGAAGTATTCTTCAATTTCTGCATCTTTCTTTCCTATTTATGCATCTTGTTATGTTGAGGATGAATTTCACTTATAATGCTTATATGATGCGTGAACGTATGTAAATGTGTTGGTTAAGTGAACACAAGTAAGAACATCTACTTACGCGAAGCTAACTAATATCGATTAATAAGATAAGTAAAACACTTAGCCTAGTCCAAGAGATATTGCAGTTCGCTACCCTAGCGGGACGAAATTCCCTAAGCCACAAGTTAGGGCTGCGTGGAAGCAAATTTTACCCTTCAGCGAGGGTACCGAAGGGTGGAACAA
The DNA here is from genome assembly GCA_031772625.1 of Pinus tabuliformis. Classification (NCBI taxonomy): domain Eukaryota; kingdom Viridiplantae; phylum Streptophyta; class Pinopsida; order Pinales; family Pinaceae; genus Pinus; species Pinus tabuliformis. The sequence continues at coordinate 140,724,757 of CM062807.1, forward strand.
AGGGCTAACCAACCTGTGTGAAGGCAGGTATAGCCGAAATAACTGACATCACATCCATCTCAAGGGTGCAGAAACTTGGTTCCAACATCCCCCCATACTTCTTCAGGTGAGACTTCAGTCCGCACTCTGTGAGATGATGCCAAAAGGGCCAGTAGTGTAGGGATTTGTTTGGCTATCTAACACTGAACCTAGGTCAGGCCCCCTCAAGCCAACACCTATGGCCAAAGAGAAGAGCAAAAGAATGCCATAGAATGCAGCGGTGTCTTGAATGCCTCCATTGAGAAATATGAGCACATCATCGACGAAGAAAAGGTGGGTGAGAATAAACTGGTCTTATATGTGGAGTCCCTGTAATCACCCCTCTCGATTGGCCGAGGTTATTAATCTGCAAAGTCCCTCCATGACTAGCAGAAAGAGGAGTGGGGAGAGGGGGAAACATTTTCTAAGTCCACGTTCTGCATGAAAAAAGTTGGAAGTAGATCCATTTATCAGGACACTAAAAGAGATAGTAGTGATGTAGCACATGACCCAATTAATCTAGGGGGAGGAAAGCCTAGATGGGCGAGAAGCATTTTGAGATAGAGCTAGATCACCTGATCAAAATATTTTGAGAGGTCAATTTTTAGAATGGAACCTTTAAGTTTTTTTGTCTTAATGGAGTGGAGGTCTTCCTAATTTGTGTCAATAGACTCATGAATTTGTCTATTATGGAGGAAAGCAAATTGTTCCGGAGAAATATGACATGATAGAATAGCCTTACGTCTATTGGCAATAATTTTGGCTATGATCTTGTATAGACAGTTGCAGAGAGAAATAGGTTTGAAATCATTGAAAGATATAGGGGAGTCAGAATTGGGTATGAGGGCGATAAAGGTGGAGTTGATGGCCTCGTACATTCTCCCGGAAATCCTGTAGTCCTCCACCACCTTTAGAAGATCATATCCAATAGTATCATAAAAGGATAAATAAAACTCAATAGTCCATCCATCCAGCCCTGGACTTTTATCTTTTTTAAACCATTTTAACATGCTTTCCAATTCTCCCATCGTGACAGGATTTGTAAGCTCCTCTGCCTCTTTCAGGTCAAAAAATCGAGGGAAGAGACCAGCAATCCAAAATATCTCGGCAAGGGTGGCACCACGGGGAACCTTGAAAATCTTATGGAAATGTGAGTTTCCCAGGTGTACCAGCTGATGAAAGGATGTTGCAAGATTACCATCCTCAGATGGCTTGTGCCAAATGGTGTTGTTGACTTTCCTTCCCTTTGCATAATTGTGGAAAAACATTTTATTCTCATCTCCATCCTGAAGCCAAATAGCCCGACTTCGAAGGCGCCATGTTTATTCTTGATCTTTAAGAATTTTGGATCTTTGAGTCTCCAGGTCAATAATATTTGATTTCGCCTCTGCAGATGTAAATCCTCACCCCTGCTCATCCAGGAGATCAGCCAAATTGAACTCAATGGTAATGAGAGTCTATTCATCCTGGTATCATTTGTATTTTTCCCATTTAATATATAATCTCTTGATTTCTAGTAGGTTATGATAGAATCCTTCAGCAGTGGTTCTCCCCAATGAAGGTGGATTAGAGAGCCAGAAATCCGTGACCAAATTGATGTAACTGGAATCCTTTAACCAGCAGGGGCCATAGGCTTCTGGAAAGGATCCGACAACTCCATGTAGATGGGAGAGTGATCAGATATTCCACCAGATCCAACCCACTGTCTATAATTTGAAAGGTTTCTTACCAGAGATTCCTTGATAAGAAACCTATCCAAGCGCTTGGCCAGAGAAGCATTCCCAATTCTTCCGTTGCACCATGTAGGCTGAGATTTGATCATAGGTATATCAATCAAGTGGTGTTGTTCAAGAATTTTCTCCATATAGTCATATAAGGGATCCACTTGTGTATTTCATCCCCAGGATTCCCCATATCCAATGGAGAAATTCAAATCCCCTCCCAAAATGATATTGTCATATCTGACAAATGATAGATTGAGGAGGTGGTTCCAAAAATCAACTTTGTTTTGACAAGGGGCATATACATTGATAATCTTGAGATCCATGCCCAGTTCCAAGGAAAAGATATCCATACTGATGAAGCCATAGCCTCCCCAGGAGGCCTTGAGTTGGATAGTGCGTGGGTTTATGCCCAGGACAAGACCTCCGAATCGCCCAATGATGTCAAGTGCATGGAAGGTCCATCTCGGCTTCAAGGATTGCAATATAGGAATGATCAGGTCAGCCAAACCAAGGGTTTCTTGTAGGAAAATAATATCAACAATCTCAAATTCAAATAATTGTCTGAGGGCTAATCGTTTGGGAGGGCTAGCTAGTCCTCTGTAGTTAAAGGAAAGCCACTTCATGAGGGTGGCCGAGGGAGGGTAATCAATGCTCTAAGTACCCAATCAATTGTGGATTGTCTGCCATGTGCCACTTCCACCCCATCCTGCAAGATAACTTTAGAAATGTGTGATTTTTGACCCCTGGTAGACTTGGAATAACAAGGAGGGGAGGTCAATCCAATCCCTAAATACTTAGTAGGGTGAGACACACATGAACGGAGATTTTAGGAATGAGAGTGACCTAAGGTGGTCTAGGGATCTGAGGGAAGGGGTGAGTGAGCCAAACCAAGGATAGAAGGGGGAGTATTCGAGACAACAGGTTGGTGGAAGTCTAGGGGGTAGGTAATAGTAGCAGAAGTAATGTCCAAAATAGATGAAAATGTAGTATGCAAATGTTGAACGGAGCAATTTAAAGAAAAATCAAAAATAGAACAAAGGGATGGAGGAATACTCGATGAGCGAGCGGCCGCAACTGCAGCCCTAGATCTTGTCATATGCGGGGAGGGAGGATGGGGGGAGGCTGAAGTTGGCAGTTGAGTCGATCCGCCCACCGTCGCCAAAGGTACATTGGACCGAGGAGTCTATCTAGCAGCTAATTTGGGTGCAACAGGAACAACATCCTTTGTTTCCTTGGTAGGAGTGGTAGCCGAGCAAACCAGAGGACATTCCTTGTAAAGTTTCCAAACCTTATGACACCTTTCGCATCTGAACAACACTCCTTCATAATCCAATATTTTAATGCGAGTGAAGTTCTTCCACTGTAGAGTAATTTTCTCTTCCAACCCTTCTCTGGTATCCAAGTATACTAGAATACGTGCCATAAATAGATTGCCATAGTTGATATAGGTCTTGTCGTAATCCAGATAAGAGCCAAGCGCATTGTCGATGTGAATGAAAATGTCTTCAAACCAAAAATGGAGGGGTAACCTTGGCAGCCTATCCCATATTTGTACAACACCAATTTGTTCCCGTTCTGGTCAAATAATGGGCTCTAGCGCTTAAGCAGTACCGGGGCCATCTCGATATGCCAATACCTGTAGAGTTCCCAAGAGGTGTACTCCTCCCTTTGGAAGTAGAGCACAAACCATCCATGTGCAGGTGTATGAACATTCGAGAGTTCCTTGAAAATATTTCCCCAAATTTCCTTGACCCAGAGCCGAAGGTGTGCAGTAGAATATGCTCGACCCCTGACTCTACCCACTAAAACTCTACTCGTTGTGTCAACAACTTCCTCCATTTGAACCCATTCACCAAATTTTAGAGATATATCCTTGCTGGTATCCTTAACACACTTCAACTTTTTCTTGCCAGTAGGCGGCGCGGTTGGGTGATCCTGCAAGGGGTCCTGTGAATCTTGATGATCATGTTGAGGCTGCAAGGAGTTATTCCGGGCTTTAATCGCCAGTGTATCAAAGCATCCTGAAGGGGAGGTGGTGGGAACCAACTCAGTCACAGAGGGACTGTAAGGGGACGGATGGGAGGGGCTTTTCATAGCATCAAACCCTACAGAGGTGGGGAAAGCAAATGGTAGCTAGTGAGGCGAAGAGCTCGAAGGCGACAGGTCAAAATGGGGGGAGGGCGGCGTGCAAGAGGCAAGAAGGTGGAGGGTAGACAAGGAGACAGGTGGGCAGTCAAGGCCCAAGGATTTGATAGAGAGGGCAGAAAATGACAAGTAGGACAAGGAAGGACCGAGGTCGAAACGGGAAGGAGGAATAACAGAAAACTGGGGAAATTGTGGAAATTGAACCCCAGCAGTCGTAGCCTCTGGTGGATCATTAGGGCATGTCCAGATAGGCTCATAGGGGTTAGGGTCAGTAGAATAATCCACCTCATTTGCTTCCATGTCCGACATCTTGCAGGCAATCCCGATGACAACGAAGGGTGGTCTGTTGACAGCAAATCCGAAGAGCTAATGTCGACCGTGACATTTAGAATAACAACACGGCTGCGAGGATGTCATGCGAGAATTTTGATGCTTCAGGGAGTGAGGAGGAAACCCTATCCGTGCTCCCACCGTTGAATAGTCTCGAGCTCCCGCATCATTTTCTCCATTCTCACCCCAAGGCAATCTTCAAGATCTAACTATTACATCAAAAGGAAACCTATATTTTTATGTTTGCCAATACAATGCCTAAAACCATATCCAATAGTGATCATTGATAATAAAAAAAATATTGGTTTTACCCCCTCTCTATTTCCAACAATTGGTATCAAAGCAAGTTCCTTCACTAGAATTTTAACCACTGGAAGGAGATCATGGAGTCGTCAAAGCCGAGAGTTCCAATACTTAATGGTAACAACTATACATTTTGGAATGGAAGGATGAAGGCATACCTTCAAGCACAAGGATTTGAGGTTTGGAATGTTGTATTGATTGAATACCAAGAACCTTAAACCCTTCCTTTGGATGAAAACGACTATAAGATTTACAAAAGTAATGGTAAAGATGAAAATTCCCTTATGAATGGTTTGTCATAATCTGTATATGTCAAAGTAATGCACTACAAATCAGCAAAATAAGTTTGGTACAAGCTTCAAAATATATTTGAAGGAGGCAACAAGGTAAAGGAGGTAAAGCTCCAGACCTATCAAGGTAAATTTGAGCAACTAAAGATGAACGAAGAGGAAAACATTGTGGCTTACTTTCTCCATGTTGATGAAATAGTGAATTCCATAGAAGGAATGGGAGAACCAATGGATAGTAAGGTAGTCGTACGAAAGGTACTAATATCACTTCCAATGAGATTTGATGCTAAAGTTTATGTGCTAGAAGAAAGAGATGATTTAGAAAATCTCAACATGGAATACTTACATTTTATGAAATGAGAACAGAATAAGAAAGTCCATCTAAAAAATAAGTATCCTTCACACCATCCAAGAGGACTGGGAAAAAGAAATAGGAATCAAGGCCAAGCTCTAGTTGTTGCGATGGCGAATACTCAGATGAAGAATTTGTTAACTTTCTGAGAAATTTGAAAAGGGGCACAGGTAAATTCAGGGGTAAGATTCCCTTAATATGTTTCAATTTTGGTGAGATTGGTGTTTTTTGCTGCTAAGTGTCCTCATAATAACTCTGATGAAGAAGAATCACCTAGAAAATGAAAGAAAAATCAAAGAATATTCAACATTCAAGGTAAAAGGAAAGGCTTTAAGAAAAGCTTTAACTCTAAAGAAGACAACTTCTTGTCTGAAGAAGAAAGTGACAGTGATGAAGAGAATGACACACGAAGAGTGTTATTCATGGCTAGGGATAATAGGAAGGAATCTCTTGAAGAGGAAAAAGATGATGAAGAGGATATGGATGAGGTGGAATTTCAAAATGAGATGGTTAGAGTTATAAAGGATCTCAAGGTTGAAAGAGGAAATGCCAAAACATTGGAAGACAAAATAAAAGAAGTATAAGAACATCCCATAAGCCTCAATAAGAAGAATGAAGAATCAGAAGAGATCATCATCAGTCTTAAAGTGCATTCGAAAGAAGCCATAAAAATTGAAGATATCTTAGAAGAGATATTGAAGAAAGAAACAAGGCAAGGGAATATTTATAAGCAGTGATAGTCTCTCTATGAAAGGAAGCGCAAAGAAGAAATGTCTAGAAGAATGTTGAAAACAGCTCAAAAGCATTGGATAAGCTCTTTAGCAGTCAAAGGCCATATAATGATAAGATAGGATTGAGCTACAGGAAAACATTTACAAAAGGCTCGAGTCATCAACGACAGAAAAGGGAGATGAACAAAAAACCTATGTAGAAATTATTAAAGGGCCTATCAATAAGGAAGAAGGCTTCCCATCAAAACAAAAGGTTCAAGAGACAAAAAAATCAACAAGAAGGCTCTTGGACAACAATACCATGAATAATGTCTCCCATCTCAGGTATTAAACCATATTTCTTGGTGTTTTTTATTCTTGTGGAAATTTTGGACATAAAGTTGTAAATTGCTAGGCCTATGATATGAACATAAGCAACTTTGAAAAGTCTTCCAGGAATGATTATCCCAAAAATACTTGAGAGGATTACAAGTCAAACTATAGCCGGTTTGGATATTTAAGAAATGAAATAGAATTCCATAAATGCAATAACTTTGGACATTTGGCTAAATATTGCAAGTTAATTTCTCCCCAACGAATCACAACAAAATCAAAATTCTCCTCCAAAGGTATGGAAGAAGAAAACAGAGAGTTACACACTTGCCCTAAAATCTCAAACATAGAAGAATGTGTGGTATGTTGATAGTGGTAGCTCAATACATATGACTGGAGATAAAGACAAATCCATATCTTTAAAATAAGGAAAGGATGGAACAATATATTTGGGAATGACGAACTTGCAAATGTTATAAGAACAAGTGCAGTCATGCTTGAAGGCAAGGATGCTACAACAAAGGATGTGCTACTCATAGAAAACATGAATCATAGTTTGTTGAGCATAAGTCAAATGTGTGATCAAGGACACACATTGATCTTTGGTTCAAATAAATGTGAAATAAGGAGAGAGGAATCTTGCAAGTTAGTGGCAACTGCAACTAAGACTCCAGATGACATATACACTTTGGACGAGATTGTTCACAAAGGTTTTTTATTGGGAAAAGAAGATTAAAGTTGGCTCTAGCATAGATGGATCAGACACATAAACTTTGACAATATATTTAGAATTAGTAAAGGAAGCAGTGAGAGAAATGGCACAAATTTCAAAACCAATCAACACCTCGTGTAAACATTGTAGGCATGGAAAACAAACAAGAGTTGAATTCAAGACCAAGGAACACTCCATGTCAAAACCATTATAGTTGGTACACACTCATCTATGTGGACCAATGAAGACCAAGGGACCGAATGGTGAACAATACTTCAAGTTGATGATTGACGATTATAGCAGGATGTCAACAGCCAGTTTTCTGAAAAAGAAGTCTAAAGCATTTGAATGTTTCAATATCTATAAGGAAATGGTTGAAAATGAAACTTATTTGAAAATCAAATGTTCGAGATTGGATAATGGAGGAGAGTTCACATCAAAATAATTTCAACACTTATGTGAGAAATATGGCATAAAAAGGTAGTTTTCAACAACTAGGACACCTCAACAAAATGGGGTCATTGAAAGGAAAAATAAATTTGTGGAAGAGATGGAAAGAATGATGTCGAATGATTGAAAATTGGACAACAAATTTTGGGGTCAAGTAGTAGATACTGTAGAAATTCCCACTGTAGATCAACAGATTGTGTAATATACTAAAACACAATACAAGATCTACTTCTACAACACTTTGCGAAAGCTTAATTGAATTGAGCAAGATCAAGAGCACACATATAACTGAGAATGAGAAATAAATCACACATAACACAGAAGAGATAACCCGGGGAAAGCCTCAGCCTAAGACCCCAACTCTGTATTATCATACAAGTGGAAATATTGTTCAAGTTACAAAAAGAATCGGTTTTCAAGCTATCCTGCTCTCTGGCAATCAAAACAATATTGCTCACAAACTGAATAGACAATGTATATGTCCTCCTCAAGCCCTCCAAGCCTCCTATTTCCTTGCGCAATTTTTCTTGGGGTCCAATGATGTCACATGTGTGAATTGGCCTCATCACACTCACTAAACCTGAAGAAGTAACTGCACAATCCTCAAGGAAAGAATTCCTTCTGCATGCAAGGAATATTCACAATGGAATATTCTAGCAATTAATAGTACACTGCCCCTCCATCTGATCTCAACTGGGTCTCTATCTGAACTGACATGCATGAGTTATTTATGAGAGAATACTCAGTTATCTGAAGTGCAGTAGTTACATGCATGCAAGCATTAACTAACTGAACTTACATTAATTCAACAAACTATTTGAATTAATCTAACTAGACTTGACCCAATTAACTAAGTCAACTAATTACAACTCAATATTACAACTCATCCTTATCTCTTTAACTGATGGATAAATTTCTCAATTAATGGAGAAACTGTTGCATGTCCCCACATAGACTTCAAGTTTGATTTTCCTTAACTAATTAACTCAAGTTGAATTAATTAATTATTTTACAAACTGCTGCTAAGATCAAATTCGAATTTTACTTCCCTATTTTAGTTTAGGGACTGACTAAAATAGGAAGGTATCCCGAAATTCTATTTATAGAATGCTATTTTTAGCACTTCCATTTTTCCATCCATTTTTGCTAAGATCAACACTAGCTGAACTGTTATTCATAGCAGTGTTATTTTTAGCAATTCTATTTTTATCATTTCTTGTTGATATTCTCAACACTCCCTCTCAACAAGAAAGGGATTATCAGTAACCCCAATCCTGTCTCTGTGGAACTCGAACTTGCATTTTGACAATGCCTTCACCAAAATATTTGCATCATGTTCCTCGATCGAAACATACAGCAACAGCATGATCGTCTTGACCATACAGTCTCGAAGATGGTGATACCGAATATCAATGTGCTTGGACCTGTCATGAAAAACTGGATTCTCAGATATTGTTATACAACTCTGGTTATCGCAGTAGATCACTGTAGGATCCATCCTCTAACCAAAAAATCCCACTAGAATCTTCCACATCCAAATGGCCTCACATGTAGCCTGACTAGAAGCCATGTATTCAGCCTCTGCTGAGCTAACTGCAACTGATCTTTGTTTCCTATTGTACCAGGAAACTGCAGCTGAACCAAGGTTGAAGATTCTTCCAGAAGTGCTCTTCTGTTCTGATGTACTCCCTACCAAATCCGCATCTGTGAAGCCTTGAAGCTTCACTTCCTCTATCCATCTGTACCACAATCTGAACTGAGATGTTCCTATGAGGTATCTTAGCACATGCTTCCCTGCTTTCCAAAACAGCTTGGTAAGTTGAACCATAGCTTGACTCAGCTGGTTCACCGCAAAGCATAAGTCGGGTTGTGTGTTCACCAGATACATAAGTGAACCCACCAGCTACCGATAAACAGTAGTAGCTACTACCTCACCTAAAGTAGCATCCTCCTTCCTCCAGTTCCCAGCTAGAGTCTAGATGGGCTTGCACTTCTCCATGTGAAAGCGCCTGAGTATCTCATTGGCATACTTGACTTGAGACACAAATACTTCCCCATATTTCTGCCACACCTCCATGCCTAGAAAGTAGAGCATAAGGCCCATGTCCTTCATCTTGAACTCTCTTGCAAGGTCCTCCTTGCAAGACTATATCAATTGATCATCACCTTTCAAAATCAGATCATCGACATAAAGAACAATGATCAATGGTTTACCTTCTACCATGATGTGGTAAAGGTTCGCATCTACTTCACTTTTGATGCAGCCAAAACCAATTAAATAGTTTTCGATCCTGGTGTACCAAGCACAGGGTGCTTGCTTAAGCCCATACAGAGCCCTCTTGAGTCTGCACACATGCGACTCATGATCGAAGGTCTTGAAACCCTCTAGCTACTCAATGTACACCTCCTCCTCAATCTTCCCATTGAGGAATGTTGTCTTCACATCCATCTGGTGGATCTTCCACCCCATCTGAGCTAATAGTGCCAACATAGATCTAATCGATGAGTACCTTGCTAAGGGAGAAAAAGTCTCATCATACTCAATCCCCTCGACCTATGAGAAACCCCGGGCAACAAACCTTGCCTTATGTTTCTCAACACTGCCATCAGCTACCTTCTTTACCTTGTAAAGCCATCTGGAACTCACTACTGACTTACCCTGAGGCCTTGGGACAACATCCCACACACTGTTCCGAATGATAGAGTCTACTCCTCTGCCATTGCATCAACCCAGACTGATTGCTGCACTGCCTCCTCGAATGAAGAAGGTTCGGTATCTACACACTCCCCAACTAGGGCCATGTACCCATTGTACCACTTGGGAAACCTCCTCTGTCTATGCTAAGAATATGGTTGTCCCACATTCTCCTGCACATCCAGCATCAACCTGTCAGCTTCCCTTGAGCGTTTCCTCCCATCTCTGGAAGTATCAGCATGAGTGGATGTCTCCACTCCTAGATCCTTTGCATGCAGCTACTCTACATTAATCTAAGGCTCCTCAGCCTTAGGAACCGAAAGTTCCTCATCTGCATGCAACTCGAGCTCCCTCTCAAGTGATAAGTGCATGGCTTTCTTCTCGTCAAACTTCATATCCCTGCATACCACTGTCCTCTGAGTGGAAGGAAGGTACACTCGATAGTTGTGGGGTGTATCCATGTACCCCACAAGTATTCCCAACTCAGTTGTTAGGTCTAGCATCTTCCTGGCATCTTTGGTCACAAGACAGTAAACTGATGATCCAAAGATTCAGAAGTGACTTACATCAGGTTGCTTCCCAGAATAGGCCTCCACAGGTGTCTTCACCCCCAGTATACGGTGCGGGCTTCTGTTCTACAAGTATACTATTGTATTGCATGCCTCAGCCCACAAATGCAATGGTAGGCTTTGGTCATGCAACATCGCTCGAGCTGCTCCCATAATCGATCTGTTCTTCCTTTTGGCCACCCCATTCTGTTGTGGGAAATGGGGTGTCGTCAATTCCCGTTTAATACCTTTTGCAACGCAGAAATCTTTAAACTATTGGGAGACATACTCTCCACCATTGTCACTACGCAAGGCTTTTATTTTCTTTCCAGATTCTTTCTCTGCCAAGGCTTTAAACTCACAAAACCTCAAGAAGGTCTTATCCTTATTTTGCGTAAAGTAGATCCAACATCTACGAGAAAAATTATCAATAAAAATAACATAGTACCTTTGTTTAGCGGTGGAGGCTGTAGAGAAGGGCCCACAAACATCTGAGTGAACTCCCTCCAGGATTGCTCCAGCTCTACTGTCCCGATTCGGAAAGGAAGATTTTGCATACTTACCCAAGGTGCAACCTTTGCATGTAGTCATCTGCTCAAGTTTTCCCTTGGGTAATCCGGTAGAAATCTGTTGCATGATCTTCAGGGCTCCATGGTACAAGTGGCTTAGTCTTCTATGCCATATCTTGCCAACATCTTGGCTCTGCACCATCTCAGCTTTGGAACTCAAAGCAGCACAGTTTTCTACCTCTAGCTTGTAGATATTCTTGACTCGAATCCCTATTCGTTTTGTTTGTCCAGTACCAATATGCCTCAGGAATACCTTTCCTTGACTTAAGACTACATCATAGCCTTTATCATCTAGCATAGCGACATACACAAGATTCTTCTTCAGACTTGGTACATACTTTACATCAGTCAGGGTGAGGGGAGCTCCATGCTCCCTATGAAACACAACTGTACCTTCACCTGAAACACGGTACTTTCCATCATCGCCCATCTCAATCTGCATCTGGAGATCCTTCTCCTCCAAGGCACTGAAAAGATTCTTGTCACCTGACATGTGGAATGAAGCTCCACTGTCCAGGTACCACACACATCCCACCATGGATGAAACCATGCGTGCGATAAGTGAGAAATCCAGCTCAAACTATGAGGTCAATGCCTCACCATTAGATCCCTTTGAGGAACCCTTCTTGGATTTCTTCTGTGGACAATTCGTAGCGTAATGGCCCACTTCATGACAATGAAAGCATCGCACTTTGGATCTGTCAATATTCTTCCCACCATGGGAAGAACTGGATTTGGGATGGGACGCCTTCCCTTTCCCTTTCCTTGCCTTACTCGCTAAGGCTAGATTTTCCTCATCATCTTGATTCGATGAGGATCTGTCTCTGGCGCTTCTTCTTATTTCCTCCTGCATCAAATCCGGCCAAAGTCATTCCCAATCTGGTATTTTTTCTCTTCCATTAACCGAGTCTTAGTAGCTATGCCAGCTCTTAGGAAGACTGAGGATTGCAAGACTCACCATGTAATCATCAGTGGTCATGATGCGTACACTTCCAAGATCATCCCTGCAGGTGGTGAGCTTGTTCAGATGTGTAGAGATCATGTCACCCTTTTCACACTTGATCTTATGAAGCTTGTCTTTCAGCGGCAGCTTCCTCTGATCGATGTTGTTTTGATATAAATATTTCAATGTTTTCCACATCGAAAACGGAGTCTCCTTCCCATGGAGGCTCGAGACATTGTGATCTTGAACTCCCTCCAAGAGGATTCTCCTTGCTCTAGCCACACATTTCTTTCATTCTACCAGTTGAGTAGCATCAGTCGGCTTGGGGACTTATTGATCAATGAAGTCCTTTAGACCGTTATCCTCTAACACTGCCTCCCTATGATCCTTCCAGGCTATATAATTCGAGCTGCCATCAAGGGCATACCCGAGTCTTAAACCACTGAACGCCATAGGTGAAATAGAGATGTGATAAGAACTCGATTTCTATATTCAAGAACCAAAATTCGAACTTCTACTTAAGTTATCCTGCTCTCTCTACAATCAAAGCAATATTGCTCACAGACTGAATAAATACTGTATATTTCCTCCTCGAGCCCTCCAAGCCTCCTATTTCCTTGCGCAATTTTTCTTGGGGTCCAATGATGTCACATGTGTGAATTGGCCTCATCACACTCACTAAACTTGAAGAAGTAACTGCAAAATCCTCAAGGAAAGAATTCCTTCTGCATGCAAGGAATATTCATAATGGAATGTTCTAGCAACTAATAGTACACTGCCCCTCCATTTGATCTCAACTGGCTCTCTGTCTGAACTAACATGAATGAGTTATTTATGAGAGAATACTCAGTTATATGAAGTGCTGTAGTTACATGCATGCAAGCATTAACTAACTGAACTTACATTAATTCAACAAACTGTTTGAATTAATCTAACTGGACTTAACTCAGTTAACTAAGTCAAATAATTACAACTCCTCCTTATCTCTTTAACTGATGGATAAATTCCTCAATTAATGGAGAAATTATTGCATGTCCCCACATAGACTTCAAGTTTGATTTTCCTTAACTGATTAACTCAAGATGAATTAATTAATTATTTTACAAACTGCTGCTAAGATCAAATTCGAATTTTACTTCACTGTTTTAGTTTAGGGACTGACTAAAATAGGAAGGTATCCTAAAATGATATTTATAGAATTCTATTTTTAGCACTTCCATTTTTCCATCCATTGTTGCTAAGATCAACACTGGTTGAGATGCTATTTTGAGCAATTCTATTTTTAGCATTTCTTGTTGCTATTTTCAATAGATACAACAAGGTACATTTTGAACGGAGGATTACTTAGAAGCAACTATGATAAGACTTTGTATGAACTATGGAAGGGAATACCAACAAATGTCAAACACTTCAGAGTATTTGGAAGAAAATGATACATTAAAAGGGAAGACCAAAAGACTAGAAAATTAACTCTCGGGTAGTGTTGAAGCCTCGAAAATCGTTGCTTACAACATTGGGGGAAAACCACTAGGTCCAGACCTTGGTTGGCAGCTCCTTTTCCATTTGGGGTAGTGGCTCCGACTGGGGGTAATGGGACCAATTTCCCAATATAAATTATGATAATATTGATGGGGTGATATATGATAGTTCGGCGAAATGTTTAAGCTAAAAGTAATCTAATCTAAACTAATAATCACATGCATATATCCTAATTTAAACATTATCTAGCTATGACTATACCCGGGAATAAAATTGACACATGCAATCTACAATAATGTCCTAAAGCAATTGGTAATAAAGATCATTCAACTGCAATAGGAAGTGAAATCATTTTAACAATAATCATTTCGGATAAATAGTTAGCCGAAACAATTGTGAAAGATATATCGCATAAGAAATTATTCATATATTCAGCATAAAATTTAGGTCATCACCATACAAAAGTGAAATAATGCTAACCAAGCTTTAAACTTTCATACATAAACAATTTGAAGAAAAAATATTGCTTAATACATAAACAAAACAAAATCACGAGATAAAAGTACCATTTGTAATAAGTTTTGCTCATATGTTTCAGAAATATCATCCTACTTCCAATCAATCCAACACCATCTAAGAGTACAAAAGTGCAATTGCGGTAGAAGATGCCAGATAAGATAAAAATAAATCATGTTCCATTCATTCCACTAGAACTTCCTCAAAGGGACAGAAGTGCATGTTTTGAAGATTGTTTCTGATAAAATTTCTGGACCCCTCTCTAAATGCATGAGAGGGGTTTAAATACTAAACTATAAATCCTAATAATAGATTATTACAAAAATAGTTGAGGAGGTTTAAACGACCTTCCTCAAATTGTGCAAAACAAAAATTGAAATTAAAATATGGTGACTAACTCCTTTGCATTCGATCTTTAAGATCGCAGATGTTCGTCATGAGTTTGAGTTGTGTCGTTCGGTTGATCACAAATTTCAACTGCCCAGTGAACACGACATTAGTTAGTGTTGGCACCATTTTTTGTGTGGAAGAAGTTAGGCATCGCAGGGTCATCCACTAGCTGTAAGGTTTAATTAAATATTGCCAGTATGCTTCCCAGTTTAACTTGGTCATTTGCCTAATTGCTTCCTCTTTTTCTCCTGTTACTTGCCTCCACTGTTGTTCAAGTTGTTTGATATTTTGAAGAAAACCTGGTATAGACTCTACCACCAGTTTTGCACTCTGTAGATTTTCGTTGATGTTTTCAATAATAGAGTTCGATGTTGTTGTTGCAACCGTCGTTGCCTTTTTTGCTTACCTAATTCAAGAATCTCAGTCTGCAAGTAAAATTTCTTTGTGTGACTCCTCCAGTATAGGAAAATCAACCTTCCTCCCATCCTTTGAATTCTACTAGGTGATGAAGTCGAAAACTCTTTTCAAGACTTCATCATATTCGAGTCTCATGTTAATGACTTGACTCATTAATTTGTCACTAGTCTCACAATAAGGAGTCAATTACGAGACCTTCTGGCATAGAATTTCTTTTTGATGCATTAGCTAGGAGTTTAGGCTGACCGCTTCGATTATAAACTGATCAATATTTGGGTTTTCCTTATACTTATCTATTAATGCTTGTATATGCACTTCCTTTTCTGCTAAATTGGCTTGATGTTTTATTTGCATCAACTTGAATTCTTGCTGAAGGTTGGCTATTTGCAATTCCACTTGTTGGTTAGATTTTTCTTGCTCTAACTGTTGTTCCAACAATAGAATTTTATTTTCCTTTTCTCTGAGCAACATTTGTACTTCTGTTGCTTTTTCAATGGTCATTGTAGCATAGGCTCCTGCAAACTGAGACAATCTAGTAAGGTTGTCAGATGGGTCGATGGGTGAGTCTTTCCAGACAATATCCATTGGTTCATTATCGGGAGTAGTAGCAGTTGTAGCATCCAACTTCCTCTTTTTTCTCTGCCTTTTGACAATAGCTTTATGGGTTGGGTTATAGAACACATCTAAAGGAGGAATCTCCTCAATTCTCAAAACAATTTCAGAGGTAGGAGTGGCAGGAATGTGCTCTACCTCTTGAGTACTTACAGTTTTCTCTACTGTAATTTCTTGAGTTGTTTTGTGTTGTGGAGTTTGTGGCTCAGGTGCTTGTTTCTCTATATGGAGCTTTGTATTAAAATTCTCCCATTCTTTCTCTAAATCAATCACAGGGGTTTTGTTGACTGGGTGGAGGTGGAATGAATTTCAACCTATTTTCTAGCTGAAGTTTGCTCAGTTGTCTTTTCTATAGATTGGGTTGTATCCTTTTCTGACTCCTTGCTTTTGCTTCCCCCATTCTGTGATTGTTGCTCTGATTTCTCTGACTCCCTGGTAGATTTCTCTTGGGACTCTGCTTGGGAATCATCTTTAGAATTTCCTCTGGAACTTCCTTCTAGGCTTACACTAGGAGTTGGCTCCCTTATTGGTTCAATCAATAATTGGTCCAACGGGACCTTTAACAATCTCCT
The DNA here is from genome assembly GCA_031772625.1 of Pinus tabuliformis. NCBI lineage: Eukaryota > Viridiplantae > Streptophyta > Pinopsida > Pinales > Pinaceae > Pinus > Pinus tabuliformis. The sequence continues at coordinate 140,740,865 of CM062807.1, forward strand.
TTCTCTGTATTGATGAAATGCTTCAAGCTCTTCTTGGTCAAAAAGTAGTGATGACATGTGCTTCACTTCTGTGAATGTCTCTTTCTGTAGGAAGATGTCATCAAATGCATCTTCCTCATGATTGAATACCTTCACTTTTACCATGGTATTGAAGTCCTTGGCAATGCCATTTGGGTCCTACTGGCGAAATTTAGGTAATTTCAGAGATTCCATGATCTATGCCTCTTTGAATGCATGGCCCAGATTGTGCAGTGCAAATTCTTCACACTTTAACGGAAATGTAGGCCAAATGGCCTCTTCGCTTCCTTTAGTCCTTTGCTTAGCCCACCCTCACTAACTGTTTGATAGGCTATCATCAATTTGTCTGTAACATAGTATGGGAGGACATGAGGTGAGGTGATGCTCCCAAAAACCCTGATATATGTGAATTTTTCCTCCCCAAACCATATGGACACTGGGAGGATATCTACCTCGGCTTCCTTAGAAAATCTAGGGGTGTCTCGGTTGTAAACCTGTTTTTGGATAGGTAGCATGATCCCATGACAAATTTTGTAAAAATGCAAGTGAAACTGAGACTCCCACATGTCCTTATGATATATATGAACGGGAAGTGGATCTTTCACAGTTCGCTTCCATACCATGATAGGAAATTTTGAACCAAAAAAAATTGCATCCATCACATAGGCACTCACAAAAAAAGGAGGGTAAACCCTCATTGAGACACTCCTTTTCCACCTATAATCAATTATTTCCTTTGCTAAATTATCAGACAAAATTTGGGCCCAATTCATTATGGTTGCGTTTGCAACTGCAACTATTAATGGAAGCCATTCTAGGGAAAATTTAATGCTATCGAGCTTGCCAAACATCCTACATAGCATGGCTGCTGTAAAACTATGGGGAGGAGAAATAGATGCAGTAGAGTACATACCCGCTTTGTCCTTTTCGATCTTTCCATCATTATTCGACCAGGTCTGGGTGACATCTGCTGGGTCCTCGTTCTCTTTGGAAAACTTCTCAAGGAACTGTTTGTTGTAGATGTCTTATGGCTTTGGTAGTTGGTACATAAGCCTTAGTTTGTCTGGCGAAAAAGATCCCATAACCTCTTGGCTTTTGTTCTTAAATTCTCTATCTGAGATATCGCCCTGATCAATAATCCACTTGACCATATTAGTGTAAGGGATTATCTTTGGGTGCGTGTCTATGCGATGCAGAAATGAGCATACCATCTCAAAAATGGTGGCATCTCAAGAAGTACGACAGTCATATGTGACCTTATTTCCAGAGGTCTTGGTTGCTCTTCTTCTAATAAATTACATATGGTTTCCCACGTAGAGGTCCCTCCTTCTCTGTTGCATGTAGTATTTGAGAATAAAGGATTCATTTCTGATTTCTCAGATGCAACTGCCTTGCCCTTCTTTGCCATCCCTCCCAAAGACTCCTTTTGTGGATTTTCCTTGAAAATGGAGATTAACAACAGCTATCGAATATACAGAGATAAGAATGAACATAAGCTGGGATAATACAAATAACTTGAAAAGCTGATAAGAAAGGAGCTTTATTTGAATGTATGTGAGAAGATATCATATCACCTTGGATGGCTTTTCACACATAAATGCCATTAACTTTTACTAAATGTTGGGTTGTGTTATATTCTTTCCACGACTAGCCCAGGTAGTTAACGGGGGGGTTAGAGGGGGGACAGAGCCCCCCCTTTGTTGCGTCGATTGCGCAGCGGGGGGGTCACAGGGGGTTTGAGGGGTGCAGCTAACCCCCCCCCCCAATGGGGTCTAGGGTAGCACCCAAGAAAATTTTGTTTTTTGGACCCTATATTAGGTTGGGCGAACCTACCTATGGTTTTGTGCATGATTTTCACACATGGTTTTGGACGCGATGGTTTTCGGTCCATGGTTTTGGATGCGATCATTTTCAGTCCATGGTATTGGATGCTTTGGCATGTAAAAATATGTATTGTAACATTGAAAAGAACATAATGAAAAATCAAGCTGGTAGTCCCAGTTTTAGGATCCAGGGGAAAATCTCTGTGTATATGTGTTTTATGTGTTATGCTCTCGCATTTTTTATTTTCTATGTTTTAGAATTCGTATGCAAGTAATTTTTGTACAGGGTTAAAACCTAAATTTGGTATCAGAGCTATTTTGGCATCAAGGGGACGCATTTGTTGCTGAGGGGTTTCACTCGGACCTGTGGTAGACCCTGTTCAGTGGGAGATGTGTGAGATCGATTCTTGTGGTAAAAGAAGATGGCGAGCAATGGAAAGATAGAGATCGAGAAATTTCATGGTCAGAGTTTTGAGTTGTGGAAACTCAAGATGGAGGATCTGTTGGTGGATAAAGATCAGTGGATCGTGGTAGATCTGGGCACTAAACCAATGGGAGTGTCTGATGAATAATGGAAGACGTTAGATCGGAAGGCAAAGAGAACAATACGATTGTGTCTCTCAGATTCAGTATTGTTGAATGTATCAGAGGAAGCTACGGCTAAGTCTTTGTGGGACAAGTTTGGGACTTTGTACCAATCTAAGTCTCTGGTGAATAAACTGTTCCTACGAAAAAAGTTGTATAACCTGAGGATGAAAGATGGAGACTCGGTGACAGAGCATTTGAACACATTTAATACTGTGGTAAGCCAGTTATTATCTGTTGATATTAAAATTTTAGATGAAGATAAGTGCATCACTTTGTTGTGTTCTCTACCAGATTCATGGGATAGTTTGGTTATTGCAATAGGTAGCAATGCAACTGCCTTGCAGTTTGATGAAATAGTCTCATCCTTGCTGACGAAGGAGATGAGATGGTAAAGTATGGAGAGCCAGAATGGTGATGCCTTGTCTATACGAGGACGGTCCTAGAACAGAAACAAAAATAAGTCATCGAGTGGGAGATCTAAATCTAGAGGGAGATATAAATCTCCAAGAAAACCTTTAAAGGTGGTTTGCTGGAAATGCGAAAAGGAAGGGCACTACAAAAGGGACTATAAATCTAAAGCTCCTGAAAAAGGAAAGGGATCTGATGATGCTCCTTCTGCAGAGGCGAAAACCACCTCCGATGAAGGTGGGGATGTGTACTTGGCTTCTTCAAGTACACATGTAGATCATGAGGCATGGTTGATTGACTCAGGTGCGTCCTTTCACTTCACTCCCCATAGAGAGTGGTTCTGCGAGTATGAGAAATACGATGGTGGTGATGTCTTCTTAGGGGATGATAGGAAGGCTAGAATCGTTGGTTGCGGAAAAGTAAAGTTGAAGTTGCAAGGTGGAAGGTTAGAACACTTTTAGGTGTTCTGCATATTCCTGCATTGGCCAGAAATCTGATTTTTCTAAGCAAACTAGATGATGCATGTGTAAAAACAATGTTCGAGAAGGATACCTGCAAGATGGTTCGGGAGCACTGGTATTGATGTGGGGAGTTCGGATTGGAATTTTGTACAAGCTGCAAGGTATCACTGTTGTTGATGGGTGCAACAGTTCCGTGGTTCCTGAAATTAGAGCAGAAAATCTAATGGTCTCTAGAGAGAAGACCATGTTGTGGCATCAAAGGCTTGGTCATATTGGAGAGAAGGTCCTTCGAATACTACATGGTAAAGGTATGGTAGAAGGTATGAGTAATAGCTCTCTGGATTTTGATTTCTGTGAAAATTGTGTATATGGGAAGCAGAATCGGGTGACTTTCCCCTCTGGTGGTAAAAGGGCGAAACAAATATTAGAGCTTGTGCACAGTGATGTGTTTGGACCTGTGAAGGTTCCATCACTAGGTAATTTTGTGTACTATGTATCATTTATAGATGACTTCTCAAGGAATACATGGATATATTTCCTTAAGAAGAAATCTGAAGTCTTTGACAAGTTTAAAGAATTTAAGGCTCTGGTGGAAAACCATACAGAGAAGAAGATAAAGGTGCTGAGAACAGATAACGGTGGAGAGTTTTGCAGTAAGGAATTTGAAGAATTCTGTAAGAAGTGTGGTATAGCACGACAGAAGACTACTCCATATACACCTCAGCAGAATGGAGTTGCAGAAAGAATGAACAAGACATTGATGGAAAGGGCAAGAAGCATGCTCAGTGGTGTTAAGTTAGGACAAGAATTCTGGGAAGAGGCGATGGAGACTGCATGTTACCTGGTCAATAGATCACCTTCATCAGCATTGGAATATAAGACTCCATAAGAGGTATGGACTGGTAAGAAACCTTCTCTTTCACATCTGAAGGTATTTGGATGTGATGCATATGTACATGTTCCAAAGGAGAAAAGAACCAAGTTGGATAGTAAATCTGAAAAGTGCATCTTTATTGGGTATAAGCATGGTTTAAAGGGTTATAAGCTTTGGAACCCAGTAACAAGGAAGGTTGTGTACAGTCGAGATGTGGTGTTCAGAGAGGTGAAAGATGTTATTAAACATGAAGTCCAACCAAAGGAAACTGAGAAGATAGAGTTTGAGCTAAAGGAGGAAGAATCATACTCTACAGCAAAGGAGGAATCAGAAGATGAAGAGCCACAAACTCCGGTTGTGAGAAGATCAGTTCAAGAAAGAAGGCAACCAAAAAGGTATAGTCCATCAGCTTTCTGTTCAAATTTTTCTTTATCTATTACTAATGATGATCCCAGAACTGTGAAGGAAGCAGTAGATTCAGAGGATGGAAAACTGCGGAAAGAGGCCATGGTTGATGAAATGGAATCTTTGCACAAAAATGAGGCTTAGGATCTGGTGGACTTGTCGACTCGAAGGAAACTCATTGGAAGCAAATGGGTATTCAAGAAGAAGACAAATGCATAAGGAAAGGTGGAGAAATACAAAGCTCGGTTGGTAGCAAAAGGTTATTCCCAGGTGCCGAGAATTGATTTTGGTGATATTTTTTCTCTTGTTGCCAAGGTAACTTCTATTCGATTACTTTTATCTGTTGCTGCTGCTTTTGATTTTGAGGTAGAACAGATGAATGTGAAGAAAGAATTTCTTCATGAGGATCTGGAAGAGGAGATCTACATGAAGAAACTTGAAGGTTTTGCGGTGAAGGGTAAGAAAGAAATGGTATGCAAGTTAAAGAAGTCTCTATATGGGTTAAAACAGTCACCAAGGATGTGGTATCAGAAAATTGATACATTTATACAGGGACTTGGCTTCACTAGAAGCAAAGCAGATCACTGTGTGTATTTTGAATTAATTGGTGACCGTGTTATTTATCTGGTCTTGTATGTGGATGATATGTTGTTGGTTCAAAACGATAAAGAAATTATCCAAGATTTGAAGACCCAATTGTCCTCCAAATTCGACATGAAAGATCTTGGCGCTGCAAACTATATTTTGGGCATGGAAATTAAAAGAGACCGGGAAAAGAGGAAGCTTTGGTTAAACCAGAGGAAGTATGTCGAGACAATACTGCAGATGCATTGACAAAATATGTGAGCTCTGAGAAGTTCTCTTGGTGTAGAGAAACAATGGGCATTACAAGGCTGGATAAATGACTAAGCTCTCTTGTGGCCCCCTGTGTAAATAAAATAACAAGTGGGAGAATGTTGGGTTGTGTTATATTCTTTCCACAACTAGCCCACGTAGTTAACTAGGGGGTTAGAGGGGGGGCGGAACCCCCCCTTTATTGCTCTGATTGCGCGGCAGGGGAGTCACAAGGGGTTTGAGGGGTGCAATTAACCCCCCCCCTCATGGGGTCTGAGGCAGCGCCCAAGAAACATTTTCTTTTTGGACCCTATATTAGGTTGGGCAAACCTACCTATGGTTTTGTGCATGATTTTCACACATGGTTTTGGACGCGATGGTTTTCGTTCCATGGTATTGGATGCTTTGGAATGTATAAATATGTATTGTAACATTGAAAGGAACATAATGAAAAATCAAGCTAGTAGTCCCGGTTTTGGGATCCCGGGGAAAATCTCTGTGTATATGTGTTTTATGTGTTATGCTCTCACATTGTTTATTTTCTATGTTTTAGAATTCGTATGCAAGTAATTTTTGTACAGAGTTAAAACCTACACTAAATGCCACTAGTGGTTCATTATCTCTTAGCTTTAATTCTCATTAATGTCTGCATCGTAATTTGGGAAGAAAGCTTCTAGGGTGACGAGCCTTTAAATTGCAAAAATGGTGACTTTGCGAATTGCGAAGCAATCTCACAAATCGCATTATCGTGTTATGTATGTATGTTTTCCTTATTGTTTTTGCGATATGGGAGATGCGGGTTGCTTACTACTATTTCCAGGGCATAACCCATTGGTCATGTTTTCTTGTGTAGAGTGCTTTTCATTAAGCAATGAACCTAAATACTTGTTTGTGACGTATCTGTGAGTGGGTCTAGGTTTCTATCGCATTTCGCAATTTCGACAGGCGGTAAGTTTTACGGTGTTCCTTTAAATGTCTGAAATGCGATGTGGTAAAGGAATTGTTGTTATCACAATTTTGCATCTCACACGTTTTTAAGGTAACTCTTTAAGGTGCACCTTCTAAGAATAGTGATATGCGACATGGGCCTTAGTTTTAATAAAATGCCTTAGGACTTAGTTTATATAAGAAACGTACTAGTTTCAAAGTATTAAAGCGTGGAGTCCTCTTTTGATCACTTTTCACTAGATTTGGTGGATTAGCAAGGCTTTCAACCATGCTTGATCGTGCGATATGTGGGAAAGGGAGACATTTAATAGTTTTTTGAAAAGGTGTTTGGCTAATATCTTGTTTTATTCGAAAAATTAATAAAGAAAATGCCTAAATGCTAAACTTATTTTTGGAAATATTTTTTAAAGGGTCCCCATTTATTAATTTAATATTGACTACTACTATTAACAAATGGGGGGTTGTTGAATAACACAATAGGTAGATGAAGGAATTTTGGTTGGATACTCACGCAAAAGTAAAGCATACAAATGTTATAAACAAGGACACAACTAGATAGTTAAAAGCATAAATGTAACATTTAATGAATTTCCTAGACCAAAGGTTGAACAAGGAAGCTCATCCTTAAGAAAAACATAAACAAAGGAAGCAGAACCAGAAAAGGTCAAAGAGGAAGCCCCGAAGGAAGAATAATCAAATGAAGAAACAACTTCCAACCAAGAGGAGACAGGAAATTATTAGTAGGCATCTTCACAGAGTACCAAGAAATGGTATCAAAAGAACCATCTTTCAGACCAAATCATTGGGGACATTAATCAAGGCATAGGAACTAGAAGAAATCAATATATACACATGTTAGAGCAAGCACATCTTGCACTCTTGGTTGCATATGAGCCTAGTAACTTTGAAGAAGCTAGTCGTGATGAACATTGGATAATAACTATGAATGAAGAATTAGATCAGATTAAAAATAATGACACATGGGAATTGGTTCCACAATTGAAGGATAAAAATGTCATTGGTACAAAATGGGTCTTCAGAAACAAGTTGAATGAGGACAGATAGGTCACCAGAAACAAGGAAAGATTAGTTTGCAAAGGATATGCATAGGTTGAAGGAATATATTTGGAAGATACATGTGCACCCATCGCCAAGATGGAATCCATCAAGATGTTCTTGGCCTATTCATGTTTAAGAAAGATTGAGGTGTGTTAGATGGACATAAAATCAACCTTTCTGAATGGAGAATTGGAAGAAGAAGTCTACATAGAACAACCTGAAGGATTTCTGCTTATGCACAATAAATATTATATTTACAAGTTGAATAAATAATTATATGGTTTCAAAATAGGCTCCTAGAGCTTGGGATGCCCGTCTTGATCGGAAATTGCAGAAACAAGGGTTCAAAAGAGGAAATGTCAATAGAAACCTTTATGTAAAGTTTGAAAACAATAGTTTGACTATCATTCAAGTATGTGTGGATGAAATCATCTTTGGTAGTGATGATGTTAGGTTAAGTAAGAAGTTTACATCATATTGTTCTTTCAAGTTCATTCCTCTAGTGGAGTCTTGAATGTGAAATTGATTTGGAGCTGGAGTCGCCAGGTGGATGATTTTAACCTTTGTTAACCAAAATGGCATGGAAAATAATAGTGTCTATAGTTTGGATCATCCTTGTTGGATTCTCCACATCAACTCGATCCCTGTGGTATGTGGAATGCCATGAGAGCCCTCACGGTTTGAGAGATGTGCTTGTTTAAATTTGAAGCCCCAACTTGTGGGGAAAAATCCCAGAGGTTGATCATGTGGCAACTCTTCTTTGGCCAAGATAGATGCTCAAATCATAAGGCTCTTCACCAAAAATTCAAATAATATTTCTTGTGGCAAAAGGTTGATCATAAAAATTATTTTTTAAATCAAGAGCATGTGAGGGATTTAAAAAGCATTTTGGATTTCAAATCAAATAACCCTCAAAGAGGCTTTTCCCTCCAATAGTTTTGAAATTAAAACATTAAATCTCCCTCCAAAATATCTATTCAATTTCTCTCATATGACCCTCCATAAACTATTTACATGGCTTTATTCGCATCACCTCCAGTATGCACTTAACACATATATTTTGAGTAATCTAAGCTCTGAAAAAAAACTCAACCCTGTAGTGTATTGCAAAATTAGAAGAGAGGCATTCTAGAAGGGTTTTGGGTTTTGGTATAATGTTTATGGGATTCGTTGGGCATGTAGTGAAAGACAAATATCTAAAGCAACTAAATTTCCTCCATCTCAAGTTTCAACCCTCTCTAGGGAAACATTTCTATGGATAAAGGATCCAATATATTACCTTTGTGGCAAGCGAAGAAGCTAAAGAAGATGTTTCATGTGAGACTCTAGTGCGGCCTATTGACTAATATCTACAGTCATTCATCTAAATTATTTTGACATTTCAATCTCCAAAACAATGAATTCACTAAGTCCTAGAATTTATCATGAAAATTTCGACAACTATTACCATAGTGCTTCCTTGCGTCCTTGATCTAATTTAAAGAATGGCACCTAATTCACTTTATTACATTATATAGCATGGCATTATTGAAATTTAAATCCTAGAACTTTTTGGCCTATGGTTTGAAACCTGAAAGAGAAATAGTAGTGAAAATTTGAAAGATCTCGGCATATATCCAAGTTATGTTCCCTATGGTTATATTGATTAGTGGGTTGTCTATTTCAAACCATCATTCATTTGTTCTTGCATACCTCTTTGTTGAAAGGAAACGTCACTATTTGGGATCCTTGATCAATAGGTAGTATTTTGTCCTAAGAAATGAATTACTTAACACAAAAGGTATTCAACCTAGTGTATGTATATGTACCTACAACTCCAGATCAAGCCGAACTTACTATAATTCAAGCAAAAATTCCAACTTCTTCTCATTACAATGATCAAGAAATTCGCATGGAAGTTGGTGCAATTGACAACACCTAACAAGGTATGTTTTCACAAATGTTGATTCTTGTAGCCACAATATAGTAGTCTTGATTCGAAGGCATAATTTGAATATTCATCTCTGTCAACAAGACATAGGGTTGAGGATAGTTGGTTGAAGATATCATTTTCTAATTCATTCACTGAGGATTGTAATAGTACCACCATTTTGTTTCGTAATTAGAAGTAACCATGTGAATTGATCATTGTTGCCATGAACAAACAAAGGTTTTAAATTTAAATAAAACAGAGGCGCAGTATATACCTATGATTCCATTTACAGTCATTAAGTTTGGAATAAGAAATTTGTTTTCAGCATGATCAGGCAGTTTCATTGACCGAAGTATACAAGACTATAGTTGTCATCTACAGGTAGAGACATCAACATGTTTGGCAATAGTAAACAAGTACTCAAATTTTGTAGTAAGGGTTTTAATTGAAGTAGGGTCTCATCACTTTTTTAAGTTAGGGTTTTGAAAAGGTTACATTGTTGGGATTTCATTGTCATATCATAGCAAGATTTTATTGTGAGCGGGTCATTGTCCTTGATATGGGAACCCACATTAATTTGCAGAAGTCTGCTCATTGTAAGTGGGTCATTGTCCCTAGTACGGGATCCCACAATAGTGTTTCAAATTCATTATCATTTTTAGGGTGGTTGGGTGGTGCTAGGCAAGCGATTGGAGTCACCCTCAAGTTCTGGTCTGAAAACACTTCAGGGGGGTAGGGTCATGCTAAGGCAAGTTATGGCTTACAAGGGTATCAGAGTATCCTTTCAGTAGAAACTGATAAAACCAGGGCGTTAGAGTGCCCTTCCAATTGGATCTAGAAAATTGAACTATTTTCTAGAGTACTAGGAAATTGGGGCTTCCCTTTTCAATTGGATTTGGAGCATTTTATGTACTGACAAAATTACAAGAAAAGTGTTCGACGATTTTTCTCCCGAAAGGGTTTGCACCTAAAAAATACTTATGCATTGTTCTCTTGATGTGTTGATGCTTTATATGTTTTTAATGATATGAAAATATTAATAAGCTACTAATTGATAAAAAATATATTGATTCACCCCCCTCTCATTGTTTCCATGAAAGACCAAGGTCCACCAATCCTTTGTTTGTGTCAAAAATCGCCAAGCCAATTTTCCATCTATAGCCTGATTCATTAGATTGGGATCACAAGTCCCTAGACCCCCAAGGAGTTTAGGACCTCATATTGTTTCCCATTTAAGTAGGTGGAACATTTTTGTGCTAGCTTTTCCCCCTTCCTAGAGAAATATTTTGATAACTTTGGCCAAACTTTGGAGAGCATATTGGGGAGAAAGAAGGGCAGAGAATTGGAATAAGGGGAGGGTTGATATAATTGCCTTTATGAGGAAAATTTGATTAGCCATATTTCCCCCAAAGCTTCTAGTTTCCCTTTTACTGTAGATATAATATTGGTCCAATCTTGTGGCGAGTGGGATTTGAGGAGGATAGGGATTCCCAAATACTTGAATTCTTTCCAATTTTCTATTGTCTAGAAGCCAATGATCTCCCTAATTTGCTTCTACTTAGTAGTTGTAATGTTCCAGGAATAAATACGGGATTTAATTGAGTTCTCATCCTCCAAAGGAAAGTACAAAATTGTCTATGACCTATTTAAATTGCTTAGCAATGGCAATTGAAGCTCCACCTGATAGGAGATTAACATCTACGAACTATGAATGATTAGAATTTGTGATACCTTGCTCATATCAAATGCCTGGCAGGCAAGCCATCCTTCTCTCATTCTCTAGTCGAAGACTAAGTGTATCATCCATAAGAATGTATAAGAAAGTAGATAATAGGCATCCTTGTCGAAGCCCCATAGACATTTTGAAAAATCTTGCCACTCTTCTATTCACAAACGCAGAATACATGGATAACTTATACAAAGATTAATCCATTGGATAAATTTTGAGTCAAATCCCATTTTTCCCATCACTTTAAGGAGAAAATCGTGCCTAACTCTATCAAAAGGCATTCCCCATATCCAGTTTTATTATCACCCCTTTTCTGAATAGAGTTAATTGCTTCTTGTAACAGGATTATATTGTTGAGAATTTGCCATTGTGGGACAAATCCACCTTGGTTCTCAAAGATGGCATTTGGGAGGAATCTCTAGAGTCTTTTAGCTAATAAATTGGAAATAACTTTGTAGGAAACATTACAGAGGGAAATAGGATGTAACAAATAGAAACAAGAAGGATTAGATTCTTTTGGTACTAGGGCTAGGAAGGAGGAGTCAACCCCTCCTCCTATGCAATTTTGTTTTAGAGAGTAAGCCACCATTCTACATAAGTCACATTTTATGGTGTCTTAGAAGTATTGGTAAAAATAAGTTGAGAACCCATTTGGTCTCGGGGCATTGTCCAGGCTGAAGGAGACCAAAACCTAATTGATTTCCTCTTATATTTTCATATTTATGAGCCAATGATTCATTTCAACGATGATTAATTTAGTAACTTGACTTAACATTTAATTTTCAGACACATCAAAAGGACGGTCTATCCAGCTATATTGGTTACTGAAGTGATGGGTGGCCTCAACCTTAATTTGTTGAAATTCATCAACTTTGTTGCCTTATACCATTATTTCCTTGATGTTGTTTTTCCATTCCCTATTTTTGGCTCCCTTGTGAAATAATTTTGTGTTATTATCCCTAGCTTGGAGCCAAACACTTTGTTACTTTAACCTCCATGTTTCTTCTTATTCTTTCAAAAGAGTATGGTATTTAACAAAGTTTTCCTTCTCCTAATGAAGAAGCTTGTTTGTGAGAAGATATAACTCCATGATGGACTGTACTTTTTCTATATTTTGTTCATAATCTTGGATAGTCTCTTGTCTGACCCACTGTGATGCTATGACCCAAGATTTAATTTGTTCCTTTAATATCTTAATTTTTTTCTCCCAAATTTGAATTCAACTACCAGTGACCCAAAATCGCCACGTCAATGGTGCAATCTCATTGAAACGTAAATCTGAGATCCATATCGGGTAGAATCTAAAGGGAATCAACCTATAGTTTGTGGTCATTATCATTTACAACTTGATAGGATGATGGTACGATCCACTCCAAGAGAGGATATAGGAGTGATTTATTATCCACTAGGATAGAAATGAATCATAAATCAGGAACCTATCCAAGCGAGTTTCAGTATGTCCTAGCCCAGTCCTCCTATTATTCTAAGTGTATCGATGCGCAACTAGTTTTATATCCATCAATATGAGTTTTTGGATTGGGGAGCCCCCTTTTTTCTCTCGCTTGTGGAGGGTGGTGTTGAAATCACCTCCCAAGATACTATGAAAATTATATTTAGACTCTTTTAGGGAAAGTAAAGAGGACCAACAACCTTTCTTCTCACAAAAATACATTAGCATATAGATATTGATGATAGAGCACACCTAATTTGTGGGCAGTTGCAACAAGGTGGTAGCCAACCAGTGGGGAAAATAGGAGAAATTCAACGATTAGAGTTGTTGGGGATTCCACAAGGTGCACGGGTCGCCTGAAGCTCCCCTTGAACTAACGGTTGTAATATCACTTCCTCTCCATAGCTTGTGATGCCTTTTGAGGATCTCACGTTCCTCCATTTTAGTCTCCTGGAGAAAGGTCACTATGGGATTTTTGTTCTTGATTAAGGATTTTACATCTGCCATTCTTTTTTTAGACCCTAGACCCCTACATTTCTAGGAGATAACTTTCATCATTTACTTTTGGTATGGGGAGGGCCTTTAGATTGCGCGATACTATTGCATTTTGTGTTTCCTTTATTGTTGACTTCTGTTGTTTTTGGATCCATCATGCATTGAATGCATAATTCCTTCTTTTTTTAGTCTTCTCAAGTCGAAGCTCCCTATTGGCCCTTCCTTCCTACTTTTCGATGTTGTCGCTAAGAGTATTTTTCCTTTTCTACTTCTAACTTTTCATCGACAGAGCAAGCGAAGGTGGATTCATCTTTAGCCACCCTTGGGGAGAGAAATTTGTCTTCTACATTTAATTTATAAGATTGATCCATATCTTGGTCAATACTTGGTCTTGCATCATCATTTTTCTCAGGCCCTGTCGCTTGGTGAGGTGGTTGATCCGAAGAAGGGGGGAAATATTGTGAGATTCCCCCTCTTTGTCTACCATGTTTAATGCTTCATATATGTTCCCGCATTTTTTTTTTCTATTGGCTTGAACTACTGGGGATTTGAACATTGAATCTCACGGTTTACATAGTGCTTCATAACACCATGGTCACCAATGGAATTGGCCAATGTGGATTGAAATTTTCTTTTTAATAGGAATGAGTACTTTCCACATTGTGGAATTAGTAACTTCGTACATATAGTCGTCACTATTTCACCAAGTAGAACAACTATCTCATAAATGCCACAAGGGCTAGCTTATAGCATGTCTCCAAAGACTTGAACCCACACAGTTGGGGACACGAAACGTGTGCCATACCACCTCGATCTATGTTCCTTCAACTAAATGGAAATTTCCAATTGAGCTACTAGGGCTATTAAATTTTTATCCAAAATTTATTCCAAAACATTTTTTATTTTAATAGGAATGAGTATTGGATTTCATTAAGTCTATGCCCAGTCACGACAAATACCTGGGAGAATTACATGAGCAATTTTTCCAAAAGAATCTGGAATGACAATTTTCTTCTAAGAACCAAATCCCATATATCAATTAAAAATACCCATCCTACTGATACTCTTATTTGCCGAGTTGTGTAAATTTGACAAAATTTATACAAAAAACATTTTCATTTGAAACCAGTCATAGTAAACACAACAAATTAGATTAATCGTCCTAGTCTAGGGGCATATTGAGGTCAATATTGCGGGATGGTTTTGGAGAAGCGTTGACTGTAGGAGTTGCTTGTCGCTGGAGGCCCATGATAAGTCTTCTGAGAGAATCGATCTCATCTTCTAAACAATCTACCTTTTGTTGTAGATCCATGACTGCATCAATCGAGTCACACTTAGTCGCATGTTGTTGTTACATATTCACATTCACATCATAAATTTCCACCTTAATTTCTTCATGTTCCTTATAAGAGTGGTCACCTATAGTAGAGGTCGAAGAGAGGGATTTTGAGGGGTCAAAGTCCATGACAAAGTCAAATTATTAAGGCACCAAACAGAAAAAAAAAAAAAAAAAAAAAAAAAAAAAAAACACCTTTCTAAGACTAAACTGTAGTAGGAAGCTTGCCTAGATATTTCAAGGAAGTGCATTAAGCCAAGGGAGGCTCAGTGTGGCATTACCCAAAAGCAACTAATAGGGGAACTATGAATCATATTCACAAGACAAAAGAAGGTTATTCAATCCACTAACCTGGCGAGATCAGGGTTAGTGTTGAAAGTCCCAAACTTCCTCACACTACAAATTAACCTCAATGGGTAGAGAATTAGTAGACTTACCTTTGACCTGAAGAGGCCAAAGTGCAATAGAACCCAGCTACAAGGATGTTGCGCTCCCACCAATATTACCCGACAAAGGAGAGCCTTCAACAAGGCATGAAGCTCATCGCAAAGCTTCCAGAGATACCAATGACTAGATGCCACCCTGATGACAAGGAAGAACCACACCAAATTCCACCAATAATTCTCAAAACTAGGCCAACTACACTCAGAATATGCAATTGAACCAAGGCTCCCATAGCTATATTTATCCTCCTCTCCCTAATGAATCTTCAACTACGCCATCAACTCAACATAATTGCTCCTTGTACGCCCGGTCGGAGAAAAAAATTGTGAAATGATCCAAGGAGGGGAAACCATAATAGTTTTGGTAATCAAGGCAGATCAGGGCCCAAGGGACTACTCGGGGGGGATGAACTAAAATTTAACATGCTTGCATGCAGCGGGCTTCCAAGGAAATATGTGCACGTCTGGCATAGGATCATCATTGCAGGGTCAGGGGGATTATCCAAAGTCCCATTATATGCACAATCTGAACTATAGGGGGGAGGGGGGTGGTAATGAGGATAGAAATACATGGGCACAAAAGGGAAGAGTATAGAAGGGGGAGTCATAAGGATTACTATCATAGGGAAAATTAGGGGATTAAAACCTTGCCAGTCACACCATTAATTTATGTTTTCCCCTTTGACATGAGGCAAGCTTTGTTGGCTTGAGAATCCGCCTTGGAGTTAAGGTTTTGAAGAATATGAAAAAAGGAAGAATTATAGAATAAGGGGAGAATTCACTTTATTTGATGAAATAAGAGGTTGGGGGTGTTGTCTTTGGGGGGAGAGTCGGTTAGAAAATGACAAAATATTGAGGAGTCTCCTAGAATGATTATATCTTTGATGCCATGATCTCGTGCAAGAGAGAAACTCGGAAATAACCCATACATTTCAGCCTAGTTGTTGGTCTTTTTCCCAAGACTCCAAGAGTATTTTTCCACTGTAATTCCTTTGGGATTTATTAATATCCTTCCCCCTCCTACCACCCCTTTTATTCCAAAACATTTTACTAAAATTTTCTCTTTATCTTTTAGTTTTTAATCTTTGTTATATATTTACTTTCCTCTATATTATTCCTCACATCACATCTACAAATGATTAATTGAAAAACTTGGACCAATTTACTAAAAGTTATAGGATCATTAAGAAGACCTTTAATAGGAAGCTTTCACATTTAAAAGATTCATAGTTTTTTTCTATTTTTACCATTTAGAAGAAATTTGCGTAAAATTGATAAATCATGTCCTTTTTTTATATATTTTTTGTGAAAATCGATCCTTTTTCCACTATTTTTCTTTGGCACAATCTAACTAAGAGATGAAATGGTTTCTTGGTAGAAATCCAACAATACAATTTGGAGCAAGCGCGCTTGAGCCAGAGGAGTTCTGGGATGGGTGACCTCCTGGGAAGTCCTGGTTACTGGGTGCAAGCCCCGGAAGTGATGATTGATGCTATGTGATTCATTTCACTAGTTTCAACCACTTCTTCACCCCTGTGAGCATCACCCGATGCAATGAGTGCTAAGTGAACTATTCAAAAATCATGAGAAATTAGTCAGTTACGACTACCTCTCATGGAAATGGTCATACGTGAATGACTTACTTAACGCAGATGAATCCCAAAATGATATCTAATATAATGCACTGCGTAAACCCCCATACTTAAATTCAAAAAGAGTCAAGGGATCTCTACTTGAATGGTTGATGAGGCACAATACTTGCTAAGGTTTTGCAAATGGGGTAGCAAGCTAAGTGGGCTTGATTGTGGGGAAAACTCCACAGTTAAGCGCGCTTGAGCCAGAGGAGTTCTGGGATGGGTGACCTCCTGGGAAGTCCTGGTTACCGGGTGCAAGCCCCGGAAGTGATGATTGATGCTATGTGATTCATCACTAGTTTCAATCCCACTTCTTCACCCCTGTGAGCATCACCCGATGCAATGAGTGCTAAGTGAACTATTCAAAAATCATGAGAAATTAGTCAATTACGACTACCTCTCATGGAAATGGTCATACGTGAATGACTTACTTAACGCAGATGAATCCCAAAATGATATCTAATGTTTTTAACATATTAATTTTTTTAAAAATTGTATGTATATATATATATATATATATATATATATATATATATATATATTATACAACTCAAATTAAGAAAGATTATGGGTTAGCCCACTTCAATTAGCAATTATCATGTTATGAAATATTATGTAAACCATGAGATTAAGGTTCAAATCCCATGTGGGTCAAGCCAACAAATAAATAAGTAAAATAAAGAGCAAAATAACATAAGACCAAAAAATATTACTGAATTGTAAATTAAAAAATTTATAAACCTATAAATTAAATAAATAATAGAAATAGAAATAGAAAACAAAAATATAAATATATAAAACATTTAAAAAATATTTTTAAAACATGTTATTGGGGCAAAAGGGGCAATGTTGGGCATCACCCTCCCCTGTTCTAATAGGGATCAAGTGTTGCTACAACAACCATGTCAGCACCCCTTTAGCGCCTAATGAGGCAAAGGGGCGATGTTAGGCATCACCCTCCCCCATTCCAATGGTGAAGCAGATTTGCTTCCCCATTGAAACTTGGAGAGGGTGTTGCTCTACCAGTTGTGTCGACACCCTTTTGGTGCCCAATCGGGCTATCCAAAGCACCACCATCCCCTCATTATGACAAGTTCGTTTCCCCTATGGAAAGAGGGCATCACCCCTCTGCCCCAATAACATTTAGTAATGTTTTATTATATATTTTTTATTTTTTTTATTTTCTTAAATATATATATACATTATTTATTTGTTCCCCATATGGGATGACCCTCAAGGTAGAAGGTGGCGGGTGTGGCTTGGGTTGTTGTTGTCCCACCTGGCCAACAGACCGGGGAGTGGAAACACACCCCCGAGAATGTTAAATGCAACAAAGGTCCTATAGGACCATATCGTTAAGTCTAGCACAATATGGCAAATACGATATCAAGTGGGAGAAGATGGCATGCTAATTGCAAAAAATCAAGTCTAGCACAATGTGGCAAATATGCTATCAAGTGGGAGAAGATGGCATGATAATTGCAGAAAATCCAAGTTGGAGACTCGTGTGACAAAAATTGATATCAAGTCTCCCCCAATGGTTATCGATCTGAAAAATTCCCTCGTGATTTTTCTTAAGGTGAATCACATGTAGATTGTGTAGTGGGAAACAGAGGCAAAGAGCAGTGCAATTTCAATGAGGTGGTGCAGTAGTTCATATTGCAAAGCAGTCGTTTTCACCATGGTTCTACCTTACCGGTCAGGACTTCAACAACATGTGGCTTCTGTTCCCCTTCATACTTTTCGACCATGTATTGGCTCTGGTAACTTTCATCCTACTCTAATAATTGTGCTTAGACATAGGATATTTATTAGCTTACAAGGTTTTCATCACGTTTTTCGTTTGGGAGCTTGAGGTCGTGTTGTTTCTTGGCTCAACCCTATGTCTTTGGGCGCTCTGAAATATTTTTCTCCATTCCATTCTTGGTGGTATAAGATTATATAATTGTTGTTGACCATATTCTCGTGGATCTAGGCCTCAATTGTCCTCCGCGTTGTTAAACCTTGATTCCTCGTCCATTGTCTCAATGGTGCAATTTATATTTTCACCTTGGACTTATAACAAGCCTTTTTTCTAGTATTAATTAGTGCTTTGGTGGGAGTTGAGATCTACAGTCATCTTCCCCCTCTCTCTTGTGACACCATTCTTGCATCCCCTCTTGGGTAAACCCATTGTTGGTGATGGTTATTTAGTTGGTACTTATATTGTGTGGCACCCCTCCTATACTTCAGAGCCTACTAGTTTTTTCTAACCTATGCTCTAGTATTTTGGTCTTGCTTTTCTCACCACTATGCCTTGTCAACAGGCATGGATTCGAATGGGGGCTACATATTATTAAGAGTGGACCCACAAGGGGCATACATGCATGCACCATCGATTAGAGGATTTTGTTATGTGTTATCGTGACCTTAAGTTGGGACCTATCCAAGAAGAACTTGTTTGGGCTAAGGATGAAGCTTCCATGCAAAAAATTCCCCTTAGATACGAAGGTCCTTACACAATGGGTAGATTGAATCCCGGACACAGGGAACGAGGGGTCTGATTAATCAGTACATGCAAATTATTGACCCCTACTGGAAAATGAAATTCTTATTGGGGCATACACTTATGGACTGGCATAAGCACCATGAAAATGTTCTTCATCAGAGCACATATAATGGCACTTGAGGGACTTGGATCATAGAATGGAAAGAGTAGAACAACATCTCAGCATACCTCCTACAGTGAGAACATTTGAGGACCCAAAAGAACACATCCAGGTTGTAGTCATGGACTCGGATCCTTCAAGTTAGGTGTGTTATGCCCATGTTTTATGTCTCCTTTGCTACAAAAGCTATCATGTAGAGCCTCTTAGGGCAATGTTCGAGTGATATTTTGAGTAATGTTGTCTCTTTAGTATCTAGCTATCATTGTCTTCTCTACAAAGAGTTATTTTTAGATCCAGTCTGGCCTCCCTAATGAGAGATTGGCAAGGTTCTTCATACTCATAATGTAAATCCTAGTTTTTTTTAGAGCAATACAATTCACCTTACAAAAAAAGCATTATTAATATCTGTTTAAATTTTCTTAATTTTAAAATTTAATTATCATTTTTTATATTTTTATTTATGTTTTTATTACTGTTATTCTATTATTCTGTACTCCATTTTTTCTTTTATAACTTGAATTTTTTATTAATTTATTAATGCTTTTAATGTTTTTAATTTTTTTAAATACTTAATTAAAGTTCCAGATAGCTCCTTTTTTAAACTCATAATTAATTTTAATTTTAATGGGTAATTTTGTCTTAAATTTTAAATTAATGTTTTATAAATGTTTATTTCAAAAATAAAATTGATTTTTTTATTAATTTTAATATATTTAAAGTTTATTTATTTCATTTTTTTATTTTGTTTTGTTTTTAAATGTTTTTATCTATTTTTCTTATATAACTATTTATTTATTTTTTTAATATATATTATTATTATTTATGTTTTTATTAATGTTATTCTATTATTCTGTACTCCATTTTTCTTTTATGATTTGAATTTTTTATTAATTTATTAATGCTTTTAATGTTTTAAATTTTTTTAAATACTTAATTAAAGTTCCAGATAGCTCTTTTTAAACTCATAATTAATTTTAATTTTAATGGGTAATTTTGTCTTAAATTTTAAATATATGTTTTATAAATGTTTATTTCAAAAATAAAATTGATTTTTTTATTAATTTTAATATATTTAAAGTTTATTTATTTCATTTTTTATTTTGTTTTGTTTTTAAATGTTTTTATCTATTTTTCTTATATAACTATTTGTTTAATTTTTTTAATATATAGTGCGTACATATATTTATTATGAAAAAGACTGTAAATTTTATTCTTTATTAATCTTATTTAAAAAAAAATAAAAATAAAATACTAAAAAAATAAGTTTTTCCAAACACAAATTGCAAAGGTTATTTTTCTAAATATAATAAGAACATTTCATTAAAATTATAAAGAAATAACTTATAATATTAAAATTTCATGTCAGCTATAAAAACCCTCCCGGCGAATCAATCGTTGTAGATTAGATCAATGAGTTCAAGGATCGGAATTTGAAGTACCAGATATGTGCTTGTTTCGTGGTAGGCAGGTCGAGTGGTCATCACCATGACCATTCCGGCCTCTTCCTCTCCTCCATCGATGGATATCAAGGCCTTTAATCTCTTGGTATTAAATGGACCTAAATACTAGAAAACCAATCCCTCTCGTTTTGTTATGAAAATGGAGGAGATAATGAAGGTGGAAGTATTTGCGCCTCAAGGTAGATCGAGGGATTTGCAACTAGCTGAGAGATGATTGGTTAGCCAGTTTATGGGTTTATGTCCTCTCCTCTGCTCGGTTCGCTTGTGGGTGGATAAAAATTGGAAACCCTTAATCAAAGGAGAGATCTCTGGCTTCTGTAGGAAAGGATTCTTCAATTTTTTCTTTGAAAACAAGGTAGATTATAATCTGATCTTCTGAAACAGACCTTACTTCATGGATGCCCAAGGGCTATATCGATATAGATGGAGTCTGGACTTTAATCCTGACAATGGTATTCCTTCGGCAATCCCTATTTGGGTAAATATCCCCTCCCTCCCTCTTCATTGTTGGAACAATGAAACCTTCAAAATCATAAACAATGTCTTTGAAAAATACATAGATCAAGTGAAACCACGAGAGGGTATACTCTCTTATGCATAGATATGTGTTGAGGGGGGTCTAGAAAAAGGTATTCCAGTGATAATCAACTTAATTTTGGATAACTTGTCTCATTTACAAGAGGTATTAATATGGTCATTTTGCACCCAACTGCTCCAAAAAACAAGAGGAACAACACAAACAAGGGGAATCCATTGTAGGGAACAATGGAAATAGGCCAAAATAAGAAAAGGACCAACCATATAGAAAAGTATCCAATCTAAGCAATAAGACCAGACAGAGAATAAAGGAAAAGAAACTCCTTCCCCAAGAAGATCAGGACAAGGCAATGGAGAAAGAACCACCAGATCTGGAAATGACAATGGAAATGGAAACGTATTTGAAGCACTAACCATAAAGGAAGAATAAGGGGAGATAGCACACTCCTTCCCTCCATCTGTTGATCGGGCGATAACCCCAGTTACAGATCTTGTGAACACAGTTGAAATCAGGCCATCTATGGAAGAAGTTCACGCCTTGAATACAGAACATCTAACTAAAGCAAAGGATGAATTTATCTCTCCCAGAGAAGCCAAATAAGGTTCCACCCTTGCTAGTTTTGTAGGCGATAAACTAGAAGTGGAAAAAGAAAAGGAACAAGAGAGACACCATCAAAAAGCAGGAAGAAAAACAAATAGAGAAGTTTGAATGGAGAAGACAAAAAAAAAGAAGGAGCTTGGCTTGCAATATACCTTGGATCCCAAAACGAAAGGGGTCAAAAATGAAACAAAAGGCAATAGCACCGCCCCACCTCATGGGGCTCCTCATACACACAATAAATGATAGATAATCTCTTAGAATTATAGGGGGTTGGGGTACAAAAAAAGAATGGTTGAAGTAAAGTCATTAATTACGAAAGAAAGACCTATGATGGCTTTGCTCCAGGAGACGAAAATGGAGGAATAAGAGGTCGTCTAAAGACAACAAAAGCTATGGAAATATAGTGATATTTCAATAGTAAGCTCAAGAGGAGCCTCCGTTGGTCTATGCACGACGTGGAATCCCCATCAAGTATAGATATTAACCACTCTTCAACTCTCTATTGGTTGGCTATCACATTCCTACATCTTCCCACAAATCATGTATGCTCTATTATTAATGTCTACATGCCTGTACAATTCCACGAGAAACAATAATGTGGTCTTCTTTGTTAGCATTATATGAAACTATACATAACTCTAATTGTATCTTGGGAGATTTATGTTGAAATTAATGGAGAAATGTATTCTTGGAGAGAGTCCATTCATTTGTTATGTGTGAATCTTTAATTAGAATTTGGTTCCTATATTTGAGGAGATTGTTCTAACTCTCCTATTTTCTTGCAAATTATATATATTCATGATGTTTAATGATGAGATGTAGAGCGTTCTACCAAGGCAGTCTCTAGGTGAAGCTCCTCATTTGAGAGTTGCTCAGTTTGATGAATATATTTTTGTCCATTTTTGACATGGTATCATAGCTTCAGAGTTGAGTGAGTCAAAGCCAGAGTGCTTTGGTGATTGAGAGTGCCTAGGTGGCAGAATTGAGGCCTTGAGTGATACGAAGGAGGCTTGGTGGCAAGGAGGCAAAGTGCTGAAGAATAGCATGAGAGAAAAAAAAAAAAAAGATCCCGAGGTAAAATTCACAACGCGTATTTTTCAATCAGCAGTAACACTACTCTTTGTTGTGATCATCACGATATTTGGGGGCAGATTCGCGTTGTTCGCCCTTTCCTCAGAGTAATTATCTTCAGCACAGCTGGTCAGCATGACCACGTTGTGAAGACACCTGCGCTGCTCCTGGTCGACGTCGAGGTTGACTGACTGGTTTTTTTTCAAGGCATTGTTGCGCAATCCTAGAGATCGGTGCAGCTGCCACTGGAAATCCTTCTTTCAGATCCAAAACATAGTGGTGAGGAGTATAAAGAGACAAATCCACGTTGTTGATCGGAGGAGCCAACCAGAGGGAAACAGTGAGGCGATCTTCAAGCCCTTTCATTGCGATAATCGTACTGTTGTAGAGAACGAGGGCGTGAGCAGCTTTGAATTCGTGGAGCGGTGCTCATTCCAAGAGAGTGTCGAACTGCAATTTGTGTGGACATGTAGATCCAGAATAGTGAACGCTGCCAAGGTCTGGAATTTGTGGCTCATTGTCTACGCATTTGTAAATTGTTCATGCAGTGGAATCATGGGTTTAGATCTGCTTTGTACATCTGCATAGTCACGTTTTGTCCTGCAGGCCTGATCTATGGCTCTACTAATCAAGCCAATCAGCGGTGAGGGAAGTTGGCAGTAAATCTGTGAGTCTTCAGATCGAGTTCGTGGATCCCATTGGTGTGGACCGATTGTGCCCGTTCATGGTGGTCATTGAGCAGTAGTTGACAAAGCATCATGGAAGGAGGATCTGGACCATCGTGTGCCCAGTCGGTGGTGTCGTGGATCTGATGGAGTGGTGAGATTGAAGGATCCGAGGTCACAGTGCATAGAAGGGTCAATCTAGGTTGAAGGTCAAATGCATAGCCATCAGTCTTTGGGCGTAGCAATGAAGTGTGGTGCAACATATTTGTTGTAGTCGTCGAGGGCATTGTGGATATGTGAGTTAGATCCAGCTGTATCTTCAGGGGAGGAGATCTGTCGGATGCGATCTGGAGGGTGGTGCTGCTCGTGGGGCTCCTAGTTGCTAGTGGAGGTCGAGTTGGAGTCCGAGCGGGTACAGCGGTGGCAGTGACCTGCACTCAGTGGGAGCGACCTATGTAGAGAAGGTTGAGGCCGACTTGCAGCTCATCGTTCTTAGGATCGATTTTGGCAGAGATCTCATGAGGAGAATATATAATGTCGGATTTTGGCAATTGCAACAATGGAGGTCGATCTACCGGGTGTCTAGTGAAGCGCAGCGGAAGCGTGGTGGGGGTGATTTTTCCACGGTTTTTTTAAAAGGGTTATTATATTTTTAAGAGGAAAAGTTTTTGGGGCACATTTAAAAAGGGGTCATTTTTTTAAAGAAGGTTTCTATATCCTTAAAAGGATTTGTTCTGTGCACTCATCCGAAACGGGTTATATTAAGAGCACATTTTTTTTCTTTAAGATCGAGAGAGAGATCTGTTTTCTTTTAATTGTTGGAGGTGGAAAGTTTTTTTGAGGTAGACTTTCAAGATGAATACCCAGATGGCAGTGGCATACCTGAACGAGTCTGAGCAATAATCTCGACAGATCTAATTATTCTAATTGGAAATTTAAGTTGCAAACCCTGCTTGAGGGGAAAAACGCATGGGCGATTGCAAGCGGTGATGAGTTGAAGCCGACCATAGCTAAAGGCGGAACAACAACAACAATTCAGGATTGAGAAAAGAGGGAGAATAAAGCAAAAGCGTTGTTAAAATTGTCAGTGAAAGATTGTATTATCCCTCACATTTGAGAATGTAAGTTATCAAATGACATCTGGACAACTCTCAAGGACTTGTACGAGATCAAAAAAACAAATTTCTTGTTGTTTCTAAAGAGTGAGATTTTGTCCATTAAAATGGAGGAGAATGAATCAGTGGATGCGTTCATCTCTCGAATCAAGGAGCTCAGAGATAAGCTGGGTGACATAGAGGAGGCAGTATCAAACACTGATCTTGTCACAATTACCATCAATGGTATGACTAATGACTATCAAATGTTTATCACAGGCTTGAATGCAAGAGATAAACCCCCAAATTTGAAGAATTGACAGGGATCCTGATGCAAGAGGAAGAAAGGCGGATGACTCTGAAACCCCAGAGTTCAGATCTTGCTTTAATGGCGAAGAAGAAGCCCTTTAGAGGGAAGGCAAGTGTAGGACAGAAAGGCGGAGGTACACCACAAAGAAAGCCACCTCAAGGTATGTCTTCAAACAAAAGTGATTTAGGACCCAAGTGTTTTTATTGTGGTAGAGTTGGTCACATTACTAAGAATTGTCATAAAAAAAAAGCTTGATGAAGGTCAACATAGACATAAGAAGCATGCAGAGCACTTTTCTGATGAAGATTAGAATTAGAATCTCAGATTGTTTGTATCTGATTTTGCATTCTCTGCTAAGGATGATGAAGTAGAAACTTGGTTTGTGGACTCAAGAGCTTCCACTCACATGACAGGTAACAGACATTGGTTTGAGAATTTCAAAGAAACCAACAATGGTGCTAATATCTACCTTGGTGATGATAGAGGGTACCAAATAAAAGGGTATGGTAATGTTCCTGTCCTATTGCCTGATGGAAATGTTAGTCATTTTCAAAATGTAATGTGTGTACCAGAAATCAAAAAGAATCTTATCTATGTTTCTATGATAACATGTCAGAATCTTAAGGTAGAGTTTTTTAAGTGTATTGTGTTATTAAATATTTTTTGGATCGTATGAAGCCAATTGCATCAGGTATTCGAGTGGGAGGATTTTATAAGATGAATGTAAGAAGTTCACCACACCAAGCCTTGACTTCATCAGTTATGACTGCAGAATACTTATGGCATAAAATATTCAGTTATATCAATTTTAATGACCTGCTACAACTTCAAAAACTAGGTATGGTCAATGGTCTTCCTGTTTTAAAGAATGTACATGTTGATTGTGAAGCATGTGCTTTTGGGAAGATGCATGGAGATGAGTTTCCTGCAAATTTATATAGAAAGAAGAGAGATATATTAGAGCTTGTGCACACTGATTTATGTGGGCTAATGCAGACCAGATCATTAGGAGTTGCCTATTATTTCTTATTACTTATTGATGATTGCATGAGATTTACTTGGGTATATTTTCTCAGAAATAAGAGTCATACTTTTGAATATTTTAAAGAGTTCAGAAGCATGATTGAAAAACAAACAAGGAAATTCATCAAAATTCTCCGCTCAGATCAAGGGGGAGAATACAAGAAGGGTGGTTTCATCAAATATTGCAAGGACCATGGGATAGTTCAGTAATTCACAATACCCCACACTCCTCAATAGAACGAGGTTGTAGAGAGGAAGAACAGAACCCTTGTCGAGTGTGCACGAAGCATGTTAAAAGGTAAGACTCTGTCTAATGGCTTTTGGGTAGAAGCAATAAATACTGCAGTATATTTGAAGAATAGGAGTCCAACAAAAATCCTTGATTTTAAAACTCCATTTGAAGCTTTATTAGGTTTCAAGTGTTGAAAAGTGTGCAACAAGAAATGCTTGTTGAGAATACAACAAGATGATGGAGCTTAGTGAAAAGAGTCGCCTTCACTAAGTGGGTCCGCAGGCTATTTTTGGCGCAAGTCTATTTTTAGACTATGTCTATTTTTAGACATATGGATCATGTCTATGTTTATGGATGATTGATCAAGTTGGGAAAAATAGATGGACTTCTATTTTTGATGAAAGTGTGAGTGATCACAGTGTGAGTGATCACAGTGTGAGTGATCAAAGTCTATTTTTAGACTGGCTGTCAAAAATAGAAAAGTCAAATATTATTATCTCACAATAATATTTGGACTATAAACTTAATCTTATTCTCTTGGAGCACTTCAGTTTGAGCTACAGAGGTGGCACATGCAGCTGTCAGAAGGAAATACGCTTTTCTTATGAGTCAGTTGAGTTGTTGCATGCATGACTTCAGTTAGAACTCAAGTGAGTTGAGTTTAGTGGACTGGAGGTACAGTTGATGGAGTTGTGTTCAGTTTGACTTAGTTAAACTAGTTGTAGTTAGTCTAACTGCAGATAGACTAATGATGAGTTGTTAAACTAATTATTAACTCATAATACAACTAAAGAATACATCAGTTAACTCAGTTGCATGTCATTGCATGTTCAGTTCAATAGGGACAGGTGGTAGAGAATCAGATTGCTATCAGTTGTGACTATAGTTGTGCACCAGATCTTGCACAATCAAGGGATTGAGTATGCCAATGAGTTTGCTCACGTATTTGGCCCACATTTTAGCCTTTGCTCACGTCCACAAAGAGTGAGTGACTATTTTGCAGGTGAAAATCGAGTTTGGGAAGCTATTCTCATCAGTTCTTGAGCAGGTATTGAGCAGTGGAGGCAGGCAAGCAGTGGAATAGATTTGGAGATCAAATCTTAGCTGTATTGTGTGTAACAGGTGGAGATACTTGTGAGAAGTATTATGCTTTGTAATGTTACATGATTCAATCAATATAATATACAGATAGTGTGGGGTTTTTAGCGAGATGCTTTCCCCGGGATACATATTGTGTTTATGAGTTTGATTGATGCTTCTATGTGTGCCTGTGAATGTTTCTGCTTCTGTAAATTGATGATCAACGTAGAGGAGATTATGTATTATACATGTTCCGCTTATAATTGTATGATCAGGATAATCTCTGTGAATATGTGTCATATTATTCAAAATTTCTACATGGTATCGGAGCTAGATGATTTGTAGAAAAAGTTTCTACATGGTATCGGAGCAGCTTGATTTGTAGAAGAGATTTTTACAGGATATCAAGCGAGGATTGATCATCAGATCTATTATTCAGGAAGTGTTTACATTTTATTTCTTCAGGCAGAGTCTGTAATCGGGCCAGGTAGCCTCTGGATTCATCCTTCCTTTGGAAGGTGAGATATCCGGTGAATGCCCATACAGTCAATCTCTGTACAAGAAATAATTTGTTCTCACGAATTCTAGATCGGAAGCAGTTGAGTTTTGTGCTGGTGGAATTCGAATTTAATTCCAAAGCAAGAGATAAAACTCAGAAACATTAAGTTCGAGAATGGAGATAGTATGCCCCAGTATCTCACGAGGTTCACTCAGTGTCGAGATGAGCTGGGAAGTGTGGGGGTTACTGTTGATGATGAGGATGGTGAGTCTAGGACTCCTTGACCTTCCTAAGAGTTGGCATAGCTACCAGGACTCGGTGAATGGAAGGGAGAAACTGCCAAATTGGGAACAACTATGGCCGGATTTGATGCAGGAGGAGATTAGACGGAGCACCAGAGACAGTTCTTCATCTATGCATGATGAGGAGAACTGTGCCTTAGCGAGTAAGGCGAAGAAGGGGAAGGAGAAGGTTTCTCTTTTCGAATCTTGTTCTTCTAGTGATGGGAAGAATGTTGACAAATCGAAGGTGAGATGCTTTCATTGTCATGAGATTGGTTCATGGGTCAGGAACCTGTATGCTCTTGAGGTTCAAGATGCATGCAAAGCCTTGAGCAGCAAGGCAACTGATGGAGACTTGGTGGTTGAGAGGGAGCGTATATTACCTCTCAACATGCAGAGCCAGAAGAAGTCTCAGACGATTGTGGAGGAGCCACGATTG
This sequence comes from Pinus tabuliformis, assembly GCA_031772625.1. Lineage (NCBI taxonomy): Eukaryota > Viridiplantae > Streptophyta > Pinopsida > Pinales > Pinaceae > Pinus > Pinus tabuliformis. Next base: position 140,769,222 of record CM062807.1, read on the forward strand.
GTGCAGCAGCTTCAGGAGATTGTGGAGGAGCCACAACAGGGGAAGCTGAGAGGAGATCGAGTAGAGACATCTACTCATCCAGAAACCTCCAGTAGGGGGAAACTTCAAGCCAGGTGGGCTGAGGGATCGCATGCATCCATACCTCCAGGTAGGAGGTGGGGTGATGTGGATTGATTGTCCCAAGGAGGAGGGGCAGGATCCTTGAGGTACCCAACCTCTTGGATGAGACCTTGCTACGGGAGCCCCGATGTGTAGTAGCAGGAACTGACTGATTGGGTAGAGACAGATGCGGATGGAGCGGCAGAGAGAGCGACAGTGCAGGGAATCCCAGGACAGCGCATAGCTAGCAGGTTGTAGCAATGCGAGAGGCACAAGTGTTTTGCACAGTGCTAGGTGGCACAGAGAGGTGTGCAATGGTGCGAGATACATGGAGATGTTGCACTAGCGCAGATGTCAGAGAGGGAGCACTTGTCAGCAGCAGGTAGAGCTTCAGCATCAGAGGGTGTTTCTATCCCAACACGGAGGTCAGTTGGGAGGTGCAGTGCGGATGCAATGCTGGGAGATAGAACCAGCAGCAGCACGGATGCAGTCAGAGATCAAAGTGACAGAGGCTAGAGTAGTCAGATACTGAAGAGCACAGAGATGCAGAGTTTCAGTCGACAGAGGCAATAGCAGTTAGAGACTTTGATGACAGAGCAAGTGGACCAGCCAGATGTGTTGCATGGAGAACATTCCAGAGTTACAGGATCGGGTTTGAGAGGAAGCCTTTCTTGTTGAGAGGGAGTGTTGAAAAGTGTGCAACAAGAAATGCTTGTTGAGAATACAACAAGATGATGGAGCTTAGTGAAAAGAGTCGCCTTCACTAAGTGGGCCCGCAGGCTATTTTTGGCGCAAGTCTATTTTTAGACTATGTCTATTTTTAGACATATGGATCATGTCTATGTTTATGGATGATTGATCAAGTTGGGAAAAATAGATGGACTTCTATTTTTGATGAAAGTGTGAGTGATCACAGTGTGAGTGATCAAAGTCTATTTTTAGACTGGCTGTCAAAAATAGAAAAGTCAAATATTATTATCTCACAATAATATTTGGACTATAAACTTAATCTTATTCTCTTGGAGCACTTCAGTTTGAGCTACAGAGGTGGCACATGCAGCTGTCAGAAGGAAATACGCTTTTCTTATGAGTCAGTTGAGTTGTTGCATGCATGACTTCAGTTAGAACTCAAGTGAGTTGAGTTTAGTGGACTGGAGGTACAGTTGATGGAGTTGTGTTCAGTTTGACTTAGTTAAACTAGTTGTAGTTAGTCTAACTGCAGATAGACTAATGATGAGTTGTTAAACTAATTATTAACTCATAATACAACTAAAGAATACATCAGTTAACTCAGTTGCATGTCAGTGCATGTTCAGTTCAACAGGGACAGGTGGTAGAGAATCAGATTGCTATCAGTTGTGACTATAGTTGTGCACCAGATCTTGCACAATCAAGGGATTGAGTATGCCAATGAGTTTGCTCACATATTTGGCCCACATTTTAGCCTTTGCTCACGTCCACAAAGAGTGAGTGACTATTTTGCAGGTGAAAATCGAGTTTGGGAAGCTATTCTCATCAGTTCTTGAGCAGGTATTGAGCAGTGGAGGCAGGCAAGCAGTGGAATAGATTTGGAGATCAAATCTTAGCTGTATTGTGTGTAACAGGTGGAGATACTTGTGAGAAGTATTATTCTTTGTAATGTTACATGATTCAATCAATATAATATACAGATAGTGTGGGGTTTTTAGCGAGATGCTTTCCCCGGGATACATACTGTGTTTATGAGTTTGATTGATGCTTCTATGTGTGCCTGTGAATGTTTCTGCTTCTGTAAATTGATGATCAACGTAGAGGAGATTATGTATTATACATGTTCCGCTTATAATTGTATGATCAGGATAATCTCTGTGAATATGTGTCATATTATTCAAAATTTCTACATCAAGCCTACAGTTAATCATTTAAGAGTTTTTGTCTCCAATCTTTTGCTCATGTTCCAAAAGAGGATAAGGAGACATTGGATTCAAAGGCCATTAAATAGATTTTTGTTGGATACTACACAGAGTTTAAAACTTATAAATTGTTTAATCCCTCTACTCATAAAGTGTTTGCAAGTAGAGATGTATTCCATGAGCAGGTTGATGATGGAAACCATGATAGAGGCAATGAAGAATGGCACGTTCCTTTTCTGGTGGAAGATGGAAGTGATGAAACAAGGGACAACCATGAGCAACAACAACAACAATAACAGAAAAAGGAAGATGTGGATGGTACAAATGCAGGTAGCAAGCCAAGTCCACCAAGGGATGATCAAAACATATTTGAAGCCAGTCCACCACTTAGGAGATCAGGTAGGCAAATTCAGTTTCCAACAAGATATAGGGATCATGCTCTTATAACTAGTATGTTAAATGTTGTTGAACCCTCTAATTATAAAGAAGAAAGTCAATATAGTGAATGGAGGGCAATCATGGAAGAGGAATATGAGTCAATACTTAAAAACAAAACCTGGGATCTAGTTGAACTACCTGAAGGCAAACAACCCATAGGTTGCAAATGGTTATACAAGCCTAAATTTAAAGCAAATGGGAGTATAGATAAATATAAAGCTAGGTTGGTTGCAAAGGGGTACTCGCAAAAAGAAGGCATGAACTATGAGGAAACCTTTGCCTCTGTAGCTAAATTAAACACAATTAGAATGTTAATTGCTTTAGCTACCAAACATTATTGGATGATACACCAACTAGATGTGAAATCTGCATTCTTAAATGGGGAATTAAAAGAAGAAGTGTATTTAATGCAACCTAAAGGGTTTGTTAAACAGGGGGAGGAACATTTAGTCTGTAGATTGAGGAAATCATTGTATGGACTAAAACAGGCACCTAGGTCATGGTATGATAAAATTGATTCATTTTTCCTACAACATAGTTATAAAAGAAGCAAGAATGACCCTAATTTATATACTGTGTTTGATGAAAAGGGGCAAATTGTTTTGATTTCTTTATATGTAGATGATCTTATCATTACAGGAAATGTTGATGAACTCATTAAAGAAATCAAAGAGCAGATGTCACAGGTTTTTGAGATGAAAGACCTTGGAGAGTTACACTATTGTTTGGGTCTTGAAGTCTGGAGGGATTCTGGCCAGACTTTTTTGTCTCAGGGAAAGTATGTCAGGAGCTTATTGAAAAAGTTCAGAATGGATCAGTGCAAAGTTGCCTCAGTGCCTTTACAGCAGAATACCAAACTTCAGAATAATGATGGTTCTAAGGAGGTCAATGCAACACTGTATGGACAGCTAGTTGGGAGTCTAATTTACTTAACTACAACTAGCCCAAATTTGGCTTTTGTAGCCAATGTATTGAGTCAATTCATGTCAAAACCTCTTGAGAATCATTGGGTTGCAACGAAAGGAATCTTAAGGAATCTTCAAGGAACCTTAGACTTCGGTATTAAACATATTGATTTGTTTGATGTTAGATTGACGAGTTTTTCAGATTCAGATTGGGTTGGAAATCTGGATGGCAGACAATCCATAACAAGTTATGCATTCAGAATTGGGTCCAGGGTCATTGCATGGAGCAGCAAGAAGCAGAACGATGTATCCTTGTCTTCCAGAAGCAGAGTATCAAGAAATGTGTGCAGCAACATGTGAGGCAATTTGTTTGAGGAGACTTATCCATGATGCTGGAGGAGAACAAAAAGATGCAACCGTTATCAGATGTGACAACCAGAGCTCAATCAAACTTGAAAATAATCTAGTGTTTCATAAAAACACAAAGCATATTGATACATAGTTTCACTTTGTTAGGGAGAAGGTTTAGTCAAAGGAAATCCATATTGAATATTGTAATACTTGTGACAATGTTGCAGATATTTTTACCAAGCCTCTTGGAAGAATTAAATTTGAGTTATTTAGGGAGATGTTAGGAGTACTAGTGAACCCTTTATCCATTAAGGGGGAGTGTTGAAATTAATGGAGAAATGTATTCTTGGAGAGAGTTCATTCATTTGTTATGTGTGAGCCTTAGATTAAGATTTAGTTCCTACATTTGAGGAGGTTGTTCTAACTCTCCTATTTGCTTGTAAACTATATATATTCATGATGTTTAATGATGAGATGTAGAGTGTTCGGCCAGAGGAAGTATCTAGGTGATGCTCCTCACCTGAGAGATGCTCAGTTTGATGAATATATTTTTGTCTTCCATTTTTAACAATTTAAACACCACTCTTCATAATTGGGGGGGAAAAGGAGGTTCCCCAATAAGAGGTCAATTTCAAGAAAGTATGGAGGATCTCATCTATAAGCTTAAGCTAATGGGCATCAAACCAATCACTCATCAATATACTTGGAACAACAAAATCTATGGTTTAGGGTACATAGCTACCCGTCAAGACAAATCTTTTATCTCGGCAGATCATATCTCATTCCCACATCCTTCCTTGGAGTGGATCAAGCCACATACCTATAAAGCTAGAATTAATTGGAACCATCAATTATGACCCTATGCCCTTCAAATTCAACCCAGTATGGATCTTGCAACCATAATTTAGCAAATTAGTCGCTATGGCATGGAGCGAATGGGTGACATGAAGCTTTATTAAAATTTAGTAGTAAAAAATTAAGACACTCAAGGAAATAATTGAACTCTCGGTCAAAAAAAAATGCCTATATTAGAAGGCATCAATTCAAGAGTGTGAACAAAAAATGGAAGAAATATAGTCTGCAATGGAAATAAGCCCTGTAGAAAATGAGCTTGTCTAACAAGAGAACGATGTATTTTTTAAATATCATATCCTCATGAAAGAAGAAGAAGGAACGTGGAGGTTAAAATCAAGAATTGATTGGCTTCAAACAGGGGACAAGAACACAAAGTTCTTCCACAAGAGGCCATAAGCAAAGAATGGAAAATAATATTCAGGGAATAATGATTCAAGGAATAAAGGTAGAATATTTCTAACTAATCAAGGAAGATCTTGCCAAACACTTCCAAGCCTTGTATATTCAAGTAGTTACATCTCCTAAAGAGGTTGAAAACTTCATGCTAACTCACGTCCTAGAACTAATATCAGTTGAGATGAATCATTGGCTCACAAAGCCTCCCTTAGAAGCAAAAATCAAACATTCATTGTTTTCCTTCAGCCTAGACAAAGCCCCGGATCTAGATGGATTCCCAGTGCATTTTTACCAATCCTTATGGGAGATAATAAATTTTGATCTATGCGGAATGATGGGTTATTCATTAAAACAAAAATGCATCAAAGGGGGCATGAATACCTCCTTTCTAGCATTGATCCCAAAATAAGCCATTCCATTATCCTTCTCTCATTTTCGGCCAATCTCTCTATGCAATGTCTCCTGCAAAATAATCTCTAAAATTAGCATTGAACAACTCAAGAAAATTCCGCCAAAGGTTATCTTCGAAAATCAAGGCAGGTTTATACCCCAAAGGCAAATACTGGACAACATTGTCCTGGTCTAGGAAGCAATCGACTCCAATCAGAAATGGGGAGACAAGGGCATGTTAATCAATCTAGACATGGCCAACGCCTTCGATTGTGTTCATCACAACTTTCTCTTTAAAGTGATGATACAACTAGGATTCAATGAGAAATTCATATAATGGATAAATCTTTGCATCAATTCTCCTTGGATAGCCTCATTAGTGAATCGCGAAGTGACAGGATTTTTCAAAGCCTCCAAAGGACTACGATAAGGTTGCACCTTATCTCCCTTTTAGTATATCCTCATGGCAGACACCCTTAGTTGAAGGTTAAAATATGAAAGAAGGACGAAGTGCCTCCTAGGAATTAGATATATGAGAGAATTCAGAAGCATTAACCACTCGCAATTTGCTAATGACACACTTCTCTTGGGCGGGCATCAACAATCATAGCAAGAATATTTAAGCAAGTTCTGGACAACTTATTATATCTAGCGGAAAAACGAATGATGCCAAATCCCAAATCTACTTTTGGAATACATCAGCATTCAAACAAAGACAAATTGGAGAGACCTTTGACTTCCAAATTGTGGAATCTTGGAAAGAATTCAGATATTTGGGAATTCCCATATGTTTAAAAACCCATTCTCCACAAGCTTGGGTGGGAGTTCTATCCAAAATAATGGGAAAATTTGAGGCACGGAGGGGTAAGATGGCTCAACTTGGATGGTGGTATTATCCTTATCAAGGTAGTCATATCATCCCTTCCCCTTTACCAATTTTCTACCCTAATGGCACCCCAAAGAGTTCTAAATCAACTAGCCAAAGAATTACAAAAGTTTCTATGGGAAGGGGGTAAATCATCCACCAAAAAGTTTCACCTAATCAAATAGGCTATAGTTTGAGCCCCCAAAGTCCACTGGGGTCTAGAAATATTTGATCCCATTATGATGAATCATACAATAGAAGCCAAATTAGTTTGGTGATTCATGACGTAACTAGAGGAATAGTGTACATCATTGCTTAGAGCCAAATACCAACAATGACAGAGAAAGGAAATTTGATCAAATTCATACCACTCAAAATGGATCAACAATTTGGAAGCTAATCTCAACGGTGTCCCTTATCATCAATACAAATATCTACTCAATTATAGGGAATGGTGCAAAAATCAATGTTTCGAAACCCCTAATCATGGCTTGTGTGGAAGCAAACAATCGAAAGAAAATCTTAATCGCCCAAGGTAAGTCTTCACTAGCAGAGATCTCATTATGGAATGCGGAAGGGAATTTGATCAGATGGAATTTCAACGATGTCCCAAATCATCTACTGCATCGATTGGTAATGATCTCGAAAGATAAATTGGTTGGATGTGCTCCTTGGAGTCAACAAGAGGAAGATCAATTAGGTTAGAAAACATCTACATACAGTGTCAAAGAAGGCCATAACAAGTTGATGTTCCAAGCTCAATTACCTCCAAAACTCTCCCTATGGAAAATAATGCAAACCTAAAGTCAACACCTTTTGTTGGTTATTGGCACACAACAAAATTCTTATAGCTGAGAATCTCCAAAAATACAAAAGTTGCCCTCTCTATAAATAGCAAGAAAAATGATCACTTGCACTATATACTAAGCAAATTAGTGAGACTTCTCATAACAATACTCGTTGACCTACTGACCTCCAAGTATTCTTCTCTTTGTGGCCTAAATTCTATAGTGGATCACTCTCAGGCAAGCCTAGAATCAAATGGTTTTTGGAATCCCTCCCAAAATTTCTATGTCATCAAATCTGGTTATTAGGAAATTATGCCATCTTTAAACAAAAATCTCCAGGATCTTAGATCAACAGCTACAAAAGCTTTATTTATGCGTGTTGAATTTGGAAGCCTAAACGTAAACAAACTGACCAAAACTCTGACTCAACAAGATTGGTTGGTCAAGTTGATGACATCGATACACATCAACAAAACAAATGCAATAAAAGAAAAAAATATGAGCATGGTTGGGTACTCAAATTAACAGATCAAAAACTCTTTAAGTGGAAGCAAACAAGGGAAAGATAGATTCTTCACTTCGGCAAAGCCTAAAAAAACACAGGGACAACAAAATGTAACACTTCCTTCATGTCTCTTGAAGTTTTTAAGATTAATATTAATAATGTGGCCGGTGTCTCTAATGAAAGTAAAAAAAACAAAAAACAAAAAACAAAACAAAACAAAAACAAATTCCTTAGGAAATTTGCTATTATGGTATTTAGTGATTTCATAAATTACTCGAAAAATTAGTATATATCAAGAAAGTTAAGTTATAACTAGGACCCACCCCATTTCTATTAATAAAATAGATAGCCAAGTAGACATATGTCTATGACTTCACATACAGTGAACAAAAGGAGAATAACGATGCCTTACACATATTTTGAGTAGACAATGCATTAAACATATTTGTTGATTTGTTCGCCTTACACATAACATTTGAGGAGACAATGTAAACATATTCGTTGAACGAGCAAGGATATGAAACATGTTTGTGATTCAATTATGTGTAAATTTTATATGAGTAAATATTATTTAAATGTTTTTTATAATTATTTAATTTTTAATTTTTAGATTTTTTAAATTTTTTATTTATAATTGATCTATCAACATTTTAACTTTGATGAGGGACATAGTTACACATTATATTGGATTGTAAAAATATTAGGTTCTAATAAGCTTATCGGCTCAATTAATTCAACAAGAAAGATCCAATTTTTTCAAGTTCAAATTTTTTATGAATCGACATTATTTAAATATTTTGTATAATTATTTAATTTATTTATTTTTTATTTTTATTATTTTTATTTTAATCGACGTGATCAAAATTTTAACTTTGATAACAGACATCATTACACTACACGTAATACTGTATTGTAAATGTTTTGACTAAATCAATATAACAAGAGAATACAAATTAATTGTAATTGAAAATAATTAAAATCTATAAATAATTATTATAACAACACAAGGTGAAATCTCATGGATGATAAAAACCAAAGACTAAAGATTGTATTCTGCTAAAATAGAAATCATGTAGATAATTTAAATGCATCCAGAAGGTAAACTAGAATCACGTTTCTATGGAAATATTTATTGGGAATACAGACCTAGAACGGTTAAAATATTTTTGAGAGTGCCGACCAAGGCATCAACTGAAGAACCTCACCCAAATATTTATTTATCACGCTACAAGGAACCTAAGATAACAAAGAAACTACTGAAACACTGGTAAATATGAAATATAATTTTGTGGTCCAATTAGAGTTGGAAAACAATAAATTTATACCAGTGATCCCAATAAACGTCCCTAAGTTGTGCAAAGAAAACTTAAGTGTATCGCATAATTTTGATATAAAGTTTCAATCATTTACATACAATGTGTCATTGAAATAGTTACGTGATTGCCATAAAGTAATTTCGGAAGAAAAAATAAATAAAGAATTAGATGGTAAGTTAGTATGTAAGTTCAGATCAGTCAGGGTGGTACCATAATCATCCAATATTTCTGGCATGGATTATGCCACTTGTGGAGACAATAAATTGTTAGTAAAATCATACCCAGTTCATATTGGATTCTTCCTTTTAAGAGAAATTTCTCCCTCGGATTGCCTCCTCATTAAGTTACCTTTAATAAGGCATTTTCCAAGGATGGGTGGTTGAATAAATTCGTAATTTATTGTTTTAGACAATCGTACGGCTGTTACTCAGACCCCAACCTGCCTCTTCTCCTATGATTATGTATAAAACAAAAGAAACCCCTTAACCATCGATTTATGTGACAATAGTTTTTTAATTGTGAGAGGCACTCTACAGTGTAGTATATAAGAGATGTTGTCACGTAAAGTTATTGTATGGCCAGGCACTTTACAGTTCATTAAGGAGATGTGATATTTTACAATTTAATAGGGAGATTGTCATGTCAAGTTACTTTAAAAACAATTAAAACTTATATATGTATGGGTTTATATATGTATATGCTAAAGATGTTGTCACGTAAAGTTATTGTAGCGAGAGGCACTTTATAGTTCATTAAGGAGATGTGACACTTTACAGTTCAGTAAGGAGATGTTGTCACGTCACGTTACTTTAAAAACATTAAAAATTATATATGTATGGACTAATATATGTATATGCTAAACATTGTGCATAATGTTACTTTAAAAAATAATTAATAGCGTTGCTAGACATTGTGTGCAATGTTACTTTAAAAAATAATTTACAATGTTTCTTTATATCATTAAATAAAGTAATTGAAATCTTGAAAAAAAAAATACTTTCTAGTATGAGAGATATATGTAATTCCTCCATTGAGCCCAAATCTAATGTTTATAGTATGCTAGAAATGTATAACCTAAAGTAATGTAATACAAACATTTTGACTCTCTCAAATTAAAATTAAAATTAAAATATGGTACATGTGTAACTTAATGTATGTAATGTAAATATTTTAACTCAGTGAAAATAAAATAAAACCCAACCTAGATCCATTTTAACCTAGATCTATCAAGCGCCAAGAGGGATCCAATCTCTGGAGGTGCAAACTTATTTTTTGAGTGCAAAGCTTGAAGAAAGGTTTGCACCTCTGATCCCTCCAATCTCTGGAGGTGCAAACCTCTTTTTTTAGTGCAAAACTTGAAGAAAGGTTTGCACCTCTTGAGGGATCCGGGTTAAGATGGATCTATTTTGGTTATATAATACTACATAATATCTACATATGTATATATGTGTCTCTTTCGTATCTCACCCCCAAACATACACACTCTCTCTCCATATCTATCTATCTCTCTCCCTCCCTCTTCCTCTCTACCTCCCTCTCTTCCCTCCCGCTCTCCTCTTTCCCTGACTCTCTCTCTATCGCTCCCTTGTCACTCCCTCTCTCTCAACCTTTCTCCCTCTATGTATTTCTTCTTCCTTCCCCCTCTCTCCCCCTCCAACTCCACCTCTCTCTCCTCTCTCTTGAGTCATCTCTCTCCCTTTCTCTCCCACCTCCCTCTCTCTCTCCCTCCCCATCTCTCTCTCTGTCTCACTCCCATCCATCTTTGTGTCTTCCTCTTTGTCTCTTGCCCTTCTCTCCCTATCTCTCTCCCCACCTCTTCTCTCTCTTCCCTCCTCTCCTCTCCCCCTCTCTCTCTCTCCATCTCTCCCTTTTCACTCCCTTTCTCTCCACCTTTATCTCCATGTGTCTTCGTTCTTTCCTCCTATCTCTCCCTCTCCAACTCCATCTCTCCTCCCCCTCTTCTTCTCTCTCTCTTCCTTCCTCTCTCCCCCACCTCCCTCTCTCCATCTCCCCCCATCACTCTCTCTCTCTCTCTCCGCCCTCTAGCTTTATCACATCTCCCTCCCTCCCTCTCTCTTCCCTTCACTTTGCTTGTTGTCATCGCTTGGATCTATGTTGGTTCTTACTAATACTATTTGTATTATATAAATTTCACATCTTTAAATATAAAAGTATTCTCACTTTTAATTTTATTAAAGCCTTAATTTAACTTCTATGGGAATATTTTTAGTAGTCGTGAGGATAGAGAGTTTAGATATATCTCAAAACTAATTATAACCATTTTCCTATTAGCTTCAATTAAAAAAATGTCATAAAATTAAATGAAAATAAAATATCTTTACCTTGAAATAGATTATGGTTTTTGGACATGTGGTATTGATAAGCCATGGTATTGTAACAAATCCTATTTACAAGTTAATAATATCCATGGTAAAGTGGGGGTGAATATCGATGGTTAAGAATCTTGTCATATTTATTATAAAATATTTTGATTGTGAAATAGGTTATGATTTTTTTGCATGTGGTATTGATAAGCCACGGTATTAGTCCATGCTATTGTAACAAAGTCTATTCACAAGTTCATAATATCAATAACAAAGTGGGGTGTATATCCATGATTAAGAATCCTCTCCTATTGTTATAAAATATTTTGATGTGAAATAAGTTATGTTTTTTGGGCATGTGGTATTGATAAGTCATAGTATTGGCCCATGGTATTGTAACAAAGTCTGTTTACAAGTTAATAATATCCATGGTACAGTGGAGATGAATATCCATGGTTAAGAATATTTTCATATTGTTATAAAATATTTCTAATGTGAAATAAGTTATGTTTTTTGGGCATGTGGTATTGATAAGCCATGGTATTGACCCATTGTATTGTAACAAAGCCAAATTTTTACAAGTTAATAATATCACTGTAAAGTGGAGGTGAATATCCATGGTTAAGAATCTTGTCACATTGTTATAAAATATTTTGGTTGTGAAATAAGTTATGGTTTTTGGGCTTGTAGTATTGATAAGCCATGGTATTAGCTCATGGTATTGTAACAAAACTTATTCACAAATTAATAACAAAATCAAAATATAACAAATTGAATTTTATTATTTTTATTACTTTAACTTTTTATTATTAATTGAGCCACAATTTAGATGTTTGCACTCTTCTTTTTTTATTATTTGTTAATTAAGCCGACATTTAGAATTTTTTACATACTGACATTACACCTACACTTCTACTCTATACTGGGTTGTATAGGAGTGTCTCTAGTAGCAACACTGTCTCTCGTACCAATAACAAAATAAAAATAACCCCTGGTTTTAAGAATCCATGGTATTGACCCATGTTATTCATGTGGAATATAACATATTTCACGGGGGATTAAATTAACCAAGATCCATCTTAGTTTGATGTTATATTTAGATAAATAATTAGTTGTAGAAAATGATGGTGGCGTTGAATCCATGTAGTTTGTAAAAAATAAAAAAAAAAATAAAAAAAAAAAAAAAATTGGCTTTGGACATTTGTCTAGGTAAAATATAATATTGTAATATTACATTTTACAAAATATTTCCCCTCAACTCGTCCACTCTTATTGTAATTTTTCTTTATATTTGAAGTTTGAAAGTAAACAAAAATTAGGGGTGAGGGGAAATATTGAGTAAAATATAATATTTAGGCTCAGGTGTGACAAAAATATTAGGTAAAATGTAATAATATTACATTTTAATTAGTATTCCGATCCACCCCTTGCCATTTTTTATTGGGTGGGGGTGGTGATTAATATTGTTATATTATATTTTATCCAAAATTTCCCCTCACCCAATGCACTTTTTATTATATTTTTTCTTTATATTTAAGGTTCATAAGTAAACTTAACCCCTATGTAAACATTTGATCCCAGTATGGTAGAAATGTTGTAATCTTTAAAATAAAAAACATACAATTAATAATTAATAATTATAATTATAATTAATTATAAGTAATAATTAAACGAGCCTAGATCCATCTTAACTCTACATCTACCAAGGATTGAGAGGGGTCAAATCCTTTGAGATACAAACATCTTTTAGAATGAAAAGAGATTTGATCCCTCCCAATGCTTATAGATTTGGAATTAAGATAAATCTAGACTTGTTTTTCATTATATACATAAAAATATACAATTCCATAAAAAACAATTTATGCATTAAATCTAAATAAAGTGAGGTAAAATTGTAGTTATATATTCCCAATATTTACAATAGTAAGAAAGTAATTATAGAATTAGATTATATTTATGTTATAATAAAGCTTAATTAATTGTAAGGAAATTAAGTTGCTAATTATAATTTCATATAATTGCAATCACTCATAAAGCATCATAACCAATCACGAGCCAATCTAACCACCATTAATCGCTTACTCAATGTCGAAAACATGTTGATGTCACCAAAGGATTTTTATTGTAATTAGATATTGCGTTGGGATGCTCAATTATTGGTCTAGACCAATAATTAGGTAGAAATGTATGGTCTATGGTAAGGATTGATTTTAGTCAAAACCATACATGTATCAAATATTAATATTTTGGGGATTCTCTCATCATTATTCAATACTTAGACAATGGAACTTAGCGATGAGAAACTCATTTGGAGAACTTTCTCAATAGAATTACAGGACTCCTCGATGAAATTTCATAGAAAGGTTTCTTCCATGTTTGGAGAATTCAAAATCTAGAAGCTAATAGGACTGCGAATCAAGCATGTCAATTCCAAGCCAAACAACCAGAAATCAATGGAGAGCCAGGGTGGTGGTCTCTCCCTTAACCCCAAAGACCTCGACATGATCAAGACATCCAAATCGAAACCCATTACTAAAGGGTCAATCATCAAAGGATTCATATGCTATCAAAGAACTATATGGAGAGTTGGGATGAGGGCCAGACTACCATCATTGCACCCCAAGATTTTTCACAACATGTAATAGAGGTAATTAGGATGTCACTACCAGGACAAAAAACGCTTTGACAGTCAAAGTACAACCATGGTACAGACCCCCGCATCAAGTGTTGATTACAGTGTGTGGCAAGGAAATTATGAAGGGCGATGTTGATTTAATTATGCTCGCATGTGGGAATGCGGGTTAGGTGGATAAATCTATGGTTAACCATCAACATACGCTCAGAATGAATCTCACAACAGGTTTCAATTTTGGGAAAAATCAAAGCCATTTATGGTTAATCCCATAGAGAACACGTAGTTTCCATAATAGTAACACTTTGTTCATTAGAGTTAGGCCCTATTTCAAGGTTAATACAACCCCCAACAATGAGTTGGACATAGGAAAAATGGTTGTTTTCAAAAAGATTTAGTTGGAGATCGACTAGTCCCTTGCTATTGGCCAAACAGTAACCCATGGAGAGCCAATTCACAATAGTGACTAGGTTAGAGCTCTACTACGTTGTCCAGGAGCGAAACTGACCGAAGGTAAGACTTATAAAGTACTTTGGCTCTATTTGACAATTACTGTTGTAACTATAGGCTCTCATCTGCAGGAAAGTATGCCTCAATTATGTAAGAATTATGAAAACTAGTGCAGACACGAAGCCAACCTAGAGGGATTTGGTGTTCCTATATTCAATGTCATTGTGCTTTGCATGTCGGCTTGGGGGACATGTAATTCAAACCTTGTTGGAACTCTTATTAGTAGGGAAAAAGGACCCATAGAGTGGTCGAATTTGGGTGACGTGACGAAGAAAAAGATAAACACCATGTGGGGAGGCCAAGGTGGAGCGATCAGTACCAATCGAAATATATGGCATTGCAATTGCAACAACAAGGAGATGGTATACCAGCTAACAAAAAAATTGGATATATTACATGTATACTTGTTAATGGTGAATTTGAAACTAAAAGATTAAATGATGATTAGTATCCAAGAATTGAAAGAGATTTAGGCCCTGAAAGTCAACTTAGCCAAGAAATATGATGAATTTGAGGGTCTCTGAAGTCAAATAGTGGAGCTGCAAGAGCTAGTCCAAATAATGAACACCAGACATAGAAAATTCAATAATGAGAATTATAAAAATGAAGGACAACGGTTGGACCTTGATCAAACACCAACAAAGGCAAAAGATAGGTGTGTTGTTGTCAGTTTTGTTTTTTGCTTAACAGTTTTTGTAGAGTCTATACCTATAGCATTGTATTAAATTTTGACAACATATGTATCAAGTCAAAAGTGACAATAAACGCTACTAGTTATAGAAAATTTCATGAAGAAGAAC
The DNA here is from genome assembly GCA_031772625.1 of Pinus tabuliformis. Taxonomy (NCBI): domain Eukaryota; kingdom Viridiplantae; phylum Streptophyta; class Pinopsida; order Pinales; family Pinaceae; genus Pinus; species Pinus tabuliformis. The sequence goes on from CM062807.1 coordinate 140,784,288, forward strand.
TCAGTGTAAAACTTTCCTACGTGTTTTGGGGTCTCCAAGCACAACTTTAGTACAAACTCTTTCTCTCTCTCTCTCTCGATATCTATATATATATATATATATATATATATATATATATAGAGAGAGAGAGAGAGAGAGAGAGAGAGAGAGAGAGAGCCTTGTCTTTGATCTATGGTGAAAACAGGGCCAAGAAATCCAAAGTTGTTGGGGCAGGACTTAAATACCAAGTGATGGTAATGAGGGTTCCTACACTTGGAATGAATGTGGATTAGCAAGTGGAGTTCAACTATGGAAAATTCAAGGTAAAGTGTGGAGTGATAAGGAGCTTATTTGGCGTGTTAAGGAAGCTGCAATCTAAGGTTCGGATATGTGGTATCACATAAATTTAGAAAGGGATGAAAATTTGTAGGAAGGCAGAAAAGAGTGTTGCAAGGGTGTGAAGTTGGTGGAGGAGGATTTCTAGGTTGGAGGGTTGTTCTAAAGGACATAGAACAACAATTTCTTATGAATTGTTGAAATTCATCTTAATGTTGTTGGGAGAGCAGCAAGTAGGTGATCTTGGGAGCCCTAATTGCATACATTAAAGGACTAATGGTATGCTAGGAGAGGCAGATTTGAAGAGAGCTTAGAGACTGACCTTTGAAGGACAAAAGAATGAATTCAAGGGATTAACTATATCATCCCAAGGTTACTAAAGAGAAGGACATCTTGCAGTGATGGAGTGTATCCATCCATGCCCTAAGTTTTCCTTATTAGAGAAACACAGGAAGGAAATAGAAGGAAGAAGTCCTTCGGCATTGAGGAGCAACAGTGGGTAGTCTCATAGTTGTGAATAACTCAACAAGAGTCCCTACATGTTGAGTCATTGATGGATGAATGATCAACTAGAGGGGAAATTGTAGAGTCGTGTTCAGTGACCTAAAGTAGCAAGATCCATTGATAGAGGCAAAGGTGCATATTAGGAGTAGACAGACCAGTAGATGTGTTAAGGGTATGACTAGTGGTGTTGTGAAGTCCACTAGAACAGTTATTAGGTCAATTGTATCTTGTTCGGGGAAGATTGATCATCACAGTTGTTGAAGACAAGCCCTAATTTGTATTCTTGTATCAATTATTGTATGAGGGCCATGATCCTTGGTACAAGAGCCCTAGACTGTTGTATTATAGATTGATAATATAATGAAGCTAGGTTATTCAAAAAAAAATGTCTATTTATGCACTAGTTGATTTATTATTGTATTTGTTTTGTTGTACAAAGTAGTTTGTTGTGGCATTTGAGTTGGTAGTGCCAGATATTTTAAGAACCTAACCTAGATTATCTAGTGTCATGGAAAAGCAAAATGGGATCAGATATACTTTGAAGGGTCAGTGAATCAGAGTGTGCATTAGGAAGTGGCTCAGAGGGAGCTCATATTGTTTAGATCATGGAGCAGAGGATTCAGCTAAAGACATGGAGATTTGGTCTTGACTAGATTAGCAGCAAGATTGGTTGAGAGTTCTCGTGGATTGGTGGTGAATATGGTGAACAATAGTTTGTTGTGGGGAAGTTTATTGATCATGGACTTCCCATGGCTTGTCATGGATTGTTGGGACAACTCGAGGATTGATTTATCATGGATGTGATTGGTATTATCAAGATTGCTTCATGTTATGGACAACATGTTGGCAGATTAGTTTCCTCATTGGATCGCGTGCTTACATATCCAAGATTGGAGGCATGTGCATGAGTTGTGTTCAACCTAATAGGATAAGTGCTTGCAATACTAAGTTGAAGTGATGATGGCTAGTGTTGAATCATAGCTCAGATTGACTTTGTAGGACACAAGATCAATAGTAGGTTAAGGAAATGGAGATCATATAGACTCAAAAGGAGTCTAGCTTTAGAGGGATCATCCCTATGGAAGTATTGAGGTCTTAGGTTCAGATGAGATGAGGTAGAGGCACTACTAAGATAGTGGGTTCATTCTACAGAGTATGTTGCAGTGGTGTATGCGAGACGAACCAGTGTCTCCAGTGACAAGTTACCTCCTAGTTGATCTGAATTGGATCCTAGAACACTGTCTAAGTTTTCATGATTGTTTCAAATTATGCTAAAAGATTAAAGTCCTAGAAAAATCAAAGCTATCAGAAGGAATCCTCGTAACAGTTGTAGTTGTGGCTAGAGCAGAGCAACGAGGACCCTCGGTCAAGCGCACAGACCGTTGGCCCATGGTAATGCGCACTAGCGCAAACTAGCAAAACCGGAGGCCAAATCAAGAAACGGGGGTGGTTTCTGATACGTGCTAATCGCGTATCGCAGGGTGTTCCCCTCAATGAAGGAAAGCCCCAAAGTGCCTAGACCCGAAATCGCTATACAATTTGGAAAATTAACGCATTTGGTTTCGTAGCGCGGGATTCCACAAACCGGCAGGATATCGGAAGGCCTTGAGGTGGTAAGCAGTTTTGACTGAGTCCCACCCGATGCCACACATTGAGCGACATGCGTCCGGCGGATGAGAGAGAAAACCGCCCACATCGGACGGGTAAACATCATGTGACTTGTCTGCCTGATATGAAGGACGACCGTAGGATTTGGGGGGCCCAGATCAATGGCGGAGATACGTCCCGATGACTGACCGGATTTGACAGGTCAAAAAGCAAGATGACAGGGGATTTGAAGTCCAACGTGGATGATGAGTTGGCAAACGATTCATGATTCGCGGGTGATCTTGAAGCAAACGGAATTAACGACCATTCAAAAATGATTCAAGGAATCTGACACCCAGTTCATTGGGAAACAGGTGGCCACCTCCCTGTGAGGCATTACCCAGTGATGATGACGCAGAGTAGAGGAATTTTAACGGACATAGGTAAGGAAACCAAAAGGCTGGGAAGCAAAAACAAACAATCAAAAGAACATACTGGCTTTAAAGTCGTGACCTGACAGAAGCAGAAAAAAAACACACAAAGAGGCAGACAAGAGTGAGCTAGACGTAGGAAGCTAATAGCAGAGAACGGAGAGTAGAAGTTGAGCTGACCTGAAGGCAGCATCGAGCCAGACAGAGCCAGAGAGAGTCAGAGAGTCTGTTTACTCCATTGAAGGCTTGAGAGGTTCAAGCAAACTCCTCCGCATAAGCCTGTCATATTTTGTGACCCTCAAAGGTTGAGTTTCAGTAAGGAGAGTCTGTGCACTCCATTCCTACTGACTTCATTCTATTTAGTGAGTCTCGAATCAAGCTCACTGTTGTAAAAAATCTACTTGAAAACATAATAGAGAGGCCACCACTGAAAGGCTGGACCAAGAGATGTAGCCCGAGAGCATTGGGTGAACTCCTTATTAAACTTTTTTTGTTTACATGTTTGACTGTTATGTTTTCTCTGATTGCCTCAGTGTCTATGTATTCTAGCAATCTTGTCGATCTATTGCATAACATAGGCAAATCCATGCACATGAGTTTGTAATACCTTTAATTCTTTGTCCTAGATAAATTCCAGATCACTAGTGTTGGAAGTACCTACCTCACCAAGAGGGAATGTTGAGATTGGTAGCTTGGGAGGTACTCCAAACCTTAGGCTAGCGGTTTTTGGACGAATTTGCATCACAAGATCACTTGTGGGCTAAGAACCCAAGGTTGGGGGTTTTTCACCCAAAGGAGTTGGGCCAAAACCAAAAAGAAAATTGATGGCATGACACTTGGAGATGGAAGAGCACCCTTAGAGGAACAAGGGGTAGATTCAAGCGCCAAGAAAGGACATGTAGAATTTGAGATATTAATTTTTATATGTTTATGTGGGTGAATTTGTCTAAAATGTCAAGTCGGCCTTAGTTAAAGAGACCCTTCTTGAAGGGATATACGTCACCCAAAGAGAAGATATAAATAGAAGTGAGGAGAAGCCTCATTCCTCATCTAAAAAGTGCAATCTTGTCTCAAGAAAGACCTTGAACACCTCATATAGATGAGTTGAATAGGAGCATATGGAAGGACTAGTTGTTATCTTTGTTTATGGTTTGGTTTGGCACAGGTAAAGAGGAGAAGTAGTTGAGCTCTTGAAAGCCTAACATCTACAGTGAAAGTTGAGTTGTGTACCTTTGTTTTAAAGTGAAGAGAATTGTTACAAGGCTAAGTTATTAGACCACCTTGTCTCTTATCTATGGTGAAAATCTTTGATCTATGGTGAAAACAGGGTTGAGAAATCTAAATTTGTTGGTGCGGGACCTAAATACCAAGTGTTCATAATGAGGGCTCCTACATTTGGAATGAATGAGGATTAGCGAGCCAAGTTTAACCAGAGAAAATGCAAGGTAAAGTTTGGAGGGATAAGGATCATGTTTGAAGTGTTAGTGCAGCCACAATATGAGGTTCATATTTTTGGTATCACAAAAGTTTAGAGAGGGTTGAAAGTCTGTAGGAAGGCAGAAAAGAGGGTTGCAAGGGTGAAAAGTTTGTGGAGGAGGATTGCTAGGTTGGAGGGTTGTTCTAAAAGACTTAGAACAACAGTTTCTTGTGAGTTGTTGAAAGTCATCTTAGGGTTGTTGGGAGGGAAACAAATAGTGATCTTGGGAGCCCTAAGTGTATACATTGAAGGAATAATGGTCTGCTAGGAGGGAAAGATTTGAAGAGATCTTACAGACTAATCTTTGAAGGAATAAAGAAGGAAGTCAAGGAGAAGTTATATCAGCCCAAGGTTACTGAAGAGAATAGAATCTTACAGTGATAGAGGCAAACCCCCCATGCCCTAAGTTTTCCTCATTGGAGCAACAGATGAAGGAAATAGAGGGAAGAAGTCCCTAAGCTTCAAGGAGCAGCAGTTGGTAGTCTCGAATTTGTTCATAAACAAAGTTGTGAACAACTCAATAGGAGTCCCTATGTGTTGAGTCATTGATGGACAAATGATCAACTAGGGGGGAGATTGGAGAGTCGTGTTCAGTGATATAAAGGAGTAGGATCCATCGATAGAAGCAGAGCTATATATTGGGAGCAAACAGACCAATAGATGTGTTCAGGGTATGACCAGTGGAGCTGTGAAGTGCAATAGATCAACTAGTAGGTCAATTGTATCTTGTTCGGGGCAGATTGGTTGTCATAGTTGTTGATAACAAACCCTAGTTTGTACTCTTGTCAGTGATTGTATGAGGCCCATGATCCCTGGCATGGGAGCCCTAGATTGTTGTATTATAGATTGGTAATATAACGAAGTTGGGTTATTGAAAAAATTTGTAAAAAATTGGTTATTTGTGCACTAGTTGATTTATTGTTGTATTTGTTTCGTTGTCCAAACAAATTTATTGTGGCATTTGATTTGGTAGTGTCATATATTCTAAGACCCTAACATAGATTCTCGAGTGTCATGGAAAAACAACACCATATGCATATGTGGTTGACTATATGGTTCATGTTGATCCAACAAAGGTTCCCAACAAGGAATCATTTGATAAATCAAAATGTTTTGACTACAAATATTATGTGAGTGGGGGAAACCATTCTAGAGAAGCTAGATGAGAATTGATGCGGGAGTATCCAAATAATCCACTTTTTTAAAGTGAAATGTATCATTTATGTTGGTTTAACGGATGTGGAAGCAAAGTTATTAGCATGAGATTATAATACAGATAATGAGTGTAAGATGTCTATAACTTTCATCCAAGTGATCATATTTATTCATAATGAATTTGAAGAACAATGTGATAGCGATAAGATAAATGTTACTCCAAATATTTGAAAGCAATGTTGTATGGAAATATGATTCCTAATTGATAAGGAAAATGTTAAAGGAAAAAATTGCAAATTTAGTGATGCATTCATAGTTGTGGATGGTTTTTTTTTCCAGTTGGAATTTAAAATTAGGGAAATATGAGATTTGGTCAAAGAAATTTTCAACATGTGGGAGAATATTGGCATAACAAAATTAGAGGATTAACAATTCTGAATGCTTAACATGTAGCATCAATAAACTTGGCCATCACACATTGGATAACAATGCAAGGAGTGAAGATGAAAGGTATAATGTTCCTTTTTATTTATTTAGCTAAAACTTCCCAAAAAATATTACAACATAATTTTTGTTGGAAATATTAATAAAATGCACTACAAATCCACAGAAAATTGTAGACAATAATAAATGCAAGAAACCCATTTTTTTATTAATGGTTTATGGAAGGAGATTACATCAAAAAAACTTGGAGGATACACTAGGTTTTTGGTTCTCGGATTTCTGTAATATGTTCTTGTTGAAAATGGCAACAAGAAAATCCTCATTTAATTTTCCCTTGAATTAAATTAGGAGAAAATTGTGATTCCACATAACAAGACAACAAGAATGAGTTAACTGAGTTATTTTCACTTAGTTTGCTCAATTAATATGAGTTGAGGGCCTAACTTGAGTTGTGTAGAGTGGTTCATAAATTTTAGGAGCCTAGCTTGAGTTTAATTTGAGTTGTAATAGTTTAATTTAGTTAAATTGACTTAATGTTAGTTAAACTAGTTCCAATTGTTGGAGGAACTAGTAGGAGTTTTAGCAGTGGGGTACAGCTTCATGTGTTCAGCCAGTTAACTAATAAATCAGCCATAATTAACTCATGCATGCACGAAATTTGAGTTACCCAGTTGAGATTGGATTTCAAGGGCAATGTACTATAAGTTGTAAAATTTTCTGAGTTGTACAAGTGGTGCATGCAGTCAGAGAAGGGCCTATAGGGATTGTGCAATTCAGGATGGGTATTTCCCTAATTAATAGGGGGCTAATTCCTTGAGAAACAATGCAAGGAAATAGGAGCTTGGCAGGCAGCAGAATTGGCTAAGTATTGGCCAAAGTCAACTTATGAGGCAGTGAGATAGATTGTACTTGTGCAAAGATTGTTCAGGTTGAAAAAGCGTTGTATTTTCTTCAATATTTTTTTATCTAATGCAATATACAAATAGGAAGGGGTTTTGAGCAGCAAGCTTTCCCCTTAGATAAATCTTTGAGCATATGTGATTGAATCTTGTCTCATGTTTTGTGATTTCTTGATCGATTAATTATTTCCACTAATGATTAGAGTAAATTAAAGTCTTTTGTTTTAGAAATATACATAATTAGTTTGAATCTACAAGGAATTTCTACATGGTATCAAAGTAGGAATCACAATAAAAGATAAGAATTTGAGTATGTCTTTGCACGTAAATCGAATTTGCAGGGTCATTCTTCAGAGCCAACAAGATGTCGTTCTATGGATTGAGACTCGAGTATGCCCTTGAGGGTAGCTCGAATTATATTTCTTGGAAGGACAAGATGGAGGCAATGTTGGAAGATAACGGGTTGAAGGAATTCATAGACAATGATATTCCTAAGCCTCCAACAACTGATGCTCAAGATCTATCAGAGTGGAAGAAATGTGTGGAAAAGGCGAGGAGGATCATACTAGAAGGAGTTCGAGATCATATTGTCTCGAATCTCCATGGCAAGGATACTCCATATGCAATGTGGCAAGCCTTGACAGATTTCTTTCAGAATAGGAGTGAGGATAGGAAGTTGGCATTGAAGGGAAAGATTCATGTTGTAGCAGCTACAACCACCCTCCAAAATTTTTCCTTAGCCTGTTTTAGAGCCTCCCTACCAACCTTACACAGCACTTTGTCTTGCTTTGTCAAGTACTCAAGCTTCAACGTTTTCCTTTCACAAAGGTATCCTGTCGATTGTAGTCGATCCATTCCCCTCGAAGGCTGCTTACCCGGACTTGGTCCAGCTGCAAGCTCAGTAGCTTCCCCTTGAAAATTGCGCATTCCTAGAGGGAAACCAACATTTCCCTTCAGGAATTGTGCAATCCTCTCTGACATCATGTTGGTCTCTAGGATTGTGCAATCCTGCCAGCCAACCCTCCGAGCAGGATTTGCGCAATTTTTCCCATCAACAGGTTTTTCAGCCTAGGATTTGCGCAAATCTGGGCAGCAGTCAGATGCTGGGTGTAGAAATTGCGCAATCCCCTTGGGCAATCAGCTCAGATTATAGTTATGAATGCACATTTTTCCCAAGCAGTTGAGCACTAGCATGCATGGACGGTCTGTTTGACCAGTTCCACCCGGGACCGAGGAAACTTGACTTGCATGCATGCATGACTTGGTCTTCCTAGAATAGAAAGAGGCAACATGCAAAATCTATCCCATGATTCTGTAGAAATTTCTCTATAGATCAGCTACCTCTGATACCATGTAGAAATTCTGCAAATTCTCTACAAATATACCTCTAAGATCATGTAGAAAATTTGACTGTAGATTAACCTGATAATGCAATATACCAAAGCAAAATACTATAATCTACTTCTACTATCAATTTGCTTTGCAAAAGCTTAAAGATTGATCTGAATCAGAGCTGAACACATATAACCAGAAGAAGAAGAATCAATGCACATGAAAATACTTTGGGGAAAGCCTCAGCTAAAAACCTCACTATCTGTATTATCATACAAGGTGGAAACACATATAGATTATACAAAGCCTTAGCTCTCACAACTATCCAACTCTCAGTACAATCCTCATAAATGCTCACAGGCGATCCTGGCTTCTCACAAGCCTTCCTCTCTGCCCTCCAAGCTCCTATTTCCTTGCGTTGTTCCTAGTGGATGATCTTCTCCAACCAAGTGGAAAACTGATCTCTCACATTGATCTCACACCCTGTATGAACTGTGTAATCCTCAAGGAACCTTACCTTGACTGCATGCATGAGTTTCCTTTATAGGAAAACACATGCAACTGATAGTACATTGTCCTTGTCTTTAATCTCAACTGGGTCTTTCTCTTAATAGACATGCATGTGTTCCTAATGAGGGAATCTTCAATTATCTAAAGTACATTGGTTGAGTGCATGCGTGCATCAACTGAATGATAACTCACAATTAGTTCCTCAAACAGTTTGGAACTAATTTAACTGGACTTAACTCAGTAAACTGAGCTAACTAATTACAACTCAAATATAACTCAATCTTATCTCCTTAATTAAGGGATAATCTCCTTAATTTAAGGGATAATTGTTGCATGACTGCAGAAATACTTCTAACTTGAATTTATCCAACTAATTAATCCATAATGAATTAATTAATTATTTCCAAGCAGGTGATGAGACTAAATTCGATTTTAATTCAAGGACAAATTAAAATTGGAATTTCTAGATTCTATTTTTATCATTTCTTGTTGCTATTTTCAACAGATTCAGGGAGATATTTTAGCAGTCAGGGGTTACATGCAAAGTTGTTTTAGAAGTTTCCCTCCAAGTGTCACTTTTTCCTAGATTTGTGGCATGCACGTCTTAAGGCCAAACTTGTTTATTCGATGCATCAGATCTCCTTCATTCACATCTATCTTGGAGATCTAACATCCCACAACACATCCAGGACTCTCCAACACATTTGGCTCAGCAATTCACAGATAAGTGGCCTCAACTTGTCTTTTTCAGCATTTCTGTCGCTTTTTGTGTATTTGCTTGTGTGAGCATTGTTTGCTTGATTTCTTTGAATGTCTGCTATCATTTACATATATTATAGCTTGTCCTAGCTCTGTTTCAATTTTCGTTTCTATCTCACTACTGTCGCATGCATGAAACTATTTTGCACGAACGTTCACCCAACCGGTGAACGACCTCACCCACATGCATGTTGATCTGTTTTCTCAATCTTCCATTCATGTTTTGCATGCATTGTTTATCACTTCTACTATCACTTAGTGTCACCATGCATTTCATCGACTTACTTGCTTTCAGTTGCCCATCGGCGAGTCGGACCAACCTTGGCCCGGTCTCTGCCTTCACCAAGGCTACTTTGCGCAATCTGGAGAAGGAAGGCTCACCTTCCTCTCTAGATTTGCACATTTTTGCCCAGCGTTGGCCTCCTAGACTGAATTGCGCATTTCTGGAGGTCAATGGCTGCTTGGCCCAAAAAATTGCACAAAACTATCCCTGGGCCAGCAGTCTCTCCCAGCTGGAATCGCGCATTGCGCAATCCCAGTGGCCAACTGCCCAGCTGGATTGAACATTTTGAAGATCCAACAGCCAGTCCAGCCTCCCAGTCAGTCCAAACTGGCTTTTGTGTAGTTCTGGCAGCCAGTCACTCAGCGTCCCAGCTGAAATTACGTAACCTTCATGATCATTCACACAGGTATGTTGCAAGTCAGTTCTCATGTTCATTTTGGTTTTCAACTGACGGATTTCTTGCTATGAGTGTTTCCATGTCTATAGGTATCACAGGTGTTCATCTACCTCTCAGTAGTACAGGTATAATGGTTTCCAAGAGAGCAGAGATGAAGATGGCATTCAGAGCACGCTTAGGGATGTAGTCGATCAAGTGTCGATGGGCTTACCTACTCAGGAAGACATCAAGTTTTTCATGGACAAGGGCATCAAGCAGCGATATCACAGTGATCAACATCATGAACAGTAGTTGAAGGTAGCATACCGAATGCAGCGAACGCAGGGAATGTAGTGAACACAGCGAATGCAAGAGGAAGGTTGTTGACAACAGAGAGGCTGAGCAAAGTTGCAAGATCAAGAAGATCCACTGATAATGAAAGAAACTTTGGAGACTCAGGCTATGAAGTGACATTGTGACATGAAGATCACACGAAGGCAGAAGATGGAACAAAGAAGGAGTTTCATGTGTTGAAGCAGCAACTCAAGAAGAACATGAAGCTGCACAGACAGTCCAATCAGTTGTAGCAGAAACAGGAGCAACAGTAGGCGCAACATACACTCGTGAATGAAACTGTACCAGTGCGAGTTTAGGATCTATCCCAGCAGCTGACATAGGGCAAACATCGTGAGCAATGTTGTTGATCGCATGCAAGGGATCTAGCAACATGCATGTCGTTGAAAGCACACACACAATCCAACCCATTCAACACACTCACCAAGGCGAAGACAAGAAGCAAGTCCAACTAGGGTTCAACATGTACTTTGGCAAGTTAATGTGCATGAACACCAGCACACACTTGAAGATCAGCACGGACACTATGCATCAGTGTGTTTCCAGTTCAACAATACCAAATAAGACCATGCGCATGTTAGCAGACGAGTTGGATGAAGGGGCCGAACCAATGCACCGATTGCAACGGAGGCAAGAGTTTGCTTCAGCAAGATGTCACCATGAGGTGCACGTACATCATCATGGACGACCAAGCTTGGCATCAGCTCACCACCTTCACCATCACAAACATGTCAAAGAGTTGGTCTCATCACAGCGGACCGAGTGTTAGTGATGTCTTGCAAGGCATGCTCAAGCCATGTTGTCTCACATAAGTACATGTGCATTGTAATGTTGAGTGATGTCAAGTGTAATTCGAGTGTCAACAGTTGGATGTAACAGCCATAGAGTAGGTGAAGAGTCATGAGGGTAGTTGAACTGTCACAAAGGGGAATGTCAAGGGTCAGCCTGCCCTTTGCTATAAATAATCCCTCATAACTCATTGGATAGGCTTTTGGCCAGCCAAGCTTCTACTAAGACTATCTTGAAGAAGGCTTGGACAGTATTGTAACGCGCCTTGGCTTCTCCACTGCACGGAGCTAGTACATCTCTTTGGAGGAGCAGGCGAATGTGGTTGTAACATTCCACTAATGGGGCTAGCAGGTTTACATGGTGTATTGTATGATTGTAAATTACACTTCTTTATATAATAAAAGCCAACACATTTTCAAGCATATGTTGTTATTATAGTTGGACTGCTCCGGTTTCCTTAATGATATATGTTGTTTAACTTACATATTTGTATATGAACTGATTTGTATGCAATTATATGAGTCTTGTTGTTAATGTGTTGCATATGTTGTTAATGTTGTCACCATTCATGTCGACTGCTCTGTCAGACATCAGACAAACCTTTCTCTGAACCTTGTTATATCAACAGTCGCACTCATCTCGGACTAATATGCGAGTGTTATTTGTGTTATCTTACCTTCTGTGTTGTGACTGTCGCATCTGTGTCGATTACTCTGCTGGAAGTTGTGCATGTCCTTTTTGTTGCATGTTCCTAGCCAAATTGGGACTGATCCCTTTCAACTTGGAACTCACCTTCACCTTCCTCTCCCTTTGAAGTGTTGGAACCTCTCATACTCATTCCTTGACTCACTGTATCAGTCACACCCTTGCTATTGACAGAGTTATCTTACTTTACTCTGTGTGACATCGCGGTCAAGGAATTACCTTATGACCCACTGCTGGGACTCCTACACCAAATGGTTTGAGGTCTAATTGGGACTTCTTACCAGGAGATCCCCTTGACATGTTGGCAGGTCCAGCACCGTCAACATTTCTGGCGCTAGAAGGAGGGCCAGATGACAAGCAGTGTCCTCTCATCCAATTTTGAACCTTCGTATATCTTTCATGGAGTCTTGCATTCTTCTTCCCCTGAGCTTTTTTTTGAATTGTGAAGATGTCTCCATCTCAGGGAAGCTTTTCAATCTCTTATCCATTCACACGTATGACGGTGGAGGCGAAGTGGCCTAACCTAAGCACTTACATAACTTCCTTTCCATGATTTATGAGGAAGATGAGTTTACAAATGAATACGTCGGTCTGCTACTTGCATTCATACTTCGCAAATCCCCATTTTGTTGGGTGCTCAGCCTACCAGCTGACACCGTGCACTCATGTGAGCACTTATGTGATCTTATTGAAGACATGTCCCATCATTTTGATCCAGACCATCTTGAATGGAAACTGTTACAGCAACGGAGGGATCCGCATGATTCCATTATTGATTTTTGGCAGCGCTTCCGTGACTTGCAATTTCAAGCTCTGAGGAACCAGATGAAGTTTGCTTATCTCTGGGACCAGTTCAAGTATTGTCTTAAGAAATCTGCCCATCACAAGAGAAAGCTTGATGTCAAGCCTCTCTCAACCTTCTTCGTTGATGGAACTATGCAATCCCATGTGGAAGTAGGCACTATCTCAACAGTCTGTCTGCCTCCCTCTCATTCAACAGTTCCACCATCACCTAGTGATGTTGAGGATCATGTTCGCACATCTTTTCATCCTTCACACCCTCCCAACATCACTCCACTCAATTTTCACGTAGATTTGGTTGTGAGTCCTTCAAGTTCCCATATGCATTCTTTTCTTCAACCTCTGTCTTCGCACTCAGGTGTTCCTCCGGATGATGTTGTCTTGTGTTCATCCATTCCGAACTCTTCACTTGTTGTGAACGAGGAACAACCCACTAACGGAGTTGGTGTTGCACAACCAACATGTGTTGTCATTCATGAAGAGTATGAGTGGGAGCTTGAACATCAACACTCGGCAAAGGATGACTCCCTTCCATCCGAGCCCCCTCCATTCTTTCCTAGCTTCTTTGGTGAACCTGCCATCCATGATTTTTCATGTGTGTCTTCATCCATGGATGCACCCATTGTTGATCACTCGCAGGACTCATCGGATGCTAGTCCATCTTTCAACAGTGGAGAGGATGAGTTATTCATTGAAGATCCAATTAATCCTTCATCTGTCTTTTCCAGAAATACAGAGGATGAGTTCGTTCGCTTTTCATCTACCCCTTTATTTGATTCATCTGATCATGAGGATGCTGAAGAATTCATTGATTTTTCTGATCGTGGCGGTCGTGATCCATTTGCTTCCAATTTTGATCACGATCATGAATCTATCGCAGTTGATCTTTCGAAGCCACTGGTTTATGATGATATACCTTATGATGAAGTTGAGATACCCAAGGTTGTCGAGGCACTTCAGCCCGAGCTGATGGCTATGTCAGGCCCTCACTCTCTTGGGTTAGTCTCACTTCCGATCATGAAACTATTCAATCACCCAAGGCTCCTCATCACTCATATGTATGCATTGAAGATCCATCTCACACACAGATCACACTTCCTCCACTCGAACTGCACAATCCCATTGCTCATGCATTGGAGGAGTCTTACATTTCAAGCACTCATTCGCGATGCAGGTTGTCTTTGTTTCTTTCGTTTGCTTGCATGTCTCAATCAAGAGTGTGCTTTTGCTTCAAAGTTGCATGTAGTGTCACACAGCACCATGATAAGGCCACAGACTGTCCGTCATGCACATGCACTAACTTATGTCCCGTCGACACTTTGAAACACGAAGTGTGGTTGTCTTCATTGTTATATCTTTCTTGTATGCTAGTCCACACAATTAGGTTACTCGCGGACCACGCCTTCTCCCACATGGGTCTACCAATGTGTCGTGGTTGCATTGGAAGTATCATTTCACGTGATTAGGCCCATGCACTGTGTAGGAGTGGGAGTAGTGTTTGCTTTCAGTTGTTTGCTTTCATGCTTTGTTTGCTTGTTTGCTTGCTTGCTTGTTTGTTTTCTTGCTTTGCTCTCATTTTTTCTTATGCTTTTGCTTGGCCTTATTATTAGTTCGTTCTCTTGTTTTTTCATAGGTTAGTTCAATTGAAACCATGTGTAACTCATGAAACAAGTTGGGTAAAGTACAAGAGGGTTTGTACAGCTATCGCTACTTGGTTACCTGTCATTTTGCCTTTGTATGATGAACTTGTTACTCTTAGTCCATGATACATTGAAGGAAAATATGTACCCTTCGAAGTGAACCTTGGTGTAAACACAATGTTTGCGTGCTAACTAGTGTCACCTTCTGTAGTCGATTTTTTTTGGGTTAACCCTTGTCAGCTCATTCAAGTAGAGTAAGGTGAGGGGGAAAACCCTAACAGGCACGTCAGAGATACATTAAACTACTTCTTTGCTCGAACAACCTCTTCTCCTCTCAATAAGACAGGATCCCTCTTCCGCCTCTGAAATTAATAAGTGTTATTCATAGTGAAAATGAAAAGTCAAAAAATTCAAAATGAAAAATGAAGAAGGTGAAAGAAGAGAAAGGCTTCCTGTGTAGGGAGGTGATGAAAGTAACTCCGTCAGGGTACTGACCAAGCTCACTGGCAGCGAAGCCATGCTTGTGTTCCTATGTGACTCCACCGGGGTATTATCGAGACCTGCTGGTAGTGGAGCAACACCAGAGATGAAACTAAGACTCTGACGACTATACTGCTTGTGCACCTATATACCCCTCAACCTCAATCAAAGCAATTGTGTTGCCTTGGCTTGGAATGTGTGTCAATCGACCAAGAGTCTGGTAGATGCTACATCTTACAATCAAGTTAGTGTGAAAGCAAGATGAGCTAAGAACTAAACAATACTTCCAGAGGTGTTAGACTTTCTTTTCACGAACAAGGTCTATGTAGAGAGCTAGAGTTCTACCAGTGTGTCGCCAAGTGTTGTAGTGGATACAATCACCCTCCAAAATTTTGCCTTAGCCTATTTTGGAGCCTCCCTACCAACCTTACATAGCACTTTGTCTTGCTTCTCCAAGTACTCAAGCTTCAGTGTTTTCCTTACACAAAGGCAGCCTGTCGATCGCAGTCGATCCATTCCCCTTGCAGGCTACTTACCCGGACTTGGTCCAGCTACAAGCTAAGCAGCTTCCCCTTGAAAATTGTGCATTCCTGGAGGGTAACCAACCTTTCTCTCCAGGAATTACACAATACTCTCTGATAGCCTGCTGGTCTCTAGGATTGCGCAATCCTACCTGTCAACCCTCCCAGCAGGATTTGCGCAATTTTTCCCATCAACAGGCTGTTCAGCCCAAGATTTGTGCAAATCTGGGTAGAATTTAGCTACTGGGCCCAGAAATTGTGCAATACCCTTGGGCAGTCAGCCCAGCTTACAGTCAGGAATGCGCATTTTTTCCAAGCAGTTAAGCACTGGCATGCATGGACAGTCCAGTTGACCAATTCCACCCGGGACCAAGGAAAATTGACTTGCATGCATGCATGACTTGATCTTCTCGGAATAGAAAGAGGCAACATGCAAAAGGTATCCCATGATTCAGGGAGCTATTTTTAGCAGTTGGGGGTTACATGCAAAGTTGTTTTAGAAGTTTCCCTCCAAGTGTCGCTTTTTCCTAGATTTGTGGCATGTGCGTCTTAAGGCCAAAATTGTTTATTAGATGCATCAGAGCTCATTCATTCACATCAAACTTGGAGCTCTGACATCCTACAGCACATCCAGGACTCTCTGACACATCTGACTTAGCTATTCACAGGTAAGTGGCCTTAACTTGTCTTTTTCAGCATTTTTGTCGTTTTTTGTGTACTCGCTTATGTGAGCGTTGTTTTCTTGATTTCTTTTAACGCTTGTTGTCATTTACATATATTCTAGCTTGTCCTAGCTCTGTTTCAATTTTCATTGCTATCTCACTGTTGTCGCATGCATGAAATTGTTTTGCACGAACATTCGCCCAACCGACAAAGGACCTCACCCACATGCATGTTGATCTGTTTGCTTAATATTCCATTCATGCTTTTCATGCACTATTTATCACTTCTACTGTCACTTAGTGTTGCCATGCATTTCATCAACTTACTTGCTTTCAGTTGCACGTCCGCGAGTCCAGCCAACCTTGGCCAAGTCTGTGCCTTCACCAAGGTTGCTTTGCGCAATCTGGAGAAGGAAGGCTCACGTTCCTCTCCATATTTGTGCATTTTGGCCCAGTACTGGCCTCATGGACTAAATTGTGCATTTTTGGAGGTTAGTAGCTGCTTGGCCCAAAAAATTGTGCAAAACTATCCCTGGGCCAGCAGTCTTTCCCAGCTAGAATCGTGCATTGCGCAATCTGAGCAGCCAACTGCCCAATTGGATTGTGTATTTTGCAGATCCAGCAGCCAATCTAGCCTCCCAGTTAGTCTGGATTTCCTTTTGCACAGTTCTGGTAGCCAGTTACTCAGCCTCCTAGTTGAAATTGCACAACTTTCATGATCATTCACCTAGGTATGTTGCAAGTTAGTTTTCATGTTCATTTTGGTTTTCGACTAACAGATTTCTTGCTATGAGTGTCACCATGTCTCCAGGTATCACAGGTGTTAATCTACCTCTCAGCGATACAGGTACAATGGTTTCCAAGAGAGCAGAGACGAAGACACCATTCAGAGCATGCTTGGGGATGCAGTCGGTCAAGTGTCCATGGGCTTACCTACTCACGAAGACATCAAGTTGTTCATGGACAAGGACATCAAGCAGTAGCATCACAGTGAGTAGCATCATGAACAGTAGCTGAAGGTATCATACCAAATGCAGTGAATGCAAGAGGAAGCTTGTTGACAATAGAGAGGTGGAGAAAAGTTGCAAGATCAAGCAGATCCATTGATAATGAAAGCACCTTTAGAGACTCAGGCTATGAAGTGACGGCGTGACATGAAGATCACGCGAAGGCAAAATATGGAACAAAGAAGGAGTTGCATGTGTTGAAGCAAAAACCCAGGAAGAACATGAAGCTGCACAGATAGTCCAATGAGTTGCAACAGGAACAGGAACAACAGTGGGTGCAACATACACTTGTTGATGAAATTGCGCCAGTGTGTGTTAAGGATCTATCCCAACAGCTGACACAGAGAAAACATGGTGAGAAATGTTGTTGATCACATGTAAGGGATCCAACAGCATGCATGTCGTTGAGCACATGCATGCAGTCCAACCCATTCAACACACTCACCAAGGCAAAGACAAGAAGCAAATCTAACTGGGGCTGAACATGTACTTCGACAAGTTGATGTGCATGACCACCAACACACACTTGAAGATCAACACGAACACTATGCATCAGTGTGTTGCTGGTTCAACCATACCCAAGAAGACCATGCACATGTTAGCAGACGAGTTGGATGAAGGGGCCGAACCAATGCACCGATTGCAACGGAGGCAAGAGTTCGCTTCAGCAAGATGTCACCATGAGGTGCGAGCACATCATCACAGATGACCAAGCTTGGCATCAGCTCACCACCTTCACCATCACAAGCATGTCAAAGAGTTGGTCTCATCACAGTGGACCGAGTGTTAGTGATGTCTTGCAAGGCTTGCTCAAGCCATGTTGTCTCACATGAGTACATGTGCATTATAATGTTGATTCATGTCAAGTGGAATTCGAGTGTCAACAGTTGGATGTAACAGTCATAGAGTAGGTGAAGAGTCATGAGGGTAGTTGAACTATCACAAAGGGGAATGTCAAGAGTCAGCCCACCCTTTGCTATAAATAGCCCCTCATAACTCATTGAATAGGCTTTTGGTTAGCCAAAGCTTCTACTAAGACTATCTTGAAGAAGGCTTGGATAGTATTGTAGCATGCCTTGGCTTTTCCACTGCACAGAGTTAGTATGTCTCTTTGGAGGAGCAGGTGGATGTGGCTGTAACGTTCCACTGATGGGGCTAGCAGGTTTACATGTTGTATTTTATGATCGTGACTTACACTTCTTTATATAATAAAAGCCAACACATTTTCATGCATATGTTGTTATTGTAGTTGGACTGCTCCGGTTGCCTTAATGATATATGTTATTTAATTTATGTACTTGTATATGAACTGATTTTTATGCAATTATATGAATCTTGTTGTTAATGTGTTGCATATGTTGTTATTGTCACCGTTCATGTCAACTGCTCTGTCGGACATCAGACAGACCTTTCTCTGAACCTTGTTATATCAATTGTCATAGTCGTCTCGGACTGATCTACGAGTGTTGTTCATGTTATCTTACCTTGTATGTTGTAACTACCGCATCCGTGTCAATTGCTCTGCTAGAAGTTGTGCATGTCCTCTGTGTTGTGTGTTCCTAGTCGAGTTGGGACTAGTCCTTTTCATCCCAGAACTTACCCTCACCTTATGTTGTACACACATTGTGTAGGTGGTGATGTGTACAGGTGGTACTATGTACATGTTGTACATATGGTACTAGTGTACATGTGGTATTGTGTACACGTCGTACATGCTATGTTGTGGGCATGTGGTACTATGTATGTGCATTGTGTAGTGATGGTATCGTAACATGTGTATTTGTTATGTTGTACTCTATGTATTATGTGGTGTTGTACATCTGGTATAGATGTATGTATTGTGTTGTATGTCGAGTGTAGGCATATGTATTGTGTGGTGGTGTACACAGGGTGTAGACACATGTATTGTGTTGTGTTGTACATCAGGTGTAGGTGTATGTATTGTGCGACAGTGTACACCGAATGTAAGAGTATGTATTGTGTAGTGTTGTATATTTGGTGTAGGTTTATGTGTGGTGTGTTAGGAGTAGGTGCATGTATTGCATGGTGTTGTATGTTGTGTGTGATTGTATATATGTGATGCACACTATGTGTATGTGCACATGGTTGAGGAAAATGCACTAGGTGTTTGTCGGGTGTGGCAACTGATCCGATGTGCGTACAAAATAAAGACAAAGGTATAAGCTAAGGATTGATTAAAGGATAAGTATCAATATTTTATTTCAGTTTTACTATGCATGTGATTTATGATTCTTGTCTATGTTGATTAATTGTGACCTATGATTCTGGTTTATGAAGATTGCATGTGATTCATGATTTTGATCTATGATAGTTGTGTTTTGAGCTAACTTGATGTGATATTTTTATACATGTTGATTTGGTCAAAGATGCTAGTTTGAATTTTTGTCACAGGAAGTAAACAGGATTACAAAACTATCTTGTTGACGAGCTACCAATGAGGTATGATGTGAATTTATTTAAATTTATTTTAAATCTAATGGAAATTATGTGCGTGGTACAAGAATGCATGAAAATGCCCGGTTGGGTGGTTGAAATTGACTGCACGAATTTGCAACAACAAAAGGAATTGGAAAGTGCAACAGTATGATGGTAAAGTATTCAGGAGCAGGGGCATTGTGGGACACTGGCACCCAATAGTGTCCATTGATTTCCATGAGCATGCTATGACTGATATGATGGTTTTAAGGCAGGGATATGCCTTGGTTTCTATATCTTCTGACACGAGGAAGCCTTGCTAAGGGATGGATTGCTTGGGATGTGGGTGTTAGCGGAACTTGGAAGGTGAGTGACTTCACGGAAGGGGGTGACTAGATTTCCTGATGGACTATGTAGTAGAGAAGGGAAGATTAGGGATATATTTGTTTGGGTTATTAGTAGTTCCATATGGAATCAAATGCACATTGGGAGTGTGCCCTAGAACAATGAGCCGATAACTATTCACTGAAAGGACAAGTGGTGCAAAATTGTAGCGTTAGACATTGGATGCAACTTTGAATTTGACAGTGGATTCTGGACTTCTTGGGAAGGAGGTGGATCATGGTATTGCTTTTGAGGGTAGAGGTGTGAGCGTATGGATCCCCTTGCTGAATGATACAAGCATCCTATCCTTTTATTTGTTGGTTGTGAAAATGTACATATGTGTATATTATTGTAAATATTGTATCAAGATAGATTTATAAAGCTCCATAGACAGAATGATTATTTTCTTGGTGAAGAAAATGTGTATGTGTGTATGTGTGGTTATTATTGAAAATACCATAATGAGATGTGTTATAAAGCTCAAGTAAACAATATGGTTGTCATGTTTTAGCAGATGGTCATTGTAAATACTGCAACGAGATATGTCATAAAGCTCCATGGGCAATATGTTTTGATTTCAGTGGTCTTTCTAGTTATAGGTGTCATTGAACACTGAGGACAGTGTTCCCCCAAGGGGGAGGGTTCTGTAACAACCCTGGTGAAAAATCCATGTAAAAATATATAAGACCACGGTCATGGGACATGTATTTAGGGCTGAATGGTGGGTAAAACATCCTAGTGGGTGTTCATTTTGATTATTATGGCTAAAGGAAATGACAAAGGATTCAGAAAGGAAAAATGGCATTAATTGGCATTTTATTTATGAAAATACTGACAATTAGGAGAAAGGGGAGGTGAAAGGTCATAGGTTGCATGTGAGGAGGACATTGAAGGAAAATAATGGAAAATGAAGAAAATAGAGGCCTCATTAATAAAAAGGCTTCTGAGGATCAATGGGGAACCTTTTGTCAGTTCAGTTTTGGAGCTCTCTCATTATTATCTCTCTCTCATACTCTTGGACACTTAAAGTTTTCTTGGAGCACTCTTGGAGGGTATGGATACTTGGATTTTTGGAGTAAGAAGGCAAAGGAAGAGTAGGAAAGCACATGAGGACATCAGGATCAACAATTGCAACGGGTTTTGCTTGTAGGTACTAAGTTTCATGTATGTTTTTCTCACTAGTTTTGGCATGCATGGCGCATGCATGTGGTTTATTGGTCATGATCTGTCATTGGCATGAAGGATTGCCTAGATTGATTGTGGATTTTCCTAGCCTTGCCATTTCTTGGATAGCCATGGTGCCGTGGGTTTATTTATTTGTTTTTCTGGTTGGTTCTCATGTTTCCTTTACCTTGGGTTGAGTTATTAGTTCCTGGAAACCCTATAACAGCTTGGGTTGAGTTACTAATCTTGGAAGTCTTGGTTTCACAAATGCTATGGAAGCCCTTGGTGGGTTGAGTTACTAGTCCTAGAAGCCTTTGTTGGACAAACACTCTGGAAGCCCGGTGACAGCTATGGGTTGAGTTACTAGTCCTGGAAGACGGGTTGGAACAAATGCACTAGAGCCCTGGAAGGATAGAGACCGATATGATGATGGTTTTGTGATGTCCGACCATAAGTTGGATTCACTGTTGGATGGGTTGAAGTGGTTTGGCCTCTAGAGGCCTTGGATGGTTTTGATTGATGTGTTTTATGAGATCCCACATTCATGCTTAGAATATGGCACGAGGGTGAATGGATGAAGAGAAATCTAGCTCATCCATTTTATGGTCGAGTGGAACGTGGTAGTCCCATACCGGGTTGAATTTTGCATCATTAATACGAGGTTATTTCTCCTTGTTATATCATGAGTATTATACTTGTTTATATGTGGATTCTATGGCTATTGTATCCTTGGTATTTCTGTTGTTATTGTGCTGGTTATGAATACGTATTATGATAGTGGCTATGTATGGATCCCATCATGTTTTTACTTGTATATGAATGAACAATGTATCTATGGCCTAATGGATGAAACTGCAGCTAAACTGATAGGGAAACAATGCCTCATAGTGAATATCAGATAAGTATAAGACCCCTCTGCTTAGATACGTCATTCACCTGTAGATTACATTGATGCCAAGTGTTTGAAAAAATGTTAGTCCCGGATGGGGATGGTTAGGCCTAGTCATGGAGTTAGTTTTTGGTTTATTAGTCTTGTCATCATGTGTTTAATGGATTCCGGAAGTTACAACAAGTTATGGGCAGTGGCCGAAATTCTAGGCTTGAAAAGTGCCTTAAATTCCCCGAACACTGGCACAGGTCTGTTGGAAGTAGTCCTTGGACACAGACATGCAGGCTTGTGGGAGCGTCTAGAGCTCTTTGGACACTGGCATGACCATAGCATGGGAGCGTCCAGAGGTTTAATAGCTCATAGACTTAGTGGGACCCAGGGGCTGGTTAGAAGAAAGGTTGGGATGGTTCCTAGAGGTCCTATTACTGATGTTGAAGGTCTATATGGTGTGTTTTCGTCAGTTCCACTTCCTTAATGTGATTTAGGAGGTCAAATCATATCATAGTAACTTCTCGTCACATGTTTACTCTGGTTGGATGGTTACTTGGGTAGATGTGGGAGGATAGTGTTACACTTTGTTCTCGTAAACCACTTGTCACTTGGGTCAATTTTTGCGGAGGAGATGATAGCACATTATGAGGATACAAATAGAAACACCTTCTTTAGCCAATTTATAAATCTCAGACAAATGGGTTCAATGATGTAGCACATTGAGGATTTCCAAAAATTGAATATCAGGGTAACTAATATTCCAGAGGAGCTTAGGATTGATGTATTCATAAGGACTTTAAAAGATAATATCCAACATGAGGTTCACCTTTGGGAACCTGATTCATTGGAGAAGGCATTCAGGGTGGCAAGAAAATTGGATAGAAAAATTATTGAAACAAGAAAGCCTACCACTCACAATTATAAAGATAGAAGTGTCGCTGCTCCTAGCCTTCCACAACCTATAAGGTTGACACCACAACAATTGGAAGAAAAAAGAGAAAAAGGTTTTTTTTTTTTTTTTAGTTGTGATAGCAAATACACTAAAGGTCATAAGTGTGCTGAGAAAAAAATATTTTACATATATTGTGAAGAGGAGGAAAAAAATGAACAAGAAACATCAAAATAATAGGATATATATTAGGAACTAACCCCAAAGAAAGAATAAATGAATCCAACCATACCTTGTAATGCATTGGTGGGAATTACCACTCCTAAAACTCTCAAGATATAAGGATATATCAAGAAGAAAAAGGTAATAGTGTTGATTGATTCAGGTAGTACCCATAATTTTATTTATTGTAAGATAGCCAAGGAATTGAATTGCTTTCTATATCCAACACCAGAGTGTCAAGTGATGGTTGCAAATGGAGGAACTATAAATTTATTTGGAAAGTGCCATAATAACAAGCTAAACATGGGGGAATATGTACTGAATATTCCAATGCTTTCCATTCAAATGGGTGGTGTTTATGTTCTACTAGGAGTCCAATGGTTACAATCTTTTAGGACAATAGTTTTTAATTTTCAGGAAATTTTCTTGAAATTTTTTTGGGAAGGAAAGGAAATTGAATTAATGGGTATCGAAGGGAAACCAGGGAAGATAATAAACTGTAATGGAATGACAAATATTTTGAAGAAAGAATAACGGGGCATGATTGCACAATTATTCTCACTAGAGGTTCAAGCATCGAAGTCATCTATTTCTCCAGATCTCCAAAAAGTCTTGGACAATCATTCCAGGGTATTTGAGACTCCCAAAGGTCTCCCACCTATTTTTAATTATGATCATGCTATTCACTTGATTCTAGGAAGTGTTCCTCCAAACATCATGCCTTATATATATCCCTATGCCTAAAAGAGTGAAATTGAACGTACAGTTGCAGAAATGCTAGAGGCTAGTATAATTCAACCTAGTCAAAGTTATTCTCTTCTCCAGTAGTCTTGGTGCACAAGAAGGATAGATTATGGCGTAAATTTCCCATTCCCATCATTGATGAATTTTTGGATGAATTACATGGAGAAATTTACTTCACCAAGTTGGATCTTCATTAAGGATATCATCAAATTAGAAAGAAGACTGAAGATATTCCGAAAACAACATTTAGAACTCATGAAGGTCATTATGAATTTTTGGTCATGCATTTTGGCCTTACTAATGCACCTTCAACATTTCAAGGTTTGATGAATTCCATTTTCAAACCCTTCCTTATAAAATTTGTGTTAGTATTTTTTGATGATATACTAATCTACAACAAGTCTTGGAAGGATCATGTTCAACATGTTGACAGGGTGCTCAAATTATATGCAAAAACCTCCAAATGTTTCTTTGGGGTACAAGAGGGGGAATATTTGGGTCATATTGTATCTCATGGGGGTGTTAAGGTATACCCTAAAAAAAGCAAATCCATTAAGGAATGGAAAATCCCCACAACCCTAAAGCATCTTCATGTATTTCTTGGGTTGACAGGGAATTATCGCAAGTTTGTTAAGGATTATGGGAGAATAGTAGCGCCTCTAACAACATTACTGGAGAAATATTCATTTTCTTGGACTCTGGAAGCAACTAAGCCTCTTTGAACATATTAAAGAGGCAATGTGCCAAGCACTAGTCTTAACTGCACCAAACTTCACAAAATCCTTTATTGTGGAATGTGATGCCTCAGGAAATGGAATTGGTGTTGTTTTAATGCAAGTTGGAAGACCCGTTGCTTTTGAAAACATTTAATTAAGTGAAAGTATCCACACAAGATTATTTATGAGAAGGAAATGTTGGCAATACTACATGCACTAAATTAATGAGGACCTTACCTAATGGGAAGACACTTCAAGGTAAAAACATATCACGATAATCTCAAATACTTTTTGGAACAAATATTTTTTTTAGAAGAGAAACAAAAATGGGTCACAAAGATGTTGGGTTATGTCTTTGGAATCATCTAAAAAAAAGGGAAGTAAAATGTTAATGCAGATGCACTCTCAAGAAAGGATGAGGATGTGGAAGCATTTATTTGTGCCATTTCTATTATCCAACCTGATTGGATAACTGAAGCAAGGGATGAATGGAAGAATGACGAAGAGGTGTGGACACTCATTCAAAAGTTGTAGCAAGATCCCAGTACATTTGATACATTTATCTGGAAAAATGATTCATTATGGTACAAAGATCACTTATATCTCTGTAAGAATTCCCAACTCAAATAAAATATTCTTTTGGAATTGCACACCTCCCCCTTAGGAGAGCACTCAATATTTTTAAAAACTTACCACAGGGTCAAGAAGGAATTTTTTTGGGATGGCCTTAAATCTGATATTCAAAAGTTTGTGGCAGAATGTTTGGTTTTCTAACAAAATAAAGTTGAGATAATTAAGACCCCGGGTCTGTTACAACCTTTAACCATTCCAAGTCAATGTTGGGAGGAGGTCTCAATGGATTTTATCATAGGTTTACCCAATTCTAAAGGAAAGAGTGTAATGATGGTGGTTTTTGATAGGCTTGCCAAATATGCACGCTTTATGCATTATCTCATCCTTTTAAAGCTAGTACAATTGCTAATGCATTTATGGAAACAATTCAAAAGATACATAAAAACCCAAAGATTATTGTAAGTGACAAAGATCCCATTTTAACTGGATTTTTTCGGATGAAATTATTTTCTTGTCTTGATACTCAATTAGCACATAGCTCATCTTATCATCCCTAATTTGATGGGAAAACTAAGATAGTGAACAATCATTTGGAAGGATATCTTCATTGCTTTGTATATGATAAACAAACACAATGGGTCAAGTGGTTACCTCTAGGTAAATGGTGGTATAACACTTCCTTCCATATTTTAGCAAAAATGACCCCATTTATGGCACTTTATGGATATCATCCACCATCCATCACATCATATTTAAGAGAAAATTCTAAGGTTTAAGCAGTGGAAGATCACATCGAGCATTAACAATAGTTTCTCCAACTCTCAAAGGATAACCTCACTTTGGCACATAATCGAATGAAACAATAGGCATATCAACTTCCCAGTGAAAGAAATTTTGATGTAGGTGATTGGGTATTTTTAAGGCTACAACCATACAAACAAATGTTCCTTAAGCAAGCTAAGAAGATAATAAATTATCACCCAAGTATTATGGTCCTTACAAAGTGTTGCAAAAGATTGGTGCAATGGCATACAAATTGGAGCTACCTGCATCTTCCTGAGTACAACTAGTTTTCCATGTTTCATGCTTAAAAAAGGTTATCGGTGACAAGCTCCCAGTTCAAACTATATTGCCAGAACTTGACAAAGAAGGAAAAATCATATTAGAGCCTGAAGCAGTCACGGAAATAAGAACTTGACAACTACATAAGCGATCAATTTCAGAGTATCTCATTAAGTGGAAGGACTTACCTGTTGAAGATTCCACATAGGAGGATGAGAATTTATATAGAACCATCCAGAACTACTGAAGAGTTGAGGAGACCACTTTTTTGAAGGAGAGGGGCATGTTAGGTCCCTATAATACAAGTGTAGCCCCCTTATTTTTATGATTAATGTATCCCCCTTATTTTTATTGTTAGTATAACCCCATATTATTATTGTTGTGCCCCATAGAATCTCACTATTGTTATCATGGTGCCCTTACATTATTATTGTTATGTGGGATTTGATTATATTGTGACCCCTTAGACTCCTATATATACCAAGGAGGTCTTGTCATTTGTATCATCCGAGAATTGGTCACTTATGTGATGTAAAATGAGGTTGCCCCCCGAAGAGGCTATTTCTAAAGTCATTGATCTATTTCTACAAAGGTTTGAATGTTTTACAGAAAGGTTAGCTTATGTTAAAAGACAAATATAGGGTGACAATTTCCCAAGTAGTCCCAAGGTTCGATGGGAATAATAATTCTCTCTTTTTTGGGTTTGTAAGCCTTCCCAATTTCTTTCTATATGGAGGAACAAGTTATCAAGTTGGATATGTAATTGAATTGCGAGGCAAGCCTATGAAAATGGATTTGGTTTACAACTGTGCAGTTAACTACAAAGGAAACACAAAACTACGTGTGTATACATTACTTTCCGCCAAGCCTCCACTTGAAAAATCCCTGCTAGATATAAGCACATTGAATCAACTACCAATGTGGATCTCTGAAAGCTTGCTTGAACTAACAATTAGTAAAGTGCATGTGAGAGGGCCTTTTCAGATAACTAGCCAACATATTCAAGCAAATTTACCTCTAAAATTCAACTGTGAGAAGAATGGGTTTCCCATATGCAATAGTGCAACACTAATATACAATGATGATAACGCATAATTGCTAATTTCACTCACTAGAATTTCCAATGCAATTTTTAAGTTCCAATGTCTAGGAGCAGTGGTGCAATGCTTGAATAATGTTGAATGTTTTCTAATTGGATTTTTATCCTTAAGTGATTTAAGTATAAATCTAGATTATTTGGTTCTAACTCATTGCACTTATTAAAGAAACATATTCATAGAAGAGCTAGGAAATGAGCTTAGTGAAATTTTTAGACTAATGAAGCATATGAGGGGAAGAATATATCAGAATTCCATCACTTCATAAGTAAAGAAGCATCTACTTGGAGTATAGGGAAATGCTACCAAGGATATTTTCTCTTCAAGGAAGGAAGACAATTTGTTTATGATGAAATAATAAGAAATACTTGTGGCAATGTCGGTGTCCCAATGTGGCCTTGGGATCCAAGGGATTTTATGAAGGATGGTTTACATTATAGTAGGATGTTTTGCGGGTGCAACAATGATGTTGGTTTTGACTGTGTTAAAATGGTACAATAGATATTTGTCATAGCATTATGCAGACAAATTTGGGATCCTGGTATTGTTATGCAGGTTTTGGATTGCTTGAGGGAAACCCATCACGAGAAGGGAGGGCTTTAATTGTTAGGATATTCCGACACATAGGAAATAGTTAAGTTCAACTTGGTCTAGTATAGAGTTAGGTATAGAGTTAGGTAAAGTGTGTTTCTTTACCATTGTACATTTTGTAACTTACAATCCGACGGTCACGATATGTAGTGATCCGACGGTTCATTCTCTCCTCGGTATTACCGACACTTGATCCGTGGCTTGACACCCGATTGGTCCATGAGTTCTATTTAAAGCGCATGGAGGGTCATTGTTCGGGTAATCCGTGCATGAGAGAAGCTTATGTAAATTTTCATTCTTTGATTAATAAATTGCCTGTAGTACCCACGTTGGGACAGGCCGTGGACTGTTTCCCTCTTTGAGGGTTTTAACCACGTCAAAAATACTGGTGTATTGATCTGTGATCTGGTTGTGAGCGGTGTCCTTTTGGTATTCTTTCTGAGGAACTTACCCTGTAAATTCCTACATGGTATCAGAGCTATTTGAGGGCCGCGTCCGTTGGTGATCCAAATCTGAAGCCGGTAGAACTGCATGCGGCTGTCGTTTCCTAGATTTGCTGTTTCTGACTGCTTTCGGGCCGAGAGGACTGCTCTGTTGCATTCGGAGCATCTGTTCCAGTGAGGAACCCCTTTCGTTTCACGCGAAAAGGTTTCCGGTAGCCCTAGCTGCGTCATTTTTCAGATCGGGAGGTATACAGTGTTTTTGCAGTTTACTGTTATTTTCTCTCTGCTTATTTCGATTTCGGTTTATTTAGCCCTTTTTTTTAACCGGATCTATACCTTTCATTTCTGCGTATGCTCTTTGCCCTGCGACTCTGTGAGATCTGGGCAAATCAGAAATAGAAAGGAAGGATTTTTCTCATGCGTATGCTCTTTTCCCTGCACCTTAGTGTGATCTCGGAAAATCAGAAACATTGAGAAAAATATTTAGTTTTTCGGCTAAAGCTAACTTTGAGATTTTTTTTTTTTTAATTTCTAGTTTTTTGGCTAAAGCTAACTTCGAGCCGCAAGGTTCGTTTTTCTTTGCATATTCGTGTTGGGTTTTGTGTTTTGTGTTTTGTAGGGAAAAAGAGCTTTCTCAAGGCAAGCACACAAACCAAGCCCCCCCCCCCCCTCTCTCTCTCTCTCTCTCTCTCATATTTTTTGTATAGATCAATTGGTTCAAAGCTATTTTAAGAGAGTAGAGGTCTTGGGTTCAAGTCTCCATTTTGTGAGGGCGGATTTTTTCATTCCCGCACATTCGCGCACTTTGCCGGCAACGTCAACAATTTTTTTTTCAAAAAGCCATAACTTCTTCATCCGGAAGCCTTTTTCAGAGCCGTTTTTTTTAAAACCGCCTATTTTTTCGAGATCTATCCATTGGAACACTTACTTTCAGCATCTTCAGCTTCAGTTTTTTTTTAAAATGGAAAGTCCATGCCAAGTCATTCTTGACAGCACTAACTACTTCCAATGGGTAGCCTACATGGAAGATTTACTTAGAAGTAAAGGTCTCTTCAGAATAGCCACAGACCAAGAGAAGAAAACAAAAGATGAAGACAAGGCTGCAAAATGGGAAAATAGACAAGATCAAGCACGTGGTTTGATAGGGGTGTCTATTTCTCCTGATCTTAGATTCCACATTGCAGAACTTGAGACTCCTCATGAAGCATTAGAAAAACTCGCTAAAGTTTTTGGGATTAAAAATGAAATTAGAGCCCATCAACTTGAAAATGAGTTGCTTACTTTGGATCCTAATAATTTTTCTTGCATTGAAGATTTCTTGTCCAAATTCAAGACCCTTAGATATCTCTTGGAAGGTGTTAAAGTTAAGAAAGAAGATGGTAACCTTATTTATTCCATCCTTACTAAGTTGGGACCAGCCTACTCTGTATTTGTTTCCACTTTCCATTCTACAAGGGAAGCTTTCATTTGTCAAGGAAAAGACTACAAGGCCCCTTCCTTTGACTCCTTTTGTGATTCCTTAATAAGAGAACAAGAAAAACTCTTACACCTTGGTCTTCTTAATCTTGGAAACTCTTCCACGAAAGCGTTAGCCGCCCAGCAGCAACCAAATTCAAAGAATCCTAAGAAGTCATATCCTCAAAAGAATGGTCCTAAACCAACTCGGCCTCAAAATGAAAGATCATTTCAGCAAAATGATAAGACCAATAAAAACAAATGGAAGAAGACTGATAGACATTGTAACTTTTGTAATCGAGATGGCCACTTAGAATCTAAATGCTTTAAGAAGATGGAAGCCTTGGAAGCCGCAATGAAGAAACATAACATCCATGTGGAGCCTACTTCAACTTCAACTTCCGGAATGGCACTTTCTGCATGTCGTTGTCAATCATCTCAGTCTGGTTATGCATTAAATGTATCTTCTTCTTCTTCTCATTCTCATGAGTGGCTCATTGATTCTGGAGCCTCTTATCACATGGCCAAAAACCAAGCCATGTTTTCTTCTTTAAATGATTGTAACACCAAAAATATATATGTTGGTGATGATAGATCTCTTAATGTTGTAGGGACTGGAACTGTTCATCTAGACAATGGTCAGTTTAATGATGTATTATGTGTTCCAACCTTATCCTGCAACCTTCTATCTGTCTATCAGATAACTCATTCAGGTGAAGGTAAAATTGTTGAATTTTCACCTCATGATGTTGTAATCAAGGATCTAAAAGATCCTAAACAGATTCTAGCTACTGGTCTTGCTGATGATTCCACAAGGTTGTATAAGTTTCACAACTTTGGGTCATCAAATCTTCCCTCAGTATTTGTTGCTCATAATGATGAAGTGAGCAAACTTTGGCATGAGCGATTTGGTCACTTAAACTATCGCTCCCTTCAGCATCTATGTAAAGAAAATATGGTGACAGGTCTTCCTATGGTATCTTGCAGAGATGGTGTTTGTTCCGGATGTGTACTCGGAAAACATCATCGGGACAGTTTTGACAAACGTGCCTCTTGGCACGCCTCAGCCCCTTTACAGCTTGTGCACAGTGATTTATGTGGTCCTCTTCCTGTTGCTTCATTCTCTGGCTGCAAGTACTTCTTAACTTTCATTGATGATTTCTCCAGACGCACTTGGGTATACTTCTTAAAACTCAAGAGCGAAGTATTTAACACATTTTTGGCCTTCAAAGCCTTTGTTGAAAAACAATCTGGACATCAAATTCTTAAGCTAAGAACTGATAATGGTGGAGAATATGTTAAAAACACATTCATCAACTTTTGCACCGAAAATGGAATTCAAATGCAACATACTGTTCCATACACTCCACAACAAAATGGTGTAGCTGAAAGGAAAAATCGCACCTTAAAGGAAATGGCTAATTGTATGCTACAATCTAAAGGACTCAGTCTTAGTTTTTGGGCCGAAGCAATTAATTGTGCAAATTATATAATCAATCGCACTCCTACTAAGGTTCTAGAGAATATCACTCCAGAAGAAGCTTGGAGTTCCATTAAACCAGATGTAAGTCACTTTCGTGTGTTTGGAAGTGAAGCATGGGCCCATATTCCAGATGAAAAGCATAAAGCTTTAGAACCTAAGAGTGAGAAATGTACTTTTGTTGGATATTCTGAAGATGTAAAAGGTTATAGACTTATTCCATTTAATTCCAAAAATGTTATCATTAGAAGAGATGTAAAATTTGATGAAAATAAATCGGCCTGCGAGCCTAGTCCGGCGGATGTGCCACCTCTTCCTATCTCTTCTACTTTTGAAAACATTTCTTCTTCAGATGATGAAAGCGAGGATGATAATCCTCCCCCACCTTCTCAGGATCCTCAACTTCCAAGATGGGTCCGTGCTACTCGGGATGCAGCAGGTGATCTTGCCGGTGATCCTACAGATCAGCGACGTACACGTTCTCAGTTTGAAAGAGCCTCTTCTTTACTGGCTCAAGCTCCAGTAAATCATGATCCTGACACTTTTGCAGAAGCTTCAGGCCATCCACATTGGGAAGCAGCTATGAATGAAGAATATCATTCATTGATGACAAATGATACATGGGATCTTGTTCCTCTACCAAAGGGACGCAAACTTGTTAGATGTAAATGGGTTTACAGAACCAAGTATGGACCAGATGGGAAAGTTGATAAACATAAAGCTCGTCTCGTTGCTAAGGGCTTTTCACAGGTTGAAGGCATTGACTACACTGAAACCTTCTCCCCTGTTGCCAAAATGAACTCTATCCGCCTTGTTCTTTCCCTTGCTGCCTCTTTAAAATGGGAAGTCCATCAGATGGATGTTAAATCTGCCTTCTTGCATGGGGACTTGCAGGAAGAAATCTATATGGAACAACCCATTGGCTTCATACAAACAGACTCCAGCCTTGTTTGTCGACTTAAGAAATCCCTTTATGGCCTCAAGCAAGCTCCTCGGGCTTGGTATGCCAAAATGGATAGCTTTCTTTTAGAATCTGGCTTTTCTAGGTGTCATTCTGACAATACTGTCTACACCAAGAAAGTGGGCAACTCTCTTATCATCCTTGTTCTTTATGTTGATGATCTTATTCTTACTGGTAGTGATCCCAACCTTATAAACCATGTGAAGTCCAGCCTTAAAAAGAAATTTGAAATGACAGACTTAGGACACTTACACTATTTTCTCGGTCTTCAAGTCTTGCAATCCAAGGAGGGTATTTTCCTTTCCCAGTCCAAGTATGCTTGTGATATTCTTCGTCATTTTCACATGGAAGACTGTAAGCCAGCCCCTTCTCCCTTTCAGTCTGGAGTCAAACTTTCAGTCTCTTGTACTTCTCCTGAAGTTGATGCTACCTTATACCGTCAACTTGTAGGAAAACTCTTGTATTTAACCCATACTCGTCCTGATCTTTCCTTTGTTGTTGGCCTTGTTGCTCGTTTTATGCAAAACCCCCGTGAAAGTCATTGGAAAGCAGCTAAAAGAATACTTCGTTATGTTCGAGGTACAGTACAGTTTAGGATTCATTACAGTGCCAAAGCAGCTCCTCTGTTAGTTGGTTTCACTGATTCTGATTGGGCTGGTGACCTTGATGATCGGAAGTCTACTGTCGGTTATGTCTTCACTCTTGGTTCAGGACCTATTACATGGGCTTGTAAGAAACAGGCTGCCATTTCTCTTTCGTCAGCAGAAGCAGAGTATCGTGGTGCCGTGGAAGCTAGTAAGGAAGCCTTGTGGCTTCGTCAGATCCTATCAGAGTTTGGCTTTGAGCAGCAGCATCCAACCACACTTTGGTGTGATAATCAAAGTGCCATTCAGCTATGCAAAGATCCAGTCCAGCATCAGCGTAGCAAACACATTGAACTACACATGCACTTCATCAGAAAGCTCATTCATGACCATGTTCTTGAAGTGCAATATTGTTCAACAGATGATCAGGTTGCAGACATCTTCACAAAGGCTCTCACAGAGGCGAAGTTCACTAAACTTCGATATATGCTTGGAGTTCAGGAAGTTGTCACTAAGGGGGATAGGCTCTAGTGCCTCCTTCCTTCTCCTATTGTGTCAT
Source organism: Pinus tabuliformis (assembly GCA_031772625.1). Taxonomy (NCBI): domain Eukaryota; kingdom Viridiplantae; phylum Streptophyta; class Pinopsida; order Pinales; family Pinaceae; genus Pinus; species Pinus tabuliformis. Next base: position 140,817,559 of record CM062807.1, read on the forward strand.
ATTTGTAAATCCTTCAATCCTATCCCAAGTTGTTCTTAAGGGGGGATGTTAGGATATTCCGACACATAGGAAATAGTTAAGTTCAACTTGGTCTAGTATAGAGTTAGGTATAGAGTTAGGTAAAGTGTGTTTCTTTACCATTGTACATTTTGTAACTTACAATCCGACGGTCACGATATGTAGTGATCCGACGGTTCATTCTCTCCTCGGTATTACCAACACTTGATCCGTGGCTTGACACCCGATTGGTCCATGAGTTCTATTTAAAGCGCATGGAGGGTCATTGTTCGGGTAATCCGTGCATGAGAGAAGCTTATGTAAATTTTCATTCTTTGATTAATAAATTGCCTGTAGTACCCACGTTGGGACAGGTCGTGGACTGTTTCCCTCTTTGAGGGTTTTAACCACGTCAAAAATACTGGTGTATTGATCTGTGATCTGGTTGTGAGCGGTGTCCTTTTGGTATTCTTTCTAAGGAACTTACCCTGTAAATTCCTACATTAATGTCCCTTTCGAAGAATATATATTTAAATGTTCATTTTCACTTGTAGTGTGTTATCACTAAACAAATTTCAAAGAAAAGGGGTAAGGTAAGGAAGAATTGGTCTTGGTCACTTTCTTGTTCCTTTCATTCCTAAGAAGCTCAAGACAGTCGAATTTGGCATGTAAGCTGTGTTTTTGAAATTACACAGCAGTTTCGTAGCGCGCTACGAAACTGCTGTAGGTGATGCCTAATGCACAGCAGTTTCGTGGCGCGCTACGAAACTGCTGTAGCTACATATTATTATTCGATGGGCCAATTTTGAAGAACAAAGGGAAATATTTTTGGAACAAGGTACACCTGGCATGGAAAACAAAAGAAGCTAGCAGTGAGCATACAACTGTTAGTGAAGGCAATCGAATTGTCCCTGGTGTTTCCATACCAGATTCATTTTTTCAGTATGATCTTGTTGGTATTCATCGTGGTGTTGCCCAAGAGCTGAACCAGAACAGGTTAGCTCTTCCAGCAGTTGGGAATGACAACAGAATAGTGCGTGAAAATTCTGCATCAAGTGTGGAAGGTGTCGAAGAGTTTGAGGGGGACAACTCGGCAGAGTCTGAAGAGTACATGTTTGTTCTACGCATTGTGTTACTGTTATTTTGGGCATGGCTCACTTTACTTTCCTTCAACTCAGCCTTAGTGGTGGTACCTGTTTCTCTCGGCCGGGCATTGTTTGCTTCCATTCCCCGGTTTCCTATTACACATGGGATCAAATGCAATGATCTTTACGCCTTCAACATTGGATGCTATATTATTTGGGCTGTTGTAGCTGGAATTGGATATGCTGTTGATTATCTAAAGTCACATAACTTGAAATATCTTGTTAACCAAGTTTTAATGTGGTCCATGATTGTTGTCAAAAGCTTCATTCTGTTGTCTTTGTGGATCTTTGTTATCCCTGTTCTCATTGGACTATTATTTGAGCTATTGGTGATAGTGCCTTTGCGTGTACCCATCAATGAAAGTCCTGTGTTCCTTCTTTATCAAGATTGGGCGTTGGAACTCATATTTCTCAAGATCTGGACAAGACTGGTAATGCTAGGTCAAATGGCACCGTTGACAGATGATAGTTGGCTTATCAAATTTGACCAAGTCAGAGCAGATGGATTTTCTCGTTTGCGTGGTCTGTGGGTGCTTCGAGAAATTGTGGCGCCTATCCTTACGAAGCTTTTGACAGCTCTCTGCGTTCCTTACGTGTTTGCTCGGGGCCTGTTTCCTCTTTTTGGTTATTCTCTTATCATCAACTCTGCAGTGTACCGATTTGCATGGCTGGGATGCCTTACTTTGGGATTGCTATGGTATTGTATTAAAAGATTTCACCAGTGGTTTATGAATCTCCATAATGCTATTTGTGATGATCGGTATTTGATAGGAAGGAGGCTGCATAACTATGGGGAAGACATATCAGTTCAGTCAAAAAGCAAGGATAATGCAGAGGTTGAGGAAGTGGTGCCAGATTCAACAGATAGGGCTTCTGATTTTTCTAGTGACTCTGAAGAAAACAGTTTCTCTTCTGATTTAGTGGGTGACGATTCAAGGCTTGTAAATGAAAGTTCCAGTATTGGGACATCCAGTAGTCAAGGTGAAGTCAGAGGAAGTCTAAGGCATCGACAACTCAGATCTGAACTATCGGTTGGGATTTGCATATAATATAGCAGTAAAGTTGTTGTTCACACTGGAACGGCATTTGCTGGGCGTTACTATTCATATATAAAGGAACGCCCTGGAGATGGTCTTCTAAATTGTCGGAGAGCAGGAACTGGAGGGTGGATGTCATTTGATGATAAGCAAGTTCAAGCATACGATCTCAAAAATTTAGAAAAGGATTGCTTTGGAGGGAAATTTACTGATGATGTTTATGACAACTTCCTCAAAACAAATTCTCCACAAGAATATGATAAGCCGAATAGCGCATATATGCTTCTGTATGAATGAGCGAGATCTGAGGTCTTTTTGGATTCCCCTGCACCAAGTGCTAATTCTGGCATAAAAGATGAAGATGGAGACGCGTTGATGAAAGAGATCCAGCAAGTGGAATCAATAGAAAAGAATATTTATATAGAGATGCCCCCATCAATTCACCTTTGTGTGTGGAAAGAAAGTTTGAAATTTGTACACGAGATGCATCTCTTGGATAAAGACTATTTCCGGTTCTTTTTGAAATTGGTTGAAGTAAACATTGATTTGATAGATTCAAGTTTTATCAATCAGCAAAAGGAGTTTTTGCAATCAAGTAGCAGAGCAGTGAAAATCTCAAGGAAAAGATAAACTGTTTAAACAGTTTCGCAGTTTCGTAGCGCGCTACGAAACTGCGAAACTGCTGTAGGTGTTGTTTTTTAACGCAGACAAACAGTTTGATAGGATGATCAGAAATTTTCAAAGGAAACATCTGAGGGACATTTAGGAGACCAAATGAAGATAGCATAGCCATTCAAATGATGACAGGTGTACCTTTGTAAAAGTGTAATGTTTTGGCTCAAGTTAAAGTTTTGATTATAAAGGCACTTTATTACCGGTCATTAGGGTTTGGAAGGAGTTGCATACGAGGAGACTTGGCTTGCACACCTGTCCATCAACGAAGCCTCCAACACATCTGGAAACGTGGTGGTGCTCTACATTTTTGGGATATTAAAGAGCTGGAGACATGCTGCTGCATTTTCGAATAAGTGGTGGAAGACTGGAACCGGAAAAACAGGGGTTTTCTCCTAACATCACTGAACCATCAAAGCATTCAGCATCCAAAGCTAGTATGGGACATTGAATCCTTTTCTCAGCCATCTCGGCCAAACTAGAAGGAGACAGGTGTTAAAGAACAAGAAAGAATCATTCTACGAGGAGGATAGAATTAGAGTTATTGTTAAATTAGGACTCTTTAAAATTCCAGTTTAGCACTTATTGTATTTAATGAGTTAGTTCAATAGTGGATAGGGGTAATTAGTGGCAGTCATCGAGCTCCCCTCATGCTGGAGGAGGAAGCTCAAAGTAGTTAAAGTTATGTTTCTATATATAGATGAAACTTTTATGTAATGAGGGTTGGATATTTGAGAAAACAGAGTGTTATTTTGGCTTGTGTACAAACTCATTTTCAGTAATACAAGTGACTGCTTTTCTTCTCAGGATTCTTTCAGTGTTTCAAATGCTCAAGATATGTGGTTTTGTTTTATCCTTTATGTTTTTACAGTTGTATAGATACACAATCACTCAGAATTCACTTTGCTGCTCTGATTTCCTGTGTGTATTTGTAAGCTGAGGTTTCTATGAGATGTGTTTTGAGTATTTAAACATTACATGCCCTGACTTCTATGAATGAGTAGTGTTATAGTTTACTGAAGGATGATTAACTCCATAAGCCCAATGGAAGTCTTTGTAATGTCTGTCCAGCCAACATATTTGTTAAATTTACTTTGCAAGAGTTAGCCATCTCATCAATAGTCAAAATCAATAACCTTTTGAGAGAGCCCTCTCAGGCTAAGGAGGCTAAGCCTTAGTCAAAAGTCTGGTTTGAAATAGTTGCACAGAGTCTACCTGATCAGCAGCCTTTCAGTGCTTGATTTTGTGATAACATAGTGAAAAGAAACATCAAAAAAGTGTAATGAATAATTAATTTGAAAGGGGATGTAAAGAGAAAATCCATATTCTTTTAATGATCCATGTTATTGACCATGGTATTTCAGTGAGCTATCGCATTATTTTTCCACCCACGGTATTTTGTAGAGGAAAAGAGTTATAAAAAGGAGGATGGTAGTTCATTTGGGGCATGAATGAGTATTTATATTTTTCTAATTGATGTAAGAGCTCTAGTAGCTACAGTGTCAGAGAAACCTTGATTTGTTTCCCAGTTTCGATGTTAAAATACACACCCTAGTTGGTGCTAGTTGGTTTTTTTTATCCAAAGAGTGGATCGAGTTATTATGCTTCAAAGGGATGAATTATTATATCTCAAAAGAGTTGAGTTATTGAAACGAGTTGCTGAAGAACAATAGAAATTCCTTGTAGATTCAAACTGCTTATGTAATTTTCTAAAACAAAAGACTTGAATATACTCTACTCATCAGCAGAAATAATTAATTGATCGATAAATCACAAAACATGAGACAAGATTCAATCACATATGCTTAAAGATTTATCTAAGGGGAAATCTTTATACTCAAAACCCCTTCCTATTTGTATATTGCATTAGATCAGAAAAATAGAGAAGAAAATACAATGCTTGTTCAACCTGAACAATCTTTGCACAAGTACAATCTATCTCACTACCTCACAAGCTGACTATGGCCACTACTTAGTCGACTCTATTGTCTTCCAAGCTCCGATTTCCTTGCGATGTTTCTCAAGGAATGATCCCCCTATTAATTAGGGAAATCCCCATCCTGAATTGCACAATCCCTATAGGCCCTTCTCTGACTGCATGCACCATCTGCACAACTCGAAAAATTATACAACTGATAGTACACTTCCCTTGAACTCCAATCTCAACTAGGTAACTCGAATTTCATGCATGCATGAGTTAATTATGGTTGATTTATCAGTTAGCATGTTGAACACATGAAGCTACACCTCACTTCTTGATGCAGGAGCATCAAGACCATTTTTTCATTTGTAAATATGTGATAAAAGGAGGGTGTGACAATTTTTAATATTTTATTAATTAATTTGTTATTTTTAATAAAATAGGAGATAATTATGAAAAGTGAGGATTATGTAAATATTCTTTTAATAAATAAAAGGATATGAGAGAAATAGTTTAGGAGCAAAATTTGGGATTAGGATTTCTATGTATGGGATTAGTTGAGGATCAGGTGGAGAGATATTTTGAGTGAATTAAATGCATTATTTGTGTATAAATAGGAGTGGTTTTTGTGAAGAAAAAAGACATTGAGATTGTGAGTGAGTGTGAGTAGAGAGTGTGAGGTTTTCTGCTTTGAAGCCTTCGGGCAGTTTATAGAGGGCCAATTGTTGAATATCTGGCCATGCACAAAGGGTTTTGAAATTGATTGCATTTGTTTATACAATGAGGAATTTGTTCTGGAATTTTGTGTGTGTTTCTGGTCGAATTGGTAGAAGGAGGTTAGAGTGAGTCATATGATAAGCTTTGTAGACAAGCTCTACACATAAGTTAAGAATCGATATTAATGATGAATCTGAATGGTTTTAAGTCTATTTGTAGTAAGGGTGCACTGTGAAATTGTGTTTATAGAATTGAACGAAATTACCTTGAAGGAAAGTTGTTAATTGAAAATCAATTAAATGAAGCATGGCGCAGAGCTCTGTTTTGATGTTAAACGCAGAGTTCTGTCAATTGTAACAGATTTTTAATGACCGGAAATTCTGTCCATTTGTAAACCAAACTATGATTGATTGAGATGCGGTGTGAAGAATTTGTGATTGAAATTAATTTGCAGTGAATTTGGAAGGCAATCTGTCATCTGAATGGGCAGAGGGATTTTATTTTATGTCAGCAAGGCTCGATCTCATGGCTAATTCCAGAGATATGATAAGTCGGAAAACACTCAGGTATTTGGTTTCTGCGTGGACTTTTTCTAAAATTTCTCTTGCAAGTGGATTGGTAAATCCTTACGAATCAAATGAACGTTGTACAAATTTTTGATTTAAATCTTGCTTGCGCAATGATTGTTCCAATTGAGTCTACAAGTTTTATCTATTGGCGTATGTTGTCATTAGAATATTCTGGAATGAATGCATAAGTGTTAATTGAACGTTGTTGGTGGTGGCTCAAGTGTAAAAGGGCGTAGGTTTATACACTGTGTAAATTCAGAAATAAATGACATGCGTTCTTAGAAACAGGGGAGCGCAATAACAAGATAGAAAATTGTTGTATTGGTAGTTCGATTGATGGCTAAGTACATAGCCCAATCGATCTGTTGAGATGTAGAACCAGAATTGAATCTGGTAATTGAGAATCGACTTAATAATTGTATGAGGGATGCTTTAAAAGAAATCTGAACGTATGAATGGTGTGTCAGATATATTACAAACTGTAGTGTATGGGTATGTACAGCGTTGAAATCTGAGAGAGAGTGTTTCAAATTGTTAGGCAATGCTTGATTGATATTGATTTATTTATTAGCATTCGACTTTGAAGAGAAATTTCGGTTGGTTGCCATATCAGAAAACTATTTGCAGAAGTGTGTGAACAAAGTTGAACGCAAGGTGATAGAGGAATTCAATGTATGGCAGCTGTGTGAACATTTTCTGATGGATGGAACTTTGAATAAGGTGAGGCACAGTGAATTGAAGATCAGTTGCAATGATGTAGCGGGCACAGTAAAGATTGAAGAAAGCGCTGGCAATCGATACATATGTTGAGTTTAATGAATGCGTTGGCAAAATCGAGCTACAGTGATGAGAAGTGCGCAGTAAGGAGTTGAAGAGCAGAATCATGGAAAGGGTAAGCCTGAACAGAGGTAAGTTAAGTTGCCAGGTTCGAGTTTTTAAAATCTGGTTTGAATTTGTAAGTTGAATTTTTAAAGAGGGCAGAATTGCATACAGTGAGGGCGCACATAATATTGGACATCTATGATGTAAATGATTGGTTGGGAATTTAGATCAATGGGGTTTTTAAATGGGAAGATGCTTAAATCTGAGTTGAATGGTTTGAGTTTGATAATTATGGTTTTATAACCAAAGATTGAAAGAGAAGCTTACACAAATACAGAGTTTGAATTTTATGTTTTGATAAGTTTCAATTCAAGGAGAAACTTTTGTATGAAAATGGTTGGTTCTGGTTGTGAACCATATGATAGCTTTTGATTGGGGAAAAAGCTGAGATGCATTCTTATATGCATGGTTACTGAAGATCCTGGGTATTGCAGGCCCTAGCTGCGTCACTTCTACACCCCCTACTAGTTCCTCCAACAATTGGAATTGGTTTAATTGACATTAACTCGGTTTAACTGAATTAAATTATTACAACTCAAATTAAACTCAACCTAGGCTCCTAAAATTTAGGAACCACTCTACATGACTCAATTTAGGCCCTCAACTCGAATTTACTAAGCCAACTAAGTGAAAATAACTTAGTCAACTCATTTTTCTTGTCTTGTGACATGGAATTGCAATTTTCTCCTAATTTAATTCAAGGGAAAATTAAATCAGGATTTTCTTGCCATTTTCAATACTCCCTCTCAACAAGAAATGGATTATTTTCTACCACAATCCTACCTCTATGGAACTCAAATTTGAATTTTGACAATGCCTTTATCAAAATATATGCATCATGTTCCTCTATAGGAATGTACTCCAACAACATGATTCTCCTCTACACACAATCTCGTAAATGGTGATACTGGATGTCGACATGATTGAACCGATCATGAAAAATTGGATTCTCAAAGAGTCTGATTCAACTCTGATTGTCACAGTAAATCACTGTAGGATCCATCATTTGACCAAATAAGCCAACAAGGATATTCTTCATCCAAATAGCTTCACAAGCTGCTTGACTAGAAGCCATGTACTCTGCTTCTGTTGAACTGAGTGCAACTGATCTCTGTTTCTTATTGTACCAAGAAATTGTTGCTAACCTAATACTGAAGATGCCTCCTGATGTGTTCTTCTTGTCTGATGGACTACCCACCCAATCTGCATTTGTGAAGCTTTGCAGACTCACTTCCTCTGTCAGCCTGTACAAAATACCAAACTGAGTAGTGCCTATGAGGTATCTCAACACATGTTTGGTTTTCTTCCGGTTGGCTTAACCATTGCTTGACTAAGTTGGTTAACTGCATAACACATGTCTGGTCTTGTGTTCACCAAATAAATAGGTGAACCCACAAGCTACCCGTAAATAGTAGCCTCCACTACTTCACATGAAGTAGCATCTTACTTCCTCCAATTCCCTACTAGAGGAGTCTCCATGGGTTTGTTGCTCTCCATGTGGAACTTATTCACTATCTTGTTGGCATACTTTCCCTAAGAGACAAACATTTCCCCTCTCCTTTCCATACTTCCATTCCGAGTAAATAATGCATGAGCCCCAAGTCCTTCGTCTCGAATTCTCTTGCAGGATTTGACCAAATTCTCATTGTCTGTTAGAATTAAATCATTGACATATAATACTATAGTAAACAATTTACCTTCAACCACAATATGGTAAAGGTTTGCATTTGCTTCACTTGTGGTGAAACCCAACCTAGTGAAATAATTGTCGATCCTGGTGTACCAAGCACGAGGTGCTTGTTTCAATCCATACAACGCTCGTTTGAGTCTGCACACATGCGACTCTCTATCCAAGGTCTCAAATCCTCCAATTTCTTAATGTACACCTATTCCTCAATCACTCTATTGTGGAATGATATCTTCACTTCCATCTGATGTATCTTCCATACCATCTGCACTATAAGTGCTAGAATTGATCTGATAGAAGAATACCTTGCTACTGGAGCAAAGGTCTCCTCGTAATCAAGTCCATCCACCTGAGAGAACCCCTTGGCTACAAATATGGCCTTGTGTTTATCGATGCTTCTATCTGTTGCTTGCTTCACCTTGTAGATCCACGTGGAACCTACCACTGACTTATTATCTAGTCTTGGGACAACTTCCGAAACACTGTTTCTGAATATGGAATCATATTCCTCTGCCATGGCATAAACCCACACTAGCTTATGTAATTCTTCCTCGAATGAGGATGGTTTTGTCTCAAATAACTCACTCATCAGAGCCATGTACCCAATGTACCGATCTGGTGACCTCCTATGCTTGCATTATGATGTGGTTGCTCCCACATTCTCTCTAGCATCATGAAATAATCTATCAGCTTCCCTGGTGCACTTCCTTCCATCTCTAGATGTCTCTACATGAGTGGGTGCTTCCAATCTCTGCTCCTCTGCTTGTGGTTGCTCCACATCATCTTGAGGTTCTTCCTTTGGGGCCAAAATCTCCTCTTCTACATGTAACTGAAACTCCCTCTCAAGGGAGCATCTCATGGCCTTCTCTTCATCAAACTTCACATATCTATAAATAATTTTCATCCTATGAGATGGTAGGTACACCCGATAGTTGTGTGGTGTATCAATGTACCCCACAAATATGCCTAACTCAATTGTCGGCTCTAGCTTATTCCTTACATCCTTGGTAACATGACAATAAACTAATGAACCAAAGATCTTGAAGTGTGACACATCTGGTTTATTCCTTGAAAAATATTCTTGTGGTGTACTCATCATGAGAATCCAATGAGGACTCACGTTCTGCACATATACAATTATGTTTCATGCTTCAACCCACAAGTGCAATGGTAGGCCGTGATCATACAACATCACCAATGCAACTACCACAATACTTCTTTTCTTCCTCTCAACCACCCCATTCTTCTGTGGGTTATGGGGTGCTATTAACTCCCGTCAAATTCCTTCTGATGTACAAAATTTCTTGAACTCATTCGACACATATTCACCACTGTTATTACTCCTGAGAGCCTTCATTTTCCTGCCAGTGTATTTCTCAACAAGTGCTTTAAATTCACAAAATTTGGAGAATGTTAGGTCTTTCTTCTGCATGAATAAAATCCAAAATTTACGTGAGAAATCATCTACAAATATAACATATTATTGTGCTTGACCGTGGAGGATGTCGAGAACGGTCCACACACATTTGAGTGAACTCTTTCAAGGACTACTTATGCTCTATTGTCCTTATCACGAAAGGTGGCTCTGGTGCACTTCCCCAGTGTACACCCTTTGCATGTATCTCACTGCTCTAGTGCACCCTTGGGAAGTCCTATAGAAATATATTACATGATCTTCAAGGCTCCATGGAGCAAATGGCCAAGTCTCCTATGCCATAATTCACCGATGTCTCGAATTTGCACCTTTTCTGCTTTCGTACTTAAAGTAGCACAATCTTCTACATCCAATTTGTAGAGGTTCTTCACCTGAACCCCGATCCACTTCACTTGTCCCATGATGATATGTCTAAGGAAAGCCTTTCCTTTTCGAAATATCACATCATAGCCACAGTCCTCTAACATATCAATTGAAACTAAATTCTTCTTCAGACCCACAACATACATGACATCTTTTAATGTGAGAGGAGAACCAAACTCCCTCTGAAAAGTAATTGTACCGACACCAGTCGCACTATACCTTCCATCATCGCCCATATTGATGTGCATATGGAGGTCCTTCTCCTCCAATTCATTGAAAAATTATTTGTTTCCTGTCATATGAAATGAGGCTCCACTACACAAATACCACACGCTACCCATCACCAATGTCACCATGCATGCAATGAGTGTGAAATCCAACTCAAATTGTGGAGCTAGAGCTTCACCCGCCGCTCCTCCTGAGGCCTTCTTTACAACCTTCTTGAGCGGACACTTCATGGCATAATGTCCCAGCTCATGACAGTGAAAACATTTAATCTTCGACAAGTCCTTCTTGCCTCCTTGACCATAATCTACTTTGGATTGGGATTTATTCCCTTTCCCTTTCTTTGCCTTTCCAACCAAAGTACAATTCTCCTCATCATCTTGCTTGGATGAGGTTCCATCTATGGTGTTCCACCTTATGTCTTCTTGCACCAAGTCATACCATAATCACTCCCAATTTGGTAGCTTCTCCCTCCCATTTACCGAATCTTGGTATTTCTGCCAGCTCTTGGGAAGGTCTAAAAGTGCTAGGCTTACCGGTTCATATTCAAAAATTGTAATACCAACACTACCAGGTTCATCCTGACATTGGGTGCACTTGCTCAGGTGTTGTGGTATTGTGTCGCCCTTCTCCATCTTGATCTTCTGAAGCTTGCCCTTCAGTGCCAACTTGTTGTGCTCAATGCTGTTATGAAACAAGTCTATCAAGGCTTACCACATTGCATATGGGGTATCATTCCCGTGGAGATTCGAGACAATATGATCTCGAACTCCTTTTAGTATGATCCTCCTCGCCTTTGCCACACATTTCCTCCACTTTGCCAAATCTTGAGAATCAGTTGTTGGAGGCTTAGGAATATCAATGTCTATGAATTCATTCAACCCGTTATCTATCCTTCCAATAAATATAATTCGAGCTACCCTCAAGGGCATACTCGAGTCTCAATCCATAGAATGACATCCTACTGGCTCTTAAGAATGATCTTGCAAATTCGATTTACCTGCAAAGACATACTCACATTCTTCTCTTCTATTGTGATTCCTGCTTTGATACCATGTAGAAATGCCTTGTAGATTCAAGCTTCTTATGTAATTTTCTAAAAAAAAATACTTTAATCTACTATACTCATTAGTGGAAATAATTAATCGATCAAGAAATCACAAAACATGATACAAGATTCAATCACATATGCTTATAGATTTATCTAAGGGGAAAGCTTTCTACTCAAAACCCCTTCCTATCTGTATATTGCATTAGATAAGAAAATATAGAAGAAAATAAATTCTTATTCAGCCTGAACAATCTCTGCACCAATACAATCTATCTCACTGCCTCATAAGCTGACTTTGGCCAATACTTAGCCAATTCTGCTGCCTGCCAAGCTCCTATTTACTTGCGTTGTTTCTCAAGGAATTAGCCCCCTATAATTAGGGAAATACCCATCTTGAATTGCGCAATCCCTGTAGGCCCTTCTTTGACCGCATGCACCACTTGTACAACTCGAAATTTTTTATGACTAATAGTACACTGCTCTTGAACTCCAATCTTAACTGGGTAACTCGAATTTCATGCATGCATGAGTTAAATATGGATGATTTATCAGTTAACTGGTTGAACACATGAAGCTGCACCCCACTGCTAGACCTCCTACTAGTTCCTCCAACAATTAGAACTAGCTTAACTAACATTAAGTCAGTTTAACTAAATTAAACTATTACAACTCAAATTAAACTCAACCTAGGCTCCTAAAATTTATGAACCACTCTACACACTTAAGTTAGGCCCTCAACTCGAATTAACTGAGACAACTAAGTGAAAATAACTTAGTTAACTCATTCTTGTTGTCTTGTAATGTGGAATTACAATTTTCTCCTAGTTTAATTCAAGGGAAAATTAAATCAGGATTTTCTTGTTGCCATTTTCAATAAGAACATATTGCAGAAATCTGAGAACCAAAAACCTAGTGTCCTCCAAGTTTTTTTGATGTAATTGCTTTCCACAAACCATTAATAAAAAATGGGTTTCTTGCATTTATTGTTGTCTACAATTTTATGTGGATCTGTAGTGCATTTTATTAATATTTCCAACAAAAAATTATGCTGTAATATTTTTTGGGAAGTTTTAGCTAAATAAATAAAAAGGAGCATTACACCTTTCGTCTTCACTCCTTGCATTGTTATCCAATGTGTGATGGTCAACCTTATTGATGCTACATGTTAAGGATTTAGACCTATTAATCCTCTAATTTTTTATGCCAATATTCCACATGTTGAAAATTTCTTTGACCAAATCTCATATTTCCCTAATTTTAAATTCCAATTGGAAAAAAGACCATCCACAACTATGAATACATCACTAAATTTGCAATTTTATCCTTTACCATTTTCCTTATCAATTAGGAATCATATTTCCATACAACATTGCTTTCAAATATTTGGAGTAACATTTATCTTATCCCTATCACATTGTTCATCAAATTCATTATGAATAAATATGATCATTTGGATGAAAGTCATAGACATCTTACACTCATTATCTATATTATGAGCTCATGCTAATAACTTTGCTTCCACATTTGTTAAACCAATATAAATGATACATTTCACTTTAAAAAGTGGGTTATTTGGATATTCCCGCATAAATTCTCATCTAAATTCTCTAGAATGGTTTCCCCCGGTCACATAATATTTGTAGTCAAAACATTTTGATTTATCAAACGATTCCTTGCTTCCAACTCAAATGCCACAATAAATTACTTTGGACAACGGAATAAATACAACAATAAATCAACTAGTGCACAAATAAACAATTGTTTACAATTTTTTTCAATAACCCAACTTCGTTATATTACCAATCTATAATACAACAATCTAGGGCTCCCATGCCAGGGATCATGGGCCTCATACAATCACTGATACAAGAATACAAACTAGGGTTTGTTGTCAAAAACTATGACAACCAATCTACCCTGAACAAGATACAATTGAGCTACTAGTTGATTTAGTGCACTTCACAACTCCATTGGTCATACCCTGAACACATCTGCTGGTCTGTTTGCCCCCAATCTGTAGCTCTGCCTCTATCGATGGATCCTACTCCTTTATATCACTGAGTACAACTCTCCAATCTTCCCTCTAGATGATCATTCATCCATCAATGACTCAACACATAGGGACTCTTATTGAGTTGTTCACAACTCCATTTATGAACAAATTCGAGGCTACCAACTGCTGCTCCTCGATGCTTAGGGACTTCTTCCATCTATTGCCTTCATGTGTTGCTCTAATGAGGAAAAATTAGGGCATGGAGGGTTTCCCTCTATCACTGCAATATTCCCTTCTCTTTAGTAACCTTGGGCTGATATAACTTCTCCCTTGACTTCCTTCTTTATTCCTTCAAAGATTAGTCTCCAAGCTCTCTTCAATCTGCCCTCCTAGCAAACCATTAGTCCTTCAATATCTTCACTTTGGGCTCCCAAGATCACCTACTTGTTTCCCTCCCAAGAACCCTGAGATGACCTTCAAAAACTCACAAGAAACTATTGTTCTAAGTCTTTTAGAACAACCCTCCAACCTAGCAATCCTCCTCGACAAACTTTGCACCCTTGTAATCCTCTTTATTTCCTTCCTACATACTTTCAGCCCTCTCTAAACTTTTGTGATACCAAAAATCTGAACCTCATATTGTGGTTTCCCTAACATGCCAAACATGATCCTTATCCCTCCACGCTTTACCTTGCATTTCCTTGGTTAAACTTGGCTCGCTAATCCTCATTCATACCATGTGTAGGAGCCCTCCTTACCAACACTTGGTATTTAGGCCCTGCACCAAAAACTTTAGATTTCTCAACCCTGTTTTCACCACAGATCATAGACAAGGTGGTATAATAACTTAGCCCTATAGGACTTCTCTTCACTTCAGAACAAAGGTACATAAATCAACTTTTACTCTAGCTATTAGGCTCTCAAGAAATCGACTACTTCTCCTCTTTATCTGTGCCAAACCAAACGATACACAAAGATAAAAATTTGACCTTCCATATGCTCCTATTCAACTTGTCTATATGAGGTGTGCAAGGTCTTTCTTGAGACAAGATTGCACTTTTTGCATGAGGAATGAAGCTCCTCCTCACTTCTATTTATATCTTCTCTTTGGGTGACGTTTATCCCTTAATGAAGGGTCTCTTTCACTAAGGCCAACTTGATATTTTAGACAAATTCACCCACATAAACATATAAAAATTAATATCTCAACTTCTACATGTCCTTTCTTGGTGCTTGAATCTACCCCTTGTTCCTCTAATGGTGCTCTTCCATCTCCAAGTGTCATGTCATCAATTTTCTTTTTGGTTTTTTCCCAACTACTTTGGGTGAAAAACCTCTAACCTTGGGTTCTTAGCCCACAAATGATCTTGTGATGCCAATTCCTCCAAAACCCTATAGCCTAAGGTTTGGAGTACCTCCCAAGCTACCATTCTCAATACTCCCTCTTGGTGAGGTAGGTACTTCCAACACTAGGAGGTAACTTGTCACTGGCGACACTAGTCCGTCTCGCATCCACCACTACAACATAATCTGTAGAATGAACCACACTACTTAGTAGTGTCTATGCCTCATCTCATCTGAACCTAAAGACCTCAATACTTCCATAGGGATGCTCCCTCTAAAGCTAGACTCCCTCTGATTCTATATGATCTCCATTACCTTAACCTATTATTGATCTCGTGTCCTACAAGGTCAATCCGAGCTATGGTTTAACAGGGGCCATCATCACTGCAACTTAGTCTTGCAAACACTTATCCTCCTGGGTCAAACACAACTCATGCACATGCCTCCAATATTGGATATGTAAGAATATGATCCAATGAGGAAACTAGTCTGCCAACATGTTGTCGATAACATGAAGCAATCTTGATCATACCAATCACGTCCATGCTAAAGAAATCCTCGAGTTGTCCCAAAAATCCATGACAACTCATAGGAATTCCATGATCAATAACCTTCCCCACAACAAACTGTTGTTCACCATATTCACCACCAATCCACCAGAATTCTCAGCCAATCTTGCTGCCAATCCAATCAAGACCACATCTCCATATTTTCAGTTGAATCCTCTACTCCATGATCTAAAAAATCTTAGCTCCCTCTGAGTTGATTCACAGTACACACTTTGATTCACTAACCCTTCAAAGTATATCTGATCCCATATTGCTTTTCCACGATACTAGAGAATCTAGGTTAGATTCTTAAAATCTCTGGCACTACCAACTCAAATGCCACAACAAACTACTTTGTACAACGAAACAAATACAACGATAAATCAACTAGTGCATAAATAGACAAACTTTTTGTTTTTATTTTGAATAACCTAACTTCATTATATTATCAATCTATAATACAACAGTCTAGGGCCCCCGTACCAAGGATCATGGTCCTCATACAATAATTGATACAAGAATACAAAGTAGGGCTTGTCATTAACAACTGTGATGACCAATCTTCCATGAACAAGATACAAATAACCTACTAACTGATCTAGGGGACTTCACAATGCCACTGGTCATACCTTAACACATCTGCTGGTTTGTCTACTCCTAATATGCACCTTTGCCTCTATCAATGGATCCTGCTACTTTAGGTCACTGAACATGACTCTACAATTTTCCCTCTAGCTAATCATTCATCCATCAATGACTCAACATGTAGGGACTCTTGTTGAGTTATTCACAACTATGAGACTGCCCACTGTTGCTCCTCAATGCTCAGGGACTTCTTCCCTCTACTTCTTGTGTTGCTCTAATAAGTAAAACTTAGGGCACGGAGGGATACACTCCATCACTGCAAGATGTCCTTCTCTTTAGTAATATTGGGCTGATATAACTACTCCCTTCACTTCCTTGTTTAGTCCTTCAGAGGTCAGTCTCTAAGCTCTCTTCAAATCTGCCTCTCCTAGCATACCATTAGTCCTTCAACGTATGCACTTAGGGCTCCCAAGATCACCTACTTGCTACCCTCTCAACAACCTTAAAATGAATTTCAACAACTCACAAGAAATTGTTGTTCTAAGTCCTTTAGAACAACCCTCCAACCTAGAAATCCTCCTTCACCAACTTCACACCCTTGCAACACTCTTTTCTGCCTTCCTACAAAATTTCATCCCTTTCTAAATTTATGTGATACCATAGATCTGAACCTCATATTGTGGCTTCCTTAACACGCCAAACAGGCTCCTTATCCCTCCACACTTTACCACGCCTTTTCCGTAGTTAAACCCTACTTGCTAATCGACATTCATTCGAAGTGTAGGATCCCTCATTACGAACACTTGGTATTTAAGTCCCGCACCAACAACTTTGGATTTCTCGACCTTGTTTTCACCACAGATCAAAGACAAGGTTCTCTCTCTCTCTCTCTCTCTCTCTCTCTCTCTCTCTCTCTCTATATATATATATATATATATATATATATATATATAGAGAGAGAGAGAGAGAGAGAGAGAGAGAGAGAGCGAGAGAGAGAGAGTTTGTACTAAAGTTGTGCTTGGACACCCCAAAACACATAGGAAAATTTTACATTGAGATCTTCTTCATGCAATTGTCTATAACTAGTAGTGTTTATTTTCACTTTTGACAGGATACGTATGTTGTCAAAATTTAGTACAATGGTATAGGTATAGACTCTACAAAATCTGTTAAGTAAAAAAAAAAAACTTACAATAACACATGTTTCAATTGCTCCTATCTTTTGCCTTTGTTGGTGTTTGATCAAGGTCCAACCGTTGTCCCTCAATTCTCTAATTCTCATTATTGAAGTTTCTATGTCTGGTATTCATTATTTGGACTAGCTCTTGCAACTCCACTATTTGACTTTAGAGAGCCTCAAATTCATCATATTGCCTGGCTAAGTTGACTTTCAGGGCCTAAATCTCTTCCAATGCTTGGATACTCATTATCATTTGATCTTTTAGTTTCAAATTCACCGTTAACAATTATACATGTAATATATCCAATTTTTTGTTAGCTGGTATACCATCTCATTATTGTTGCAATTGCAATGCCATATATTTCGATTAGTACTGACTACTCCACCTTAGCCTCCCCACATGGTGTTTATCTTTTTCTTCATCACGTCACCCAAATTCGACCACTCTATGGGTCCTTTTTCCCTACTAATAAGAGTTCCAACAAGGTCTGAATTACATGTCCCCAAGGCCGCCATGCAAAGCACAATGGCACTGAATATAGGAACACCCAATCCCTCCAGATTGGCTTCGTGTCTACACTAGTTTTCATAATTCTTACATAATTGAGGCATACTTTCTTACAGATGAGAGCCTATATTTACAACAATAATTTTCAAATAGAGCCAAGGTACTTTACAAGTCTTACCTTAAGTCAGTTTCACTCTTGGACAACGTAGCAGAGCTCTAACCTAGTCACTATTGTGAATTGGCTCTGCACGGGTTACCGTCTAGACAATAGCAAGGGACTAGTCGACCTCCAACTAAATCCTTTTGCAAACAACCATTTTTCCTATCTCCAACATATTTTTGGGGGTTGTATTAACCTTGAAATAAGGCCTAACTCTAATGAACAGAGTGTTACTATTATGGAAACTACACGTTTTCTATGGGAGTAACCATATCTGGCTTTGATTTTTCCCAAAATTGAAACCTGTAGTGAGATTATTTCTGAGCGTATGTCGTTGGTTCACCATATATTTATCCACCTAACCCCCATTCCCACATGCGAGCATAGTTAAATCAACATTTCCCTTCATAATTTCCTTGCCACACACTATAATCAACACTTGATGTGGGGGGTCTGTATTGTGGTTGTATTTTGACTGTCAAAGCGTTCTTCGTCTTGGTAGTGACATCCTAATTACCTCAATTACATGTCGTGAAAAATCTTAGGGTGCCACGACGGTAGTTTGGCCCCCATCCCAACTTTCCATATAGTTATTTGATAGCATATGAATCCTTTGATGACCGACCCTTTAGTAATGGGTTTTGATTTGGATGTAAATCATAGATCCATTCTTGATCATGTAGAGGTATTTGGGGTTAAGGGAGAGACCACCACCCTGACTCTTCATTGATTTCTAGTTGTTTGGCTTGGAATTGGCATGCTTGATTAGCACTCCTATTAGCTTCTAGATTTTGAATTCTCCAAACATGGAAGAAACCTTTCTGTGAAATTTCATCAAGGAGCCCTATAATTCTATTGAGAAGGTTCTCCAAGTGGGTTTCTCGTCACCAAGTTCCATTGTCTAAATGTTGAATAATGATGAGAGAGTTCCCAAAAATATTAATGTGTGATACATGTATGGTTTTGGATAGAATCAATCCTTGCAATAGACCATGCATTTATACCTAGTTGTTCGTCATGTGCCCTAGATCCTATGTATATCATTTTACCAATTTTCCATCACTACTGAACAAAACCCCTCTTGTCACACCCCCAAGCCTACGGTGGTCTTTCAACCGTGCCGGCGAGGTGCGGCACCACCGAACACTTTCTTTTTAACAATACTCGTGCACATGGACTACGCCTACTCACATTAAAATACTTAGTTTGTGTTTCGCAACCAAGTAAACTTAGTTATCCTTTATACTTAATGAATCCCATACTCATTCATTATCCATATGCAATTAACCAAGAACAACAATTGCAAGCAAGTATAAAGGGAGGGGCAACTCCTGGAAACTCTGCCCAACAATATATTATAACCAGTCTTTCTTCAATAATACAATACAAGTAATGCTTGGCAAGCTCCAAGCCAATACTTAGAATAATTTTACAATCAAGGCATAGAACAACCTTTACAATACATGTGCCAACCTCATGCAGTAGGAGGGTGCTCACCCGAGACACCAAGAACTCCACCTCTAAGTCCTGCACAAAACTGCCCTTCAGAATTCACCCAACACACGGCACTCCTTGCCAACCTTCAACTAAGACAATCTGCGCAATCTCTAAGTCCAATGCGCATGACATATGCGCATTCACTTTACCCCTACTACGCACTTCTTCCTCTTATACGAAGGTCTTGTGAGCGAATGTCGATGATGAAATGAACTCCCTTCACCTTTCATTTATATGCATCAACGTATGTGTTAAGGGGGGTGTGCAGCCCCATGGCCGACCCCCACATCAATGTACATACGCCCATCGAACAGTCTTGCAAGTCGGCTTGCAAGCCTATGTTCCATCGCATATAAACTCGCTCCAAACACTTAGCCATTTTTATGTGTGCTCCTATCGTCGCACTTAACGTCGCATTTGTCCGGAGGATTGTCGCATATCGTCACAAGTAGAGTGCCCGCCCGTCGCATGTCTGCCCGCTCGTCACACCGATGTGCGCCCGCCGTGCCCGTGCGCCCGTCGCACCCGACGCTCGTCTGCCCGAGTTGCGAAGACCTTACATCCTCCTCCACCTGAAATCGTTGTCGTCCTCGACAACACACCATCTCGGTAGCTCTCCACCAAGATCGTCATCAACCATGATGTCGACTCCTCCATATAAGGCAAAACATCCCTGCAACATATATAAAGCTCCATCTCCATCATGTCTCACCTTAGCAACCAACTGTCACCAAGATACTCCATACCAATGTATGTCATATATCAGATGCCCATGATCATCGACCACCTTGTCACAATCTCCTCATGCTCCTCTCCACCATGGAAGGTTGATCCCTCCAACTCAAACTACATGTCCACCGCAACAATGTGTCAAACTCCATCATGTCATCACCTCCATGTGCAAAACTGCCCATGATATGTCAACAAGTGCTAACACACCTCAACCATGTGCCAACATCTCATCTCAACAATATGTCATATATCAGAAGTCATCTCAATCCATGATGATCAACCACCATGTCACAATCTCCACATGTTGCTCCATTATGGAAGGTTGGTCCCTCCATCTCAAGCTGCCTGCTCACTGTAACATATCGTGTCGACCTCATCATGTGTCGTCCTCATGTGAACCGCTGCCATGATACTCCAACAAATGCTAACATATCTCTGCACACTGTCGACCCCCATGTCTAAACTAGTTTGGTAGCTAATCCAACCATCAGCTCAAACTATGAGAATGCACATCCTCATGCCACCATCAGTCGTTCCTCAAAGCATCCTGTCACATCCTGAACTCGATCGAGAATCCATCTCCATATAAGTGTAAGCCATGCTCAGGTCCATGAAGTAGTCCTCATTTCAACTGCAACATGTCATCCATGATGCTTGGTGTCAATGTGCTACATGAAATTAGCCACATTTATCCCAACATCATCCATATGTGTGCCTCCTCCATATGAAGAGACCATCTCATCAACTCCAACTCTTGGTATGCCACATCCATGCCCATGAAGCAACCCCCATCATATCTGCAATGTGTCACCCCTAAAGTCTGCCATAGAAACAAGTATCTACTTGTCTCATCTATCCATGTGCTGCCCATGATCATAGATCAATCAGCTCCCATGTGTCAAAAGGTAGTTGAGTCTCAGCTCAACCCATGCCCAAGTGTTGCCACCAAGGCATCATCATCATCGTAACTCCATCACTCCAAAGTGTCTCATATCGATCCTCCACATCAAGTCACTCTTCCAAGCCATGCCCATACATGTACTTTGAAAGTATGCATCCCATACTGCATCAAAGTCTCCTGACCTCAGTTCCTCAATGCATTAGATCCTCTAAGTCCACCATGTATGAAGTCCCTAAAAGTCACAACAATCTCATGTCATCATGAGCTCCATAAACCATCCCCAATCAACATCCCAGCAAACATACAAGTCTCGACCCAAAGGTCTCTACAAGATGCCTCAGCTCTCCATGTAGTAGGAATGCTCCATAGCCTGCTCACAACTCCATCCAAGTCCATGGTCTTGTTGCACAAGAGTGTACAACCTCTCCATAGGCTCATAAATAATAAGTCTCCATGTCACACTAGCAAATCCATCTGCACAACATTCCTACCTTAGCACTCCTCCTTGGATGTCCATGACACCTCTACAAGTGCTCCCACATAATGTCCCTGCATAAGACTGCCATGCTCCATGTCTCCAACTTGATGTCCATGACTATGTTGTCCATGTAGTCCAATCAAGTAGGCTCATCACAAAAATCGGTCATCCTCACCCAAGTCTTCAATTTTCGGCTTTAGTGAACTCGGTCACCCAACCATATCATCATGTTATGAGTCCCTCCATCATAGCTCCTCCACCAAAGTGTCCACCAAGACTATCTCTTGGTCTCGGCCATGAGAAGTCCACCCAAGAGTGTGCCCTTCAATCTGTCCATGAGTCATGCCGGGCACTTAGCCATGTGGCTAAAGCATGACCCAATCCTCCACAACGATCATCAAGTTCCACCCTTGTCAAGGGCCTTTGTACCTTCTACCATAAGGTCACAAGTAGCCCCAACAAGTCCTGCAACAATCAACAATCCTTGCTTCTCCATACAAGGTTCCATCATAGTCATCCATGGTAAGATGTCCTCTTGCCTTGGCAAACTGGCTTTGCCCTTCCCTGCACATGATCCATCTCCCAAATGTCCAAATGAAACACAAGTATCATCACTTACTTCATCATCATCGTCATGAGGTTCCTCCATATGAGTATCCTCATCCATCCATGCTGGCAAACTGCACGATCCTGGTCCAACTTGATCAATCTAAAGTTCATCCTCCATCATGGTCATGTCTGCAACATCTTCAATCATCATCACTTCCTCTTCCTTGATAGCACAATCTGCAACTTTACCTTGCTCCATTGTCCAACCAAGTTGAAGAAGCTCTCCTTCAACATTCTTTTCCAAGACTTCAAGCTTATCTCGGATTCGAGGATTCTCTTCCTTCAACCTCTTCAACCTGTATAAGGTAAGCAAGAGCTTCCCTTCACCTTCTCCCAAACTTTCCATGCCTTGTACTTCGTCTTCCCCGGTTCGTACTTCGTTTGGTCCACAGACGCCCAAACCGTGTATACCTGCCCACACACAGTCCCACTTGCCCATCTGACAAGTGCCCAAATCGTATGACCAGCACGTAGTACCGCCTGCCAAACTCTACGACACCCAGTTCCAACCAGCTTCACCAAGTTCCTTGCAACCGTGAACCGGCCCTTGTTCCACTTCGTGTGAAACGACTTCCTTCACCTGCAAGTACCTTTTCACTGTCACAAGCAACCCTGCTCAAACCTTCACGAGCAAACCTTTCTCTGATACCAACTGTCATCAACTTCAACCTTCATGAGCAAACCTGGCTCCGATACCAACTGTCACGCCCCCAAGCCTACGGTGGTCTTTCAACCGTGCCGGCGAGGTGCGGCACCACCGAACACTTTCTTTTTAACAATACTCGTGCACATGGACTACGCCTACTCACATTAACATACTTAGTTTGTGTTTCGCAACCAAGTAAACTTAGTTATCCTTTATACTTAATGAAGCCCATACTCATTCATTATCCATATGAAATTAACCAAGAACAACAATTGCAAGCAAGTATAAAGGGAGGGGCAACTCCCGGAAACTCTGCCCAACAATATATTATAACCAGTCTTTCTTCAATAATACAATACAAGTAATGCTTGGCAAGCTCCAAGCCAATACTTAGAATAATTTTACAATCAAGGCATAGAACAGCCTTTACAATACATGTGCCAACCTCATGCGGTAGGAGGGTGCTCACCCGAGACACCAAGAACTCCACCTCTAAGTCCTGCACAAAACTACCCTTCGGAATTCACCCAACACACGGCATTCCTTGCCAACCTTCAACTAAGACAATCTGCACAATCTCTAAGTCCAATGCGCATGAGATATGCGCATTCACTTTACCCCTACTGCGCACTTCTTCCTCTTATACGAAGGTCTTGTGAGCGAATGTCGATGATGAAATGAACTCCCTTCACCTTTCATTTATATGCATCAACGTATGTGTTAAGGGGGGTGTGCAGCCCCATGGCCGACCCCCACATCAATGTACATACGCCCATCGAACAGTCTTGCAAGTCGGCTTGCAAGCCTATGTTCCATCGCATATCAACTTGCTCCAAACACTTAGCCATTTTTATGTGTGCTCCTATCGTCGCACTTAACGTCGCATTTGTCCGGAGGATTGTCGCATATCGTCACAAGTAGAGCGCCCGCCCGTCGCATGTCCGCCCGCTCGTCGCACCGATGTGCGCCCGCCATGCCCGTGCGCCCGTCGCACCCGACGCTCGTCTGCCCGAGTTGCGAAGACCTTACACCTCCCCTCGATTGTAACACCCCTACGTCTATATGACCTTTGTAAACATTTTTTTTGGAGAATGATTGAGCATCTCAACACAACATCTAATTACCGACCGAGCTCCAATTATTTTTTTGGATAATAAAAATCCTTTGGTGACGTCAACATGTTTTCGACATTGAGTAATGGTGGTTAGATTGACTCGTGATTGGTTATGATGCTTTATGAGTAATTGAAATTATATGAAATTATAATTAACAACAACTTAATTTCCTTACAATTAATTAAGCTTTATTATAAAATAAATGTAATCTAATTCTATAATTACTTTCTTACTATTGTGAATATAATTAACAACAACTTAATTTCCTTACAATTGATTAAGCTTTATTATAAAATAAATATAACCGAATTCTATAATTACTTTCTTACTATTGTGAATATTGGAATATATTACTGCAATTTCACCCCACTTTATTTAGATTTAATGCATAATTAAATTTTGATAGCATTGTATATTTTTATGTTAGAATGAAAAACAAGCCTAGATCTATCTTAACTCCAGATCGCACTGAGAGATATCAAATCTCTTTTCACTTAAAAGATGTTTGCATCTCAAGGGTTTGATCAAATCTCTTTTCACTCTGGGTTTGATCAAATCTCTTTTCACTCTAAAAGATGTTTGCATCTCAAGGGATTTGATCCCTCTCGGCCCTTGGTAGATCTAGAGTTTAGTTGGATCCATGCTCGTTTAATTATTACTTATAATTATTATAATTATAATTATTAATTGTATTTTTTTTTTTTTTTTTTTTAAGATTACAACATCTCTATCATACTCCGATCAAATGTTTACATAGGGATTAAGTTTACTTATGAACCTCAAATATAAATAAAAAAATATAATAAAAAGTGAATTGGGTGAGGGGAAATTTTGGATAAAATTAATATTACAATATTTATCACCAACCGCACCCAATAAAAATTGGCTAGGGTTGGGTGGAAATACTAATTAAAATGTGTTATTATTACATTTTACCTAATATTTCCTGTCACACCTTAGCCTAGATATTACATTTTGCTCAATATTTCCCCTCACCCTTGCTAATTTATAGTTGGGTTTGTTTACTTTCAAACTTCAAATATAAAGCAAAATTACAATAAGAAGTGGACGAGTTGAGGGGAAATATTTGGTAAAATGTAATATTACAATATTATATTTTACCTAGACAAATGTCCAAACCCAATTTTTTTATCTTTACAGACTATATGGATACAAAGCCGCCATCATTTTCTACAATTAATTATGTATCTAAATATAACATCAAGTTAAGATTGATATAGGCAATAACATGGGTCAATACCATGGATTCTTAAAACCATGGGCCATTTTTTTTTAATAGTTTTTATAGGGTTATTTTTATTTTGTTACTGCGCCGATACTACCCAGTATAGAGTAGATGTGTAGGTAATGTAAGTATGTAAATGTCGGCTTACTTAAAAAAATAATAAAAAAGCAACCAAGTATAGAGTATATGTATAGGTGTAATGTAAGTATGTAAATAATTCTAAATGTCGACTTAATTAAAAAAATAATTAAAAAAAGTCAAAAGTGAACAGGGATGAGTGCAAACATCTAAATGGTGGCTCAATTAATAATAAAAAGTTAAATTAATAAAAATAATAAAATTCAGTTTGTTATATTTTTATTTTGTTATTAACTTGTGAATAGGTTTTGTTACAATACCACGAGCCAATACCATGGCTTATTAATACCGCAAGCCCAAAAACCATAACTTATTTCATAACCAAAATATTTTATAACAATATGACAAGATTCTTAACCATGAATATTCACCTCCACTTTATAGTGGATATTATTAACTTGTAAAAATTAGGCTTTGTTATAATACCATGGCTTATCTTCAGGGCTCCATGGTGCAAATGATTAAGTTTCCTATGCCATAATTCATTGATGTCTCGACTCTGCACCTTTTATGCTTTCATGCTTAAAGTAGCACAATATTCTACATCCAAGTTGTAGAGGTTCTTCACCTGTGTAGAAATTTTGAATAATTTAACACATATTCACAGAGATTATCCTGATCATACAATTATAAGCGGAACATGTATAATACATAATCTCCTCTACGTTGATCATCAATTTACAGAAGCAGAAACATTCATAGGCGCACATAGAAGCATCAATCAAACTCATTAACACAGTATGTATCCCGGGGAAAGCATCTCGCTAAAAACCCCACACTATCTGTATATTATATTGATTGAATCATGTAACAATACAAAGTACAATGCTTATCACAAGCAATCCAGTACCAGCTCCACCTGTTACACACAATACAGCTTAGATTTGATCTCCAAATCTCCCCCGTTGCTTGCCTGCCTCCACAGCGCAATACCTGCTCAAGAACTGATGAGAATGGCTTCCCAAACTCGTATTTCACCTCAAAATAATCATTCACACTTTGTTGGACGTGAGAAAAGGCTACAATACTGGGCAAATATGTGAGCAAACTCATTGGCACACTCAATCCCTTGATTGTGCAAGATCTGGTGCACAACTATAGTCACAACTGATAGCAATCTGATTCTCTAACACATGTCCCTGCTGAACTGAACATGCACTGACATGCAACTGAGTTAACTGATGTATTCTATAGTTGTATTATGAGTTAATAACTTGTGAATTAATTAATAACTAATTCACCCAACTCATCTCTAGTCTATTGATCAGTTAGACTAAATACAACCAGTTTAACAAAGCTAAATTGAACACAACTCCATCAATTGCACCTCCAGTCCACTAAACTCAACTCACTTGAGTTCTAACTGAAGTCTTGCATGCAAATATTAGTCATCCCATAGGTAACCACGTATTTCCCTCTGGGATCTGCATGTACCACATCCGTAGCTCATCCTGAAGTGCTCCAAGAGAATAAGATCAAGTTTATAGTCCAAATATTATTATGAGACAATAATATTTGACTTTTCTATTTTTGACAGCCAGTCTAAAAATAGACTTTGATCACTCACACTTTCATCAAAAATAGAAGGCCATCTATTTTTCCCAACTTGACCAATCATCCATAAACAGCAACCTGCAATCCATAGACATGATCCATATGTCTAAAAATAGACATAGTCTAAAAATAGACTTGCGCCAAAAATAGCCTGCGGGCCCACTTAGTGAAGGCGACTCTTTTCACTAAGCTCCATCATCTTGTTGTACTCTCAACAAGCATTTCTTGTTGCACACTTTTCAACAACCTGAACCTTGATCCACTTCACTTGTCCCGTGGAAATATGTCTAAGGAAAGTCTTTCTTTTTCGAAATATCACATCGTAGCCATGGTCTTCCAATATAGCAACTGAAACTAAATTCTTCTTCAAACCCGGAACATACATGACATCTTTTAATGTGAGAGGAGAACCAAACTCCCTCTGAAAAGTAACTGTACCGATACCAGTTGCACTATACCTTCCATCATCTCCCATATTGATGTGCATCTGGAGGTCCTTCTCCTCCAATTCACTGAAAAATTATTTGTTTCCCGTCATATGGAATGAGGCTACACTATCCAGATACCACACGCTACCCATTACCAATGTCACAATAAATGCAACGAGTGTGAAATCCAACTCAAATTGTCAAGCTAGAGCTTCACCCACTACTTCTCCCGAGGCCTTCTTTCCGATCTTCTTGTCTGAGCACTTTATGGCATAGTGTCCCAGCTCATGACAGTGAAAAAATTTAATCTTCGACAAGTCCTTCTTGCCTCCTTGACCAGAATCTCCTTTGGATTGGGATTTCTTCCCTTTCCATTTCTTTTCCTTTCCAGCCAAAGTACAATTCTCCTCATCATCATGCTTGGGTGAGGTTCCATCTATGGTGTTTTGTCTTATCTCTTCTTGCACCAAGTCAGACCACAATCGCTCCCAATTTGGTAGCTTCTCCTTCCCATTTACCGAATCCTAGTAGTTGTGCCAGCTCTTGGGACGGCCTAAAAGTTCTAGGCTTACCAGTTCATCTTCAACATTTATAATACCAACACTACCAAGTTCATCTTGACATTGGGTGAACTTGCTCAAGTACTGTGGTATTATGTCACCCTTCTCCATCTTGGTCTTTTGAAGTGTTGATGGTGCTGGACCCACCAACATATCAAGGGGATCTCCCCAGTAAGAATTCCCAATTAGACCTCAGATCGTTTGGTGTAGGAGTCCCAACAGTGGGTCGTAAGGTAATGCCTTGACCGCGATGTCGCACAAAGGCAAGTAAGATAAATCTGTCAGTAGCAAGGGTGTGACTGATGCAGTGAGTCAAGGAATGAGTATATATATATATATATATATATATATATATATATATATAGATATATAGATATATATATACCACCTCCCCCACTGGATGCAGACGCGGAGATGGTTGAGGTTGCGATGGGTGAGGCACATCCTCGGATGAAGATGGTCGTGGGCATGCAGCCGTGTAGGGATTTTGTCAGATTCAAGATGGAGTAATGTGACCAGCTCTCTATACTTTTGGTTGAGGAGGGAGTTCGCCCTATGACAGCTCGAGACATCAGGGAAAACCCTAGGTTTCTTGAGCTCTTGAGGGACTTTCCGCAAGATATCATGAGTCTTATACGTCATATCGTCGCAGCTACCAAGCTACTAGATGCAACGAGGACAGATGAGCATGCAGTAGATACACATGAGTCTTCACCCAGTATTGCCCCATCGAATCATGATAATCAGGGTGTCGATCCTTCTGGTGGTCATGGTGGTGATCCTTTAGATACATAGTCTTCACCGAGACGTACTAACCCATCGAATCATGATCAGGGTGTCGATGATCCTTCTAGTAGCACTCAATCGCCACATCATTCACCTCATGATCACCCACTGCCTCAAGTTTATTCTCAGAGAGTAGACCAACCACCTTCTTATTCACTTCATAGTTCGATTGTTGTGGCAGTTGACCATCCATCGTCTTCTGCTACAGACTAGGCTGCCACTACTACTATTGTATCTTCTTCTGCTACATACCAAGTTGCCACTACTATTGTTGTATCAAATATTTGACTTGATGCATATATTTGACTTGTTTGTATATATATATATATATATATATATAATATATATATATATGGTGCATTTTTTTTGTTCATGTTGATACGTATATTGCTAGGTCATGTTAGATATGTGCATTTAATGTGCTTGTGATAGCACTTATTTGACATGAGATGTATATTTGAGGATGTGTGGGGTGATGATGTTAGATTCCAATGCTTGTGTTTTGTTAGAGGTGATCACGATGATGATGCCCTTTTAGATTATTAGATTTGTGTGTTAGCTAATGATGTTTATATGTGCTAGAGGCGTATATAATTAGATGATGTTAGTGAATTTGAATATGTATTTTAGATGATGTTTATGTTTGTTAGCATGGTTATCATCATGGTGTTTCTTTTTATGAAATGATATTTATTATAGATTATGTATTGGTGAACTTATATCAAAATTGTATATATGAGGTTACATGCAAAACAACTTTAAAAAAAAAATGCAAAGATATTTTTATAAATTTCAAAGTTTAATATGGATGAAACTGTGATTGTAAAATTGCTATAAATATTTTTCTATTGCTTAGATAGTTTATACATATTCATTCTAAAGTAATTAGTAAAATATTTCAATACTCAAAGGAAAAATAATTCAAAGTAAAATAATTTAGTTAGTTCTTAATAAGATGAAAATGTGTAACTCATTCAATTATTAATATAAAATAATAATAATAATAAATTATTCAAAAATACAATTTAAACAATGAAAAATTACACATGGTCTACATATAGAGATAGAAAACCATTGTAGATCCATCTTAATCATAGATTTATGAAGCACTATCAAAGAGATTAAATCTTTTGACATGTACATCTTTTTTCAAGTTTTGCATTCTAAAAAGAGATTTTCATATAATGAGATTTGATCCCTCGCGACTCTTGGTAGATCCGTTGTTAAGATGGATTTACACTGTTTTATAAAATCTAATCTATTGTTAAATTTAAAAAACCTAAGTCAGAGTTTTTTATAATTAATTTAGATTTAATATAACTTATATATATATATATATATATATATATATATATATATATATATATATATATATATATATATATATATATATATATATATATTTAATTTATCACTAAAGTTATGAGAGTTTCAAGCAATTTAAATTTAATATTTATAGCAACTCTTACCAATTTAAATTATAAATTTCTCTCTAAAGAGGAGGAAGAAATGTAAAATAAGACTTATGAAGTTACTTGTAGTTAGGGATTTGCTCTATTGGAAGTTCTCCCTTAAAGAGGCAAGTGAACTTTTTTCTAGTGATAAAGATATAACATTTTGGTGTTATTTTGGTTCTTCCTTTGTTGGTGTGGTTTAAATTTATCTTTTTTTAATAATAAATATGAGTTAAATAATATAAAATTCATACTCTATTAGATTTAACTTTTTTTAAACAGAAATGAGTAATTTAATTGAAAATTTGCGCTCGATCGCAGCCTGGTACTCGAGAGATACAACTTTTGTTTCTATCAACTTCGGGTCCATCTTTCGAAGCTAGCTTATCCAAATACACCAAGACTATCCTACGACATGTAGAAATAGAACTACAACTATATAGACCATAGTACTGACTTCTAAGATGCAATTATAGACATCATCATAATACTACTTTAGGCCTGACCAATCAAAAACAACGTTAAATGCATCCTGACCTTCCAAACCAGACTAAAAAGTTAAACATCCTACAATAATACCTTGCATTACAATTAATGCCAACAGAAAAGAATATTGTAGTCCCCTTTTGCCTCAAGATCAGATAAAACCAGGCATCTCGGGGTTCCGAGATAAGTCATCCAAAAATAGCAATTGTCTAGTCCTTCTGAGAAGACCAAAATAAGCAAAATTAATGAGTTGAAGAAGCAATTACATAGATTTTTTAGTTGGAAGGTTCGGGTCGATTTCCATGTAACCCACCCTCAGCTCCTAATCTCCTAGGACGGAGGAGTTATCCATAGAAAATTTTAATTCCAATAGCATATTCTAAAGAGAAAAAACTTATTCAAGCACCCGAGAGATCTGCACTTGCAGTGCCAGAAGATTTTCTGGGTGTTCAATTTGAGAGTGAGAGAGTTAGATTTTGAACTTATGTGGTCTTCTTTTGGATAAAGATAATTGATGGACCTGAACCTAAAGGTGATAATCCATCTTATGGAGGGAATCATGGGAGGCCCTACAAATAGAACATATGTTGGATGACGATGCCTCAAATGAAGTGTCTAGCGCCATAGATCCTAATTATTGTTAGGTTATGCCCTACAGAGGCCCCAACTGATTTGAAGAGGCCCAACAAACCAAAACTACTTCCAATTGAATGTCCTCTGACCAAATTGAATACACAAATAGTTCAAAATACACCCAATAAACAACTCCAACTAGGGTTCAAAGGCCCTATCTGAAACAAAATTTCCAAACCAAATTCGACTTCAATAGATCCATAGGGTCCAACCAACTGAAGAAAGGACAATCCAAGGTTGTTTCTAATTAACTATCCTCACATGGAGTTTGGAACATAACTGACTTATAATGCCCGCCTACATTAAGTCCAGATATGGTCCAAAGGCCCCGTCAAAGTTATCACTAACATACCCAATTCCTAAAAGGAAACCACTGAATGAAAAGGCAGAATTAGGCATCCAATGCCTAACTTTCAAAGGAGGAGAATTTTTAAGAGAGTTACCTTCTGATTGCCACCACTAACTCTCACAGGCCTGACACACCAAGCAACTACTGAAACCCATGCCATGGCCACAATGAAGACCGCTGCATCGGCATGCCGACCTCCTCGCATACCAAACCCAAAGCCAAAATTTCCAACATCCCTGACTGAATTCACCACATGTGGCAACAAAAATATCAGAGCCAAATACCATAGTTCTCTATACGTGTACCATAATGGATATTTGAATCAGGTGAGCCCTTAAAATCCGAATTCCCCTCACCAATTCATCATGCCCTCCTCTACTCCATGTGAGCTCATTTAAATGTCGAGGGATTAAACCAAGATAATCCATCATGAATCCTACGAATTTAACCTCCCAAGACAAGGAACTAATATCCATTTCATGTGAAACCAATAGGTTTGAGTGTGTATGATGCCCATGGTTGTACCACACCATGCACAACAAGGAGAACTCACAGCCACCTGTCAGCCCGTGAAAGTGGTACAGGTCAATCAATATGACTATGTAGCTCTTTGTTGCATAATTCCTTATGTTATGCCACTCTCTTACTTGATTTGTTTTATAATAGCGCTCCCTAAGATGCCCCCTCATTAACTAAGTAGACCTTAAGGGAGAACACTCCATTGCCTTATATTGTTTAGCATAAGTTCTGCTTCCCCAAGGGAGAAAACATCATTAGCCAATTTGTATGCCTCCTAGTTGTTCTCGCAGAGGATGTGAAAGTATTCCTCGGAGGAGAAGCTATTTATAAGAGATCTAATTTTGGAAAGGATTCTAGCCAAAAGAAGATATTTGGGTTTAGATCCCTTAATGAGAAATTGAATACTAAGCAAGGAGTCCCTCAGGATAAGAATATTGTTCACCTCTTTTGATTTGGCAATGGCTAAACCTTGGAATAGCCCAATGTTTATGCTTGATTATTCGATCTAGATCCCAACCCTCAAGCATACCTAGCTTCTATTATTCCCACAAGATTAATCAGAATCCCTCCCCCTCTTGTAGCCCCTGATATTAGATTTAACTTTTTGACAAATAATATATTTGATTATTTCTTGATGAAGAACTATAGATATATTATTTTTTCCACATGCTTATCACGATATAGTCACTAGATTTCATGTTTCCACATTTCTCCTAGCTATTACATCATGTTTACAATGATAAATACATACCTACTTTAAAAAATTTATTTATAAATACATTAAAATAGATATTTATTTTACATAATCTAAATAGGAAAGAAAATGCATCACCAAGTCTATTAGAAAGTCAAACAAATGCCTCTTAATCACCATCACACTATTTATCGTTTAATTCTTAGCTGTGAAATATTTATTAATTCAACTTTTATTTATAATTACCATTGAAAAGAAAAGTCAAAACTCTTCCATTATCCATGAAGAAAAAAATTAAAACCTCTCATGCATCCATGTAAGCCCATTTGTTTCTCTTATGGTCCATAAAAAGATGTAATCAACATTTTACACATGCACATAAGACCTCCTTTTAGTTTACATAATGTTGCAAGAACTGGAATTTAAATATAGTAAACATGAGTTTACCTCTCATGTCAAGAATTTAATATTACATATTAATAGACAATTTTTTCATTGTTAAAGTCCTCATATATTTATCACTACATGATTTATATTGATTTTGATATAAACCTGAAGAAAAAAAGCATGTGAAATGATTAATAAACCAATAAGTATCTAACATCTAATTATACATTCCTTCTCTTTAATTCCTTCATCTCAACCATTTTATGTCAAGTAGGGAAGAATCAACTTATTTTATCGAAATCATGGAGTGCTCTTGTGAACCTTTCTAGAATAAATCTTCAATGTTGTTTCCAAATTCCCTATTTTCTCATTTTTAGGATATTCTTCTCATTTTCCTATTTGAGAAGGATTGTCACCTTGAATCCTTATTATCATAGATATTGTACACCATGTTTTAGACATTTACATTTATTGAAAACTTTGACGATGGTTATAGTAGGCCTTTTAGTACACGTATATAACACATATATGATTTTCGTTCTCCATTTTTCTAGCATTTTGTGAGTTATTTTAGATTGACACTCATAATGTCATTTGAGAAAGGAGATAATGAGTACATTTAAATTGATACCTTAAAAAACTATAGTTATAAATAACCATTCTTAATGGAGTGCTCACCTTTAGGATTCAAAATGGACTTTTATATTATCTAGAGTAGAAAATGTTTTATATTAGAAACATATGTTTGGGGTTACAAAAGTACAACAAAAGAGTACAAAATTCATAACTCATGCTTAGAATTACAATCTTTTGATCCATCTTGATGTTTATCTAAAACCTATAGAAGAAGTCTACTATAAATTATAGTTAAACAAAATAAAAAAATGTGTTAAAATTTTATTTTTTAAATTATAAATTACACAATTGGAAATACTTAGTTTTAAGTGTAAAAAAGTTTCCACTGGAAAAAAACGTGTAAAAACGTTTATGAATCTTACCAATTATATGAAATGCCAAAAAGATGAATAAAAAACAATATAATTAGCGAAATAAAGAAAACTAAAACATACAACAATAGTGTAAATGATGAAATAAGACAAGTATATATCATTCTTCGTTGTCATCACCCTGATTATCTTGCTAGAGTTGATAGATATCAACCCACTATCATGATCTTCCTTTGCATTATTTCGATCAAAGGTGTCCCACCATTTGCACATAAAAATAACACATTGGAACGAAGAGAAGTCCACTTCAATGATCTCTTGTATCTTTCTGATGTAACCTAACGTCCCCTGTATTAGGTTTTGATCACTGTGACTAGCATGACTAGATTGGTCAAACTCAACTTCCACTCCATAGTCTTGTGTCATGCATCCATCATCGACATCCTCTATGTGAAAACGATGTCCATATGCCCACATCGACGGGAACAAATGCACCTATATAAAATTGAAAAAATCATAGTGTCATGTGTCTAATAACCCAAACATAATTAAATATACATGTTCCAATTCAAAGGTGCATTGCGGAGTTAAAATAAATGTACAGAAAAACATTATTACCAAGTTGTTGCACCCAATCCCAATGTTTGGTGCATCCTCTTCAACACATGGGTAATGACCATATGCATAATATTTCTCTCTGACTTTATCATCAACCCAACTGTTGGGGCATATCATTGGCATATATTCTTTTAAATGATCAAGATAAGGCACACTTCTATCATTTGATCATCTGAATATTTCCTGTCACTGTCCCATTTCCTCCTCTTTTGTTCATACAATGTGACCCACGGCTGTATCACTTTCAAATTATAAATAATGAATTTGTTGATGCCTTTGGTTTCTAAATTTGTTGATGAAATCAAACCAACATATATAGTGCATGTGAGATCAAAATGTGCATTATAAAGTATAGTGTGAATAGTTACTGTGTAGAATTTTGACAAATGATAAGTCACTTACTCTTTATCAGGTTCCTTTTTCCAGTTGTTTGGAGAAGCTCCCCTTCTCTTTTATCTTCATCCCTTTTGTCATCCCAAATCACTGCACCTAGTGTGTTTTCAATATGCTTGATGTACTAACTAACACAATAGAAAGAATCATACGATATGTACCCCTCTGCCATAGACCCCTCGGGTTTTGCCCTTTGTCGAACAAAACCTTTCAATTTATTCATGTACCTCTCTAAGAAGAGCATCCAACGACAAGAAACCACCCCAACTAATTCAAGCTCATCTACTAGATGAACTTGCAAGTCCATGAAACTTGTCGGCAGTTCCTTCCCAAGCATACAAGCAATCTCAACTATCTCTTGACACCACTGTGGAATGCTAGCCATATGAATATCCTTTGATGTGATCCAACGTACAAATGCAAATAATTTAGATATTGCACATCATGGGTCTTGGGGAAAGTCATGTTTCACACACCCATGCACAAGCAGAGGATAATGACACTACCAAATAAACACATACGAAAATTAATTGTATGTTATCCCATTGCATAAAAATAATAACAAATAATAAAATCATGTTTTTGGCATACGTACTCTTAGAAGGTTCAAATGGTCATGTGATTTCAACCCCGACAAATGGTCTTCCACAATGAAGCAACATTGTAATGAAGACTCGTATAAAGAAGGCACCCTCACACCCATTATAACTTCCTTTGTCGAAGAAAGATCATTTTTCTTTAAAATCCATGGGACATCATCTTCTTTGAAAGACCAAGAGGAACCAACCTATCCTCTACTTTCTTGTCTTGGCCAATGTTTCTTTTTAGTTTTTGAAGAAATAAGATCTCTTCTAATACCCAATGTGTATTTTTCTTTCGATGATATGTGCCTCCATAAAGAATATGAAACATTTTTTAATATATGCATGGGATCTATTAAGTGGGAAATCTTAAGATGCTCCTAATATGGGATCTCATAAAAGATAGATTTCATTTTCATCCCATTGGGAAATTTCTCAACATAGGTGTTGAAAAATTTTGGATCATCGAACATAGGCTCCCCATTTGAATCAAACATTTATGTCATCTCCTTCTCGTTCTCTCTCTAAAATGATCTAATCCATTTAGCTGGTGTCATTATTCCAAGCCTTTAGGTTCTCTCTGGTTTACCATTGAAAGAAGATGTTTCTCTTCTATAAGGGTGCTCTTTTGGGAGGAATACCCTAGAGCAGTCATACACTGGATTTTGTAGGTGGTTGGACCACCTAGACTTCAGAGAAGGTCCACAACATTTACATTCATGGTACCATTTTGTTATAATACCTACAAAATTATTGTATAATATAGGGCACGTTAGCAATCATGAATATCAAAACAGTTTCAGCGAGTTAAATTAATATGTGAAACAATATTGTTACGTATATAAACAAATCAATAAACATGTAATTTACTAGAGAAAACTCCTAAGCTTGGATAATCATGTGTGGTGTAAGCACATATGCCATACAACGTAAAAATCCTCTCTGTTGCGATGGGTCTTAATACATCGTATACATGTATCCCTTCCCATAATTCCTTCAATTCACCTACCAATGGTTGTAAGTAAACATCTGATATTCTTCACTTGTCTTCTACCAGGGACTATAAGAGCCAACATAAGATGTTCATTCTTTATGGACAACCATGGTGGGGGTATTGTTATTGATCACTACTATATGCCAAATAGAATAGTTGGTGTTTAGGATGGAATATGAGTTGAAGCCATCCATGGCTATGTTGAATCGTAGAATTCATACTTACTCCTTGAATTTTTCAATCCATGTATCCTCTATATGCTTCATGACTATTGAATTTGTTGGCATTCGCATAACTCCCGACTCACTTCTGTGTGAGGCATGTCATCCCTACAACATAACTAATTATTTGCAACGAAAGAGCCTTTGAATCCTTGGGATTATAGGCATGTGTCTCAATATATTATGAGGAGGACCATACAATTTACCCTTTATTTTTATGGTACCTGTCGTGCCCACATTTTAGACATATCTCTTTGTCTTCATATTCTCCTCTACATAGAATGAAATCATACGGACATGCATGAGATGATATGTAATCAACACCCAACATTTTCAACAACTACTTTGCCTTTTCACAGCTACCGGGAAATACATTATCACTTGGAAGAACCTGTGAATAAGCTACAGTTGGTGAGCAATATAAATGTACAACGCAATATTTAATGTTAATAAAATCAACTAGGGAACCCAACTGGGAAAAACCCCTCCTCTGTTTGTATTATATCATATAAGACAATGATCAATTACAATGACAACTTCAATCCTTGAAGGTCAACTTGCATTGCAACATTGATCTCTTGTTATGCCTGCTCTGACCAACAGTTAGCCAAAATAGGCCTCCAACTTCCTCTTATTTCCTTGCGTAATTCCTGCTCCTAAAAAATAGGAAGCTCCTATTTGCTTGCACAATTCCCACGAGAAATGGATCACTTGCTACATGCAAACACTATACACTCATTAGTATACAATAATGATTACATTGATGTCTTTTTCCTCCACTCAACTAGGCAATTCGAATTGCATGCATGACTAGTAAATTGATTAGTTAACTGAGAGATCAGTGAGTTAACAATAGTTACAAATACTCAATTGAACTCCTATTGACTCTATTCATGACTAGAGCTCAGATAATTGAGTTTCACTAACTATGACTCCACTATATTTCTAGATCTTAGCAATTAACTCATGCACAACTCTTATTTTTTTCCCACAAACTTGAATTGACTAACTTAACTAAGTGACTTGAACATGTCACTCCTTCTAACTACAACTCAAGTCATCCTGCTGATATAGAAATTTGAACTTCTCCATTTGACTAAGGCACAAGTCAAATGAAGCATTTTCTTGCTACAATTTAACACTCCCTATTAGAATGAAAAGGTTTCTAAACAACCCCAATCCTGCTCCTTTGGAACTCAAACTTGCCTCTGGACAAAACCTTTGTCAAGATGTCTACATCCTGCTTCTCTGTAGGAATGTACTGTAACATAACAATCCTCCTTTGCACACAATCTATGAAGTGATGGTACCTGATGTCTATATGCTTGGACCTATCATGAAACACTGGATTTTTAGAGAGTTTTATACAACTTTGATTGTCACAGTGGATCAATCCAGGTTCCATCCCTTGACTAAAGAGACCAACCAAGATCCTCCTCAACCAAATAACCTTCCATGTTGCTTGACTAGAAGCCATATACTCGAACTCTAATGAGTTGAATGCTACAGATCTCTGTTTCCTTTTGTACCAAGAAACTATTGTTGACTCAACACTGAAGACTGCTCTCAATGTGCTCTTCCTATCTGAGGGACACCTTGCCCAATCTGCATCTATGAAACCTTGGATCTTCACTCCATTAGTTTGCATGTACCATAAACCAAAATATGTTGTGCCTATGAGGTATCTAAGAACAAGTTTTGTTTCTTTCTAGTGAAGCTTGGTAGGCTCCACCATAAACTCACTAAGTTGATTAACTACAAAACAAATTTTGGGTCTTCTGCTCACCAAGTACATCAAGGACCCTACCAAATGTTTGTAGATAGTGGAATCTATTGCCTCTCCTGTAGAAGAATCCTATTTCCTCCAATTAGTAGCTAGAGCAGTGACCATTGACTTGCAATCATGCATATGGAATCTCTGAAGAATTTCAAAGGTGTACTTCCCCTGACCAACAAATATCTCTCCATCTCATTGTCACACCTCCAATCCAAGGAAGTAGTGCATCAAACCCATATCCTTCATGTCAAACTTTCTTGCATGGTCCTCCTTGCAAGAATGGATCAACCTCTCATCCCCTATCAGTATCAAATCATATTCATACCTGACTAAGATGAGTGGATAGCCATCTACCATAATGTAGTAGAGATTTCCATATGCTTCACTCTTAGTGAAGTCCAATCCACTAGGAAAAGAATATATGCAAGTGTACCAAGCATGTGGTGCCTTCTTGAGACCATAGAGGGCTCTCCTGAGTCTACACACGTGTATCCCTGTCAAATGTCTCAAATCCCTCAAGCTGCTCAATGTAGATCTCTTCCTCAACCACTCCATTAAGGAAGACAGTATTGACATCCATTTTGTGGATCTTCCACCCCATCTGTTCTGCCAATGCAAGTATGGTCCTAATAGACAAGTATCTTTCCAGAGGGGCAAATTCCTCCTCATAATCAATCTCCTCCACCTATGAGAATCCTTGGCCATAAATATGGCCTTGTACTTCTTAACACTACCATCAACTACATGTTTCACCTTATACAACCACCCGAAACCAATAACAAATTTGTCCTTAGGTCTTGGAAAAACCTCCCAAGCATCATTCTTCATGATGGAGTCATACTCCTCCATTATGGCATCTACCCACACCTACTAGGAAACTACCTCTTCAAAAGAATATGGCTCAGAATCTATCAATTCTGACATGAGTGCCATATATCCAGTATATCTATCTGGTGATATCCCATGTCTGAAAAAGGAGATCAGAGCTCCAACTTGCTCCCAAGCTTCCTGCACCAACCTGTTTTCCTCCATGTTTCTCTTCCTCCCTTCTTTGGAATGCTTTGTGTGAGTGGGTGCCTCCATGACCTGCTCTATGCTCCTCTA
Organism: Pinus tabuliformis; assembly: GCA_031772625.1. NCBI lineage: Eukaryota > Viridiplantae > Streptophyta > Pinopsida > Pinales > Pinaceae > Pinus > Pinus tabuliformis. The sequence continues at coordinate 140,857,425 of CM062807.1, forward strand.
CATGTGGCTGCTCCACAATATCTTGTGAATCTGATTGAGGCTCCTCCTTTGGAACTATAGGCTCCTACTCTGGTGGTATGCTCATCTCTCGCTCTAGAGAGATTCTCATGGCCTTCTCCTCATCAAATCTCGCATTCCTCCTCATAACAGTCATCCTGAGTGAGGGCATGTATACATGGTAAATTTGAGGTGTCTCTTTGTATTCTACAAATATCCCTCTCTCTGTAATCGGCTCCAACTTTTTCCTGTTATCTTGGGAGACATGACAAATTACCATGGATCTAAAAAATGCGAAAGTCGGAGATATTCCTCCCAGAGAGAGCCTCTTCAGGTGCAATCGTTCCAAGAATTTTGTGAGGACTCCTATTATGAAAATAAACAACTATATTGCATACTTCTACCCACAATTATAGTGGCAATCCCTGGTCATGCAATATTGCTCTAGCAGCTCCTACAATGCTTCTATTTGTCCTCTCTGCAACCCCATTTTGTTGTGGGTTGTGGGGTGTAGTCAACTGCCTTCTAATACCCTCCTTGGCACTAAACTCTTTGAAGGAATTAGACATATACTCTCCTCCATTATCACTTCTTGGGGATTTAATTTTATTTCCAATCTCATTTTCAAATAAAGATTTAAATTCAACAAACTTTGAATAAACCTCATCTTTATTCTTCATAAAATAGATCCAACATTTGTGGTAAAAATCATCTATGAAGATCACATAATACCTGTGATTTGCAATTGAGACTGTAGAAAATGGTACACACGCATTTTAGTGAACTCACCCCAAGATGGTTTCAGCTCTACTATCTTGGCCCTGGAAGGAGAATTTAACATATTTTCTAAGAGTGCATCCCTTGCACACATCATGTTGATCAAGGGTGCATTTTGGAAATCCAATATCTATCGGTTACATTATTTTCAAGGCTCCATGGTGTAGGTGTCCCATGCATCTATGTCAGAGCACTCCAACATCTCAGCCCTTAACATGTCTTGCCTTGCTGCTCAATTCAACACATGCATCCACCTCTATCTTGTAGAAATTTTTAACCCGAACACCAATTTGTTTTACTTGTCTAGTAGCAACATGCTTCAGATAAGCTTTCCCTTTACTAAACACCACATCATATCCTCGATATTCAAGTACAGCTACATAAATTAAATTTTTCTTCAAACCAGGCACATACATTACATTTTGTAGGTGAATATGGGAGCCTTACTCCCTCTTAAAGGTGACAGTGCAAATTCCTTTGGTATTATACCTCTCATAATCTCCAATCTTTATGTGTAATTGTAGGTCCTTCTCCTCTAAGTTGTTGAAGAGCTCCTTATTTCCTATCATATGAAATGAAGCACTAGAGTCTAAGTACCAGAAACTGCCTCATATAGTACTTTCCATGCATGCAATGAGGGTGAAATCCAACTCAAATTGTGGTGTGAGAGCATCTCCTCCTGCTACTCCTTTATGCTTCTTTTCGCATTTCTTGTATGGACACTTGGTTGCATAGTGTCCATATTCATGACAGTGAAAGCATTTAATTTTGTTGAGCTCTTTCTTTTTCCAATGGTTTTGGATGGATTTTTCCTTGCCTTGGGTCTTTGTGCCCCTGAACTTCTTTCCTTTGCCTACTAAAGCAATTTTTTCTTCCTCATCAGTTCTGGATGTCACACCATCTCTAGTGTTTCTTTTGATCTCCTCCTACACCAATTTAGAACAAAGTCTCTCCCAATATGGGATCTTGTCTCTTCCATTAATAACTGAATCCCAATAGTTGTGCCAGGACTTTGGTAGACCAAGGAGTGTTAAGCTCACAAGTTCATATGATGGCACATTTTCTCCAACTCCTCCAAGCTCATCTCTGACCTGAGTGAATGTGGATATTATTAAACAACAATTTAATTTTTCCCATTCAAATGTTCCTAAGCTTATTTCTCAATGCCAATTTCTTGGCATCACTGCTTCTTTGGAATAGATCAGTGAGAGTTTTCCACATTGAAAAATGAGTCTATTTTCCATGAAATTTGAAACCACGTGATCTCTAACTCCCTCTAGAATAATCCTCCTAGATTTTGTTGTGTCTTTCTTCCACTAAGCAAGTTGTTGTCCATCTAATGTTATTGGTTTTGGAATATCATTTGTGTGTACTCCAATACTCCATTGTCATCCAAAACAAAAATTAGAGGTGCCCTCCAATGCATACTCAAGCCTTAATCCATTAAAAAACATTGTTCCTGCACTGAAGAAGATATGCACCACAAAACTTTGTTATTCGAAATTTCTTAAGAGATTGATCAGGAACCTAGTCTCTATGTAGTTTTCAATAGTTATGATACCATGTCGAAATAACTCAAATTTTTCAACTGTTAATGAAATCAAACTAAAATCAATACATAATTTTTTCTACTCCATCTACGAAAGGGAAAACATACAATAGAAACACCTGCAATCATTCAATCACAATCAACACATTATTTTTACTAGGGAACCCAACTGGGAAAAACCCTTCCTTTTTTGTATTATATCAAATGAGACACTAATTAATTACAATGACAACTTCAATCCTTAAATTTCAACTTGCACTGCAATACTGGTCTTCTGCTCTACCTGCTCTGACCAACACTAATCCAAAATAGGCCTTCGGCTTCCTCCTATTTCCTTGCAAAATGGCTCACCTGCTACATGCAAACATTGTACACTTATTATTATACAATAATGATTACAGTGATGCCTTTTTCCTCCACTCAACTAGGCAATTCGAATTGCATGCATGACTAGGGCTAGTTTTAGTAAATTGACTAGTTAACTAAGAGATCATTGAGTTAAGAATAGTTACAACTACTCAACTGAACTCCTACTGACACTATTCATGACTAAAGCTTAGATAACTGAGCTTCAATAATTATAACTCCACTAGGTTGCTAGATCTTAGCAATCAACTCAGCACAACTCTACTTCTTACCCATAAACTCGAATTGAGTGACTTAACTAAGTGACTTGGCCATGTCATTCCTGCTAACTGCAACTCAAGTCATCCTCTTGATGTGGAAATTCAAATTTCTCCATTTGACTAAGGCACAAGTCAAATGAAGCATTTTCTTGCTACAATTTAACATGGTGTGTTAAAATAATAACAGCATCAATTTCCAATATTTCAAAAATAAAAAAGGAATCCTATCAGGGCAACAACTTAGCCTCGCTCGATTTCACATCAAGTCGAAAAGTCAAAGTCAAGGCTATGCTAGATAGGAGGGGAAATGGAAACTTTCGAGCAGGATCAGGCCATATTGGTGCGTTAAAAAAATTTAGCGCACCAATAATTTATCTTAAGTTGTGCACATTTCTCGTGAACCCACCAGTGTGTTTTACTAGCACATTTCTCGTAAACCCACCAGTGTGTTTTACTATGAAACGCATCGATGTTCTAAAAAAAATGCTTTTGTTTTTTTCAAATTGAAAAATGAGTGATAATTGAGTTTTCAAAATCTAATTTCATAAAGTCTTTTAAATAGTAAGAAGTTATTCACTATTTCATTATTTTTCCCAAAATTTGAAGGGAGAGATTTACAAGAGAGACATACTAGGAGCACTATGGAGCAGCATAATACTTTGAACAATAGAACTATTTAGAAGATCAGAATTTGAAAGGTATGGTGATTCACTCAAAACCTTGCATAGTAAAAATTTTAAATTTTACTGTTGATTTTACTAATAAAAAAACTTACAATTTCTGTTAGATTAATTAAAAAAGAGATTTGCAAGAGAGACATATTGGGAGCACTGAATAGTAGCATAATACTTTGGAACAACAGAACTATTCAGAAGATTGGAATTTGAAAGGTATGATGATTCACTCAAAACCCTACATAGTAAAATATTTAAATTTTAGTGTTGATTTTACTATATATTTTTTTTACATTTTTTGTTAGATTTAATTAAAATTCAAAAAATAAATAAAAACCCTATATGTTTGTTCCACAATATCCATCATAGTTTTTTTTTTTAAATCCCCCCTTTCATTAACCTCCACCACTACTCTAGATGAGCTAAGGACCAATTCATCGTCATTTACATGTTCTATAAATATTTTTTCTTAGAACAACATTCTTTTCCTTCGTTGTTGGTACGGGGACTTCACTCACTGAACCTCTGACATAGCATGTGCGTTCGTGGCATACTAAACAATACCCTTAATTTGACTACATATTGGAAAATACCTCTAAAAATCACATTATTTAACCCCCTACCAATATAAATCCAATACACCTTCCCAATTTATAAAACCCCTATTTTCACTAAATATTGTATGTATCCATTTTTTTATTCACATTTTTATACCCTTTTATTTTTATATCCCTGGTATGGTGACATGATGCCTCTTTTATGACCCCACTTGCATTCTTCAATGCACCTTTCTTCTTTTGATATACATTGTAAATGCATATTAGTTGCACCTTTCTTCTTTTGATAGACATTGTAAATGCATATTAGTTCTCCCACAATGAAAATACTTAACCCACACTCAAGCACCTCTCACTATGGTTTGTGGCATTTAATGGCCAAGAGGATATGCACCCTATTTAGCCACCATACCTGAGAGAGGAGAAGGTCCCCTGGTTTCTAACATACCCGAGAGAAACAAGAGAAGTCCGCACCACCAGAACAGAGGGAAGTTCGCACCGCCAGACCATGAGAGAAGGAACCATCACAACTTGACACATCCACCCAACATGCACAGTACAGTACTACAACACGATATGGCACCGAATGATACACATTGTGAGGGTTAGGCACACTACCTGCTCATTGATAATACTTGTTGCTTGCCGAAGGGAAGTTTGGGCTTAGAATGAAAGTAAGGTTATTATTCTTTCTTTGAGGAACAAGAAGTGGTAATGAAAGGCCTTACCTTAAGGTCAAGCTCATTTTTTAGTTTGAGGGAAAGTGTAACCTCAAGCTCAAAGTCAAGCTCAAGGTCAAGTTAAAGCTCTTATTTTAGGGATAGAGAGGTAACATAAGGCAGTTAGCCCTTATGGGAGATTAGGTTTCATTAGGTTTCAAGGGGCAGTGAAGAAGCTAGATTGATTCTATCGAATGACCCATCCAAGCAATCTAGCCATCGTCATATCCATCTCACCATTGTTGATCCTACAAGGTACTTTCTCTATCCTATTGATTAGTGTTGGGCTTGTTGTTCTTGTTGTAATGCTCTTTGCTAGTCTTTTATGTTCCCTTCCCTTCTTCGTTGATCTCTATCGTTGTTTTGTCATTTGACAAGAACCCCATTTTTTCTTTTTCCATTGGTTGTTTCACATTTGGAAGGTATCATGGGGGTGGATAATCTCTGAGAGATAACAGAAAGAATGAACACAACACCGAAGCAAAGAAATAATTTCAATCTTTATAAAGGAAGAGTACTATTTAATGGCAGTTGGGGAGGGAGGACCAGCCAACATGATAGGATGGACTTCCTTTGATTCTGATAGGATGGACTTTCTTTGATTCAAGATATAGAAGCATTGTTTTCCCTCCCACCTGGAGAAACATTGTTGGCTAAGGCACACAAAGATCAACCATGTTTTAGGAAGATTGATTATGTGCATGTATATAAAATAACATATAAATTGATCTATATGATGATGAAAAATCAATTGATGAATCTTTATGAATAGGTTTGCGCCAAATAAGGTGTTCAAGCACAATTCTAGACCCTCTAGATGCAAGACAACTAAGGTTGGGGCCCCAAAACTCAAATGAAGGGTGCAATCCCAACCTAGACATGCTTAGAAGAAGAGGATGGAAAATTACCAACACATGCACTCTTAAGGGAATAACACGAAAGCATGAAATCACCTTTTCATTGTCATCTCACTAATGAGATATGGACTATCACTCATAGACTATATAAAATGCAACAATGGATTGGAGATAACATAGAGGCATTAAATGAATGGACTACAACTAGAACATAAGACAAATTTTTGGTTCTAGAGGTGATCTGCTCCATTTGGCTAGCTCAAAACAATGGTGTATTCCAAAATAAACCTCCAAACATTTACATTATTTTGTACATGTTGAAGACAAGCTTTACCTTATCATGCACCTCACTAAAGACAAGGCTTCCTTGCACTCTCATACCTTTGAAATACAATTCTAAAGGTCACAACCAAGCCATACCCCACATTGGTATGAGACCCCCTTACTTGTGGGACAAGGGACCCACCTCCACACAGTGATTTCACTGTTAAGTCAATGAAGGCATACATACTCTACCCGCTCTGGTTTTGAACCTGTGACCTCTTAGGAGGAAACACATGCTCTTAACCATTAGGCCCACTCAATCTAGATATAGTGGATTTCTCTTTAAGGTCTCTTTTACATAATGAGTGATTACATTGGAACTAACATCATATAGGAAATAGAAATGACCCTGGAAACAATATTAAGAACTAATATCACTTCCTTGAAATAGGAATGACCCTGCAACTTCTATAATCAAAGAATCTCTTGAAAATTTAAGCTAAACAATATTAAAGGAATGTCTTGAACACCAAGAACCAAGAGCCTTATCACCCTACAACGAAGTAACCTATGCAAGATCAAATTTAAGGCCTAAAATTCCAACAAAACAAAAGCCATACAATTTTGTGTCGTCAAGCAAAAAGTAAATCCACACTTCCCCTAAGCTCGACAAGGACGTTGGTTCTTGCCACTAATGCGGTGAAGCCCTTTCTATTTTCCATGACCAGAGTTTATAAAGAGAGGAGATATAATTCACATAAGTACCAAAACATTGATAAGTAGCTATAAAAACTACAATAACCCATAAACATTATTAACAGAATTATATACAAAAATAATACCATCAACTAAAGCAGTATCGTTCCCTTCCTTTCCCACCTCAATTCCTACAAGTTATCACATTCACTTCAATAGAATGTTATCCTTACTCCATCACAAAAAATGTTTCATGGTCTACATAAGGTACATATGTTATAATACACAAAGAACGCAAAGAAAGGCTTGTGGAAGATAAGTCTGACACTTCAAATCAACAAACCATGCACCACTAAATCAAAAGCATTCAAGGTTAAACACAAAAGAATAGCTTTAGGACCCACTCCAACAGTAAAACAGATATCAAAAATGCGGGAATTGTTTATTTTTAATTTTTAAGATGCTTTAAGGGTTCCCAATAAAATGCCTATAAATCAACTATCTCATTAAAACAAAGAACATGATCCAACAACTTAAAACTGATACTAAAACAAATATAATGAAGCCTATCTTTGTAGAATAAGAAAGACAAATGAACCAAAATCAAGAAGGCATTAGCAACACATAATCCCCATAAAGACTCACCCCAAACAGACTCTGAATTGTGTTACATTTGAGATTTGCTCCTGAATCCTGCTCTGTTTAGGTCTCAAGCTTCATGAGATGCAACAAGATAGAGACCTCATATAGGTTAAAAAGCTAAAATCAACAAAATCTTGAACATGAAAAATAGAATATTGGGGCTACACTCAAACACCTCTAGGCTTTCAAAGATACAAATATAATGGACTCTGAGAAATAACATTTTGCATCTCCTTGCTTCAAAGAATGTATAACATGCAATAAGAACTATAAAGCATCTAAACCTAACCATTTTCCATACTACTGATAAATTGAATATATTGAGAACTAAATATAGCTGCAATGGATAATTTGTTACATCATAAAGAAAAGACTAATAAAATCATATGCAAGAAGCTAAAAACTGTAGTGAACATTTATAAAAGGAACTAGATAAGTTAAATTTACAAAAAGTAAATTGATAAGAAATGCAAGTCAAAGAACCAAAACCATGGCAACTAATTAGTGACTATGCAACTGTAGCAAGAGTCGCTGCAAAAGCCAGGTTCCATTTTCACTATGATATGTAGGATAGCAGTAATCTATCATTGCAATATTAAAGAAACACTCCTAGAGTTTTCCTCCTCTCTTCAAACTCTAAACCTGGGGCAAAACTCCCAATGAATAATGTGTAAATTAAGAAGCTAACCTCCAACAATGCACAAATTTAAACCATAGAAGTTCAGTTGGATGCATTAAGTGGGGGCTCAGGGGTCTGTTTTACTGTAGTGTGGTTGGAAAGTGAACCAATCTCATCTGCCATTTGTCCTGCTTGACCTTCAAGTATTTTTTCCCTTGGGTCATGCACTTCCTTCACTGGCTCTGCATGTTTGACCTGGGCACAGTTCTCCAGTGTACCTGTACCATCAAAACCATTCTCCTTTGTTACATCAATTGAATCTTGCTTGGGTTCCTGAGGCTCTCCCTTACTCTCCAAATCCCTGTGCTTTTCTTCATTCTCCAGCACTGGATCTTTCTTTATGGCACCTTCTGCCCCTTGTGGTGCCATCTCTTTTGCCTTCTCATCCATTTTATTTATTTCTTCAGTTTTGGACCCATGTATTTTTTCTTTGTTTTCTATTTCCCTTTTGTCATCACTCTCTTCTTTTGCTTCCTTCTTCTTATCAAGATCATCTTTTCCCTTCCCTTCTTCTTCCTTTTTGTGATCAACATCTTCCCCTGTTTCAGCCATATCTTCCCCATGATGGGTATCATGCATTTCCTCTTCCTTACTAGCTTCTACTTGTGATTCTTGTTTCTTTGCATCTTCTGAATCTCCTTTTGATTTTCTGGATCTCTTTGGTTTTTTCTTCGATTCACTTTTTGGTGTTTTGACTAGTGATTCCTTTACCTTTTCACTTATCCTTGAAGATCTCCTTGTTGGTGTTACCTCACCTATGGTACAAAGAAAATGTCAAATTATATTTTCTAAAAGATACATTGCAATATCCTCACAAAAAGGGTATGGATTTTAAACGGAAAAAAAAACAAAGACATGTAAGAACATAAGTTCAGATTAGGAAAAACCAATAAAATAAAAAACTTTACTTGTGCTCCAAACATAGTTCAAATCAGGAAAAACCAATCAAGTAAAAAACTTTACCTATGCTCCAATCAAATTCAGAGATAGTTGTCTCTCCTGGATTTGCCTTCAAGTACCGCTCTATTGCCTTTTTTGTCTTGAATTCTTCACCTGTTGGGGTGATAAAAACAACTTCATATTTTTTGGGTGTCCCACCCTTCTTTGGAATAAGCTGGAAAAAGAATTTCCAAAATTTCAACACAGTACAAGATATACCATTGAATCTCTACAATCAGTTTAGAAATTCAGAAGAGCAGCTCATATATGAATCCAAAACTTGTATTGTGCACACTGCATCTACATTATAAAAATTCTTAAACAACTGAGCAATAAATAATCTTTAGGACATGGATTTATTTGACAGCTAGTTAGGGCTTAATCTTTTAAATTTTCCACTCAAAATTTTGATTTGCATTGTGACAGGAAGGCAATAGCTTCCTTTGGGAATGACACAAAAGAAAATTTAAGTATTTGAGTTGGCAAAGCTTAGGGCTGAAAGCTTAACACCATGTTCAAGCACCTGCATTCTCATTGTAACTTGAGAGGCCCACACTAACATCTTATAGATTCATTGTTTGCTCTGGAACTCCTAAAGTCTGAAACTGATTTGGTGAAACATGGGGTTCAAAACCTCACTTCATGCTTATTAAGCACCCAGTCCCTATTTATTCGGCACCCACATTTTCCTTTATGTTTGCACCTACATTCTAACTTATGTCATTTATGTGAACACTCTTGACAATGCTGCCAATCATTGTACAAGAGAAATGTGCAGGGCTACTAGGAATACTCATCATGGACGGATATGACTGACACATAAGGAAAGGAGATAGGTAGAAGAATATATGCCACTGAGAAAAAAATCAATTTATATGGCAGAATAAACTATTAACAATTTCATTCTATAGTTTTCTTGGGAAAAAGAGCCGCAGTTATGTGGCTCCATGTGTGGAGGATAGGAGTTCTGTCTAGGTAGCTTATCACTTAATTTTGGGTATAGATTTTCTGTTGAATATAGTCATTGTTAGAGGAATACATGTTGGATGCTTTTCTGTGCTATTTGGTGAGGTTTATCTTTGTTACAGGCCGCAGGAATAGAGCTGTACAGTATCTTGTTTCTAAGACTATTCGGTGGGTATGAAGGCATGTATAAGTCCTCTCTAGGACACATATGCCCAGGCTTGAGTGCAGACAGGTCAGAATTCTTCCATGTAGTTTGGGATTGTGTCAAGATTCGTTGAGGAAGAGCTACCAAGCTCTAAATCAGTGATTGGGTGTCTTTTATGGATAATCATAGTAATTGAGGGAGAGGAGAATGAGGACTGAAGCTAATAGTCCTAACCAGTGACCAGGATTACCATCAACACTTGAAGCTAATTGTGCTTATGCCCTAACCAGTATTCAGAATTGCAGTATAGAAATCTCCAGCCCTTGGTGCCAGAATTGCAGCTTCATTAAGTCATATTCATGTTTAAGTGCTTTGATGTCAGATCTTCCATTTGGAAAGTTAGTATTGACTTTAAATCATTGTTCTCTATATCTCTCTTTGTTGAACAGTTGATGATTAATAATAGGAAGATTCGATCAAGGGTTTTCCCCATCTTGGGGATTTTCCCTGGCTTGAACCATATTCTTGTGTTCTTATGTCTTGGCTCGTCTTCAACATTTATCGCTTATGTTTTTTCATTAGTTATTGTATGATTGTTGATGGATTAATGGGAAAATGGATGTATGAAGTAACTAACCTAAACAAAGAACATGTTAACTTAAAATTAACATGGTATCAGAGCTCAGGTGAGGACAAGCCCAAGTATAAGAGATTGCAATCACCAAGAAGCTTCTGAGGAATTTCATTGATTAAACCTTTAGCCCTCTGAGATAACTCTAAGTTCAAGAATAACAAATATGTGACATTCTCTTAAATATCATGGATACCAATCTAAGAGCTACTCGAAAATCACGGGGAAAGGTTGGAAGTCATCAAGGTATGTTCATGTATTCAGAAGGTATGTTCTTAGTAATGTCAAGATATTTTCGCTTGAGACTGTATAAGCATATAGGAGGATATACTTAAAGATTGAAATCTTCTATGATCCTTGGAGATGGGACCGAACCTCTGTAGATGCTTGATTGAAGTATTACAACGCTCATTTTAGAGGACTGTATCATTCTTAAAAGAATAATTTATCTTTGAGATTCTTAGGTCCCTGGAACATTTCAGATGACAGCTATGGTTTCACATCCATCTCATCCCTTTTTGGTTCATTGCATATCACTGAGCATTTAAAGTTGAGTTGTTAAAGGGTATATTGAAGACAACCCCATTTGAGCATTAGTACTGGATCTTTGCTGAGAGTTTGTTGGCAATTCTGAATATAAGGATCAACCTTGATTATCCTATGTAGAAATTTTGAATAATATGACACTTATTCACATAGATTATCCTGATTATACACTATTTCGGAATGCATGCATAATACATAACCTCCTCTACGTTAATAATCAATTTTGCGAAATTAAAAACAATGAAACATCAATCGCATGCGCACATTAACACAGTATGTAATCCGGGGAAAGCATACAACTGAAAACCCCACACTATCTGTATATTATAATGATTGAGAACATGTAACAATACATAGTACAATACTCCTCACAAGTACTCAGTACTATCTCCACCTGTTACACACAAAACTAGCTCAGATCTGAATCAATCATAGGTTCAAATCTCCTCCACTATCTGCCTACCTCCACTGCGCAATCCTATATGAGAATAGATGAGAATGGCTGATCCAAACTCGTATTTCCCTTGGTTGAACCACGCAATCCTCATTGGCAATACTCAATCCATTGATTGTGCAAATCTCATGCACAACTATAGTCACAACTGACAGCTGTCTTGCCCTTTCACTCACCTCTAACACTTGTCTCCATTGAACTGTCCATGCACTGAGTTAACTGATGTATTATTTAGTTGATTTATGAGTTAATAATTAGTGAATTAATTAACAATTAATTCACATCACTCATCACTAGTGTATTCTGCAGTGAGACTAAATACAACTAGTTCAACTAAGTCAAATTGAACACAACTCCATCAACTCCTCAATCAACTCCACCAAACTCAACCACGTGAGTTCTAATTGAAGTCCATCATGCAATAGCTCAACTAACCCATAATAAAAGTGTATTTCCTTCTGGTCGCTGTATGTGCCACATCCGTAGCTCAAACTGAAGTGCTCCAAGAAGATAAGATAATGTTTATAGTCCAAATATTATTAAGAGCTAATAATATTCGATTATTCTATTTTTAGCCTAGCAATCTAAAAATAGACTCTGCTCATATGTCTAAAAATAGAAGTCCATCTATTTTTGCCAACATGACCAATCATCCACAAATAGCATCCTGCAACTCATAGACCATGATCCATATGTCTAAAAATAGACTTTGCGCCAAAAATAGCCTGCGGGCCCACTTAGTGAAGGCGACTCCTTTCCACTAAGCTCCATCATCTTGTTGCATTCTCAACACTCCCTCTCAACAAGATATGGATTATCTGCAACCGCTATCCTGCAACTCTTGAATGTTCTGCATGCAACACATTTTCCCGGTCCACTTGCTCCAACAACACTTGGAACAAAAACACTCCCAACTGACCACTCTGTTGGGCTAGGAACATACTCTGATGCTGAAGCTCTACCTGTTGCTGACAAGTGCTCCCTCTCTGACATTTGCGCTACTGCAACATCTCCATGCATCTCGCACCATTACACACTTCTTTGTGCCACCTAGCACTGTGCAAAACACTTGTGCCTCTCGCATTGCTACAGCCTGCTAGCTATGCGCTATCCTGGGATTCCCTACACTGTCGCTCTCTCTGCCACTCCATCCGCATCTGTCTCTACTCAATCAGTCAATTCCTACTACTCCACATCGGGGCTCCCGTAGCAAGGTCTCATCCAAGAGGTTGGGTACCTCAAGGATCCTACCCCTCCTCCTTGGGACGATCACTCTATATCGCCCCACCTCCTACTTGGAGGTATGGCTGCATGTGATCCCTCAGCCCACCTGGCTCGAAGTTTCCCCCTACTGGAGGTCTCTGCATGAGTATATGTCTCTACTCGATCTCCTCTCAACTTCCCTTATTGTGGCTGCTCCACAACCTCCTGAAGCTGCTGCACCAATCGTGGCTCCTCCACAATCGTCTGAGACTTCTTCTGGCTCTACATGTTGAGAGGTAATACACACTCCCTCTCAACCACCAAGTCTCCATCAGTTGCCTCGTTGTTCAAGGCTTTGCATTCATCTTGAACCTCAAGAGCATACAGGGTCTTGACCCGTGAACCTATCTGCTTCACCTATCTAGTGATGATGTGTCTAAGGAAAACCTTTCCCTTACTGAAGACTACATCATAGCCTCTGTCTTCCAGCATTGCGATCGACACCAAGTTTCTCTCCAGTCTTGGTACATACTTGACATCGGTCAAGGTAAGGCGAGCTCCATGCTCCCTCTGAAAAATAACCATGCCTACACCTGAGACACTATACTTCTCATCATTACCCATCACTATGAGTATCTGGAGATCTTTCTCCTCCAAAGTATTGAACGAACTCTTGTCACTGGTCATGTGGAAAGAAGCTCCACTATCAAGAAACCAACCACTTCCCACCATGGATGAAACCATGCATGTGAAGAGCGTGAAATCCAACTCAAACTATGAAGCAAGTGCCTCACCTTCAGATCCTTCCCCGGATCCCTTCTTGGATTTCTTCTTTGGGCAATTAGTAGCATAATGGCCCAACTCATGACAACAAAAGAATCTCACCTTTGACTTGTCAACCTTCTTCCCATCATTAGAATAACTGGATTCGGAAAGAGAACCCTTCTCCTTCCCCTTCTTTGCTTTGGCAGCCAAAGCGCAATTTTCTTCATCAGGTGCCTTTGATGAAGATCCGTCCCTGGTATTCTGCCTGATCTCCTCCTGCACAAGATCTGACCAAAGTCTCTCCCATCCTGGCAATTTCTCCCGACCATTGACAAAGTCCTAATAGGAATGCCAACTCTTCGGAAGACCAAGGAGAGCCAATCTCACCAAGTCCTCATCATCGACAGTCACCCCCACACTTCCCAGCTCATCCCGGCATTGGGTGAACTTCGTGAGATACCTGGGCATACTGTCTCCATTCTCACACTTAATGTTTCTGAGTTTATCCTTGAGCACCAACTTCCTCTGGTCGCTCTTGCTTTGAAATAAATCTGTCAACGCTTTCCACATCAAGTATGGAGAATCCTTTCCATGCAGGCTGGACACAATGTGATCCTTCACGCCCTTCAACAGAATCCTTCGACACTTTGTTGTCTTCTTTTGCCAAGCCTCAACTTGAGTAGTATCAGTAGGCTTTGGGACCTCAGCCTCTATGAACTCCTTTAGCCCATTATCATCTAACACCGCCTCCATCCTGTCTTTCCATGCAATATAATTCGAGCTGCCCTCAAGAGCATACTCCAATCGCAATCCGTTGAAAGACATTTCAACTTTGACACCAAGAAAACACTGCCGCAAATTCGAATTCCACCAGCTCAAAACTCAACTACTCCTAATCTAAAATTCGTGAGAACAAAGTCTTTCTCGTACAAAGATTGACTATATGGGCTTTTACCGGATATCTCACCTTCCAAAGGAAGGATGAATCCAGAGGCTACCTGGCCCGATTACAGACTCTGCCTGAAGAAATAAAATGTAAACACTTTCTGAATAATAGATCTGATGATCAACTCTGCTCTGATACCATGTAGAAATTTTGAATAATATGACACTTATTCACAGAGATTATCCTGATTATACACTATTGCGGAATGCATGCATAATACATAACCTCCTCTACGTTGATCATCAATTTTGCGGAATTAAAAACAATGAAACATCAATCGCATGCGCACATTAACACAGTATGTAATCTGGGGAAAGCATACAGCTGAAAACCCCACACTATCTGTATATTATAATGATTTAGAACATGTAATAATACATAGTACAATACTCCTCACAAGTACTCAGTACTATCTCCACCTGTTACCCACAAAACTAGCTCAGATCTGAATCAATCATAGGTTCAAATCTCCTCCACTGTCTGCCTACCTCCACTGCGCAATCTTGTATGAGAATAGATGAGAATGGCTGATCCAAACTCATATTTCCCTTGGCTGAACCACGCAATCCTCATTGGCAATACTCAATCCATTGATTGTGCAAATTTCATGCACAACTATAGTCACAACTGACAGCTGTCTTGCCCTTTCACTCACCTCTAACACTTGTCTCCACTGAATTGCCCATGCACTGAGTTAAATGATGTATTCTTTAGTTGATTTGTGAGTTAATAATTAGTGAATTAATTAACAATTAATTCACATCACTCATCACTAGTGTATTCTGTAGTGAGACTAAATACAACTAGTTCAACTAAGTCAAACTGAACACAACTCCATCAACTCCTCAATCAACTCCACCAAACTCAACCACATGAGTTTTAACTAAAGTCCATCATGCAATAGCTCAACTGACCCACAAGAAAAGCGTATTTCCTTCTGGCAGCTACATGTGCCACATCTGTAGCTCGAACTGAAGTGCTCCAAGAGGATAAGATAATGTTTATAGTCCAAATATTATTAAGAGCTAATAATATTCGACTGTTCTATTTTTAGCCTGGCAGTCTAAAAATAGACTCTGCTCATATGTCTAAAAATATAAGTCCATCTATTTTTACCAACATGACCAATCATCCACAAATAGCATCCTGCAACTCATAGACCATGATTGTTAGGGTCCCACCCTAACCCCCTTATTTATGTCATGGGATCACGTCATAGTCAAGAGTCAATAAAACCCATATTAATATTTGTAAGTGGTTAACCCGCAATTAATGACAGGACCACAGTTAGTTGCAAATGGGCCGTAGTATTAGATAGATGGTATTAATAAAACCCACGGTATTGGCCCGTGGTATTGCATGTATGAGTCATATATAAAGGATAGAGACTCCCTGCGAGGGGCATTGTGTCTTATTTGGTAGTCGAGCTCTGCTCTATTGGAGGTTGCCCCCTCGAAGAGGCAAGTGAACATTACTCTCTGAATATTAAAATCATTGCTATTCTGTGTTCTAGGTATCTTTTCTTCGCATATTCTGTATTTGGGTATCATTTTGCAGGTTAAGAGCATAACAAGTGGTATCAGAGCACTTTCCAGGGCCGGTGGGATCTCCAATTCTTAGCAAAAAAAAATTCGGCTAGAGATGTGTTCCGGCGTCTTTAAACCACGGGATCTGTCGTTTAGCGCATAAACCTGCGGATTTGGGGAGGCATGCACGCAGGAAATACAAGAGGTGGTCACGTCTGTTGGACTCCCTTGTAACCCCTGTGGGTACCCCTTCGAGTAGTAGCGCATTAGACAGAACCGCGCACGGACTGTCTTCCACGTACCCTCTGGGTATATCGGAAGCCCCCTAGGCTCCCTTGAAACCTCGCCATAGATAAACCGTCGACCGTCTTGTGGCTACAGTACACCGAGAACAGCACTCAGAGAGATTACTCGCCCGTACGATAGGGAAGTCGGGTTGTACGGCTAAGGGTACGGTCGATCCTCCTTAGTTAGAGCCCTGAAACATTGGGCCGAGTACTACTGCCAGACCCTTATGTATATTGCGATCTATAGCACCTGACACTCCTCACGACCATAGTTTCCTTTTCTATCGGGGGATCACACATCATCTATTCCCGATTCGCAGGTGCAAAGAGGTGCAGCAGCAGCAGACATCAGTCTCGCAGATCCATCAGATCCGCCGCAGCAGTTGATCCGCCATTCAGATCTCCCAGACCCACCAAATCGGAGTTGTTGTGAAGGGTTCCTATACCAGGGTATACTTTTCGCAGGACTTTTGGCAGCATTGACATTTTGAGGATTTGGCGACTGCAGTATTGATCAAGAAGGAGTAAAACTCTGTTAGGAGTTTTCAAAAAAAAAAAAAGAGTCTGAGCTCTTCCGGGGCGCTTATTGGTGATCTAGCCCGTCAGAATCAGGACGACGAGCTGAGCAAGGTGGTACCATTCAATTTATTAGTCAAATTTTTTCGGCGGTCCCAATTTTTCATCAGGTTGGTGTATGGTAGAGACTAGAGCTCAAGCGATGGCAACTGAAAGGATGGACAAACTGGAAGACTCCGTGCAATCCCTCAAACATGAGCTTCAAGGAATAAGTATCCAGATACAACAATTACTTCCGAAGGGCAAGGAGCAAGCCCACAAGGAGGCGTATAATGGAAATGATTACAATGAGGGTGAGTCTAGCCACTCTCCTCATGTTTGGCACACCCATCCACCACCCAGTCAGCGACCTCCCAAGTTGGATATGCATAAATTTGACGGTTCTCACCCGTCCGCATGGCTAGCACAAATGGAGCAGTATTTCAAATTGAATCATATCCCAGATGATGCGACTAAGCTTATGTTGGGGAGCATGTACTTGGACAATGAACGGTGGCAATGATGGGAATGGCATCAGCGTTGCAATGGACCTTTTAGGACTTGGACCCAATTTACCAAAGCTCTTCAAGATCGCTTTGAACAGGAAGACTCTTTTTTGGGTCGTCTCACTAAGCTCCGACAGACTGGTACAGTGGAGGAATATATTACCACTTTTGAAGCCTTAGCCTTCCGCACTAGGGGTCTCACAGATGAGTTCTACACGGAATGTTTTATCAGTGGTCTTAAAGAAGCCATCAAAGCTCAAGTTCTACTTCACCACCCTCCCACGTGGACGGAGGCTTGCCAGGTAGCTCGTAAGGTGGAACGTGCATTAGCAGCCCAATACAGTTGCCCAAATTTCCCCGCTAAAGGTCGTCCCCCACAGGCTCACAACACGACTCAAACACTTAAGGTCCAAAAGGTTTCACCTGCGGAAATGGCCGACAGAAGGAAGCAAGGACTATGTTACTACTGTGATGAAAAATACTCCCCAGGTCATAAATGCAAGGAGCCCAAATTTTTTCAAATAGATGCCACTGACTACAGCTCAACAGAGGAAGATCCACCACTTAAGGAACATGAGGCGCTAGAAGAAGACAACCCAAAGGAGAATGTCTCTGACGAACCAGTTATTTCGCTGCATGCGTTGGCAGGGATTTCTTCCCCTCAAACTCTCAAAATCCGGGGTTTTCTTAAACATCGCCCAGTAGTAGTCTTGATTGATAGTGGAAGTACCCATAATTTCATCCATCAAAAAATTGCAGAAGCAGCGCATTGTTTTGTAAGAGCAGTTTCTAACTGCCAAGTCCAAATTGCGGATGGGGGCACAATGAAATGTGAAGGCCGCTGTGAAAATGTCAAACTTCAAATGGGGGATTATCAGTTGAAAACCCACATGTTTTCCATACACATGGGGGGTTGCGACATTGTCCTCGGTGCTGAATGGCTCCGCACTCTTGGGCCAATCACAATGGATTTCCAACAGTTATATATGAGTTTTAAGCAGAAAAACTCCACACATACCCTCCGTGGACTCCATGCGGGAGCCCCCTCTATCATCAGCTCGCATAGGATGGAAAAATTGTTAAAAAAGGGCCATCATGGAGTGGTAGCTCAATTTAATGCCATCCAGGTAGTCGAAACCATGTCTCTGCCAATTCATCCTGAGATGCAACAGATTTTAAATAACCATCGAACGGTCTTTGACAAGCCTCATGAGCTTCCACCCTCGCGAGGGGAACATGATCATAGCATCACCTTGGTTCCAGGGGCCCAACCCCCAAATGTGCGGCCATACAGATATCCGTTCACCCAAAAGAATGAAATAGAAAAAATCATCAAGGAACTGTTGGAAGCAGGTGTCATTCGTCCCAGCATTAGTCCTTATTCATCCCCAGTGGTCATGGTGCTCAAGAAAGATGGGGAGTGGCGGATGTGTCCCGACTTCAAGGCCCTTAATAAGTTGACAGTCAAAGATAAATTTCCCATCCCGGTGGTTGACGATTTGCTGGACGAACTCAATGGGGCTCAATTCTTCACTAAGTTGGATCTTCGCTCAAGCTACCACCAAATTCGCATGAAGGAAGTCGACATTCCCAAGACGGCTTTCAGAACTCATGAAGGCCATTATGAGTTCCTGGTCATGCCATTTGGTCTTTGTAATGCCCCCTCTACTTTTCAGAGCCTTATGAATCACATTCTCAAACCATATCTCAGAAAATTTGTCCTTGTCTTCTTCGATGACATCCTCATCTATAGTGGCACTTAAGCTGCACATCTTCAGCATGTAGATCTACTCTTGCACCTGATCCGCAAGCATAAGTTATTTGTCAAGATGTCCAAGTGTTTGTTTGGCATGGAAGAAGTTGAGTATTTGGGCCACATTGTGGGGCGTGAAGGTGTCAAGGTGGACCCCAAAAAGATCCAGGCAATGCAAGAATGGCCTCAACCTAAGACCTTGAAGAGCTTGAGAGGATTTTTGGGTCTCACAGGCTATTATCGTAAATTTGTCCGCAACTATGGCCACATAGCGAAGCCCCTCACTCAACTCCTAAAGAAAAATTCCTTCTTCTGGAATGAGGAAGCACAACAGGCATTTACCGCTCTCAAAAATGCCATGTGTTCCACTCCAGTCTTAGCACTACCTAACTTCACCAAATCCTTTGTCATTGAATGTGATGCTTCGGGTACAGGTATTGGGGCGGTCTTAATGCAGGAAGGGCGGCCGTTGGCCTTCACAAGCCAACAACTCAGTGGGAGGAATCTGGGCCAATCTACCTACGAGAAGGAAATGATGGCCATCTTACATGCAATCGAGACCTGGCAACCTTACTTATTGGGGCGACGTTTCCAAATCCGCACAGATCATCACAGTCTTAAATATTTTTTGGAGCAACGCCTATCCTCCCCACAACAAAATAAATGGTTAGCCAAAATGCTGGGATATGATTATGAGATCATTTACAAGAAAGGGAAAGACAATAGTGTAGCAGATGCATTATCTCGCCAATTTGAGGAGGAAAGTACTCTGCTCGCAATTTCCCTCCCCATTCCAGACTGGATTGAAGAGGCTCGCAGGGAATGGTTTTCACACCCCGGGCTCTCCCAACTCATTTCTCAATTGTAGGTACATCCTAATTCCACCAAGGGCTACTCGTGGCAGAATGATATTCTTCGCTACAAGGACAGAGTCGTAATATCACCAACATCCACCCTCAAAAGTCGCATTTTGGCAGAATTGCACTCATCTCCCATTGCAGGACATTCGGGCTTTCAGAAGACGTATGCTCGCACCAGAAGATCATTTTTTTGGATAGGCATGAAAAAGAACATCCTTACTTTCGTAGCAGAATGTGATGTCTGTCAACGCCACAAAGGGGAAACCGTCAACACACCAGGTACATTACAACCATTGCCCATTCCGGCATCAATTTGGACGGAGGTTTCTATGGATTTCATTACAGGTCTTCCAAAGTCAGGGAACAAGTCAGTCATCATGGTGGTTGTGGACCGACTGTCGAAGTATGCTCATTTCTGCGCCCTACCCCACCCGTTTACACCAACTTTGGTTGCTCAATCTTTCATGGATCAGATCTTCAAATTGCATGGCATGCCCACTTCTATTGTGTCCGACCGCGACCCGATCTTCACCAGTAATTTTTGGCAGGAACTCTTCAGAATACAAGGCACTCAACTCAAACTCAGTACTTCATATCATCCGCAAACAGATGGTCAAACCGAAGTCGTCAACAAATGTCTAGAAACCTACCTTAGGTGTTTCACTTCAGAAAAGCAACACCTTTGGGTACAGTGGTTACCTCTGGCTGAATGGTGGTATAACACCAACTATCATGCCACCACCAAAATGACTCCCTATGAAGCAGTATATGGTCAACTTCCACCTTCCCCTACTTCTTATCTCAAGGGGTGCTCCAAAGTACAAGCAGTGGATCAACTCCTACAACACCGCGCAACCATGCTCGCCCATCTTAGAGAGAATCTTCATCAAGCTCAGAACCGCATGAAGCAACAGGTCGACCAGCATCGCTCAGAGCACCAATTTCAAGAAGGGGATCAGGTCTTTTTGAGGCTGCAACCATATAAGCAAACATCACTCAAAGACAAGGGTTGTCAAAAGCTCTCTCCAAAATTCTACGGACCATACCAAGTACTTCAGCGCATTGGAGAAGTGGCTTACAAGTTGGCTTTGCCACCTACGGCAAAAATCCATCCAGTTTTCCATGTATCGTGCCTCAAGAAAGTGATTGGGAACAATTGCCGAGTTCAAACCAGTCTACCTGAATTGGACGAAGAAGGGTCAATCTGGCTTCAACCCGAACAGGTTCTAGACACACGAGACAAGCACCTGCGCGGCCGCATGATTAAGGAAGTCCTCGTCAAATGGAAAGACACCTCTCGGAAGATGCAACTTGGGAGCCAGCCACTATTCTTCAGCAGTTTCCGCAACTTCAGCCTTGAGGACAAGGCTAGTCTTAAGGGGGAGGGCATGTTAGGGTCCCACCCTAACCCCCTTATTTATGTCATGGGATCACGTCATAGTCAAGAGTCAATAAAGCCCATATTAATATTTGTAAGTGGTTAACCCACAATTAATGACGGGACCATAGTTAGTTGCAAATGGGTCGTAGTATTAGATAGATGGTATTAATAAAACCCACGGTATTGGCCCGTGGTATTGCATGTATGAGTCATATATAAAGGATAGAGGCTCCCTGCGAGGGGCATTGTGTCTTATTTGGTAGTCGAGCTCTGCTCTATTGGAGGTTGCCCCCTCGAAGAGGCAAGTGAACATTACTCTCTGAATAATAAAATCATTGCTATTCTGTGTTCTGGGTATCTTTTCTTCGCATATTCTGTATTTGGGTATCATTTTGCAAGTTAAGAGCATAACAATGATCCATATGTCTAAAAATAGACTTTGCGCCAAAAAAATCCTGCGGGCCCACTTAGTGAAGGCAACTCCTTTCCACTAAGCTCCATCATCTTGTTGCATTCTCAACATCCTATGCAACATACTTTCAGGGAATTTTTTCAGATCAAGGAGCAATATTAGATAATCAATGATTGTACTGCTCTAACTTTTGCAGTAGTTTTTTTTGGGGATATATGTATATATATGTTATCGACATAATCTGTCATGTCTGTGAAGACATGACCTATTAAATTTTCTTGTTGGTAAGTAAGGCAGCCATCTTTCATACTAAGAGGTTCAGATTTGAAGATTGAAGTCGAAGCACACAGAAATGTAAGGAATTCTATTACATCTCATATTCGATGCCTTGACAACCTTATCCTATCTTTGACCTTGATATCAAATTATAGTATCATTTTCTTCAAAGTCAAATGCCTTATCATATTGTGAAATGTGGCTCTTGGTTGTCAAGTATACTTGACCTTCTCTCTCTTGAATTATTGAAATCATTCAAAGCTAAGAATGGAATATCTCCAAGAGCAAAGGTATCAGCTTGATGGAAAGTCATTTTGAAATCATATAAGTGACAAGTGAATTGAAGATATGTCTAAGATTCAGGTTGAAAATTGACTATGTGTAGAAGTTGTCATGGAGTCATTAATAAGAAAAGGGTTCCACTCTTGTTGTTAAGTTGTATCACTTATACACATCATCAGTTGAATGTTGCAGTGAACCTGTCAGAGGCTAAAACATTCAGATCAAGGACACAACTTGTTTTCGTTGATGAATTTGTATAAGGAAATGCTGAGATTAGTTACTT
Organism: Pinus tabuliformis; assembly: GCA_031772625.1. Classification (NCBI taxonomy): domain Eukaryota; kingdom Viridiplantae; phylum Streptophyta; class Pinopsida; order Pinales; family Pinaceae; genus Pinus; species Pinus tabuliformis. Next base: position 140,880,178 of record CM062807.1, read on the forward strand.
TTGGACATGTATAACTATTATCTCTGGAATAAAAATAAGAAGCCATGTTAACAAAACAATGCTTGTATGGACCATATTGGTATATTGAGTAATGATGGGGTTGTCCTAGAAGTATGAATATTTGTAGCTATCAAGGATAGTATCATGTGTAGTAAAGATACAAAATCAGTGGCATTGTCTATGAATGGCATCCATGTACATGCAGTACAACATCATTTATACTCTATTCTCAGCCCACCATTTTGTATGATATCGCTACAAGTCTAGTAGCGGTGGTGATATGTTGTAGGCCCTATATGTTGATGCATGTGTTACATGATTGTTCACAATCAAGCTGTAAACCAGTCAAATGCATATTTTGAAGATTTTATTCTTGAAGATCGGCTAGGAAAAGAATGGCCTTTGTTGAAATCATCTCAAGAAATATGTCTTCTCTTCATTAAAGAAGAACCTTGTTGATTCTTCAGAAAGTTCCTCTTTGGTCTGGAGCTTCCTTAAAGCCCATACGAGAAGCTCGGGAAATTAAACATAGCAAGGCTCTACTATAAAATATTTGGATTAATAGCAAGTTGAAGACAGACCTATGAATATAATTTGAGTATGAGGGAGCTATGATTCAGCTACTAATGACATTTGTCCTACAGATTATAACTCTCTCATTTGTCAAAGTAAGAGGGAGATTTTTCTTGAGGGGTCAAGATGAAGGGTTCTAAAATTAAAAGGTTTGATAAGATGGAGATGTTTATAATTTGGACATAGTCATCTTATGAGGTCTCTATATGAAGACTTTTGAGTGGATCCATGGATACGAATTGTTGCTTACTCAAATATGTTTATTGCCTTAAATACATTGCTGAAATTTTTGTTGGTTAGACAATATGGTAAATGAAAAGTGCACATCTAAATTCACATTAATTTATGAATAAATCAAAATCCGAAACATTATGAAGGCTGAAATCAACAAGTATGTCTTCAGTGAGCCATTTATGCACTCCTTCGTTGTATATTGTAGAAGAAGATTTTGAGAATCCAGTATTTCTCATACCACCATATATGGTACAACAAAGGAAAAATTTCTACGACATGTTTGGGTGGACATTTCTTATGATGAGCAGGCTGTCAGATGAACATAATTCACCCTGAAAAGACAAAGAGGGAGTAAGATCAATCAAATAATGCAAGAAGCAGAGGATTGTGCGCCCAAGATCTCTATTATAAATCAATGTGTTTGCTATACATACATCTATATGTTATGAGGATCCTATTAATCTAGTCTTGACTTTTCGAAAGAAGCTTAACACTATTCCCTATATGAAAGGATCCTTGATTAAAGATTGAAGATTAAGCTCTGGGAGCTCCTAGGGGCTTGGGATACTTATTGAACTATGAGCAAACATAGGGTGAATGGTTCACCTTCCCCTATTGGTGCGTTGTGTACAAGGTGAGTGGTTCACCGTCCCTTGTGATACCCCATGATGGTTGATATGTATGTAGGGTGAGTGGTTCACCTTCCCCTACTGGTGATGACATATGCATAGGACGAGTGGTTCACATTCTCCTATGGATACCCCAGCGAGAGATGCATATAGGCATTTGTTGACATGTCAGTGGGACGTGGTTCATCCTTTCCCCACATGTAGGATGCTTGTTCCCTACGATTGTTGGTTGACATGTCGGTGGGATGTCGTTCATCCTTTCCCCGTGTAGGATCCTTCATACGATTGATTGTTGTGACTTGTGTTTGTAGGATGTGGTTCGTCCTTTCCCTATGTGTGATTGTGATGTATGATTGTAGGATGTGGTTCATCCTTTCCATACATGTGATTGTGATGTGTGTTTGTATGATTTGGTTCGTCCTTTCCCTATGTGTGATTGTGATGTGCGATTGTAGGATGTGGTTCGTCCTTTCCCTATGTGTGGTTGTGAGAAGGATGTGATACATTCCTTCCCTACTATTGATTCAATATCATCATACCCATGTAGTCTGGGACACATGGGAAGTACCTCTCATCTGGCAAATGAGTTGGGAAAAGTGGTTAAAGACCATAGCAATACTAATGGACGCATTGGGTATTTATGTACTCCCTATGACTAGGATGCTTGGTGTTCTTTAACTTGATCTGGGATCAAGTATGATTGAGGCTTTACCTTTGGACTAAATTTTGTCAGTGGAGAGTGGTAAGGTCTTCTAACTCACTCTCAGCCAATTCTTCTTCATTATTACTTCAACGTTCAACGGAGCAAAAAAAATTGAGATTCAGAGATGGTTCATGATGGTAAGAGACATAGTTGTTGGTTTGACAGATGGAATTCTCCCTAGTTGAGAGGGAGTGTTAAATTTTGCAACTAGGGCCAAATTCCACAATTGGATAAATCATCTATTTGATATGATTATTGCATTGAACTCCTCTTTTAGAGAGGACCAAAATCAACCTAAAGATCACCAAATTTGGATAAGGAAAATATTTATTTATTTAAAAAGAAATTCTACAAGTCATAATCTTATTAAGGCGGGAAAATTGAAAATTTGAAATTCAAATTTGCCTCCAAGTGTCAAGGTCGGCTTCACCTCCATAAGGACAAATTGTCATATATATATAGGCATCCTCCATCCTCATTTAGATCATCCAAGTGCTCATCCTCTCCTCTGAAATAGGATGGCATCTGAGGCAGGACGCAGGTGGCAGGGGTCGAGATTATGAGGAGGCATATCTCTGTTTAGGGTACAGTTTTCTTGGGAGAAAGAGCCACAGGTATGTGGCTCCATGCGTGGAGGATATGAGGTTTGTATGGGTATAATATCACTTGATTTTGGGTACAACTTTCCTGTTGAATATAGCCGTTGTCAGAGAAATACCTATTGGATGTTTTTCTGTGCTATTTGGTGAGGTTTATCTTTGTTAAATGTCGCAGGAATAGAGTTGCTACAGTAGCTTGTTGCTAAGACTATTCGATCGTTATGAAGGCATGTATAAGTCCTCTCTAGGATGCATATGCCCAGGCTTCAGTGTAGACAGGTCAAAATTCTTCCATGTAGTTTGGGATTGTTTCAAGATTCGTTGAGGAGCTACCAAGCTCTAAATCAGTGATTGGGTGTCTTCTATGGATAATCGTAGTAATTGAGGGAGAGGAGAATGAGGAATGAAGCTGACAGCCCTAACTAGTGACTAGGATTTCCATCAACACTTGAAGTTAAATATGTTTGTGCCCTAACCAGTATTCAGAATTGCAGTATAGAAATCTTCAGGCCTTGGTGCCAGAATTGCAACTTCATTAAGTCATCTTCATGTTTAAGTGATTTGATGTAAGATCTTCCATCTGAAAGGTTAGTATTGACTTTAAATCAGTGTTCTCTATAACTCTCTTTGTTGAACAGTTGATGATTAATAATAGGATGATTCGATCAAGGGCTTTCCCCATCTTGGGGATTTTCCCTGGCTTGAGCCATATTCTTGTGTTCTTATGTCTTGGCTTGTTTTCAACATTCATCTCTTATGTTTTTCATTATTTATTGTATTATTGTTGATGGATTAATGGGAAAATGGATGTACGAAGTAACTAACCTAAGCAAAGAACATGTTAACTTAAAATTAACACACTCGCATAAGAAGACCCATGTAGACAATTACCAAAGGCAGACTCGCATAAGAACATCCAGGTAGATAACTACTAAAGGCATATGTGCAGAGACAGGTGTAGGTGTGTGGATCTGGACCCATTAAGAACCTCTCACACTATTATTTCTATTATTGATAAAGCAAAATTTGTCACAAGGAAAACAGGTGAATGAGGCTAGGGGCTAGAAAATCCAGTTAACAAGCCTAAGCTACAAGCTATGTGATACAAGTGAAAACAAGAAAGAAGACCCTAAGAAAGGGTGACCCACGAGTGTTAACCCTAGAAAAGGGAGATGTGCTACTCAACATTAGATAGTGTAGGCAGATGTAGACAAAGATGTAGAGAGAATACAACCAATGAAGAACCTAATAAATCTAATGTGTAGACAAAACTTAAAATAATGAAGTTAAAGGAAAATGTGAAGAAGTTTTGGACCCTACTCACTAGGGGAAATGTTAGTAGAAACTATACTTAAAGCATGGTCAGCTTTACATGGGGAAATGTCCATAATTATGTCAATAACTGCAAAATTGATATTTGAAGATCAATACTCATTTCCTCTGACATGGGTATGTTCAACGTTTCAGTTATTTACAAGTGCCCCAATCACTTTCTTAATATTGAATTTAATATCCTCATACTCTTCTCAAAGGATAGAGAGAAATATTAGGGTTAACCATATATATCCCAAAATTATATGAATAAAGTGTAATCATGTAAATAATTTCTAGATATAGATGAAAAAATATAACATACCTGGCATGCTTTGCATATGCTTCATAGTGTTCCATGAGCATCTTCCCAGCTTGTTCATTTAAAGAAGACTCCAGGAATGGTTCTACAAGTAGGCATCTTATGACCTACAACAGTTATCCAAAGTTTAGAAATGGAAATACAATACTATTGTTTATGGAAAAAATCATGTACTTCAATCCCTATAACTAAGATCCAAGAATGCATACAAACTGCATGAATGTCCATGTCAGTTTACTGTTGCAGAGTTGATAAAAAGCGGAGTTCAAAAAATAATACAAGGTGCGATAACTATGCAACAAATAACAATAAAAAATATTCCAACATTTTTTTTTCCTCTTCACATGAATTCCAGTCAGTTCTCATTGTGCAGTGTGCAAAGATCGCATCAAATGTAACAGTTTGAATACATTTTTAAAATTCACTTCTAAATTCTAGAACCACAAACAGTTCATCCCTAAGTTTCTTGGTCAATTAATTATAGAATGTTAAAAGCGGCCACGAAAAAAAGATCCACAAGTTGAGCAAAGTTCATTGAGTTATGTGCTCATGTGCAACATCAGTTTTCAAATATCACTTAAGCAGTATGAAACAAGTTCAAATCCTGTAGATCATGTTGTATCGAAACAATTAACACACTACAATGCCATTCAAATAACTTATGTCCATCTTTAGTTTCCAAATATCTTTCAAGAAAAAAATACGAAACAAGCACAATTATGTCCAACCAAATGTAACACACTACAATACTTAATAAAAAATATGATAAATAAGCTAAATTGATAACGAGATGAACACATATAAGAAGAATGTGTCATAGTCTAAGGGTTGGATTCCAATCCTTCTTCAGAGTATTGACACATATCTCTCCATTGTTTGCAATATATGGGTGGAATATTTTTGTGAAAAAATACCCTACATTCCAAGCCAATCATTACTATTGAAAGATGCCAAAGTTTATTTCTCATTTTTTACAAGTCATGAATCCCCCTTATATACTTGATGATTTAGATAATAAGTGAGTAGAAAACCAAAAAGAATGTCCTATAGGAAACTAAAAATCTAAAGCAAACATAATATCCATTTAAGAGCATGTAAATTGGATGAAGTATAATTATAAGGATCAACAATCACCTCTGGGAGGAGAGTTTGGAAAATCAAGAGTTAGAACCAGTTTCATTCGAAAAACACCAAATTCATATGGAATGCCAGCTGTAGGAAAAAGCATCAATAAATGTAAATATAGCTCATGTTCCAAAAATCTAGTAATAACCATGCAAAAAAAATGAATTCAAATGCTTCAGTAAACGCAATATGAAAAAATGATCCCTTTCTCAAGCATCGAACATGCAAAATATGTTACATTGTTCTCGATTATTCTTTTAGAATGTACATGGTCCTTCAATGTCCACAACTTTGATTGAAAAGTTGTCATCATTCACCACCACTTTTATACATCCATGAGGTGATTCATCAAGACTCTTCAACTCCATTGCAATTTCATTTATGACCACGGGTGGGAGGTTCTCGTTTTCAGCTTGTAACACAAGATATATATGTATTTATGTATGAAGATCCACTTCAAAATGGAAAGCATCACAAAAATTTATGCCTTACAAAAACCATATTAATTGATCATGAGCAACTAGAAATATAACAACCTACATGGAATTTTCAACATTGTCCGGGATGTTGGGGTTTTACATTCTGTAAATTGAAGACTAACTGGAACCCTGCACCTTTAATTCTAGCATTGAGAAGATGAAAGGAAAAGGAACTTTCTTGTAGTGCTAAAGAGACCAAAATATGCCAAAAATATATGTATTGGTAAAGACAAAACATAAACATTCACAATATGCAATTTAGTATTAGCTATTTATGTATAGGTAAATGGCAATAGAAAGCACAACAAGGTCCAGTAAAAGATGAAAGGCCCCAACTATTTACTGATGTAAGGTTTTTACTTTTGAAAGGAAGAGGGACTTCATTGTAGTAAAAATTAAATAACTTTATGCCAAAAATCTATGCATGAGGAGAAAAAGGGATAGAAACATTCATAATATGCCAATTTAGTTATAGAAAAACCTCTACTAGAGATAATTGAGTATCTATAATGAGCTAAAAGGCCCCATCATCCATCAGTAGGGTCAGGATTTTTGCCATGTCCCACTGATACAATTTCCTGAAATTCAACTTGTAGCAATGGCTGAAAACATCCACTTGCTGATTTGGCAGATGGAACCTCCCTATCTAGTAGGTAAGATGGAATTTCACAACTCTCATTTACCTTGAAGGCTTGAGAATGACAACTTCAGTAAAGAATGTGGAAATAAAAAAGAACAGATAACATAGTCAAGGAATAAAGACCACTGGCCATGACAAGATAAAGGGGCCACATATTCATTCTTGTCCATATTGACCAATTGTATCGGGGTGCAAAATGTGTACAACAGTAACATAATTCAAAGAATGAGAGTTCAAAGAAGATCCCTACTAAACATTTGTAGGTTGGTGGTAGAAAACAGTCAAGGTATGCATATGATGCAATGGTGCAGTTTTAGCAGGAAGAAATAAGAAAAGATATGAGGCTGCAAGAATTGGCAGGAGAAGAAAATATTTCTTCTTCTTTCTCTGGGACCAAGGACTCTTCAATTATTTTGCATGAGAAGTCTACTAGTGACATAGTAGACGCGGAAGAAAATGGAAATCCTTTATCTGAAGAAAAAGGAAGCTTGTGAATGAATGACATGCTTTTTGTTCGACCCATGGAAATGACATTAGTGTTTTCTAGTGCTCTATCTCTCTATACAAATAATCAATCTTTTCGAGTGATCTATCTCTATGTAAAAATAATAAACCTTCTCTAGTGCTCTATCTCTCTATACAAATAATCAACCTTTTCTAGTGCTCTATCTCCGCATGGAAATTTTATATAAATCAAATTAAAAAATGCTCAAACGAGAATAATAAATTCTCAAAATGGTAGCAGAATCTGACTTGAATTCCAATGGTTATACCACTATATCCTCCATGGAAATGGGGCTTGATGTGAGTGGATTTGGGTGAATTTGATGAGCATTGTATATCAGCGTAGCTTAGGATTTGGTACATATGAGCCAGTTGTAATTGCATTCATGAATGAGATTCAAAGCCAATTTCCATTGCATTATGGCTTTGTACATTGCTGGGAGATGAGAGATGCTATCTTCTTTTCCCCTTAAGTTTCAACCTTGATCAAATCCTTTTATAACTTACTAATAGGATAGGAACCATTTTATAGTTGTATGATGATGTAAATAACACAAATATATACAACTATATACTCTGGAAATTATTTGTCTTCGATTTTTCTTTGTACGACTGAGTTGGGTCAAGGCTACTTCTAACATTGAAAAGTTCATATAAATTACACTACATGCCTAAGAGGTTTGGTTTGCTCCATGTTCCAAAAAAAAATCATGTTAGCATGACAAAATTTATGTATCCAATAACTAACACTGCATTTGTAAAGAATCTCCTGTATTTTTTTTTAATATTGTGTTGGTGAAACTCAATATTTAAATTCCCCTTAAACAAATATTCTAGTTTATCATGGCCATACACACAGGTCTCGCTCCCTAGTCTTTACCCAAAAAGAAATAGGTTGAAGTAAGCTAATGAAAATATTGACTCGATAATGGAAGGCATTGTGAGTACTTAACATGGGCAAGTTGTTTCCTATTTAACCATAGCTTATTATCAATCTATGTTTGCAGAGTCACTATAAAATTCGTTGACCAACAGATAACATAAAGTTTTCAAGTTTGAGTTTGTCACTGAAGGGATAATTCAAATGTTACATTGCTAATGCATCCCACAAACCTTTGTTTTCAATGTCCCCAATTTTACAACCTTACAGTAAGAAAATTACGAGTTATGCACCACAAGTTTTGTGATTGTAGGTTCATGCTACAAAGTTGGAATATTTGGAACATGCAAGAACTGTCTTTGACAAATACGTCCTTACCTGTATACCCTTATATAGCTTTGTGGTGTTTACTAAACCACATAATTTCACGTGTATGTGTTTTACTTTGGAAATTATTTGTACAGTAAAGAAGTGTTGACTATAACCAAAACCTAAAACATGTTTTGGAATATTTTCCATTTCCAACTGGGCTTAAGACAAGGCTCAAATATAAAATAAAGATCTTTAATAATAGAATTTACCGGAGTATGTTCATGACATATAAAGGTAAAACACAATAATATTAAAGAAATTTCCCAAATCAAGTAAGACAAATTAAATCATGGCCATGTTCAAGGGGGCTCGATTACAAACCTTGTTAGAAATAGGCTACATTTCTAGTATACAAACAAAAATGATCAATTACCATAGGAGATGCTTCTTAGAGACAGTGCAAGGGATATTGTATATGCTATATCATACATCATTCTGAGACTATGAAGATTAAAATTATGATTTAGCATCTATCCTAAAATAGGCTCAAAGTACTAATCCACATGACTGTGTTTACAGTACCAAAAAAGAAATTGCTAAAAGCCACTTAATTATATTGTGCCAAATGTTTGCTACAAAGAAATTCAGTGTAGTTAGCTCAACATTGAGTTTTTTCTTACCTTGTCACAATAGCAAACTGTCACAATGTCTTCTGATTTCCTAAACTACCAGGCTCCTGCACTAATATAAGCACATGTGGCAATGAAGTGAATGCACTGAGAGGTGCTCTCTCCATCCCAGTGGTTTTTCTAGCACCGCCAAGCCCCACAAATCCTATAACTCTAGTCTTCTTGCTTTGCTGCTCGAGTAACATTGCCCTTTCGAATACTTCAACTTTCTCATCCAACGTTGTTGGATATCTAGACACATGTAATGCTCTTTTAACTTTTTCCAACACTCCTTCCTGCTCGACAAACAATTTTCCCTTGCTTGTTTTCTCGTAGCGTTGCTTGTTGCAACAAGTTGCCCTTGCTTGTTTTCTTGTACTGTTGGTTGTTGCAACAAGTTACCCTCAAGCCTACAATTGCTGGGTTGGAGTAGAAGGATTTTTGCTCTATCAATGGCGTTGGATCTGGTCTCTTTCCAAGAATAGCTAGTAGTTCTTCTGCACCCTGGATTTATGGTCAAGTTCCCTATTCATCTCACTCAACCCTATTACTCACTTTGTGGCAAACCTATCTGAGACTCCTTTGAATATTGTAACCATGCAAGAGAAGGGCAAAGCTAAAATTGATGGACCTTATGTAACGTATGATCTATTAGTCTTTCCTAATGGCTTGAAGTACAAAACACATGGTCCTCTAATAGTAGACGAGCTTGTCATGAATCTTACCTTTGAGCTTGTTGGCCCTGGTGAATACCGGGTTGTCCACCCTAAAAACACGTAGCCAAACATTGCCATGTATGAGTATACATGAGCTTTTTTTAGAGGCCTCACTCTTCCAAACATTGGTAGATGCATTATCGCCATTGATATAGTGTCTTTGACCCATCGCTGAAATGAAATTACGAGTCAGAAATGTGTACAACATAAAGTATATATCAATCCAGCAAGGTAGAAGGTTAGAGTAAGAGGGAGATTGGAGTACTCACCCATTATATGTCTCCATATTGAAACATTTTATTTCTGCAGCATCAGTGAGAGCCTTCCTCCATTTCTTGATGGTGCTGGGGTCATATCGTGGTTTAGAATCGAACATTGTCTTCTTCTCAAACGTTTGCAGTGCTCGACCATATACTCCTTTTTCACCCTGCATTCCCCATCTAAGATCTGAAGGCTTGACACCACCATAGAAGACTAGAATAATAGTTGCCCTAGACTGGAACATGAGGAGGAGCTCATCAAGCCATCAATTTGACTCTACATATCGGGGACAGAAAATAGTGATATGCACAGAAGTTGTTCGAATGGCACTCTGGATTTGAGGAGTTATATACTCTCCGTTTTTGCAATTCATCTTCGTCGAGAAACACTCGCAGTCTAAGTTTGTTAAGGCGATCTTGCTTTGTCTTTCTCAAGCTAGAAAGGAAGAAAGGATTAGGGTTCAAACTCAGAAACAAAGAAAGGTTTGGGGTCGAAGAGAGGTTCAACTGCAAACTATAACCTTTCCCAAATTTTTGCGCCCGTGCAACTGCGTTGTTCCCGAAATTCTCCAAAACCATGGTGTATTTTGCCTTCCTCTTGGCCAAAAAATCGATAAACAATACCTTAGGTTATATATATTATTATATGGTATATTAAAACCCTTTAGGACCTCATTATAACCCCAATATATTATTTTTTGATTTTTCCATTTTGAATGCCCCAATATGAACGCACATGATATAATATTGGTTTGTCAGTGATTCCCCCGTGAGATCAACATGTCAAACTGAAGGCCTGGAAGAAGATGTACTTGGAACTATCCTTCCACTATACTCATTGTTCGTGACCTTTGAGCATGCACTTGAGTGGAACACATGAATTGGATGGGGGCCTAAACCTTTGATAGAATTGATGATTTCATTCATAAATTGAAAATTAAGAGGATTCCATTTTGTAAACCAACATAACTTTGTTTGGACCATTGGATCCCCATGCACATGACCATGCAAGATTTTTAAGTCACAGTTTAGCACAATGTTGTTATTGATGTAGATAACAATTGATAGCCTCTTACCTATAGAAACTAATATGGCCAACTGCTCTGTATCTTTTGTCCCAATAGGTGCAATACATATATCACAAATTGATCTTGTCTCGCGGGGAAAACTATTGAAATTTCTTTCTACCTGTAATGACGACTAATCCTGGGGATCTAGATCTCGAATTCTCTTGATATTATTAATCGCTTCTCTGAATCTATGCAGGGATACACATATCTCCATATCATATTCTTTCACAATGTCGTTCAAGAGTCCTTCACTTTAAGCGACTTTGACATCCATGTTAGTTTTTGTGAGACTTCATAGGCACTCAGACACAGGTTGAGTCGATTGATACCACCTTTACACTTACTTCAAAAATAAATTTTTCTAGTGGGGCGTCTAAAGGAAGCAACTCGTCTTCATAACATTCATTATAGGTCTCGGGGTTAATTTTTTCCCAGATATTCTGCGAATTCAACTGAATTATCCCTCCAAATATATTAATATCAATATCCTCTACCCTAATCTGCTCCTTAATCTCAACTAGATAGTCATTAAAGAGCCGCAAGACTTGAACCTTGACGCACATATCAACATTGGAAGATAAGAAATCCTCCCAAATTTCCTTGATTTCCCTCTTCATCAAAAAATGAGGTTTTGCAATACAATAAAATCCCAAGGCCTGTTAGGATTTGACCTTAACAACGATGTCATATAATTCAAATACAGGAAGCATGTTATCATAAAAAAAAGCAGTTACACGGCCTTGAATATCGTCATCGGGGACAACAAGAGAAAATCCAATTTGTGTATCCCTCCTTTATGAGTGTTAAATTAAGGAAAGTCCACTTGATACATCCCACCAAAGTATATTTCCTTATTGGTCTCTCGTTACCACATGTACATGCAACATACTCAAAAGAGCATTGCACTCTGAGAACATGTTGTGTCAGAGTCCAAAAAATCTACGCAGAGAACAATAAACACAACAAAAACTCCATGGATGGTGTCTACGCAAGTGTTTTCTAGATAATGACTTGAATGCCAACACTAAGACACATACCAAAGCATGATATTGGAAATTGTTGAAGAACCAGTAATTGTTTGTACATTGTAAGTATCAACTCATCTTAAACCCTAGGAATCTCCATCTCGTGAACCTGCAGATCATTAAAGTAGTGTTATGCAGGAAAAGATTCAAACTCATGCTTTCTTGAATTAACTACTTCACTATATTGTTCTTGTGACTTACCACACAAGCCAGAAAACTAACATTTGAGATTTCTAGATATTGTCTTAAAATAGGCATAGTTTCCATCCTTCACTTTGTTACCACCATCATGTCTATTATCAGGGGCAACTAGAACCCTTCCATAGGCCATTGCTTCAGAATATGAGTTCCCTGCAAAATCAAATTCTAGCTCTTTTTGGGGTAACTTTTTTTCTTGGTGTAGAAAATCATTGGTACTACCAACAAACTTAAACCCTATTACCTTGCATAAATTCAGTGGCCTTGTGCAAGCACCAATAAGTTGGTCTCTATTCTTATGCCAAACTTTCTCCATAACGAATACTCTTTAGGAAACATCTTGATCCCTACAAGTGTCTTTATATAAGGCATCATAAGACTTTTGACTGCAACCATGAATCAACAACAACGTTCAATTATTTTTCAATGAAAATATTGGGCCACCCTTGCTACTTATTGCCCCCTATTACTCCTCAACAAGTGCTTCTAAAAATTCTTAAACAATTTCCACTACTACTATGTTGCCTAATGTAGCCATAAACCTTAAATCCCTTGCAAGGCATATCACTCTTGATAGGTTCTTGTTCCATCGTTTTATCTAAATCATTATTTTCCATTGGGCTCACTTCAATTTCTGCTTTCTGTTCTTGAACGATGCTTTATGGACTCTAGATCTGTAATCTCTTTTTCCTTTCTCTGTTATTGATGATGCATGTGCTTTGATACGATCCACCATTCTTGTGAGATTCTTGTTAGATTCTTCAATTCTTCTATTATATTCTTCAAGTGATTTTATGTTATAATTTTCAATTCTTTTATCATAATCTTCACACTTTCTACTAAAATCTTCAATTTTTTTAAATACTTCTGTAAACAATTTCTCCTACTAGTTTGAAGACATTTTCGCTAAACCCTTTAGGCTAGCAAGAAAACCAACTATGATATCACTATAATGTTCCTTTTTATTTATTTAGCTAAAAATTCCCAAAAAATATTACAACATAATATTTTGTCGGAAATGTTAATAAAATGCAATACATATCCGCAGAAAATTGCAGACAATAATTAATACAAGAAACCCAATTTTTATTAATGATTTCTAGAAAGAGATTACATCAAAAAAACCTGTAAGATACATTAGGTTTCTGGTTCTTGGATTTTTGCAATTTGATATTTAGCAACTTGGTCTACCAACTCGACCCTTTTGAGATATATTAATTTGGTCCTCTAAAGCACAATAGCTTGGCCCACTCTCTGGATGGATAAATTAACTCCTCGTTGGACCAATACAAACTCCTTGGAAGATAAATCGTTAGCAAGGGTGGAATTACAACCACCAAACCAACCACAACCAGCTAATGTGTGTTTCAACACTAAAACCAAGAAACAAATCAAGGGTTTCTCCCTCAACCCGTAGCTACTAGAGCTCCCAAAACAATTAGCAAAATATCAATACTGATTCATGCCCCAAATGAACTTTCATCCTCCTTTTTATAACTCTTTTTTTCTTCAAAATACCATGGGTGGAAAAATAATATCATGGGTCATCAAAAGAATATGGATTTTCTCTTTATATCCCCTTTTAAATTAATTATTTATTTCACTTTTTTTATTTTCCTTTTCTCTACAAGTGAAAATGAACTATTAAATGTATCTTCTTGGAAAGGGACATTAAAAAGGCTTATCATAACAATATTATCTTATGTAAATTTGGGTGAATTATCAATGGAGGAAATGTGCATTGATTTCAGAAGCAAGTTTTTATTTATTTATTTTTATTTTTTATTTTTAATGTGCACTGATTTCAGAAGTAATTTTTTTTCTTCGCAAATTACAATTTTTTCATTATAACATAATATTATTGTTAATATTTATTATGTATGTCGTTGTAAAATTATTTATTTTATTCGTTCAATCATAAGGTTTATATGAGAATACAATAAGAAATGGTTAAAATGTTGAATGAAGAGAGTTGGGATGATGAGAGACGCAACTATCCACATGCAAGTATTACAACACTGAAATAATTTTGTGTTGCATTCAAAAAGGTATGTTAATTTAATACATTCATTTTATTCATTTGTAAACTATGTTTGTTTTAATACTTATAGATATATTTGTCTATTTCATTAAAGATGTTGAAGAGGAATGCAAATAGAGGACTAGAGACTTTCAAAGGTTTCATTAAAATAGTTAAGTTGAAAGGCAAAGAAAGCAATGCCCTAAAAACGAACTTGATTTTATTCTTGACCACTACATTTGGAATGGGCTCGACATTGTCCAATATCAAATAATATTAGGTGATTTTGAAGTATTTCAAATCTTGCTTCCAAAAAGGAATACTCCCTAGTTATCGTATATCCCTCATGGTTTCAATTTCCAAAACATTAGATATGTAGTAAACCTTATAGTTATCGAGATTTGAAAAATGTAGTTACAAGATTTCTAAAAGTCACAACATCGCCACTTTGCAGATTTATAACTTTTCATTTAGACATACAATTTGGATTAGTACTATAAGGCTTAAAGGGAAAACCGAGCTCAAGGATGCAATTTTCATGGTAAGGAATTGAAATTATATGTTTGGTGATTAATAATAAAAATAACAATAATAATAATAATAAATTCTACAAGTTAATTAATTTTTTACAATTTCATGTTATAGGAAAAATCCAAATCTTATTAGTTGTAGAGGTCATCCAGTTATAAGTGATTATGAGTTGGTACATATTTAATCCTAGACAAAAGATGATAGTTATAAATTTATTCTCCTTAATGAAGTGGATAAAAGAGTCATAGTCAAATAATGGCTTATAATGTTGTAGTAAGAAAATTAATATATGAGGAGAAATATGTGATAGGAAATATCATTAACATTTATCAAAAGCTACAGTTGGCAAGAGCGGGAAGGGTTATACTTTGTGCGGCCAAATGAAAGAATCAACCCTTATGTGGGGCCTAAGAAAGAGATCAAATAACTAGGTTGAGCTTATTCTTTACTTAAAGGATTACACCTTGTTAAGGAGAAAAAAATTACAACTAATTCGATTCTATGAGATTCCAAGATAATAATGTAACTCTTGAACAACAAGAAGTTACTAAGGGATATAACATCAAAGTTATGCTTATAAAAATCTAAGGGGATCTTAGATTGCTTCTCTTTCTTTGAAGCTCATAAAATCCTGAGGCAATTCAACAAGGAGGTCAATACCCAGGAAAATAAAGGTTGTGCACTAGTATAGGAACATCAATGATTAATGAGCATGAGAAGATAGCCTTATTCCATTAAAAATATGACTAAAAATCAAAATGTGATTATTAAAAGTTGCAAAGAAAGGGAGGTCGGGTAGCTCCCAGAGAGAAATTTTGGCATGCAAGGAGCCTAATCATAAAACGCCATAAAGAAGAGAGTGCAAGGTACATGAAAGGTAAAATGAAGGCAACGTGGGATAAGTATAGGCCACCATAGGCGAAACTTCACAAATGTGATTTCTTATGTTAGACATGAGAAAACCATGGTGGTGGAGGTTCCTCTTGTGACATGCCAAGAAGAGGATAACATAATTATTGAGCATGGAAGTGATCAACGCAAGCATAACATTAGGCATATGACTTATCTCATATGCATCAAAGTCAAAAAAAGATGGCATGATTCAAGTGTGTGTTGGAGGTACTACACACCTAGGACCTTCATTACTGCACATGCGGACACTTAGTTAGAGCATTCACTAACATGAAAGGCTTCAACATTGGAATCTTCACCAGATTGGCGCCTTTGACTGTCCATGCATGCATGGGACTACATGCAAGATCCTTTTTGCATGATTTACTCCCTCATTTGCTCCTCCTTTCACTCCGCAACTGGCTAGTTCTCTCCAGAACTTGTTGTAGGTGTCGAGTCCTCTCATTGATCACCACTATGGCACATTACCTTGGGATATTCACCAGTGATGCTATTAGTTGACTCTCATGTAGTATATCATGAGCATTGTAACCTATTTTCTGTTAATCAATAATTCTTTTTGTTCTTTCGATTTTTTTTAGTGTTTTTTCTCTACAAAGCTGTGTGTTCAACCTTTACTAGCTAGATTCATCTGTGCATGTTTTCTAACACATTTACATGGTATCATATCCCACAGGTTGCTAGATAAAATGCGCACCAGTACTTTATTTTGCAGGTATTACATCTTGGAGATTGAAGATCGACAGAAAAATGGAGTTTCCCAAAGCATCAATCCTAACACCGTACAACTATCACGAATGGAAGGACCAAATGGCTCGATACTTTCATCAAAAAGGGTTGTACAGGATTACCATGGTTGCAGAAGTGGAACCCACTTCAGCCATAGAGAAATCCAAGTACCTCAACCGCATGGATGAGGCCCACAGATCCATATGCATGTGCATCTCCCTAGAGTTGCAGTTTCATCTATCTGCCTGCAATACTCCCAATGAGATTTGGAAAAAGGTTGAAGAACTCTACGGGAAACAGGATGAGATGAAAGGACATCTGCTCGAAGTGGAGCTGCTCTCATTGGATCCACGGAACTATGACAGAATTCAAGACTTCTTCACCAAATATAATGATCTATTGTTGCAACTCAAGGGTTGTGGAATTGACAAATCCAAGGAGGAGAGTCACCAAGTTCTCTCTATTATGTCAAAGCTCGGACCATAATACTCCATCTTTGTGTCTACATTTCATTTAGTAAGGCTCGCAATAGGTAAATCCTACACTATGATTCCTCTCAAAGAGTACATGGAATCCCTCACTTTTGAGCAAGATAAACTCATTGGCATGGGGAAAATCAAACCTCCAAAAGCGCATGCACTTGCTATGCATGATGGCAGCCACAATAAAAATCACAGATCTGATTCAAATCAGAAAAATTAGTAGCAAAAAGACAAGGGAAAAATGCATTCCCATCCAAAGAAGGAAGGGTACACCAAGCCCTTCAATGACTCCTTCGGCTCCAGAAATGAGAAAGGGAAGAAAGGAGACAAATGCACCTATTATCACCGAGGATTCCATCTGGAATCCTCTTGCATGAAGAAACAAATTGACCAAATCGTAGAAATCCTTCAGAAGCACAACCTTGGGGACCACATCCCTCAGGGTGCCAAGAAGAAAACTGAGGATCCGCCACACGGGAAAAGGTAACAATTTTCATGCTTTAGTTGCAATTAACTCTTCCCTTGATGCATGGATTATAGATTCTGGGGATGCATCACATCATATGGCTACTACAAAGGAAGTCTATTCCACTTTGGATGCATGCAAAGGACCTCCCATCCTCATGGGAGATGAGTCACCTATTGAGGTCACCGGAAAAGGTAGAGTGGAACTTTTACACGGAAGCGTTAAAGATGTGCTTCATGTTCCAAAACTTTTGGTAAACCTACTTTCAATTTATTATATCACTCATTCCAGCACCAGAAAGAGAGTGGAATTCACTCCAGATGTAGTGAACATATATGACCTACATAGCAGCTCCAAAATTGCAACCGGTGAGGTAAACAATGGAGCTACACTGTATACATTTTCTAAATTTACTGAATCTGAATCCTCCTTATTGCTTACACATGCTGATGATAGTAGAAGGCTTTGGCATGAGAGGTTTGGTCACTTAAATTACAGGTATATGCAACAGCTAAGCAAGCATGAGATGGTGGAAGGCTTGCCAAATATCAGTTTCTCCAAAGGAATTTGTGAAGGGTGTGTCCTTGGCAAACATCCTAGAGAAAAGTTTGACACTGGCAAGACTCACAGAGCATCCTCTCCTCTAGATCTGATCCATAGTGATCTCATGGGGCCTTTTCCTCATCCTTCCATCAACAAAGAAAGGTATGTGCGTACATTTATTGATGATTTCTCATGGTATACTTGGGTGTATCTTCTCAGGGCCAAATCTAAAGTTTTTGTGTACTTTGAAGATTTCAAAGCACTAGTTGAGACACAGTCAAAGAGAAAGATCAAAGCCCTCTGTACAGACAATGGGGGGCGAATATGTCAACACAGCACTTCAGAACCTTTGCCTTGAGTCTGGCATACAGTTGCAGCACACAGTTCTATACACTCCACAGTAGAACGGAGTTGCTGAGAGAAAGAACCAATCTCTCAAAGAGATGGCTTCCTGCATGCTGCATGCTAAGTCACTACCTCATAAGTTATGGGTTGAAGCACTTAATTGTGCTAACTACATCCAGAACAGATCTCCTCATAGTTTTATCAAGGATTATACCCCCTTTAAGGCTTGGAGCGGCACTAAACCAGAGGTCACCCACTTCTGTGTTTTCGGCTCCCGAGCATGGGCTAGGATCCCCTCTGAAAAGAGGAAAGCTCTTAATCCACAGAGCATTGAGTGCATCTTTGTTGGATACCATGATGAGGTGAAGGGATACTAACTTCTAATTTCCTCTACGGACAAGCTCATCATTGAGCAAAGTGTCCAATTTGAGGAAAGTCTCTCACATGCACCTCAATTGCTGCATGCAGACACCTTTTATCTAGCTCATGACCGAGTTGATGACTCAATACACTTAGATGTAGATACAGAGCATGCAGATGCAAGGACAGAGTCTTCAAATACAAATCCAGTGCATGCATATGATGATCCACATCCAAGCCCAGATCGGGCTTCCAGGAAAGAATTAACTTCCCCTGTCATAAATCAGAGAATAAGGAGCTTAAGTGAGATATATGCACAAGACACCCAATTGCTAGAAATGGTCTTGTGGGGGATAATTCTGATCCATGAAGGATTAGCTCAGAATTTATTGAGCCTCCTCTTGCCCTCACTACCACTGAACCAAGACCATCCCGACATTGTCATTTGGTTCAGTCTTTTGATCCGCAGTCTTATGCTGAGGTTGTTGGGCATCCCTCTTGGGAGTCCACCATGGAGGAGGAGTACAACTCCCTCCTCGAGAACTAGACCTGGGATCTAGTCCCCCTTCCTTCAGGAAGGAAACTTGTCTGATGCAAATGGGTCTACAGGACCAAGAGTGCTGCAAATGGGCAAATCACCAGACATAAAGCCAAGTTAGTAGCCAAAGGTTTCCAGCAAGTTCATGGCATTGATTATGATGAGACCTTTGCTCCAGTAGCAAAGATGGATTCCATATGCCTTGCACTTGCCATTGCGACTGCCTAGGGGTGGGAAGTACATCAGATGGATGTGAAGAATGCCTTTCTTCACGGAGACCTATTTCAGGTGATCTGCATGGAGCAGCCACATGGTTTCATTCAGGATTCATCTTTGGTCTGCAGAGTGAAGAAGTCTCTCTACGGCCTTAAGTAGGCCCTGAGAGCTTGGTATGCGAAGATGGATTTTTTTCTCTTATAAAAAAACTTCGAAATATGTAAGTCTGATCTGAATGTTTACATGCTCAGGACACATGACTCTCTTCTTATCTTAGTTTTGTATGTGGATGATCTCCTTATCACCGGCATCTCAGCTTTAGCCATTGCTGCAGTCAAGAGGACCTTGCATGATAGGTTCTTGATGACGGACATGGGTCCATTACACTTCTTTCTTGGTCTTGAGATTAGCCAGGATACCACAGGCATCAAACTCTCTCAGGCTAAGTATGCACAGGATCTCCTCGAGAGATTTCACGTGACTGACTGCAAGTCAGCACCGACTCCTTTTCTCTCCAGGGTCTGCCTTGAGGATGGAGGTGACACTCCATTAGTTGAGAGTACTCTCTACCGACAACTAGTGGGGAGCTTACTGTACCTCACCCACTCCAGACCAAATCTCTCATATGCATTAGGTGCAGTTTCCAGATACAAGCAGGAGCCGCATGAGCTACACCGGAAAGCTGCCAAGTGCATCCTCCAATATGTGTAGGGCACCATCACCTTCGGGATTCACTATGCAGCAGGCACTGCATTGAATCTCCTTGGCTTCACAGATTCTGATTGGGTGGGCGACAACATTGATCATAAATCCACCTCCAAATATTCACTCAGTCTAGGGTCTGGCCCTATCTGTTGGTCAAGCAAGAAGTAGGCTGCTATTGCTCTCTCTTTAGCTGAGGCCGAGTACAGAGGAGTAGTCAACATCACCATTCAAGCTCTGTGACTACAACACTTCCTCATTGAGTTGGGCGTCCAGTTCCACCAGCCCACTGTCATCTGGTGTGACAACTAGAGCACTCTCAAATTTTGCAGGGATCCAGTACAGCGGCAGTGGACGAAGCACATAGAGATCCATATGCACTACATCAGAGACTTAGTACATGATCCGTTCATTGATTTGTAGTTTTGTCCTTCAGCAGAACAGACTGTAGACATCTTCACCAAGACATTCACTGAGCAGAAGTTTCACTCTCTGTGCGATCGTATGGAGTGAAGGACACAGTTGCTTAGCAACTGTCTTTTCTTCCTCTTTTCTTTTGATTACATTGTATTTTGAGGAGGGGGGGTTCCCCGAGGTTTTCCCTCTTTCCTCAATTTTAGTACAAGTTGCATTGTATTTTGGGTGACCTTTAGCCTTAGTTACCAGGGCCCATTCTCTATTTTTCCCCATAGTGGTGTTCAGGGGGGGTGTTGGAGGTACTACACACCTAGGACCTTCATTACTGGCACATGCGGACACTTAGTTAGAGCATTCACTAACATGAAAGGCTTCAACATTGGAATCTTCACCAAATTGGCGCCTTTGACTGTCCATGCATGCATGGGACTACATGCAAGATCCTTTCTGCATGATTTGCTCCACCTTTCACTTCGCAACTGGCTAGTTCTCTCCGGAACTTGCTATAGGTGTCGAGTCCTCTCATTGATCACCACTATGGCGCATTACCTTTGGATCTTCACCTAATGATGCGTATTAGTTGACTCTCATGTAGTATATCATGAGCATTGTAACCTATTTTCTATTAATCAATAATTCTTTTTGTTCTTTCGATTCTTTTTAGTGTTTTTGCTCTGCAAAGCTGTGTGTTCAACCTTTACTAACTAGATTCATCTGTGAAGGTTTTCTAACACATTTACAATGTGAGCTTGAGTTGAATGACCTCATCATTAGGTGGACATGGAAAATGCATTCACATTGACATGGATTTAGTTACCAAATCGAAAAAACAGATGAATACTAAAATTCTTATTCACCACATCGCAAGAGCAGGGAATCAAACGAAGCTATTAGGAAAAAGCAACTAGACTGGCAAGAAAAGGAGGAGCCAAAATAAGGTCTTGCCAGGTCGGAGGGTAACAACAGAATGGCAAGGATCCGATTCTATTGGGTTATGCACTCTGTGTTAGGTAACAACATAGTGGCTAAGATTGGATTTTATTGGGTTATGTGTTATGTGTTGGGTAACAACAAATTTCTCTATAACTCCCATGTATGTCAGTTTGATTGTTTGTTTAGTTGGTCTTTGTCGTTTTATTTTGGTTACAAGTCCTTAGATATTTTGTGTCTCCTAGTCGCCTCCAATTTGGTTCACCTCATTGATATTTTTGTATTCAACCTCTTCCAATTTCCTTTGTTCAGCTTGAATTTTCCTTACTGCTCTCTCTCATAATGAATTAACATCTCCACTTGCAACTTTCACCGTGTCACAATTTAGTCCTTGCTCTTTGTTATAAGACCTAGTCAAGTAGGATTACTTTATTCACAATAATTTAAGGAAATACTTCTCTAAGATGCATGTCCTCAGCCAAAACCAATAAAGGAAAATGGAAGTAAACTACAATCAGAGTCAACATACCTCTACATTTCATTAGTGAATGTCAAGAATCTACAACATGCCAAGACAATCTAAGATCAAACACAAGGAAATTCTTGAGAAAATTAATCAATTACAAATTAAAATAATCACTTTGCAATTGAGATACAACCAACTTGTTGCAAGTATCATGTCAACAATGGATATAATAATAGAGTAGCGAACAATTATGCAGAGAATGAAAAGGTAATTCTGAGGCAACAAATCAAGGATTTCTAATACTCCTTGAATAAGAACTTGGCAAAGAAATCAATGAAAAGAAGCAACACCAACTAGGCAAAACAAGTGCTTCCAGATTTAAATCTCCCACCCTCTTCAAAACTAAAGGACATAGGGTTAGGAGATGCTACACGTACTTAATTTTTTCTGATGATGTGTAAATTTTGCAATATTTTGTGGGCTTTTTGTTGTATATATACTTGTAAAAACAAAACCTCTAATAGAGAAGAATGGAGAAAGAAGCTCTTTGAAGCCAAAAGGGCACTTTAAATTGGAATCATGAAAACAAATCAAATGATAAAGCTCAATTTTGAAGTAATAGTTGCATCTTTTCATAAATTTGTTAATATATTATAATTTTTGTTTCTAGGATTGGATTCTATTGGGTTATGTGCTCCGTGTTGGGTAACAAAAAATTTCTCTATAACTCCCATGTATGTCAGTTTGATTGTTTGTTTAGTTGGTCTTTGTCATTTTATTTTGGTTACAAGTCCGATATTTTGTGTCTCCTAGTTGCCTCCAATTTGATTGACCTTATTGACAATTTTGTATTCAACCTCTCCCAATTTCCTTTGCTCGGCTCGTATTTTCCGTACTGCTCTCTCTCTTAATGAAATAACCTCTCCACTTGCAACTTTCACCCTGTCATAATTTAGCCCTTGCTCTTTTTTATAAGACCTAGTCAAGTAGGATTACTTTATTCACAATTTAATGAAATACTTCTCTAAGATGCATGTCATCAGCCAAAACCAGTAAAGGAAAGTGGAAGTAAAATACAATCAGAGTCAACAGACCTCTACATTTCATTAGTGAATGTCAAGAATATACAAACATGCCAAGACAATCTAAGATCAAACAGAAGGAAATTCTCGAGAAAATTAATCAATTACAAATTGAAATCATCACTTTGCAATTGAGAGACAACCAACTTATTGCAAGTATCATGTCAACAATAGATATAATAATAGAGTAGAGAACAATTATGCATAGAATGAAAAGGTAATTCTAAGGCAACAAATCAAGGATTTCCAATATCCTTGAATAAGAACTTAGCAGATCAATCAATGAAAAGCAACAACACCAACTAGGCAAAACAAGTGCTTCCAGATTTAAATCTCCCACCCTCTCCAAAACCAAAGGATTTAGGGTTAGGAGATGCTACACATACTTAATTCTTTCTGATGATGTGTAAATTTTGCAAAATTTTGTGGGTTTTTTGGTGTATACATACTTGTAAAATCAAAACCTCTGATAGAGAAGAAAGGAGAAAGAATCTCTTTGAATCCAAAAGGGCAATTTTAAATTAGAATCATGAAAACAAATCAAATGATAAAGCTCAATTTTGAAGTAATAGTTGCATCTTTTCATAAATTTGTTAATATAATATAAAAAAGTGTTTCTGTTAATTTTTTTTTTATCAAAAGCCAAAAGCACTGATTATTTTTCTATAGGATTTATAATATGAAATCAAGTTTAAATTATTATTATTTTTTAATTTATATGTGTTTATACTAATTTACTTAGTTATTTCTTTTGTAATTAATGATTAGATACAACACTCACATGTTGCTTACAAAAAGGAAGAAATTGCATAGCCGTTTAAAATGACCCATTACATTGCAATTTTATTCATCACATAATTAATGCAATTAAAGTTATTTTGGATGCAATGCAATAAGTTGGTTTGAGGAAAGGTGATTTTAATTAATTGTGTGGTAAAAAAATCAAAGGAACCTCAACCACCATTAGATGGATTGATTGGAAAGGAATACTTTGAAATATTTGGAGACATCAAAGATCCAATGAGAGAAGAAAATGGCCCAACTAAAGCACAAAATAATATGGAAAAAAATTATCATGAAGTTCTTGAAGATGATGAATATGACTTATATGTTATTGGGATTAATTTTAAGTTATTCTTGAAAAATAAGCTCAATTTTGGAATAAGTTATTTTGACTTTGAATTGTTTTTTTAAAGAAACGGTTAAAGGATTTTATTAGAAAAGGAGAGTTGGGATCCAACCCAGAACCATTACATTTCTTCAGGATTACAAATGATTCTTATTGAATTTAACACAGAGGCTCAATCTAGTATCTCAAACAATTACCCCATAATACAAAATTTTCATTTTTGTTCCAACTTAAAATTTTCCAGAACATCCCCAGAATCAAAACCCATTCAGATTCCAATTTCATATTTACCAAAGGGGTTTTGCATTCATGACTACATCATCACATTGATGATGACTCCCATGTCCTTTTTTGGACCCTTGTTCACAAGTTGCCGCGAATTTTAAAACATATGTGGTTTGGGGTTGAATTCTGAGCTTTTTATTCGATTCAACGTCTACCTCTCTTTCTTCTTTTTGGGAGTAGCTTACTTGACCCTTCTTGTTTCTTTATAGTTCATGGTTGGATGAATCATCTCCCCAACTCAAGTTCTTTTTGGCATTCCTTGTTAAAATTTTGGACCATGTATTTGATCCTTTTACTGCTACTAGAGTACCTGTTGAATCTTATCGCATAATTGCATGAGGGTTTTCTTTTTGGACTGAAACTGGAGGCCCTTACGTGTTGTCTACCCTTGTTGGTGAAGGGCCTCCTTCAACATTGATAGGTTTGACTCTTGTTATAGGAGACTTGGGGATTGACTCTATACACAGTTGAACAGGGGTGTTTACCATAGTATGCTCTACTTCATTCTCTTCCCCTTCCTAATGTTCCATATTTTTTGCTTCTTCATTTGGTGTTCCATGATATTCATTGTTTGATCCTTCCTCTTCATCATTCAATTCCCCTTCTTCGTGCTCCTCAAGGCTTGATTCCCTAGATCTAATCTAGTTTTTTGGGATTTCTTGTTCACTTTCTGGATGACCTCGTAAAGCATTAAATGAGTTTGTGGAGGTAGAAGCTCCATTTTTGTTTTTCACTCACTGTTGCTTGTTTCCACTGGATTTTCTTATGTTGCCTCCTCTTTTTTTAGTATGTCATTGCTCTCCTTATTTTTTCATTAGATCTAGCCCCTTTCTAGTAGGGGATTTCTTACAATCCCTTGTGAAATGATCGTACTCATGACAAAAGTGACATTTGAATGGAATTTTCTCATAATCTAAACTTTGGTAGTGAACCCAACTTCCCACTGTGAGGTTGATCTCTGGAGGCAAACCCTTCTCAAGATATACTTCCAGACATATCTTAGCACATGAAAATTGAGATCCCTTAGGTTCAACCCTATCAAAATATCACCCAACTATGTTTCCTATTACCCTAAGGTAGTCATCGCTCCAATAGGAAAGATAAAGTTGGGGAATTTTAACCCACATAGGTATCATTGTTGGGACATCTTCATTTGGGTTAATATCCAAATACCATTGTTTCAGATACATACCTCTATATTCGAAAAATAGGGGTCATTTCGGAATATTACATCCCTATCCTCCTTGAGCTCGAAAAGAAATGCGAAAAATCCATTTCCTCATGCAAAGAGCCTAATATCCCCCTTCACCTTCGATCTTCATATTTGATCAATCCAAGCATCCATTAATCAAGGGGATGGTCACATCCCCATAACTTTTCCAAAAAGTGTTATTTCATAGAACATAAAGTAGTTCTCTAGACCCTTGTTGGAAAAGCCACTGAGGGAATCAACTCAAATTTCTTGACAATTTTCGGATTCGTTGCTTTGCTCTGAGGCCTATTTGCAATGGCTACAACCAGTGTTTGAAATGTTGCAATCTCGTCAAGGAGAGGGGGAGGGGGAGGGGGAGGAACCCCTTCTGTAGCTGCCATGGTGACGCAGGTTAGGGTCGAGGGTTTTGTTCAGTGTGTTATGCTCATAATAATTACTTCATAAATCCAAAGGTATTATGCTTTTTGACTTTGAAATTTTATCATAAGAATAAGTATTCATTTATTGTTTTTTTTATGATTACTATTTTTATTATGTTATTTTTACTTTAATTTGCGTGAAACATTATTTTTGGGAAAAAACTTTAAATATTATCATATTTTAACATAAAATTCATAAAAATAAAAATAAATAATAAATAAAACTATTTTTTTAAACTTCATCTTGTCTTTTTTTTTAATTAAATTTTTGTCATAAAAATCCTTTATTTGGCTTGTCATTTTTAGCAAAAAGATCCCAAAATGTGTATTTTTATAATTATATCTATATTGAAAATGTATATTTTTTGTCAAATGTTTTAAATTCTTGTGTTTTTTAGAGAGAATTATTTGTTGTGTATTGAAGTAAAGATAAAAAACTTTTAAAAATGTTATTTTATAGTATATTTCAAAAATATGGCATCCTAATTCATTAATGATACATAAATATCTAAAAAAATATTAAATTCATTTTTTTAACATTTGTGAAAACATTGAAATTTTCATTAAAAAATAAAACCAACAACAACAACAACAAATACCAGAGGTCAAAAAAAAAAACTCTGAAAAAATGGTTAAAACCCAACATTTAAAAAATAATAATAAATAAAAAATAAAAATGTCCATACTTTATAGATAAAAATATTTTAACTGTCAAAAAAAGGTCCCCACCCCCAAAAAAAAGGTGATGTTGCATCACTACTTTTCAAAATCAGCTTGAATAATTATTTGATGTGACCTCTAACAAAACAAGAACTCGGTCAAGTTCTCATTTAGTTGGTAAATTATTCTTCGTGCTCTTTTAGATTGGGAACTTCTACAACACTCATTTATTATGGTTCATTCTCAACTATATAGTACCTTAAATGGAAACAATGGAGTTGAATGATCTTGTTTTTGTGCTTTTGTTATAGTCGATCCACTAAATAGCGACAAACATCAACACAAAAAAATATGCATGTCTAAGACAATTTAGAAGCCATATTAAGAAATGTTTGAGAATAGAAGATGAAAAATAAATTTGACCCACTAATTTTTCCCATAAACCAACCTTGGGAATATTGTGATAATGGATCTAAGACGTCTATTGAATAAGGTAATACTATAATATTTTAATTTATTTCAAAGTTAATTTGTTTTGTCTTCGTTGATACTTGTGGCTAGTCTCATTGGTAATGGAATTGGTGAATGCATCATTAGACATTGTTTTGTCTCCATTGATACTTGTGGCTAGTCTCACTGCTAATGGAATTAGTGAATGCATCATTAGACATTATCCTTGGCATCCTTTGTGATCTTAGCATTGGAAGGAACCGCCTTTTCTATAATTCATCATACATTTGGAGTGGCGAAGAATAGATCCTATTCCTAGGCATTAGAACCCTAGTTTCAATGAACAACTTTTGATCATTGAATAGAATGGTGTCCTCTCATATTTTTTAAGTAAAGATCATTGCATAATAAAGGTTTTTATATTTGCTATCATGTGTAAGCCAACTCTTTTAATCTTATGAAACAATTTTCTCTTATTGCCTTTAAGCCTCCAATGCTTTATGCAATTTAGAGGTAGTAATCTGCAAGAAACAAAATAACCCAACAATTCACCCATCTACATTGATTCTTTTGTTTTTGGTTATAATTTATCCTAATATTTGCCAAAAGATACAGATGGGAACTTTTTCTACTTCATATCCATTAATTGCATGATGAAGCACAATTATTAACGTGTTCATTGCATCATGACCTTTTAAACAACAATAACCATAAAAAATTCTCCAATCCAATAAATTTCTCGGTAATCTCATCTCTTGTAGAACCTACTACTTTATCCATCACTCAATTCCATTTAAATCAATAGACAGATTCAACCAAAACAAATATAGAAGGAATCAAAAGATTGGGCTTTGCATAATAGACCAATAGTTACCTTCAATTTGTAAGAACCTACCCATGCCCACTTTTTTTATGTCTTAACCCACAAAGCATACATGTAACGCTCCTAGTTTAATCTCCCACTGATATTGTAATTGTAATTAATTATGTTAATGTTTGACCAGTAAATGTAAACGGGTTAAAAGACACAAAACAATAGTAATTATATTTTGCTAATAATTGATGAAGAGATGAGCCTTGATATGGACCATGGAAAGCCATGATAGGGGAGGGAAACCAAAAAATTATTTGGATGAGCCAAATATTCAAAGGATTTAAATTGTCAACTTTTCCCAAGAATATATCCAATGGGAAGGATGTGGTAGTAACTTCAATATTTATGGAAGTAATTGGGTTGTACCGCGACTATCTTATCCAAGGCATGGGAAAGATACCACTCAGAGACTCCTACATTCTAACCAAAAACTTCTAATATGACCATGATGAGTAGATTTGACATGGAACCCATAAAGGAAAAAACTCGTGAAGAAAGGTGTACAAAAGGCAGAGAGATTAATGACCAACATTGGTGGTGGATGTGCAATACAGATAAATAAGAGAAGTGAAATGTGCAAGAGAATTGATGAGCTTGATTTGATGAAGGAGAATGGCTTTTGTGACTCCACCCTATAATGCTATGCCTAAAAATTCCCTCATGGATTCTTGGTTTCACTCAGGGATGTCTAGCTGCAAAGGATAGAATAGATAGTTGAGCCTATGGTGGGGTGGAGCGTGTCTCACCCTTCATGAGTTGTAGGAAAAAATTGAACTTAATTAGATAAGTGGACTTGTAGACTTTAAATCTATGATATTAATTCATAATCAATAAAATAGAAATGATGATTGATAAATTAAGCATATTTATGTGCTTGTTTAATGGACATGATGGCTTATGTGATGCTTATTTGTGATATGAAATGGTAAATTCAAATGTGATGGCCATGAAATGTTCATGTGCCTATTGTGGATCTTAATGTGTGCTTATGATGTCTTATTCATAATCAAGGCATGGGACTGATAGATTTTTAGTCCTAGTTATTGTAAATGTTTATGTTTGTTGTGGACCTTTATCAAGTAAGATGTTATAGCTAAGGGGATAAGGGATGCCCATCCCCCAACCTCTTAGATGGCCATGATGATTGGTTGGTTATGAAAGGCTCTTAATAAATCTTGATTCTGTGAGCTTGGTTTGCTTTAGATAGACTATGAAAGCTCTGAACCTTGTTGTCCTTGATGAGAAGGTCTTGTTAGTGTCATGGACCTAAAAACAAAAGCAACGACTTGGATTGCAATTTGAGGGCTCAAATAAAATATACCTTCATAGAAAATCTAATGCCAAACCTTCACCAATGAACTCTTGAGTTGGTTGGAATATTTTTGAAGGACTTGAAGTGGGTCTAAAGGGTTCAAATAAGGTAAACTATGAACAATGGCCTCTTCTTATTCCTTCAAAGAAAAGTTTGTTAAATGGTTATTTAATTAAATTTTGGATGCCTTAGAATATTTTGGGCATATTACTTTCCCTGTTGGAATCCTAACTTTTGGAAATTTGGGAGGAGGCTTTGGCCCTAGCCCTTGGTCATATGGTTCGAAAAGTGGAGTGTGACTAAGAGCTTAGTCAAGAGGTGCTTAAGAATTGGAGGATGGGATGTCAGGTTGTCAGGTTATTGGGCTATCAAGTGTCAGTGACACAACAAAAAACTTTCAAATGCATACCCTCGACATTGACAGATCCCAAACATCTATCGACTAATAGAGATAGTCAATAAATAATTTCTTGTCAATTGATGTCCATCATTAGATTGCAAGAGAGTCGTGGGTGAAGTTATTACTTGTGTTGGGTGGGACAGTGGTTTGGTGACCCAGTGGATAGTTGGCAGAAAAGTGGAGTTTTGATAGTTGACAATTCATTATTAGATCGAGAAAGTGTGGTGTCAAATGATTTTAGTCTACCTAAGGTGCCCTAATAACTTAGCTAATGGGAAGATTTGTTAACTGGCGGAGAATTTCCTATAAAGTAACTACAATTTAGCGGGTTATTAGGTGAATACTGTTAAGATATCAAGACACCAATTATCGAGATTTCCTCCAAATATTGACCCGATATAATTATGATGTGGTAGGTCGACGTGGCATGCTAATGCATCGTGATGATTTGGCACAAGGTTTTGGGTGATGTGGCATGATGACATGGCATGTTGACATGGTGAGATGACATGGCATGAGGTAATATGGATCATAGTTCGCATCAACACCGAGGTGGAAGCTACATGGCAGATGATGTGGAGATGACATGGATGGAATAAAAATTCCCAATAGATGAGATTGAGTATTGGATGATTGGGATTTCATACAATTGGGTGTTTTGAGATCATGATATCAATTATTGGGTTTGCCTCTTGATATTAATATAGCCCAATAATGTTCTAGTAATTGTTGGAACCATTATCGATATTTGAAATGAAAGCTTTGAAAACCCTTGATCGAAATGTGAGCAGTGCAACATACTTTGGTCTAGTTGCGGACATGGCCCTATGTGGTGGTGAAATGTGGACAAAATGACTACCATGTGGCAATGGTATAGATGTTGATGTGGCACTTGGAGGGTAAATCTTCTAGTGGGCATAACTTTGTCTCCATAGCTTGTATTTGGATGAAATTTTGATAAGTAGAAGAAGATGGTGATCTAAAAACAAAGGTTTAAGATGGTTAAAGGAAGCATAAATTTAACAAACCCATCTCCATGAATTAACCGTGGAAGTTGAGTTTGGATACCTTGTATCATTAATTAGGCATTAAGGGACTAAGTATGTTATAATACACCAATAATTCATACTTGAACAAGTATTTAAAATGTTATATACAACCTTCTATTGGGTACGTGGACCAAAGGTCCCTAACATTATCTCAAAATCTTTATGATCCTCATTTTCAAAAGAGACAAATGATGTAGATAAAGTTATTTGGTTAGGACACAACTACAAACTAAAGTTGTGAGGCTCTTTCCAAAGAAAAGTTGATCATATTTGACTTCATGAATATAGATTTTCATTTAATTTATGAGAATGAACATAATATTTCTGCTTAAGGATAGTTTAAATGCACTATTAATCAAATCCAAGTCAACTAATACAATGGAACATGCATGGATTTAAAACATCATGTTTACATGCATATAAGATATTGCCACAGTACCAGCCTATAACTCTTTACAGGCGCCTATATTTGTGAAGTTAAGTTGTTGGATAATATTTTTAAAACCTTCCAATAGAAAATGATATACCTTTTATGGCACCGTAAAGTATTTTTTGAACTAGCTCGATTGATTCTACAATATAAGTTCCCAAACAATGGAGTTTAGGAACATGCTCTTGGCTTCTCCAACTAGAAGGCCTATCAATTTCAACACTTTTGGATTTCAACAATTTACAATTCCATTATAATCTACAACCAAAATAAGTGACATGTCTATTAATTCAAGTGCACAATCTAGTTATTATTGGCGACTTTAGAGGAAAGGTTTTTTCTTTTAATTCGACACACCAAGTCTCCCATTGTTGTCACTTCTCTCTCACTAGAATATCACAAACCCATCCTCTACAATCACAATGGGTCAGGTGGTTACCATTGGAAAAATGGCAGTACAACACTTTTTACCATATTTCATCCAAAATATTCTCGTTTATGCTACTCTATGGGTATAATCCTCCATATGTTACATGCTCAAGAAAACAAGGTATTCCATATAAGACAAAGTTCCACTCACACAACTAGATCAAAAATCATAAAACTAGTATTTTTATGTGGTTGAAACCCTCTATGATGGATATAGTTCACGACCCCAACCAACATGGCTACATGAGGTAATTTTATTAATGCAAATTTTTTTTTTTTTACATAATAGAGTTCTCACAATTGATCATTGGCCATGACCCTCCACGCCCTTTAAACAAAGATCGTGGACTAATCGAGTGTTAAGTCACACAATAATAGTTGTTAGTATCAAGGAGAATATGAACTTTCAGATTACTCTAAATCTATAACATATCACAATCATCAAATTACGATGCAACCAATGCATAATAAAGAAACACACTTCATATTTTTCTTTATTTTATCATGGCGAATCAATAACACATTGGAGTAATTGGCCAAAGCCTAGGATCAAATCTTCTTGTTGCCACTATTATACCAAGAGTACATCCAATATCCCACAAACTAGATATACCAATAAATTATGACTTGGAAAGAGTGGAGACGTCCACACTTTTACCTAATAGACACATTAGAAAAAGTTGGACTTAAGTAACTCCTATATGTCTAAATATCCTAACATTACATCACCTTCAAGAGGGAAACATAATTCTCAAGCCATGGAGGATCATATCTATCATCTATTTGAGGTTATCCATCTATTGAAGTACAACTTTTTGTGGCAAAAAGTATGTTGAAACAATCAAAAAATCGAAAATGTAGTGAAAATGACTTTGAGATGGGGGGTTGAGTATTTCTAATTTTGTAACCATGAAATCGTATGTCCGTAAAGCAATAAAAGAAAGATAAGAAATTAGTATCGAAGTACTATGGTCTATATAAAGTATTGTAGATGATTAATAGCTTGCCTCACAAAATGGAGTTGCCTCTATCATGTGCACATCAAATATTCCATGTTTCATGTTTAAAAAAGGTAATTGGCAACAATACTCTAGTTCAAATAATTGTTCTAGAGATTAATGAAGAGGAAAAAGTCATACTAGAGAAAGAAGTAGTCATTAAAATAAGGATCACACAACCAAGGACTAGAGAAATTATTAAACACCTCATCAAGCAGAAGAACATGTTGATGTAAAATGCAAATTGGGAAGAAAAGTTAATCATTACGTCGAGAGGTGCATTCTATAGCTGGGTAGGGTGATGTATGGTTTCATCCGTGCTCAACATGGAATTGACGCGTGTTCTTAAAAAAACTCTGTTATAATAAAATCATACGTGAATATACATATTTGGTTAAATTTAATTAAAAGAATTATAAAACGTTAATAATCCCACTCTTGTTGTGTTAACTCAACTCATTTTTAATATTACAACTCAGTATGAAGGAGATGTGGTAAAAATATTTCACGTTCACTCTGGGAGTCATAAATAAAAAATTCTGATGTTTATATTTTATATTTTTTTTTTCTCGGTAAAAGACTATCTATTATATTATATAGTATTTACAGGTAAACTTTACATGCTGAGAGACAGGCCAACCAGGGCCAACTGTGGCGCCTTGGAAAGCATAGTTTGACACAAAATACTCCCTCGCAGGGGCAGCATCTACAGGACTTACCAAAATACTCCCTCGCAGGGGCAGCATCTACAGGACTTACCAAAATACTCCCTCGCAGGGGCAGCATCTACAGGACTTACCAAGCGTACTAAAGCAAAAGACCAAAATGACATGACTATAGTCGAACATGGAACAGCATTGTGTTAGACAGTGACGACACGTCCCACGCAGGGGCTTCCATCCAAAAAACTTGCAGTGAAGCTTGTCCCGCCGCGAGATTGACATTTACATGACAAAATGAAGAACTTAAAATTAACAGAAACAGTAGTAAACACAGTAACGAACAGAATCCAAATACCCGCTGAGACTATTGATTTAGACCGATGCCGAGAGAGAAGGGAGTATGCCGGAGATCGCTTCTGGGGATTAGTCTTCGGGCTCTTCCTCGTAGATGTAGCTCCAGCCTTGGCCCTCCGGCATCCCTGCCCACAAGTCCATTGGACCCTTTGCAGTGTTCTGAGGTGCCTGTTCCGGAGGATTGGGAGGGGTTTGCTGGATCTCTTTCCCAGAGGTGCTAGCTTCGATTGGTGGCTGCAGCACGGGACTCTCCTCCCCCATGCCTTCTTGAGGTGGCTCAGCCGAAACTGGTTGCTTCCCTCTTTCATTTCCCTCAGGAGCCTTGGTAAAGAGTACCGAGATATGAGCATTGATACCCGCATTATCCTTCGAACTACCCAAGGTGAAGACGACTGAGCCAAAGGCTGGAAGCCCTGACTCTCCTTCACTTGAGCTGCCAACCTCCAAGAACTGCCCGACCTGAATTGGTGTTGCTCTCGCCCTCCTATGGCAGTAGCAGCAGCAACAATGATGGTGCTCATCTGCTGCAGGGTGTCGTGAGGACGCTCCTCGCCCAGGTCCCCTCCTGCTCGTTTGCCTTTCTCGCAGTTTGGCCATGGACTCCCCGCCGCCTTCCTCTTGTTCCCGGACCGCTTTCGAGGGATTGAGGTCCCCGTGGAGACTGCTGAAGGATTGCAGTATCTGAATTGTGATGTAAGAACAATCACAGAGCGGACTTTGCCACAGACCACGCACAGGAGAAACGGCTTCAGAGCAAGACTCTGCCACAGACCACGCACAGAATGACCGCCTCGCCTCCAATTTATCCCAATTGTCCTTAATGTGCCGCTTCCCCCCGAGACATTCCCCTGAGTAGCAGCTACAGAGTGCTGTGACTGCCTTGCGAGGTGGTGGAGCGCCCACCCGATCAGCTTCCTTCTGAGCCTGCAACACTCCCTGCCTCACCATGCCTATGAATTTGTAGTGCTCTGCCTTCCCCTTGAAGACTCGCAGCAAAACCTCGAAACGAGCATGCATTAACTGCGCTCTGCCTCCCCATCGTTTCACCCTGCTCGGCATTGAATGCCAAGAGCTCGGGCAGCTAAACCAAATCCCCTGGCGGCGGAGACCCATTACTCTATATTGCTAGCACGGGGCGGCACATGCTGGGCATGTGGCTCGTCCCTGTGTGACGTGCCCTCACCCGCATCCGGGGGTTTATATTTTATATTAACTATAGGAGATAAGATAATTAAAAGTTACAAAAAATAAAAACATCTTATATTTACCTTATAAATATTTCAATACAAAATTTAAATAAAAGTTTGAATATTCATGTTAACTAATATATTTAAATATAAACTTCTTATATATGTATATATAGAGAGATAAAATGTGTGCACATGCACACACATATAGGCGCAGTCTAACTTATAAATGAAATGGGCTTTTTCACCGAACTCTGGTGGTACAATTTCAAGTAAGATTGTGACTTTTTGTTATTTAAAATACATTTTTGAATACATAAATGGATTCAACGCCCTCAAAAACCCCTGGGGCACTCGAATTCTATAGATTAAACAACTTAAACTCAATTTTTTTTAAACCTCTGCAGGATTTTGGTTAAAATCAACCCCAAAAATACCTCGAAAAAGGCCATTTCATATATATATATATATATATATAGAGAGAGAGAGAGAGAGAGAGAGAGAGAGAGAGAGAGATTGGTTTCTTTCATAATAAGAGGAGATATGTAATTCATTCATTTTCTAATATAAAATTGATATGTGGGATTCAAAAAATATTATTAATAATAAAAATATTCAATGGGGGTCATAAATTAAATATTTCACTACGTAAGGTTAAATAATATTGATATGTATCTAAAAATATATTAATAAAATAATAAGTTTTTAATATGGACAACGTGCTTTGTAACTTAAATATGTCAATGTTCGAACATTAACATATTTGAATAATTTCATCAGTTTAAAATTAATTCTTCTCAAATATTGTAGGAAAAGAAATCTCTTTGCTAGCGTTTCAAGGATGGACGGTGTTGAAGGGTTTGAAACTGCAGGTTTTGTAGCAATCTCAAGCTCAGATCTGAAGAGTCTCCCGATCTAGTGAAATCAATCTCAGGGGATTCCTTTTGTTTGCAGGCTTTGAACTCAGATTTTGTTTTCTCACTTGTGAAAAAGATACATCAGAAGATGCACATTCCTCATTAATGATTTTGGCTCATTCATGAAATACAACAACTTCAGGATCAAAAGATCCTCATTGAATACAATATTACAAAGGATGTCATGATTTACATGATAGCGATAATTTGAGGTGGAGCGTGTTGCATCCACCCCAGCCCCACCAAGATTATTTAAAGATGTTCTAAAACCAAGGCCTCCTTCGCCAAACCCTAAATATCTCTCTAGATCTACATTTGTGGTGGAGTAGTTAGCTAAAACCCTTTCTCTTGAGGTGAAAAATATTGCAAGTTATTGCATAACTTTAGATTATGAATAAAAATTGATGATATTCCATTTCAATGATTTTGGCCATCTTCATCATCTCTCGAGGAGTGGGTTCACCAAATTGGTCTCCAAATGTTGTGATTATGTTCAAAAGGATTTTTTATTGTTATGTTTCATAAGTTAGAAGACCTACAAAAGGTTTTTTATCAGGGACCCTGGTTTTGGGGTCGATCTGGTCTCTCCCTTCAACCCTGATTTCTGGATTTTAATCCTCTATCTATGTCAAATCTGACAACTTCAGTATGGGTCGGGTTCCTTAATTTGCCCATCCATTTGACATGCCCATCAATTTTAGAAGATTTGAGAAAAAAATTAGGTTGCTTCATCAAAATTGACTCATAAAGGATTTTGAAAGGAATTCATACATTTTTTCACATTTGTGTTGAAGTGGACCTCAGTAAAGGATTGTCGGATAAAATATGCATTAAATGGGGAAATAGAGTTTATTCCCAACTAGTGGATTATGAAAATACGACTTTTCGTTATAGATATTTCCAACAACTCGAACACTTACAAAATGTTTGCCCATATTCACAAGGCACCTCTTCGCACCTTGAAGCCAAGAAGAAAAATTGTGGATGGAAATATCCAAAAGGACCCAATGGTTCTAAGTGTTGGAAAATCAAAGTATTTGTAGATTAGATTTGACTTTCCTATACATGATAATTACTTGTGACATATAGTTGGCCTTTTATTACTTTTACTATTTCTTTTCAAGCAAATACCAAACATGGTGATCACAAGAACACAAAGAACACAAAATATAGGCTCCAAGCTTAGGCAAAACCCCTCCAAGGGGAAAACCCATAAATAATATCTTCTCTTCTTATAGAATTAGTTCAAATGAGAATTCCAAGACCCAAAGACCAAAGTCAAACCTCCTCCAAGAACCAATTCATCCCTCCAAGAAATTCTTCCTTTAGCAAGTCAAAATCTTCAAAGTCAATGCAAGTCAAATATGTCTCAACAATAGTTTCAACCCTCTATTTCAAAACTGTAATTCAATCCTGCAATTCTCGGCCTCTTGCAACTTGGACCTGCAATTTTTATGTCCCACAATAAATCATAAACCCTAACTTCATATGTGTGGGAGAAATCAAGCCCAAAATCATATTTTCTTCTTTATCTTTGACTTCTTCTTGCTTCCTTAACCTTCACTCTAGTTGTTTCCTTCTTCCTTACTTTAGATTGAACTTGTTTATTTTTCAAATTGAATGTGTCACATGAGGTCGAAGCTACTTCTATATATATGCCTTTCATGAGGTTGAATAACATCTTCTAGTTTGACTTCTCACAGTTAGGTTCGACTTGGTCTTGGAGGTCTTCTTGACTTTCTAGACTAAAAAACAATATATTTTACATGTTACAACTTTCCCAATAGGGTCTTATATAAGTGATAAAGACTCCCTTGACTCAAGAAAAATATTATTTTGACTTAACAAACCTTAGGAGCATGAAATGCATGCTTGACCTACTTGACCAACAAAATGAAGCATGAAACCCATGCTTAAAAATAATGTTTTTCTTTCTTCTTTTGCTTGTAACATAAGATATACATAATTACATGAGTACAATGAAAATTAAGAAGACTGAAACTAGTTTCATTTTCCAACACTCCCTCTTAACTAGGGAGGTATTCATAATTGTACAACCGGTACAAGGAAATTCCCAAACTAAAGAGTTCTCATAAGAAGAGTCAGATTGGTAAGAAATCTTGAAGCATCATAACTAGCATTGTCAATGTAGGAAGGCCTTAACTTAACAATCTCTATTTATATTAGAGCATGGTGCTAGGAGGTTTTATGTGAGACACCACACTACCTCTCAAGGTAAATACCCCATCCGGATGTTCCCTAGGTATGTCCTTCTAGGACTATTCTTATCTTGGATTCCTAATCCTCAAAGAATATTGGTCCTCTTTGACCACTCTTGTCTTGGATACCTGTCCAATCCTTAAAGTGTTTGTCGATTTCCTACCTTGGATTCTCTATCCTCAAGGAATATCAATCTCAAATGCTTATCCAATCCTTCATTCACCAATATCTCTCCAAAACCCTCACTTAGACATACGGTTGTTAGACTTGGCCTAGTGCATGACACATGAAGAAAAGAATATGGTGTCTTTAACATCACTCCCTCTCAACCTAGAGAGGAGATCCTCATTCCCTCTCGATTGGGGAGTATATCTTTGCTCCTTCTCAAACATTTAAGGAGACTTCTTACTCCCCCTAAAGCATAAAGGACATTCTTTTACTTCCTTTCAATTGGGAAGACTAGTCTTTTATGGAGATCTTCAAGTAGCTACATGTCTCCTCTTCTTCTTTGTATCTTCATGAAATTGAGCTTTCATTTTCCTGAATGTACTGGAGCCAGACTGTGACAGGATTTAGGTCATCAACCTTTCATAGCACTTTCATCTAATCATCATCAACAAAGACATTATATTTAGCCAATCAAGGTATAGCTTAGTCAAAGCTCCCTTTAGACATGAACGTGATCTTCATTGTTTATATAAACATCGGGTTATATCTTGGTACTGCTACCTCTTAATCCTAAGACGATGTAAACATCTTGAACATACAATCCTTCAAGGATTACCAAAATCATTCACTCAGTCCATGTATTCATTGAACTGAGTTCAAAACCAACAATTGTATATATACTTGCCTCAACCACTATGATGCATTTTTGCAATATCTTTCAGGTAGCATATATCAACTAGATAACCAAAACCAAGGCATCAATATCAAAATTACCTCAATATGATGGCCTCTTTAGATTTTTCTTATTTCATCCTTTGACATGGTCTATCTTCAATTTTTCCCAAAGATCCTTCTCCATGCTAATTGCTTGTAATCAAAGTTCCCATTGAACACACTGACCAAGAAGCTACAATTTCTTCTTCCTTAGAGTTTTCATTAACAACTGTCTTTCTTTCTTCAATGTTGGTCAATGTCATCGTGTCTAAGTCATGTCATATTGTGGAAGATCCTTGATCCTTAACCATTCCAAATCATGCAAAACTTCTTCTTCCAAGCGTCGAGTAACCATGTGGAAGATTTATTGAGCTCACTTTTGTAACCAAATCCTTTTGCAAGATGCTTGTAGATATGAACCTTACCTTAGAGAAGAGTTACTTAAAAAAACGAATACATTTGCTTCCATACAACCAGCTCGCCATACTTTCTTTGAATGAGCTTTCTTCCAACCTTATTAAAGATAAGATTTCTTTTAAGACGAGAAAGACTTTACTTTTTCCTCTCAAACTACAACTCGACCATTTGCATACCTTCATCCTGCAAGATTATTATTTCCATACTAGATGGAATATATATCAATCATAATGCTTCTTCCAAGAAGCTTTCTAAATAATGGTTTTTAACGGAGGATCTTGATGATCCTTCTTTTCAAGACGAATACCTCTAACATTATGTTAGAAAATGTTTGGATGAATTATAATGTGTAATATGGTCCCAATCTTATCATTCTTGTTAACTAGATGGCTTCTTCCAAAGCAACTTGATCATGCAGACTCTAATTTCTCTACTATCATATGCTTTCTAATGAAAGAGCTCTTAAGGACATTCATACCTCTTCCTTCATATAGCCATTTAACAACCTTTTCATATTTCAGAATGCTTTCTTTGATTTAGTATACTTGACTGTCATCCATAGTCCTAACAACCTTCATTTTATGTGCCTGCAATTCTCATTAGCAAGTACAACCAAAATATACAAAGAAAGATTAATCTTATCGAGCTAAGGTTTTCTGTGATTTAAAAAAGTGCCATTAAGGTTCTAATTACAAACCCTAGATATTCATTGAGCCATCCTTAGTATGGATTTTACTTTTAGCAAAAATATCTAGTCCTAGAGTTTTGACTTCAAGCTTTCACAATCCAACCCTTGTAAGGGTTTAGCACATACCTTAGAATTTATACTTTCAAGACTATGGTTTCGATATCAAGGAATCTGCAAGTTCTAAATACCATCTCCAAAGAGATAGGTTTTATTTAGAGGAATCAAATAGCTAGGTTTAAAATCTTCTAGCTTATTCTTTCAGGGTTAATTCAGAAACTCTAAGTACCAAGAGCTTTACAAGCCCTAGCAACTTTCCTAGTCGTCAAGACCTATCGCAAAGGAATTGCAGAACCTTACTAGCTAACTGTGAAAACCCTAATCATATTATAGACATATCTCATATGAAATATTACATACCTTAGTCTTCCATGATCACCTAAAGCTACATCAAAAA
The DNA here is from genome assembly GCA_031772625.1 of Pinus tabuliformis. NCBI lineage: Eukaryota > Viridiplantae > Streptophyta > Pinopsida > Pinales > Pinaceae > Pinus > Pinus tabuliformis. Next base: position 140,920,594 of record CM062807.1, read on the forward strand.
GGTATTCAAACTTAAAATCATTCTATCCTTCATGTCTTCTTCAAAAACCTGTTCTGCTACTTTATCTTCCTTCACTAGAGATGCCCTTAGACTTTGATCTAAAGAAATCCCTTTAAGCTCGGATAACCTTTGGAACAATATTCCCTTTTGTCTTTGCTTCAAGAGTCTCGGTTTATCATCCTCCACTGAAGAAGGATCACAACTGTGTCATGTATTAAGGTTACTACTATATATCAAAGTCTCTATTATGTAACTTGTATTGGTCATATATCAAAGTAACCAAATTGTTATTAAGGATTAGGTTCACTGTTGAATATTCCAAACTTTTGATTCTTCATATTTCTCATTATTCATATCACAAATAGATGAAAAAACGTAACTTGCATTTAATCCCAAACAAGCCAGATTTGTATCATGATCACACCTTAGGAGAGATGACCACAATCTTGTATCAATCAGTAGTGGAGACTCACATTAACAATCAGAGTAAAAGCTTTAATTAACCATGTAAAGCTTCATAAGAACTTGTATTAATCTTTGTCATGCTGAGAAGGTCATTTGTATTGTCTAGCAGACCTTTGCATGCTATTTTAGCAGAAATACTTTTGGATCATAATTGTCTTCAAACGCTTGGAATATAGGTTACTTGGACCTTCTTCTTACACTCTTCATAAAGGTACTTGCATCAATTTGTAACATATTTGTTACTTCTTGTAGACTTTAGATTCTTCAGAAGGAATGTTGTAATCTTTCTTTTTTTCCAACAATAAATGATCTTCAATCTACTCTCTTCAACCAACCTTAACTCTAATACCATGTTGGAAAATCAAAGTATTTGTAGATAAGAATTGAATTTCCTATACATGATAATTACTTATGGCATTTAGTTGGCCTTTTATTACTTTTATTATTTCTTTTCATCAAGAAATTACCAAACATGAAGATCACATGAACACAAAGAACACAAAACATAGGTTCCAAGCAAGGGGAAAACCCATAATTAATCTCTTCTCTTCTTATAGAATTAGTTCAAATGAGAATTCCAAGGCCTAAAGACCAAAGTTAAACCTCCTCCAAGCACCAAGTCAACCCTTTAAGAAATTCTTCCTTCAACAAGTCAAAATATTCAAAGTCAATGCAAGTCAAATATGTCCCAATCATAGTTTCGACCATCTATTTTACTTGTAATTCGATCCTGCTTCTCAGCCTCCTGCGACTCAGACTTGTAATTTTCGGTCTCCTGCGATAAATTAGAAACCCTAACTTCACACATGGGGGAGGAATCAAGCCCAAAATCATAGTTTTTTCTTTCTCTTTGACTTCTTCTTGCTTCATTGACATTCACTATAGTTGGTTCCTTCTTCCTTACTTCGGATCGAACTTGTTTCTTTTTCAAATGAATGTGTCAAATGAGGTCGAAGATGCTTCTATATATATGCCTTTCATGAGGTCAAATAACCTCTTATAGGTTGACTTCTCATAGTTAGGGCTGACTTGGTCTTGGAGGTATTTTTGACTTTCTAGACTAAAAAATAATATCTTTTAGATGTTACAACTTTCCCAATAGGGTCTCATATAAATGATAAAGACTCTCTTGAATCTAGAAAAATATTCTTTTGACTTGACAAACCCTAAGAGCATGAAATGCATGCCTGACCTAGTTAACCAACAAAATGAAGCATGAAACCCATGCCTAAAAATAATATTTTTCTTTCTTATTTTGCTTGTAACATAAGATATACATAATGACATGAGTACAATGACAATTATGAATACCAAAATAGTTACATTTTCCAATACTAAGTCCATTATGGTTCATGGGTAAGGTAATTCTTAGAATCAGAAGACTCTTGATGCCAACACTTCTCCTGCAGACCCATCTTAAACTCATGATATTCCATCTCAAGCATTAGGGGAGGAAGCTCACCTGACAATTAGTATGACACAAAATTCAACCATAATTTCGACATCTACAAAGAGTGGGCATAAACATACCCACGAATCAGACCATTCATATAGTGACAAGGAGCCAACAAATATGATGGAGCACTCAACAATGGAAATGTCTCAAGGAAAGGAAATGGTTGTATCAGATACTCCCTCAGGTTGGATAGATGTTCGGAAGAGGAAAGGCAACAAAGACAAGCCAATTTATAATCTTGGATCCTAAGTCTAGGAAGGAAAAATGTAATGTTGTGTAGCATTATTAGGGGAAGATTGACATACTGCGATGTGATGTAATTCATTTTTGATGGATCAATAGAATTGTTAGACTTGCAAAAAAAAACATGTCAACATCCATATTAAGAAAAATATTTCATTGTCAACTATACATATATGTATATATTATATAAAACAATTAAAATTTTAAATTCTTATCGCTGAAAATTGATCCCTCTCGGCACTTGGTAGATTCATGCTTAAGATGAATCTATACTAGTATAGAAACATCCATGTCTAATCAACATTAATGGAAACGCTTGGTTGAAAGGGAGGGGCATGTTAAGCCCCTAATTCTTTCGCTTAGTTAATTGCCACTACCTTAATTATAGTCACAAAGGCATATTATTTCATTATAGCCCTCTTATATTATTTCATTCTAGGATACTTATTTGGAATATCATATTACATTGTGCATTTGGTAATTTGTGATCGGAAGTTGCCCTTAAATAGGCTTGTTATACACTCTCTATTTTACTTGTTTTAGGTGTGGCATTACTAAATTGTGTCATTTTTATTCTTATTTGGATATATAGATTGTAACAACCTCATTAAGCAAGGTTTGATTATGTTTATTTAATGTTACATTGTTCTCTTGTTTGACGAAATGTCGGGGTCAAGTTACATAATGGAAAAATTGCGAATATCCATTTAATGGACAATTAGACAAAATACATAACCTCTTATTATTGTCCAACTAAATACAAGTGAATGACCAAAATAAAAGCCTTAAACTTACATGACTATAAAAACAACACACATTACATATATCCCATCGCAAAGTAAATAAGATTCAATGACAAACACAAAGTGCATTAAATCTTGTGTCATTGTGAATAACAATATAGCTAGATAAAAATACATACTTATCCAATAGATAACATTGTCTTATTTTATATTTTAAAAAATACAAATAAACAACTAAGATAATATTATATAATAATAAATATTAATTTGATTTATTCTTAAATTCATTCCAAATAAATAACCTCAATCTTACAATATTATTTCATGATAATTTTTTGTTTTAAATTATATAAATTATTTCAAAACATTAAATATAAATTATTCAATTATTTATTATTTTATTATTATTATTGTTATTATTATTATTATTATAAACAGTGTAATGTAATGGGTATTGCTTTGACTCTTAATTAGTTAAGTCAAACACATTAAATTTGTTTTGATTTAACAAAGTTCAACTATATAAATAATTTTTTATTTTTTTAATTAATATTTAGCTCAGTTACTATTGGGTGAGAGTTTGAACATCTTATTGCACAATACATAGTAAACCGTGATATTATAATCATCACTCTTTATTAATGAAATGTCTTCATTCTTTTCATGTCAATATTTTTTTATAAACTAATAATTATATTAAAAGAAAAATGAATTGAATATTTTAATTCAAATTTTAATAAATAAAAAATTATAATTTTATATAGATATACACAAATCATTTTTTTTTGGGTTAAAATTCAAATTCAAATTCTAATAAAATAACAAACATATTTTTTTATAAACTAAATAATAAATCAATATAATTATTTATAAGTAGAACTTCGGCGTAAATCACATAAAGAGAGACATTTGTCGACGCGTTTCGAACCAACCAGTGTGGCTCATCGTCAGGACAAGTTGAAGAAACAGATCCAGCTTTGCATGCTAAATAGTATGAGCAGAGCCTCCAACGACTATCTAGATCAACGTCTAATTTTGACTTAGGGACTGTAGTCAAAAAGTCAAAATGATAAATCAAAGGGAGTTAGTTAGATTATATAAGAAAGAGATGATGCTTACGCTATTGGAGGCTCTGGAGGCTCTGCTCAGACTATTTAGCATGCAAAGTTGGATCTGTGTCTTCAACTTGTCCTGACGATGAGCCACACTGGTTGGTTCGAAACGCGTCGACAAATGTCTCTCTTTATGTGATTTACACCGAAGTTCTACTTATAAATATTATGGATCACAGAAGCCTAAATTCAACAATATAATTATTATTTTTCTCAAATATAAATTCAAATTTTTATAAATTAATAATTGTATATATTTTTGAATATTTTAGTTCAAATTTTAAGAAATAAAATATAGAATTCTTGACTTACACAGACAACCTTAATTTGGATGACTAATATAATTCAAATATAATCGCAAATATAACATATAATAGTTTTTAAAGCTATGTTTGTATAGGCATTGAAATCAAGGCCTTGCTCTTTAATTGCACACATGAGGACTCTACCAATCAATGAAAATCAAGTTGATGGAATTGTAAACCTTAACACTAATTTGAATTCAATATTTTTATTGTTATTTAACTATATTTAAATCAAGCAACAAAATTAACTACTATGTAATACTTGTTTATACACATGCTTATATATTTCTATATCTAAAAATATATATATCAAACATACACATTCACTTATTTATATTAAAACCCATTAATTAATATATTAATTAAAATAACTATTAACTACACAATTGATATAATAATATTATATTTTTTAATTCCTTAAAGACCAAGAAAAACAAACAGTTAAAGTTAGAAAGATAATACAAAATATCCAATTCGACAATATATCAATCACTTTGACCTTTTTAAAGGCCATGAATGCATATCGTCATTTTCCAAAAAAAAAAAATGAAATTTATTTACTCTTGGCATGGTTTTGACTAACGGTCCTCAATCAATTTAGTGCAGGGGTGTCAAGGATGGGACATCTTTCACTACTTTGAAGGCTGGGCCAGTGACATGACTAAATTTTGCACTATGGATAATGACAAATTGTTATCTAAATTCATTATGATATGAAATGGTTTTTTTTATATAAATTTAGTGATATAATTTCAAAAATATTGTGATTTTTTTATTTAAAATATACTTTTAATAAATAAATAGATTAAATTTTTGAGATATAAATTTATTTATTTTTTCTAAATTTTAATTAAAATTAACCAAAAATTATTTTGTATATTAATTTGATTACCTAATTTATTATTATCAAAAATTAAAATTCAATAATTTTTTTTTTAATTTTAATATATATATATATATATATATATAATAAATTTTACTATTTAATATATATTAAATACTTATTATATTTATATGCACATGAGGGCGATTCATTCAAATTTATGAAGTGAGGGCACAAGATCATTGCATTATTATTAAAACCCTATTATCATTCAAAGTAGCGGGCTTGTTTTCAAATTTATAAGGTGGGGGCACAAGTTTATTGTATTATTATTATTATTCCCATGTTAACATATAAACACATAGAAGATTTCGCAGAATCTATTAAGTAATTCTACGCTGAAGGTGTTTATTGATGTAGTTGTGTTTTAAAGAAAGAGTCATTATGGCACCCGGCGTGCATGATATGACGGCTGGGGTGGATGGCTTTCGCTCCCCTCAGTCGTGTTCGATCCTTATGGAGGTCTCTTCGTTTCGGCGATATTGTGACGGCTTTACCGTAAAATTAGCTGGCTTCTGCCGTACTCTGTCTGGTTTCGGCCATAATGTAATCTGGCTTCGGCCGTATTCTGACTGGCTTCGGCCATATTGTAATATGAGGGCTTCGGCCATATATGAATTTCTCTGAAAAAAAAAGAAAGAGTCATTATTATGTTAAAGTTTGTTTGTTTTTATTCTTTATGATAAAAGATAATTTTAAATGAAATATAGTATAATAATAATTATGGATGGTTGTTTTCTCAAATTGATGAGGACACAAAGTGTTAAAGGGTGAGTTGTTTTTTCGAATTGTTGCAAAGTAAAATACAAGTATGAAAGGGAAGAAAAATGAGTAAAGGTAATTTGTGTATTAATTTGAGATTTCGCTGTATTGTTTAATGATTAATGATCGGATAGTTGTCATCATTGTAACCCATTCGTGAGGAAAATAAATTAAATGAAAAAGAGTCTTCACAATTATTAAATGAAGTGAAGAAGAGTGTTGGTGATCGAACCATTTTGTGTTATTTGCAGTGTATGAAGTTATATTTTCAAATTTAAATTATTATAAATGGATAAAATAATATTTTGTGGTTGATAATATGATTGAGGATTTAGATAGGTATTTATAAAATTTTCATAAAGTTTATATGTTAATAATATATTTATGGTTGGTTATGAAGTATAATTATTTTTAGTATAGTGAATTGGTAATTTATTTTAGTAATTTTGGCAAAGTCTAAGGTTAAATTTAGTGGCTCCCACTATAACATTAAGAATATATCTAAGAACTTGTAAGCCATATATATTAGGAATTTATGATCTAGCAAGAATCGAGACTTTACGAGGGTAAGGGAGCCTACTCTGTGAGCCTTATCACAATGGGCCAAAAATGTCCCCTAATGAAGTACATTTTATTAATAAATTGGTGTGTGTGTTTTAGCACTAGCAATTCTTAGCAATTGGTTCACTTGCATCTTGTGTGGGAGCCATTGGAATGATATGTCCTATGAGTGATAATTATGTTAACTTCGATCTCGAGACTTGATCTTAGTAGATAAAAATAGTTTTTGGTTGTGAATTAGGGGGATTTGAGAAAGATAAGGTCATGACTTCAACAAACAAATAAAAATGTTGTTGTATAAAATACACACTCTTGGGTTTTTAGTTTGTCTTCTTTTTCTTCTTGTATTTAGCGGGGAAAAAACACAATTTCATTTATATATGGAAACTATATTCTTATCCCAAAATAAAATCCAAAATCCAATTTTTTCCTTCCTTTCTTATTTTGATGAAATGAAGACGGGACTGCGGTCTGATCTGCTTGCATCACGAATAAATCTCAAAGTCTTAGGTGATTTGAGAAGCTTGCGCATCTGTGTGTTCGGCACAGATGAGAACCTAAAGTGGCCAGATCTATAGAATTAATGGATCTTTTCTTCTTATGCAATTATTAAGTTATCAATGAAATCATAAATAAGAATAGTGTTTAAATTATTCTCTTAGTTATAATCCAATGATAAACACGTGCTAGCTTTCTTTCATTGGCTTAAGTTTGGTTTCCAACAAATGGGGAAACCTTGGAGTGGCATGATCAATAGTGCATTTTTGATCTTTGACCCAAACTAAAAAATAATATATTTTGATAGTGAAGAATAATATATTCTAATAAGTATATTTTTCTTCACTTTTATTTTATTTTATTTTTTTTCATAAAAAACTACCATTAGTTTTTTATTTAGAATTAATTTGGAAAATTATACTTACAAGATACATATTACATTCACAAAATTAATATTTATTACATTCACAAAATTAATATTAAAGTATGTTTCATTTATTCACGTGAAAATAATTCTATTCCTTCTTTTTTAAACGTTGCACATACACTATATAACACCATAATAATTGTTGGATCAAAGGTGTAAATTTGACGGCCACCACTCCCAATCAAGGGAGTTTTTATAACATGCAAAGTGCGCGACCTTTTATATATATTTATGATTGTGATTTAAATATTATTATAATATCTATTTTATTAATTTTTTACCCAAGGCATTTTTTTTTGGCCTATTTAAGTTTTATGTTTTCTTATCAATTCAAGCAAACTCTGACTATAAAGCATAATGGAACTAAGTTACATTAAAGAATAAATATATTGATGATGATGATAGTGGTGATTAGTGTCTATTGAGATCAAATTGGTCTATTGGACCTATACTTTTCTTAGTTCTTAATTATTTGGCTTCTCGTCTTTCTTGCCGATATTGGTGCTGTAGCTTTCTTTTTTTTCTCTACGGTCTTCTAACTTCCATTATCTTGCATCTCCTTCATCTCTTTTGGTTCTTGGGACATTGGTGTCTTAGCTTCGCGATCTGTTGTGTTCGTCCTTTTCAAGATAGTCGGAGAAGAAGTTTGGTCTGGGAGATCTGCTTTTCTGTTAAATGAAGATTTATTTTGTGTGGTATTTGAATCCTCATAATTGTTGATGCTTGAGGGGTTGTCGATATCCTCATTGTTTATGTAATTTTAGAGCTTTTGTTATTATGTTAAATTATTTTGCAAAAGCTCTTGTTTAGTATGCTCAAACCAATTAGCTCTAATGTATTTTGAGATGAGTAATTGATTTCAACTTTCAACTTGATGAGTTTGATTGAAAAATGACTCTTATAAATGATAAAACAAATTTGATCCCACTATTACTTTTAAATAGGGATTGAGGAGAATTCTAATATTTCAAGAAATAATAATATATAAGGTATATGTCGTGAAGAAATTGATGATTGTTGAGCAAGTAAGGATGAATCTCTCTAGTCGATATCCCATGATTTGAAAGACCCACACCTAGTCATGTTTATATTTAATTATGAATTTATGGAATGCACAAGAGTCATAATAATTGTCTATTTGATATTTCACTAAATAGATCCATTTTATAAAAAAACGAGATCTATCATGAGTATACTAACACTAAATAAACTGCATGAAAGCTATCAAAATCAAACAAAAATTTGTTATGTCACTTTTATTATTTTTATTAAACAACTAAAAGACCCTTCAATCTAATTATTTTATCCCCTAGATTTTTTATGTAGCATATAGATGGCCCATGGGTGAGCACGTGAGTTTCAACCTTTGGTTTCAGGGTGCACAATGTGGGATTGCCTGATATGCATTAGAACATAGACAATTTTTTTTAGCATGCACAAAGGTCCATAGTAGGTATAATCTTAGATTCTATAACCACCATGCAATATGTAATTATCTTGGAGTTTCATTGTGTGCCTAACTCCTTTTATTTTTTCTACTCCAATTTTAGATTGCTTATATTCGTAAACCCGCACACAAAGCCATAAAACTAATTTACAACAACAGTAAATGGCATTTAAGTTGGCACTCTAATCAACTCGCCCGCGTCTACCAGCCTCGGCTTTGCATAATGGTGCCCTTAGGTAATTTACATTCCACCTCCTCTATCTCTAATGCTATGCCTCTGAACTGCCATTGTCCCCTGGCTGTAGTGGAACCACGTTCACGCACTGCTACGGGCAGGCGCTACAACATTCTATGCTGCATTGAATTTGGTCCAGGTAATCATTATTCGCAGAGTTTTTTCTGCAACCTTATTCTCCATTCTGAGCCTGCTGAACTTTCTACCTTTGAGTCGACCTCTGAACCTGCTGATCCCTCTCAATTCTCAGTGCCAACTTCACGCATAAATTCTCTTCGACCCCGCATCATCATGCCCCGGCTTCGCCATAGAATGCGAAGCAGCAAAGGGAGTAGCATAGGCAGACTACCTCACTCTCCACCATCACTAGCCTCAGATTCCTCGTCCCCCTCGGCGCTTTATGTCTCAGATCGCTATCCAGACACTCGCAGTGGCAGAGGTCGCTCACGAGCTTTCCGCTCCCAACCTTCGCAAATCGCCTCTCCAGCCTCTGACATCCCCTCCAGCTCACAACAACCCCTTCACTCAGCCTAGTTTATCTATCGCTGCTCCCTGAACCAACCACTCATAACAACCACCATATCAATTACCTTCCACGAGGATCTAGCCAACGAAGATGGATGCCCAACCTGCGAGGAGCCAGCCAGTGATGATGGACACCCACATTGCGCAAAGGAGAAGAGGGATAATCCTCAGGACAAGACTACTACAGAGGAGAAGAATAGCGATCCTCAGGCGAAGGGTGACACGGGTGCGTTGCAGTAAGTAGAGGACGACAAGGATGCATACAGGTGTTTCATCATTAAAGAACACTCGTCAGCACCGCATGACACATGACTCGCCAGCATAGCATGACACATGACTCACCACGCGTCTTCGGGTTTCAGGTTTCTAGAAATCACGTCAATAGGATTATTTTGTGCATTTTTGAAAATTATGTTAGCTACTTTTTTCATTTGCTGGTTTCCCCTGCATGGGTAGCAAGTTCTTTTTTGCAAATTCATTTTTTGGACTGGACTGGTTTCCCATCTTTGGGCAGTTTCAATCTTGTTTTGATGCTTTATGCCTTGAACCTTAGCGCTGACCTACAGAGGCCAAAGCAGTGTATTATTATGTTACAATAATAAGATTTAGACTTACTTAGAAAAAAAATTAAAAAAATTGCCAATATTTAATGGCTAAAAAATAAAATATAGATCATCAAATCTAACCACTAATTAAACCCAAACAAAATATATATATATATATATATTAAAATATACAACATTAAATAAACTAAAATATACACTATTAAATTTGAAAGCATATAAACTAAAATATACACTATTTAATTCGAAAAGCATTTAAATCCACTTTTGAATTTAAAAAAATTTAAAATCAATAATATATATCCCAATCTATTTCATTTTAATATTATACCCAAAAAATAAAATAAAATTATTTACTCATATATATACTTTCCTGGCATAAAATGATCTTTTACCCCAAAGATAACCATTTATTAAGAAAAACATATCTTTTAAAAAAATTGAATATTAAGCCAAAACCTCACTCCCAAGCAATCAATTATTCAAAAGAACAAAACAATTTAAAAGCAGTAGGCCACTTGGAAAAAGTTGCCAACTGCATCTAGAAGATGGCCACTTCAAGCATACAGCCTTGCCAGCTAGGCTTACATGCAGCCCTATTATAAAAATCAAGTTTTGAATTTTTAAATAAAATCTCCATAAAGTAAGTAATTACAAGGAATAAAGTAATTCCAGGATACAAAAAAGTCAGGGCTGGATGTCTTGAGCGGTCAAATCTCCCTCACCCACCTCACGACACGCTGACGACGCGGTCACATGGAAAACCCGAGAGGCGGCTATGGCACGTAATTGGATTCGAATGCCCTCCGACACGCTAGGAACACGGTCACATGCAAACCCCCGGCGGCTGCTACAGCAAGCAAGGAATTAGAAGTTTAATTGGCTTTTAGCTGCTCCAATAATTTAAAAACCTGTGTTTAAAAAGCCGAAGGGCTCTCACTCTCGGGCATTCCGCCAGCACACCATCTTTCGTCCGTCATTCAACCTCTATAGATCGGCTCTCTCCAGGTGCCTGGTTCGCTTCCTCTGCATGTTTTTTAGACCAATCGTTTCCCGACTTACGGAATTTGGCTTAAAATTAGGCCCTGCAAAAGTTTTATAGCTTCCTCTGGGGTAACGGTAGCTTACAGACATGAGTAGCAATGGCAACGGGCAAAAACAAGGAGGGGGCTTTTTCGCGGCCTTCGCCTCGGGCCTCTCTAATTTCGGGAGCGCGATGCACAAATCGGTTAACAGGTACGTTATTTGTGTTTCCTTCGCCCGATAAGGTTTTTCAAAGTTTCAAACAATATCTTGTGTGCAATTGGGTTTTGGTGTTTTGGTACCCTAGGTTATGTGCACACTGTGTGAATGGGTTTCTATGATGGCCAGTTGTATTGGAGCAGGATCTAGATCTTTGAGGGACAGTGTTTCGTGTTTTCTCTGGTATGATGACCTTGTTCTTCATACGAGTTGAATTATTCCATTTGGGGTTTTGAATTGTGAACGCTGATTAGCAATTCCTTGTAACCGAAGTCAAACCCTCCTGGTCGGTTACATGCAAATCAGGTGCTAAGGCCTATGTTTATTTCCACGAACTTTTAAATTCGAGTTTCTGATTACCCTTCCTGATACACACGCCAGTGGAACAAACACACTTCATGTTTTTTCTCTCCAAGTCCATTTCATTACATCCAAGGAAACACATTAAACGCCCCAATAACATGAGACAATACTAGGCCGAAGCTTCGCATGGTTGGCCTACGGACGGGTTTATTGTTGCGACCTCCTCAATTTGTTGGGACATGTATCGTGTTCACACGTTTAAATAGGTTTGGTGGGTCGATGGTGGCTTACTGGGTTGGGCGCTGTTATTGTCCCCACTAGCGTTCATGTCTCTCCAGTGACAAATTCGTGCTTGTGCTTGTTGTGCGTCTGTACCTGCAATAATGGTTGGGCTCAGGTGCAAGTCCTGGGTGACTCTGGTTGAATAGATACCCCCACTTGGGGCCCTTTTGTTATTATCCCCACTAGTGTTCATGTCTCTCCAGTGACAAATTCGTCCTTGTGCTTGTTGTGCGTCTGTACCTCAATAGTGGTTGGGCTCAGGTGCAAGTCCTGGGTGACTCTGGTTGAATAGATACCCCCCACTTGGGGCCCTTTTGTTAACGGATTCCAGTTTAAATGTTGTAAGATGGTTACAGTCTTTGTAAACTCTCCCGGAGTGGGAAGGGCGAACTTAATGCATCAGGATGATTGGATCCTGCTAGTAAACTGATGGATCCTGCAAGCAAGGGAAAGAAGAAACTCGAATTTCTAAGTGTAATTAGAGTATTGGCTCCTTATAAGTCCAGCGCTACAAATTTCCTTGATATGCATTGCGTCCTCTCATATGATCCTTGGATCCTTTAGAATTCTCGTAGGATCAATATCCACAATGTTTTCTACGTCTACAGCTTCTTAAAGCACCATTTCAATGAATCCCTGAATCCTGAAAACTCGAGAATTTTGAATTTTATATGCTCATGCTCTGGTAACTTTGAGTGAAACAGTAATTCATTGGCAATTGAAAGGATGACTGCTATGCTCCTACTTGTCCACTGTCATGCTTTGCCTTGACAGTGCTGGTTGAAAATCCATAAAATGAAACTTGAAACGATCCTAGGCTTAAGCTTTGGATTTGAAAAACACATATGCTTACTTTTGTCTGTTTTGGGCACTATATGTTGTGCGCATTCATTTGACTGTATACGTAACAGTGACCTATAACTAGCTATGGCAGTCACCATCATAGTTTATCATAATAGACACCATCATAGTTGATTATAATAGATTGACTGTAGTCACACATTTAATCAGATTTGAAAAAATATCATTTGTATCCTGATTCATCTCTGACCAAAAATTCTATTTACGTGGATGGATAAGATCAAATAGTGGTAAAAAAAATGGCTTCAGTAAGCGTGTATACCTTACATGGCAGTGGAGGCCCAGATAGACATGCCTCATATGGTAGTCAGTTACCAGTGGGGAGAAGTGGAAAAATGTGGAAAGCCCAGCAGGGAATGACATAAGTAGTATTTTATGTGACACATGTCATACAGATTCCTTTCACGCTGGTCAGAAATTTGACAAGTATCTTTCATATTTTGAAAGCTTTTTGTCTTATCCATTACTATGATTCTTCTATTAATTTAATTGAATGCTGTATTTTTGCCATAATTTGTCGTCACTGAACCTTCTCATTTGGTCATGTTGTAATTATGGACCAAACAGAGTAGAAGTTCTTCTACATGTTTTTAATTATTGGGTTGTTTGAATACAGCTTCATGGGATATGAGGGTTTAGAAGTAGTCAATCCTGAAGGCGGTCAGGAGGATGCAGAGGAGGAAGCTCATCGAGGTAGATGGCGGAAAGAGGTGGGTGTGTAATCTTGGTTGCATTTTTATGTTAAAGGCTGACTTCTTTACTAAAGCATTCCTAAATTCCATGATTATTTTTGAGCACCTGGTTGGATCGTTTGGATTAAGGGAACTAAAACTTGTTTATTGGTCTTTTATGTATTGGTTCATATCCTGCCGTCATTTGCATTTATAAATTGTATGGAATTTTGGAGCTATAATATGGTAGTAACATAAAGATAATGTTGTTAAATGGCTTGTCAAGCTATCTCATATTTTTATCTTCTGAATTGTTTAAATGATTTTCTTTTCAGGACCAGGATAGTTATTGGAAAATGATGCAAAAATATATCGGAGCAGATGTCACCTCCATGGTGACACTTCCAGTCATTATCTTTGAGCCTATGACGATGCTTCAGAAGAGTGCTGAGGTATATCAGTCTCTGATTCTAGCTGTTTGTTGTTGTTTCTTTCCCTTTGAATAAGCATCAGATGGGACTGGACTGGTGGTCATATTTAATTGCATAATGTTGTCTGTTGCAGTTAATGGAGTACACTTATTTGCTTGACATGGCAGATGAGTGTGAAGATCCCTATCTCAAGATGGCTTATGCAGGTGCGTTTATGATTATCTTAGAGTTTGTGTTTAGCAAAGTTTTTATTCATTATAACATCTTATTGTAAAGCCAGTCTGTCACTGGGCTCACATGGTTCAAACTTTATTGTTTTGTCAGCATCATGGGCAATATCTGTCTATCCTGCATACCAGAGGACTTGGAAGCCCTTTAACCCTATTCTTGGAGAAACTTATGAAATGGTCAATCATGGAGGGGTCACATTTATCGCAGAGCAGGTGACTGGGGTTTTGTTTGTTTTTAAAGGTGCTAGTTATCTAGAAAATATTTCCAGTTTAGACTGCATGATCAGGTCTCTCTTGGTGTAGTATACCATTCCCTTTTTTTTTTCAAATGTCATTGCTTCCTAGAATTTGTTAATTCAAGAGTGTAAATTTTTCTTCTGGTTGAACAGGTCAGCCACCATCCTCCAATGGGCTCAGCCTATGCAGAAAATGAACATTTTACATACAGTCTGTCCTCAAAAGTAAAAACCAAGTTTCTTGGCAACTCTGTGGATATTTACCCACTTGGAAGGTAACTTCTCAGAAATCTTTCTCTCTTCTTTAATTAGATAGCTGTCCTATCAGATATATGTATCACGCATGTTTGTAAATTGGTTGTTTCTGTTGACTGGCATTGATATTTTTTTTTTGGTTTAATTTTAATTTTTAATTTTTGTTCTGTAATGCATTTCCTGGGGAAATCCACTGGGTACTTCGCCTAATTCTGAGGACAATACCCAGGGTAAACCAGATTATGTAGAAGCTTGAAGCTTTGTCATGTCACTTAGGACAATAGAACCTGGGTGGGGAGTGTGGCACTCTACATTGCAACCACTTGGGCTAGACCCAATTTACGGTTGGCAGTGGTATTTGTCTTTGTTTTTGGTTCTTAATAAATACAATATCTTGTTTCTAGCTTGATTATCTTTTTTTTTATTCAGCTATGATATTGTCCTTGATGTTGTTGCTTGGATGAGATTAAAAAATGGTATTATTTTTTTTATTTTTTTATTTTTTTTAAGTTCAAACATGATAGAGTATACTCAAGTCTATTCTTTTGCAAAGAACTTTATAGCTCTGAGTAGGTTTGAATTGTCCAAAGGATAGCACAACTGTTTGTATATAGAAGAATAATTTTCATCTATACAAGTTTGAGTTTGATTATATGATGCAAGGCACAGTCAGCTAGAAGAAATGATATATTTACTTCTCTTGATCTCCAGTTCCATCATTCTGGAATCTGTCTTGTCATTTGCAAATCATATAAGAGGTGTTGCTTGACTCGTGACAGAGTTAAACCAATTTTTTTTGTTTCACTGCATTATTGAAAGTAGATATTCTCATGAAAATTTCTGTGAACTCTTTTGGTTATAAAAAAAGCATCAGCTGTTTTTTCAAGCCAACTGTTTTCATTTTGTTGTAGACATTGGGAAACTTTAATGATAAGTTGACAATCTCTCTGCGATGTTAACATAGTGACATTCTTTTGAAACTGGAATCATAATATTGCTGTAGAGTGGAGACAGCCTCCTACCCTACTTATCAAAGGGCTATGCAGCACTCCAAGAGGCCATATAAGGGAGAACTTTTGCATTGCTCCTTGGAGGCAATGAATATATTATCTGAATTGACTTTGACAATTGGTGGCTGTATGCACTGTGTGCAGCCTGTGCTTTTTATGTTGATAGAACTTGCTAATTTGTGTATGCGTGGGTTTTTCAGGACACGTGTGGTGCTAAAGAAATCTGGAGATGTTCTAGATTTGGTGCCGCCTCCATCTAAAGTTCATAACCTAATTTTTGGACGAACTTGGATTGATTCACCTGGTGAGATGGTGCTGACAAATTTGACTACGGGAGATAAAGCGGTGCTGTACTTTCAACCATGTGGCTGGTTTGGGTATGAAAACTGATCCTCTTTATTTTTCACCTTATTTATCTGTAGAGAATTGGGAGTAAGAAGTGATGTTTCATCTTTTCTACATATTGGTGTTGTCCTTTCTCAGTGGTTTTTATTGGTTATGCAAAAGGCATTTCAAGTCTATATACTTCTAGAACTTTCCACATTTGTTATTCTTGATATGATATTACTGAACCTACTTACTTTTCAGAGCACTTGTCTGCCTTTAACGTTTAGTAATGGTCTGCCTTTAACATTTGTCCAACCATTAGATGCAATAGAAATGCTATAGTCCATCCAGTCATTTATAAATTGTCCCATAGAATTATGGGTTTTGGCTTCTTCCATGCCAAGTGCCATGATTATTTCTTTGTTGTACGTGGGGCTTTTGTTTCTCTAGGGGCATTGTTGATGACAATAACCATATCATCATGCTAAGGTGAGTGAAGAACATTGAATGGTATGCCATGTGCACACTTTGCATTTATGTCATTCCTACCATTCTAAAAAATTTGTAATTTTGTTATTGTTCTATGCCTTTGGTTTTGCGTCCACTGGCACGGGGTGTGGATCCTAACTCTTCCTTGGTGTGTATTTTTTTATCTTCTGTTGCTACTCTGGTGCAGGTTATTATTCCTATGTTCTTGGTTTCATCACTTGATGGTAACTCACAATGATGCTTCTTTGCATGGGTATATGAATCTGTGTGAGTTGTCTTACAATGGGGGAGTGCAAAAATTTAGTGGTTTGAACTTTGATCCCCATATGCTTCCCTAAGAGTGTTAAACTATTTTTCTTTTTATTTTCACCATCACTTTAAATATCATCCCCTTAAACTTCCTCCTCTCCATAGGATGTGCCATACTTACCATGAAGATCTTTGTATTATTACCCATTATTCGTATCACATGTCAACATCATGATCATAAAAATTGGAAACATATACTGCATATGTGATATAGTAGGGCAATCTTTTGTTGTTGTAATATGTTAGGGTTTTCCCAATTTTTCCCAATACACAATAATTTTATGTCGTTAGTAAAATCTACAATCAACCTTTATATTGATGCGACAATCTGAACAATTCTTAAATAAGTGACCGAATATGACAAATAATAAATATAGTTCTTTTGTTCACTATAATCCCATAATAATGTAGCACAAATACTCCAAAGCAACCATACTGTCCCTGTAAGAGTAATGCCACTAGCCGGTTCAGAACCTTGACTTCCTTTGTCAATGTGTTGAACCAATGGCCACGAATAAGAACCAACTTCGCTGGTGGAATTATTCTCTGTGTGAGTTCCCAATTGATTCGGCTAGCCATGATAGCTCGTCTTACTGTCGTCCTGTATTTTTTCCTTTGCAACTATTTTTTTCCTTTGCGACCCTTTCCCTTCCTTAGGCGGTGAGGTGTTGTCACTCAAATTGTACAGGCACCGCGACAACGACTCAGGTCAGGGACTGTCACCCTGATCCCCAACCTCTCCATTCTAGTTGTCTCCCAACAACAGGTAAGGGATGGGGGGTAGACCCTATAGAAATGAAATGATGAAGGACAAGTTGGGAACCAACAAGTCCGGGAGACATAGTTGAGTGTCCTAGCAACCTGATGAAATTTAGTAAGACTTTAGGGATTAGATTGAAATTAGACTAGTGCCTTATGGAGTCAATACTCTTGCTTTATAAAATTGAGACCAAGTGTCGGATAAGCAACTGTTACTTTGATGTTCTACTAACCTATATGAAATGCAAATCCTAAGACCGAGGTGTGATGCAAGGATCTTAGTTAGTTTTAATTAAATGCCTAATCTAAGTTTAACCTTTCCTTATCTATTTTGAAGCTAGGTTCCAAGGTAGGTTGTGGGAAGGAGGTCAATGGGAAGCAAGCAAAGGCTTGATTATCCTTTTGTTAGGCTCCTATCACCTGGTGCCTTCGGCATTGCAGAGACTGTGGCTCTGACGACTGCAAGGTCACCGTGTTAACCACCGAAGAGTTGCTAAGCCCCTCAAGCTAGATGAGAAGGGTTGTCCTAAAGATCTATCAACGAAGCTTATGCTTTGGAGGTACTTTAATTGCTAATGTTTTAAGTACTTTAATTATGGTTAATCTCGAGTTATATCGACAAGTACTTATTAACAATATTCAAAAGACAATCTCAACCACAGAAATAAATGCGAAATGCCAACAAGAGATACAATTAGCCAATGATTCAAAAGGGAGACTACAAATATTCTTAGCCAACATTCTTCAACAATTGAATTCATCAAGCTAAACTTTAGATGCCAAAAGTTGATTACTAATTAGCCAAGATCCACAATGTGCCTTGACCAAATGGCAAGAAACATAACTAGAGCACTTAACAACTACCCAATCAAAAAATGATATGCAATGACAATCACTTGAAACAACTAGAAATATTCTAACTTACTATCCAAGAGATGCTTAATCAGATTTAAAGCCTTTTAGGTAAAAAATGCCTAGGTGTCAAAATATTGTAATATGACCAATCAAATGGTCAGGACACTAATTACTCAACGATGCACATTTGGAGTAAGTTACCTCGATGCAAATCAATAACTTCTCAGATTTATTCACTTGACCAAAATTGTGAGATGAATTATGCTTTAGGAAGTGATCTTATGTATGTGCGATTTAAACTATAGAACTTATAAGACGACGAGTGTTAGCACATCAAACAATGAAAAAAATCTTTACCAATGCACAATTGGAGTAAGTTACCTCGATGCAAATCAATAACTTCTCAGATTTATTCACTTGACCAAAATTGTGAGATGAATTATGCTTCAGGAAGTGATCTTATGTATGTGCGATTTAAACTATAGAACTTATAAGACAACGAGTGTTAGCACATCAAACAATGAAAAAAATCTTTACCACAATATAAGTCTTACGCTATCTATGTTCCAATTGCAATATAAATGTATGACGACAAAAATATATTCTTAAGATAACAAAGATTATTTATTTTCAGAGTTCATTGAATGTAATGTGTGACAATAAATCAAACCACTACTAAAATCCAATTTTCTTAGGATATCACTTTTGTGATTTCAGACCCTTATAATTTTTATACCAGTCAACAATAAGCCATGCGATGAACCAAAGAAAAACAGATCAATTAATGTAATGGATTGTGACCTTGCTTATATGTTTTGTTGAGTGATTTTAGATTAGCTTCATGACTATCATTCCACTGTCATATAATGTTTAAATGCTGCAAACATAGACCAGTGAGGATTTTAAAAAGCAAACCAAAGAGCCCCAAGGACTTGGAGACACTTGTCCACAATTTTTCTGAGGGCTTAACCACCAGCAAATTCAAGAAATGACTCCAATACCTCTGTCAAAAACCAATGGATCAACCCAAAATTTTAAATGATTGCCAAATAATGGGAGTAGGTGTCAATAAGGCCAAGTAGGCTCTCAGAAATGATTGGAGAAACCCTAAGGCCTAGCCTTTAGGGCCAAGGAGCACTGCAACCTTTAGAAATCCCCAATGGAGCCTGTGGTAGTGGTAGTAAAGGCACTTGGGGGCAGCGACAAACCGATGTAGCTTGACAGTGGAGGATGAAAGGAGCAACAGGGGTATGGAGAGGCCTTGAGGACCTGCGTTCAGGGCAAAGGGCAAGGAAAAGGGTCACGAAGGCAGGGAAAAGCAAGAACAAGGTTGCGGTGGAGGGATAAGGAGATAAAAAGGGCTAACGACTCGATTAGAGGGCAGAGAAAGGCCTTGCAGACAGGGGAAGAGGGTTGAAAGGGCCTACAGGGGTTGTGACCAGGCTTTGAGTCAGACGACAAGGGTAAAAGAAGCCCACGTTAGGCTTATAAGTTTAAAAAAATCACTAAAACCTTTGAATAAATTCAGATTTGCCTCAGGTTTGAAATCACCAAGAATTCACCACAAAATGTCACAAGAAGTCAAGCGGCCTTCCTTCTTCCTTGGACATTGAGCTTGGAGGAGAATGGAGGATGGATCTTGCCTTCTTAGGCCTAGATCCAACTCTAGAAACCTTCTAAATTTTTTCCAAGGACTGAAACCCTTGAAACCCTTGATAATTCTTCAGATCCAGCTTTGAAGTTCACCCGCAAAATAAAATTACGAAAGCTCAAAACCTTAGTATATACAAATTTTAAAGAATAGAACCCAAAACCCCAAAAACCCCAGCTGCAAACAAGGGTTAAAAATAAAATTATTTAAAAATTTTATTTCACAATATTCACAATGGTTTATGGTTCTTATAAGCAGATCTATTCTTTAAATGCACAATAGATTAAAGTAGATGAGTAAAATAGTTTTAATGGGTAAGCAATGGCCCAGATCTCTGCAAAACCAATCGTTAGATAAGACTTGAAATTTAACACATTGGGCTCTTAAGCTTTTTTGTCTTGGGAGTTGGCTGGTCCAACCAAAGACTTCCCCTCACGCCCAATATCTGAATCCTTGAGATCTCTACACACTTAAGATCAAGTTATTAGATCAATAGGGGCTAGATAAACACTATAACCCTCAAGATCTAGGGATACCTGCTAGATCAATCAAGTTATAATGTCTATCTAAACCTAGTAACCAATGCAAGATACTTGTAGGCTGTGCAAATAGTTAATCCACTCAAAGGCTAGAGAAAAAATAACTTATAAAATATAATTCAATAGAGCATTAAGAACATGATTTCAAAATTACCACAATAAGCATAAGAGAAACACTACCATGAATAAACCCCAAAGTCTTCTTTATTATTTCTAGAAAAAGATATTACAGCAGAGCTTGACTCGGAGCTTGATCGAATTTTTTTCGGTAACTTGAGAAGTAAATGACTTAGAAAATCTTTATTTTTGAGGAATTTTCGAATTTCTTATAAAAACCATTTTTTATTAGCTCAAAAATAATTATTTTGAGCTAATTTCCTCAAAAAATTGACTTTGACTTAACCACCAAGGCCCAAGGGTCCAATTTTTCTTGAAATTTTCAATATTCCCTTGGTGGGGGGACCTCCAAAAATTAATTTTTTTAAGACCCACGAATTTTTCCACTTGGAGAATTTAATTTCTCTAGGACTTTAATTTTGACTCTAATTAATTAATTTTTTGGCTTAGGGTTTTAATTTATTTTTGCTAGAAAATTTAATTAATTGACATGAGGGGATTAATAATTTTTTTCACCCTCTAATATTTTAGCCATGGTGTCTAAGTATGAGGGACCATGCACCAAAATATTTTTTACATAAGATAATTAAATTTCAACCCTCAAAGGGGGAACACCCATTCGTTATAGACCCTCAATTTATTACCCAATTCTGCGACTCAATATGATTTAGTAGACCAAGTGATTTGTAATAAAATAATTTAGCCAATTAGCTTAAATTATTCCCAAGTCACTTTTACAAAAGACTCTACTAAAACACTAGAACTCACTTAAGACCTTGACGGTAAATTCCACCATAGCTTTGGGGCGAGGTTGAAGGGAAAAACTCTGCCGATTATCCGTGTTTAGAAACACAAATGAACCAGTGAGACGAAAAACCTCCTAGGATGAAACTCATCACCAAAATAATAGGCTTACTTATGTTGTTACATACATATATGGTCTTACTAGCATCATTTACATTAAAATTTTGCAGAATGGGTTTACAACTCTGACAAAATGACGACTAATGATGTTGAATCCATGATGATTTGAATGCTTGAACATGATGGAATCCCTTTGTGAAAAAGTGTACTGCTATAGGGTAGTTGACACAGAGTGGGCAACAGGCGGAATCAAGGTGTTCGTGCCCTCTTGATTGTCACGAAGTTGCTTGTAGATATAAACAAGGGTTTTCACTGCTTGTATTTAAACATAATTGTGACTTACAAAATTCCTCACAGCTTGAAACAAGGGTTTCGCTGCCTGTATCTAATCGTGACCTCCCGATTGTCACAAAATTGCTTGCAGATAGAGACAAGGATTTCATTGCTTGTATTTTGACCAAATCGTGACCTCACAGAGAGAAAAATGCTTCATTGCCCATATTAAATCATAACCATGTCCCCGTAGAGAGAAAAAGCCTTACATTGTCTACCGAAGACAGAATTTTGCTTCTCTAGGAGCACAAAGGATCCACACAGCTTTTTGATTGTCCAATTCAAAAAAATCCAATGCCCCATAATTCATTGCCCAACTAGAGACCCTTGTGCCAAAATAGAGAAAGAGAGAAAAAAGAAGTCAACTAGGGTGGAATCTTTCACCACCGAATTTGACAAGAGAGAATGGGTCTTAAACCCTTAGAGCAATGCTCAAAATACAAAGAAATGATCCACTTGGTGATTCAAAATAACTTCCATTCATCTTCATTTATAGACTTCTAGAGGGGCTTCATCTTTCTTGAGTGATTGAGTAATCCTTACTCCAAACCCCAAATTTGGGTTTTTTTTAAGCCCAACTTTCCCAAAACTTGCCCAGTGATGGCAATCTTGAGGTTTTCCCCCTTTTTAATGGACTATAGCCTATGGGGAAAGATAGGCTAATGAGTCCCTTTATCCTTAATATGTAGAGGACATTACAACATATGCATCATTCTTCTTGAGTAAAACTTGCCATAGAATGAGGGAGGAGAAGGAATGGGAAAGATAGAAGAGAGCATTCAACATCGAAAACATAAAACACAAGGGGCAACAAAAACTAATTTGGAACAAGCCTAAAGGTTACCTCTTGAGGTCTCCAACGTCATCTGAAATTGACTATGCAAGATAATCTTGTCAAGTTCTCACAAATTGGCTCCTTAACAACTTCCAAGAAGCCCCTTTGGTAATATGTTGGCAGAGATTGGAACAAGCCTAAAGGTTACCTCTTGAGGTCTCCAACGTCATCTGAAATTGACTATGCAAGATAATCTTGTCAAGTTCTCACAAATTGGCTCCTTAACAACTTCCAAGAAGCCCCTTTGGTAATATGTTGGCAGAGATGAGTGAATGAGTGTGCTTGAATAAACAAATTTGTAACCCAAGACACAAAATTACTCTACAAATTTGTGTTGAAAATAGTAGCGAGAAAGGTTTTCTTGACCTCTGCCCTAGTCAAGAAAGACCTCGCGCTGTCTTCCTTTAGCATGCACGAGTTCCTAGAAATTAGGACGAGTCATGGAGTAGTTAACTCATGCGCAAGAGTTGGAGGCTCAATTTTGTTTGTCTCCAAGTGCGAGTTATATTTGGAAAGGGACGAGTTAGAGAGCTTCAAGTTCTATTTGAGGCAGGACGAGTTGAAGAGTCAGTTCGACTTAGTTAACAAGTCGAACTCAACTCGTATTCCAAATTTACACTTGCTAGATTTAGCATGATTGAAAAGCTTATAAGGAGGACGAAGTCACATCATTCTACATTATTATTGAGCACGAGTTTGTGTGAAGGAGCTTGTGAGAGGAAGAGTATGCTATAAGGAGAAGCTTGTGTGCAGATTGTTAGAAGAAATTTCCTTAGGATTTAGGAATTAATTCCTAAATAATAGGAGCTCCCTATGCGCAAGGATTAAGAGGAATGCACTAGGAAATAGGGGGCTCCAGAAGTGTGCCAGGAAATAGGGAAGCAGGATCAGGGTTCTTGCAAAGTGTTTCAAGCTTAGGACAAGCAGGGAGAATAAGATTGTTTTCTGATTGAAACAGTTGTATTGTAAGAGATCTATTGCTCAAATTTCTATCAATATAATTTTCAAACAAGCAAAGGGTTTTCCCAGTTGGGTTCCCTAGGAAAATATTGGGTTTTTGCTATCGTGTGACTGTGGATATTTCTGTTCCTATTCTGCTACAAATAAGTAGAGAAATTCTGTGTCTTAATGAAAAGAAACTTGTGACTGTGGATATTTCTGTTCCTATTCTGCTACAAATAAGTAGAGAAATTCTGTGTCTTAATGAAAAGAAACTAGTTTTTAGATTGTTCATTAGATTAGTTGCAGAATTTCAACGAAATTTTCCAATTTGCAACAGAATAAAACATAAATAAAATACAGTCACACGATAGCAAAAACACAGTTTTTTAGGGAACCCAGCTGGGAAAACTCTCTGCTAGTTGTAGAAATTTTATTGACAAATTTTGAGCAAATAGAATTATTACAAGGCAAAATTGTATCTATAGAGAACAATCTTGTTCTCTTTGCTAGTACTTACATTGAAACCTTGCTTGCAAGAACTCTGCCCTTAGCTCCTAAATCCTTGCGCTAGCCATGGAAATTTTCTCTTATCTCCTAGCGCATACCAGCAAGAATTTCATTTTCCAAAACACAGCATATAGGCCTCTCCTTCACACTCTTCCTAGCTCTGTGCTAGCTCACACACACAAACTCTTGCCCTCTATTGTCTTGTCTCACAACCTTCTGTTCACACAAAACAACGATCCAATTATGTGCCTTCATCCTCCTTATAAGCAATTCAACGAAGCTAAAACTGACAAGCTTATTTTGGGACCTCAGAATTGTGATTGCTAAGTTAACCGAGTCTAATTGACTCATGTAACTTGTCCTTCCTCAATTTAGAAACCAAAGTTCACTTGCTTGTCCTTTTCCAAAGATAACTTGCACTAGGAGACAACGAATTGGGCCTCCCACTCTTGCGCACAAGTCAAACTACTCCATGAAATCGTCCCAACTTATAGGAACTTGTGCATACTAAAGCAAGACTGCTTGTGGTCTCTTTGACTAAGGTACAAATCAAAGAATACCTCACTCGCTATTTTTCAACACTCCCTCTTAGCGTGGAAGGTGCTTCTGGAAGATCCTCGTCCACCTAGATTTGTCTCCACCACCATGTTCTCTGTTGCTGCAGTTGCTCCCTCTGAATTGGAAGACTTCCTTGCTTTCTTCTGCAGAACCTGATATGAAGACTTGTTCTTTCCAACCATGCTCTACAAGTCCATCACTCCAGTCATAATTGCCATGTACCCTATGTACCTCTGTGGCTGCTTACTCTAGCTGAAGGTGGTACTGGAAGATCCAACTCTCTCTTGATCTCTGTTAAACAAATCCTCTGCCCACTTGGCTCATACTCTCCCTAAGTTGGGAGTCTATCACTGAGTGGCTGCCTCCACTCGCCCTGGGCTATGCTCCTCATCATCTTGCTGGTTGGCCCAATTGCCAACTAGCTTAGACTCAAATTGAGATATTGGATGAGGCTCCATCTTGAGTAGCTTCTTCTCAGGTACTCCAATCTGCCCTTTCTCTAAGGACTCCCACTGAGTTCTGCTCTCCTCAACCATCACTTCTCTAGTTCGAGCTCTCCCTGCCTTGCTGCTCAAGGCTGCACCTGTCTCGACTTGGAACTTGTAGAGTTTCTTCTTCCTTACACCTACTTACATCTAGAAGAGTGTTGGAGGTAAGCCTTACCTCTGCTGAATATGACATCATAACCTTTGTCCTCAAGGGTAGCTATCGAAACAAGATTATGCTTTAATCCTGGAACATAGAGGGCATCTCTGAGATGAAGAGGATTACCTGATTCCCTCTAAAAACGAACAGTACCAACTCCTCTAGCTGCATACATACCATCATCTCCTAGCTCAATTTAAAATTGCATGTCCTTCTCCTTCAGGTGGCTGAAATTCTTCTTGTTCCCGGTCATGTGGAAGGATGCTCTTGAATCAATATACCATACATTGCTGTCTGTTGAGCTTGCCATGCAAGCTATCAATGAGAAATCTTTCTCGAACTGGGCAGAAAATGCATCTACCTCTGCTGATGCAGCTACATGATCTTTACTGTACTCCTTCCGCTTAGGACACTCAGTGGCATAGTGTTTAAACTAGTGGCAATGGAGGCACTTGATCTTACTTAGATCCTTCTTCTTGTCCCTTTGACTGGACTCGGCCACTCCTTGACCCTCCTTGCCCTTAGCCTTGTTGCTCTTGCTTGCCAGGGAAAAGTTCTCCTTGTCCTTTGTCTACATCAATCTACCATCTCTAGTCCCTTCCCGGATCTCTTCCTGAACACAGTCAGTCCATAACCTTTCCCGTCTGGAAACATTTTCTCTACCACTGACAGCATTGTGGAACCCATACCAAGACTTGTGAAGTCCTAGAAGAGAAGAAATCACAAGGTCATGCGCTGGTACAGTCACACCCACACCACCTAGCTCATTTCGTACCTAATTGAACTTTGACAAATATGTGATGGTGGGCTCATCCTTGCTCATCCGGATACTCCTTAGCTTCTCCCACCCCATTATGTTCCAGCACAATTGTGATCCTCCCATTCCATGGAACAAAGTTCGATGCTCCCTCTAAATGGTGATCTGTTCTCAATCCTTGGTACGCCATCCTGCTTCCCCATAGAGCTCTCCAACACCTGCCCACTAACAGTCTTGTAGTCCTTCACAATAGGCTGAACTTAGGGCTCAAATCAGCCACTAACAGCCCTCCACAATACTGTACTTTGACTGATCTACAAGCTGTCCAACCTGGACACATCAACCTAGCAAAAAAAAAACTTGGAAGGACACAACAAACCTCTGTTTGGATGACGATTTCTGCCCTAGAAATCTCCTCGGCCTGTGCACTGTATTATGAGTTTTTTTCTTGGCTCTGGTTAGGGCTTCTGACAGTCCACGTCAGCCCTAATGCTCGGCCCTAAAACTCCTCATACAACTGTGCAATTCCTCCACTTCAAGGCTCCTACACCTGCGTTGTTGTTCTATGTGATTGCGGCCAAGGTTTAGCCACCTTCTAGGCCTCTCGGCCCTCCCAAAAAGGAGATCCGTCCACCTGCAATAACACAGAGCAACCTGCAGCCTGAACAGAGAAAGAGCACCCTAAACTTGCACAGCAAACTTGCCCAGATTTGTCCTCAAACACTTTGGCCTGCCCTCTGCCTATCTCGGCCTCCCAAACACAGAAAAGATACTTCAGATTTCGTCCTTTCTTCTCTTGTCAAGACTCCTCTAGGCTGCGGCTCCCTTACATGTCCTTCACCTTAAAATATTTGCACTTGTGACTTGTGCTGGTCATTATTCTGTTCTTTGCTTTGATACCTTGGTGAATTTCATTGAAATTCTGCTACTGCTTGAATGAACAAATCTGAAACTAATTTGTAACCCAAGACATAGAAATGCTCTACCAATTTGCAGCGGAATAGGACAGAAGTAAAACAGAGTCACACAATAGCAAAAACTCATAATTTTTTAGGGAACTCAATTGGGAAAACCCTCTGCTAGCTGTAGAAATTTTATTGACAAAGTTTTGAGCAAATAGAATTATTACAAGGCAAAAATGTTTCTCTAGAGAATAATCTTGTTCTCTCTGGTAGTAGGTAGTTCGAAACCCTGCTTGCAAGAATCCTGTCCTTAGCTCCTAAATCCTTGCGCTGGCCCTGGAAATTCTCCTATTTCCTAGCGCATACCAACAAGAATTTCCTCTGCCAAAACACTGCAAATAGTTCTCTCCTTCACGCTCTTCCTAGCTCTGCCAGCTCACACATACAAACTCGTGCTCTCTATTGTCTTGTCTTGCAACGTTGTTCTCACACAAAACAACGATCCAATTCTGTGCCTTCGTCCTCCTTATAAACAATTCGACCAAGCTAAAACTGGCAAGTCTATCTTGGGAACTCAGACTTGTGATTGTTAAGTTAACCGAGTCTAACTGACTCATGTAACTTGTCATGCCTCAATTTAGAAACTGAAGCTCACTTGCTTGTCCTTTTCCAAAGATAACTCACACTAATGAATTGGGCCTTCAACTCCTATGCATAAGTCAAACTGCTCAATGAACTCGTCCTAACTTTTAGGAACTCATCCTAACTTATTGGAACTTGTCCTAACTTATAGGAACTTGTGCATCCTAAAGACAGACTGCTTGTGGTCTCTTCAAGGCACAAGTCAAAGAAAACCTTGCTACTTTCCAACAATGATTGAGAGTATGAGGGGAAATATAGAGAAATAATGTTCTTATATGCCGTTTAACCCCAGCCATGAGTTATGGGGCTTATTGGGACCTTTCTTGGGCTTCACATGCAATAAAAGATGAAAAAAGGCCCAAGAAGTCAAATTTCGCAAAATTGTTTTGTTGGCCCATGGGAGCATTTTGGGAGACTTTTTTTTAATTTTCATGACTGTTAGAGGGTTTGACTTTAGGAGCACTAGTTGTTCGACTTGAGAGCGATTAGGGAGTGTGCTTCATGGAGCATTTTTGACATGAGCAATGAGCTTTTTTTTATTCCCTTGAAGCACACTGCCAAGCAGGTTTGGTCGGAGAACTCACTTTTGAAGGCACACCAGGGCTGTGGGTGGTGACTTTGAAGTAACCTTAATTGTGATGCAACAACCATTAAAGGTTTGGGTAATATCCTCTCAGTTTGCCTTGTATTTGAAGTTCAAAATTTGCTATAGAAAGATTTATCTATAATTAGTTCTTATTTATGTGTAGGAAGGACAGAGATGGGTATATATTTATTTAGAGGGTCAACAAATAGCTAGTAGGATAGTAACAATAAATGGTCCATTTATACAGCAAATGGCAGGGTGTCCGACATGGTCAAGGGAAGAGTAATTTTTTTTTTTTTTGATATGAACCTTAGGGAAGAATTCATGTGCTTGTCTAAGTGCTCAACTGTTATCCCTATTGGTTATACCCTGAATAGTATGGTGGGATGTTATAATAAAAACAGAGGCTATGTTATTGCAAATGGCCCGTCTGATATGTGCAGTAGTGTGCTTTTCAGCAACATCATTGTATTCCTAGGTAGGGGAGGCACAACTGTATTTCCCAAAGTTGCATGTTTACCATTCTCGAGGGTTGTGGAGCCTGTACCTGATGTTTCCTTGTTTCCAAAAGCTTCAGAGCAAGCACAAAATGTGCCCAAACGGGCAGTAGCAAGTAGCAACATTGGTTATGTGGGAGAATGTAGGGAGTGTGTAGCCTGTTTTGTTGTTGTTGTTGTTTTGAGATTGTCTTTCAATTTGGATCTTGACAAGGAACTTTAGGATGCTTGTTGACAGCCAGGGAGCATTGAGTTTCTCCTTGAAAGACAGTGTCCTAGAGCTCCCAATCATGTGTACAATGTTCATCTGGGCACCAAGACTGCAGAGGGCAACATGACAGATGGAACATGTGCCAATATTAATAGCATGTGTAAGCCTCCCACTTACTATTCTAGTATCTACCTTATCAATAAAAAATTAATTGCCTTTTCATGTTTAATCATAAATTTATTTTATCAAGTCCTAGGCCTCATGGAGGCAACCCCAGGCTTCTGTGTGGTTCTTCATCTTACGATACATATTAAACTTGATATGGGAATTTTACAAATTAGCTGTTAGTGAGGGCTTAGGACATGGGGACAAGAGTGGATGCTTGCTTGTGGTTTGTAGATATGGACCCATGTCAAATAATTGCAGTGCTAAAGTCATGGAATATGCACAATGATGTTGTATGATGGAGTAATAGAGGTCATTTGAGGGAAGAAAGATGCAGTGGGACATCATGGAATAGTCATGCGGGGGCATTAGCATTAGTTGAGGTGGGGATGAGTTCAGCATTGGAGGGTTATTGATTTTAAGAATATTTTAAAACATGTGCTATATTTCAGACCTCTTTTTATATTTGTATTTTATCATTTTGAAAATTCATATAAAATTTGGTCAAATTGTAAATATTTTTGAGTCACAAAAATTTACATATACCAAGTTGCAGGTTAAGATAATCCTTACTATCCACAATAGGTGGTCTACAATTAGATTCTATACATAGTCAATTATGCCAACCTTCAGTGATTAGTAGCTGATTTCACTGCTGCCTGTTGCAGCCAGTGATGGTGATTATCACTGACAGCCTGTTGACCAGTTCGAACTAATGAAAATTGACTTTCAAGTTCTAAGGTGTTGAAACTCGAAACTCAATAGCAAAATCAAATTGAGAATTTCTTGATGCATTTTTCAATAATCCTTCAAGTGAATCTAATTCATGTTGCCAATCCAGCACAACAATGTGCTAATAACAACCAATGGATATAAGTAGCGTTCAAAATAAATAAATAGTAAAAAAAACATATTAAAACACAATCGATGGAGACCCCGAAAAGTACTCCAACTATGTTACCACCTATCCACGTTCATCGAAAGTGCCTCCATCGCTCCTCTCACGATGCACACCCCCGTTGTCGGCCTCCATCGCCCTAAATCCCATTAGTTGTTGTCAACCTCCATCGCTCTACTTCCCGAAGAACCCATCAATAGCGTAAAGATGAATCCCTAATCCTTTACCTTTTTTACTAGCGCCTCATATTGAAAATTTTAAGACAACAGATTTATTTCGTCTTAAAATTCCCCTCCATGTAGTAGTGTTAAAGACTCCTGAGACCAGCCAAAAACAACCATGCAGCAAACGAATGGTGTACCAGACAAAGTTAATAAGATAGTGCTTTATACCCATCAGATGTGAGAGAGAAAAATCTGTGATGGAGAATTTTCTTTTTGTCTCAGTTGTTTGACAGTTTAGCTTATGTAATTTAGACTTGTTTTTGCATTATAAATGATTCTTGCACAATGCAGATGGCATTCTTGTCTTTTGCAATTGGATAGCTTCATTCAATTTAAGCACTTTGAAAGGTCATAGGTCTCTGGCTTAATTCATACAAGTATTGTAGTATTTTCTGTGTCAAATGGATTGCAGATATTGTATCTTTTTCATGCGGTTGTGGTATAGTTTCTTCATAGATTTAATCGTAATTATGTACCGTATGTTATTTTTTGTTCTCTGAGATTTGGTAGTGTGCCTGACAAATTTTCTCTCATGCTCTGTCTTCCATTATAGAGCTGGTCGCTATGAAGTGGATGGGTATGTATACGATTCCAAGGAAGAACCTAAGATATTGATGACAGGAAAATGGAATAGATCGATGAGTTACCAGCCTTGTGATGCTGAAGGGGAGCCACTTCCTGGCACAGAGCTTAAAGAGGTATGCACTTTACATAGACCATTTTCATATCATGTTTTAGCAGAGCTCAGATCAGCAATCTTCACCACGATGGAACAGGGGAATATTACTTTTCATTCTTTTGATGTGTAATAGCTATAATATAAAGTCTGTATGCCTATATTGTATTTAACTAGTCTAGATTAACTAGTTTATAAATGGAACATATGTTTACACCACTGGCTGTCTACATGTTTGGTACCAAAATTGTCTATTATTGATGGTTAACCTGGTAGATATTCAACTAATTTGTTTTCTTGTTGAGCTTTTGGAGTCTGTCATGTTTGTTATCTAATTTGATTCTTAAAGTCAAACTTCTTTATAACCAAAGTGCTGTTGTGAAGGTGGTGGGTGAACCATTGGAGGACTAATGCAGCCGAAAATGTTTTCTACTGTAAAATATGAATGCTTAGATGTAAACTCTATAACCAGTAAATAAATGGATGGACACAAAATTAAATAAATGTACAATTATGGATCCAAATTGCATTCAGTCAGCCAGTACTTTGATGACCTAGACTACCGATATCGTGAATATTTTAACACATGCAATTGTGGGGGGTTTCTGAAAGAGTCCTTTTAGCTGATATCTTCTGTTGTCCCAGAATGTATAGCTCCATCTCTTTCCCATGTTTCATGGCCTTTGGTTGAATTGAAAGCCTTGCATGCCTTTTCTGTGTGGTATAACTTGGGTGAGCAGCCTTTTTTTGTGTGGTATAACTTGGGTGAGCAGCAAGAGTGATGTTGAGACCGAAGGGCTTCTGTACAGAAGGGATGTATAGCAGCCAATTGTGTGTTGTCATAAGGAAGATCAATAAGCTTGCTCAATTTCATGACATGGAATTCATATGGTCCATCTTCAAGAGGGCATATATTTTGTTAACCTCCAGCTTTATCATCAGTTTAGAGTCCATTTCTTCCATTGACTAGGCCATGAATTAATTGTTCTCATGATTTACATTACTGGCTTGTTGATCCATGTATCAATTTCTTTAGAATAACATAAAGTAGTTGTGTGAAATCATAGAAATGTTCTCTTGTCTTCATGCTATTTGCATGTTACCAAAAATGAGAGTTCCGTTGTGGATTGGGTGCTTTGGTTTTACTGAATATTGAAATCAGTGATTGGTAGAAATTTTCAAATTTATATGTGAACAAATTTGAAAGGATAAAGCATTATACTATGTCGGTTTGTTGATCCATGTATCAGTTTCTTTAGAATAACAGAAAGTGGTTGTGTAAAATTATAGAAATGTTCTCGTGGTCTTCATGCTATTTGCATATTACCAAAAATGAGAGTTCAGTTGTGGATTGGGTGCTTTGGTTTTACGGAATATTGGAATCAGTGATTGGTAGAAATTTTCAAATATATATGTCAACAAATTTGAAAAGATAAAGCATTATACGATATTTGAAACATATGAATATGTTGATCATAGCTTCAAAGGACTGTGACTCAAATGCAAACAGCTACGGTGCTACCAGAGAGTGACAAAGTCGCCTTTTGAATATTTGTGAAGCCTATTTTGAACTTGAAAAGAAATTAAATCTAAGATCGGACTAGCTGTTCCCCTTTCTCAGAATGGCAGTGACTGGAGTTGGAGATATGGTGTCCCTTTTTCAATATACAAAACAGGAGAATTGTACAAGATGATGATCCCCAAATCTTCTTTCGAAACTAAACTTAAAAGCTACTGGAATCTTGAAGATGATGAATGCAAATGGATTAGAAGTATGCAGGCTTTATATAGCATGAGATTTTCCTCCAAAATCAGTCTCCTTTCTCTGTTCAACGTAGATTTAGTGTCCCTATGTAAAGGAAGTCTTCATAAAATTACTAGGGACAGTGGATTGTTAGATGTTAAATTAAAATAGGCTACAGCTGAACCAGACAGCATATTAGTACAAAATTCCAAGAACTGATTGGCACTTGGAAGACTTTCAGCCTCCCATCAAAGTGCAGGGAGAGAAATTTCCAGTGCTTTCGTTTACATCTCTACACTTTTTTCTAAACTCTTGCCTACAAGGGGTAGACTCTTACAAACTGATTGTCTAACTGATTACAGAAACATAACAATATTTTCAACGAGGTTGGAGTATGTTCCCTCCCTTAAACATTGAGTTAAAAGATGTCAGCGTACAAGGGTAGACTCTTACAAACTGATTGCGTAACTGATTAGAGAAACATAACATTATTTTCGAAGAGGTTGGAGTATATTCCCTCCCTTAAACATTGAGTTAAAAGAGATATCCTAGAGAAAGATTTGCTACCATCTCTTTCTATTTTCTTTCCCTATTTGATTTCCTTCCACTTGTGGGAGAGAGGGGAAGAATGGGGAACTTTCTTTAAAGCTTTAGCAAAAGAAGCGTATTCTTAAGACTCATGCGAATGAACATTATGAAGTGAAGGAATTTCTAGAGCTTGATCTGCTTCGTTTTAGGCAATGCTTTATCCTCTACTGGGGGACAGTTGAAACCTCCTCTTCATTCTCGATAGAAATGTCTGCAAAGTTCAATCTTCATTTGCACCCCTTAAAATTCACACTGGTTGGAATTTGAGGAAACACATCTTTTCTGAGGTTGAGCATGGGGCACATTTTATTTTTCTTTGTATCAGCAACAACTTGAGAAGGAGCCTAATCACGGACGTTTGAGTGGGGGGTAGATGCTGGAGTAGGATTCTAGGACAAACTTTCACGAAATGGCTATACTCTTGAAAAATATTGCATCTAAACGTAAGATGTTCATAATTCAATGGTTTATAATGTGACCAGCCATATACTTGAAGCTGAATTGCTTCTAGTAATCCTTTCTCCAAATTTGTGTCGTGTGCACACAAAGAATATGCCATTTTGTGGCTCTTATACTTCAATAAATTTCCCTGAGCTGGTAGTCACGACAATCCATGTTGGTTGGAGCTAAAGCTGGGATAGTAGAGCACCAGACCAAGGAAGTCCCTGAATTACTGACCAATTACTGACCTGGGAGCTGCCCCACAAACAGAGAAAAGGCGGAGGCCTAGGAGAGTTCACTGGAGACCGGAAAATGAGAAATTCTCGGCAGGTATGAATGGGTTGCAAGCTTGGCTTGTCAAATCCCCACACATTGAAACGTTATATTGCTTGTATGGGGAATTGAAGCCTCTCATGCTCAGAAAGCAGGGAGCTGCCTTGAATTTGTCTGCGAATGTGGACGAGGGCCATCAAGAATTGCGACGTATAGGGAAGGATGCTATATTGCTCAAGGAAGAGGGCGCTGTGGGCCTCCCATTGCCAACATTTATTCAGTATATACTATAATTATGGGATTGGTAATGCAGAAAAGGTCTTACTATACTCGGACCTTACCTGAAATGCACCTTTACTTCCGAACACTCCTTTATTGGCCATTTTACCCACCTTAGAGTCAAGATACGTCTTAAGTTTTAACCTGATAGAGGGACACAATTTGGAATTCCTTGAGCAGCAGAATACCGATTCCAGAATGCAAGCGATTTCTGAGGAGTAAGGTATTAGGTTCACCTTGACATTGTTAGAATGATGATAAAAGAATCACTGATGATGGCTATACTTGCTTGACTGCTTGACAATGCTTAGTGGCTAGATCAATACTCCAATCATATTTGATCCCCGCACCTGCCACTTACTGGATTTGCCATTTTATCTCCAATTCATTTATTATAAACGTTGTGATTTTGGTAGATTTAACAAAATTCTAGATTCGTTTTGAATTCCTCCCTTACGTCAATTTTCCTCAGGTCCATTTCCCTACGTGTCTTGAGGCCTTGAACCAGGCCTTCCATTTCTATATTATTGTTTGTAGCAAGGCCAGTTTCTTTTCAATGGAAGAAAACAGTTTGTTGCTTGACGTTTCTTACGTCACCCCCATTCCTTGTTCTTACCAGGTTAGCCTTGGAAGCATCGTCAAATTCAGCATTTTCCTACCTGTATTCGAGTGGTTTCCAAGCCATTTTGGACCTGTCTCGGGGCCTAAGATCTTAGACCTTGGATTGATTTTAGGTATGCCGGAAATTTATACTCTTGGAACTGATATGATCCATCTATCAAGCTCAGTGCCGTCTGTGGGGCTTCCTCAACGCAAAATGATTTTGATGGAGATGGCCCCACTTTTAAGATATCATAACAATTTGATTTAGAGGGGTCTATAATAAGTTGAGATCGTGTCTTCTATTCATCTCTGAAGTAAAGGTTTCCATGTATTTTTTGCGAGCCCAGAGGGTGAAAATGTGAATGCTTTCAAGATTTTACTTCTTTTGCTGGTAAAGCATAAATATTTGTAAATTGAAAAAATATTCGACAGGTTAAAAAAATTCTATCATATACTCGTGTTTCATTTGGCCTAGTCCTCTTCAATTGTTTCCCGTATGTAATTCCTTATTATTTCTCTGATATGAACGTAGGTCTAGATATATATTTTTAAATTTATGTTCTTATCACCCATTTTTTTAACTGGTGGAATATCTATTTTAATTTATATTATGGTCCTTATAGTTATTACAATTGTTATGGTAGGTATGGAGGGTCGCAGATCTTCCAAAGAATGACAAATTTCAATATACATATTTTGCACACAAAATCAACAGTTTTGATACGGCACCAAAGAAGCTGCTTGCATCAGATTCTCGTCTTCGTCCTGACCGTAGTGCACTAGAGATGGGAGATCTGTCCAAGGCTGGAGCTGAAAAATCCAAGTATCTAGACTTTTTGATGAATTTGATAAATGTTAATTTATTTCATGAAATTTGTTTGTAAAGAGATTCAACTAATCATAATCTGAAAATTACCATTTTCCAAGGACAAAATTTTTGACCAAAGCTCATGCTTATTGCAGTCTTGAGGAAAGACAACGGGCAGAAAAGAGATGCAGAGAGGAAAAAAATCAACCTTTCACTCCTAGGTGGTTCACATTAACTGGAGAAGTTGCCACTACGCCTTGGGGTGATTTGGAAGTGTATGAATATAATGGTAAATATGACGAACATCGTGCTTCAGTCGATGACTCAAATTTTGATGACGGAACAGATTCAAAATCTATTGAGTTCAACCCATGGCAGTATGGAAACATTGAGGATGGGAGCAACAAAAAGGTTGAATGACATCCTCGTGCTCGAAAATAGCATGATCTCTTAATTCTTTCCTTGTAATGTTATGATTCTGATGGAATTTTGCTGCTTTTCTCTTGTGGGGTTTATGTCATCTTCATTTTGCTAATGTATTTTGAACTCAAGTTAACAGACGATGGAAACAAACTTCCGTGCCATGAGTTGAATGAAATTTTAAAAGATAATGGAAGCTGCCTCCATGTGATCAGAAACTTGGCATATAATTTGATATCATGTACCTATGTTTTTATTTGGGGAAGAAAGATAGAACTGCCTATTTTGATCAAATTGTAAATTATATTTTTCATCAGAATTTTTGTGAAGTCTTTTCCAGAGCTTCTGGATTAAGGACTATACTCAAAATATTTGGGATTTCATCTTTACCCCACGGAAGTTGGATATTCTTAACATGGTAAAAGCCCTGACTTGTTATTCCTTCACATGTGTACTATTGTTTTTATTTCTATAGCATGGTGCAATAAGTAGTTTGTTGTTTTAAATTATTGACTTGACGTAAAGTTCTCATCCACATATTCAAGTTTTCCTATGGGTTCTATTATTTGCTGGATATGTAGAACGCTCTAGTATGCGACTTTGAGTGCAATTTGCTAATGATTATGTATTATTTAAAGTATAATTGACTTTGGGCATCAATTGTTATTCCCGGGCGTGATGGCTGGCATAAAATTTGGTGTTCATCAAAGGTCTCCTTTACTCTTAGTTCTATAAATTCACTACATACTCACGAGAGTTGAGTAAGAATGGTAAATCGATTGAATGAACTGGTTGGGTATTGTGAAATGAATTGACACTCACTTATACTTGCAACAGGAGTAAGTAAATCGATTGAATGAACTAGTTGGGTGATTGTGAATGATTTGACCCACTCACATATACTTGCAACAAGAGCTTACGCATGCATGCCTGCACGTGCATGACTTGCGGTGAAAGGATATAGATATCTCAAAACTCTATCAGAAGCTTTGTCAATGTTGCCTTTGATTATCTGCAATTCTTGTTGAATGTTTTACTTTCACGTTGTCTGGATTGAAAGATACACATACTATAGTGTGGAGAAGTATATGGAATCTGACTTCGGTGTCGTTTTATTTAAATTATTTATTAGCAATTGCCCCTTTGGTGTTGTAAAGTTATACCGTTGCGGATTTGATTTGGCGAATCTCTTTTGTTTCTTCGATCAAAATACTTTCAAAATAAAGCAACCACCTTGACCATTTTTATTTGTAGTTTGTTCATATGTAAAATTGAATTCTAAAAATTCTTGAACATCATATGGGAGTACACTAATCAATTTAACAAGAAAATAAAACAAAACTGCTATATTTGTATTTCAACTCAAAAAACATTACTAAGGATGAAGTGTTTTCAAGCATTTCATAACTTAGTGAAATACAATATTCAAATCAATACAAGGATATACTTCGGATTAGAACTTGCGAAGGGCTACAGGGGCTCATTATGCAATGCAATAAATCTAGTAGCTAAAATTTTGAATGGAGATTTTATAATTCCACGTGACAAGGAGCACATTGACATGTTGGATAATAATGGAATTATAATTAAAATTAAAGGTTTCATGATTCGATGAATTCAGAAAGTCAAAATACGTAATGCAGATAGGATCATTAAATGCGACGAGGAAGCATGCTGTTGTGTATGATGATAAGTATAAATAAAGTCAAAATAGGTAATGCAGATAGGATCATTAAACGCGACGAGGAGCATGCTGTTGTGTATGATGAGAAGTATAAACAAAGCAAATTTTTTTAATATTGTATTATTTAATTTGGTCTATCTTCAAATATATAATTATAATGATGTTAAAAACGTGTTGGATATGAACAGGGTATTCAATTTTAACTAACTTTACCTATAGAAGTATGACAATATCTTTTTTTGTTCTGTTTTTTAATTTTTTTTTTCTTCTTCTTCGTATTATTAGAATATTCTATTCTTAGCTTCTTATTATTAGAATATTCCATTCTTAGCTTGTAGATTAGGGTAAATATATACTATATGGATTTAACATGTTATTTCTGGATACAAAATATTCCATTCTTAGCTTAATCTATAACATGTTATTTCTGGATACAAAATATTCCATTCTTAGCTTGTAGATTAAGGTAGACATATACTATAAGTCCATTCTTAGCTTGTAGATTAAGGTAGACATATACTATATGGACTTAACATGTTATTTCTAGGAATAGTATCCAGATTAGGTTATGGAAAATATAAAGTATATGGATTTAATATGTTACTAGTGGGAAAATATGTAACGATGGGAATGATTAGATTATGAAAAATATACATTATATAAAGTATACACTATGGATTTTATATGTTACTAGTGGGAAAATATGTAACGATGGGAATGATTAGATTATGGAAAATATACACTATATGGATTTAATATGTTACTGGTGGGAATTGTACCTGGATGGGGATGATAATTATCATTACTAAACATAAACCTAATTCATAAGAACAATAATGTTACCAGTGTTGTATTCAATATTAAACATAAACCTAATTGATAAGAATAATAATTTTACTAGTGTTGTATTCAATATTAAACATAAACCTAATTGATAAGAATAATAATTTTAGTAGTGTTGTATTCAATTGATGTTTAGGCATAATAACTGTGGTTTTTATGTTGCATTTGTTCTTCTGCTATGTAGTGTGAAGCCAAAAAAAATCTTGGATCTAGTCTATACGATAATTTGTAGGGTGGATGTGGTTTTTATGTTGCATTTGTTCTACTATGTAGTGTGAAGTGATTTGGATTTAAATAGGAATGCAACAAATTACAGAGATAACCATAAATACAGATATGCAACAGAAATAATACTTCATTTCATTACTGTAAAACACTGAAATATGCTTACAAACAGAAATGGAAAGAAACCAGCTAGGGCGATGGTAGCTTATCTCTGAGAAGAGATGTGGCGGCTACATGCCTCTGAACTGTGTTACAATGAGGCTCGAAGGCTTATTTACTGTTGAGAAACAATGAAAACCCTTCACATCCCAAAACCTAACCCGAGAAGATGAAACGTCACATTGTGGGCCTTGTTTTGGGTAAGTTGGTACATCAACTTCCTAGGGTCGTAACTTTGGCGCTCGATCTTCGTTTGATGCGTACAATAACTCGTTAGAATGATTTATCTGAGCACTACAACTTTGGGAAGAACAACATGGGTCCATGGACCCATGTTGTTCTCAGATTTCCCAAAAAACGTCGTTTAGGGCTTCAAAACGGCTCTGAAAGTTCAGGACTCCAAAAATTGCTAAAAATAGTAAACTGTACTACAATTTAAGAAACTGAAAAACTAAAAGAGACAGTTGTGGGGGTCCAAATGGGGTAGGTGGGTGGCCACCAACATCCATCCGGATCATTCCTCCCCCCTAGTAAGCAATGGTCCCCATTGCATTGAGTTCTTCCATCTGCTGAACTTGGTCCCTGGTGAGCTGTTCTGCAATCTCGGATGTGTCCAGTAATGGTGGGAAGCATGGTCGAGGGCAGTACACATTGAATACTTGGTGCAGGCGAAGGAATGGAGGAATGCTATGCTCCAAAGCATTATTTCCCATAGCCTTAGTAATGGTGTAAGGACCATGTCGGCGTGGTCAGAGCTTTTGATGGGCTCTTGTAAGGCGTTCTTTCTGTAGATGCAACTAGACTTTGTTGCCCACCTGAAGCTTGTGTGGTACCCCTGTGGGTGAGGAGAAGTTGTTCTTATGTTCTGTCATGACCGTATTCCTTTGCTGCTACTGCTGCGTGGAGGAACCCTTTGCGGGGGTCATGGATGTGGCAACGATCTTCCCCTTACTTTGGGAGCGAACCAGACAGATGAATTTCCTAGTTTGGTAGATGAGCTCGCTGCTTTTCTTAGCAGTAATCAAAGAGGTGACGGTATGTGGGGCTACCCCGGTATCCTGTATAATGAATCACCCAAAGAAATGATGACAGCGCGAGGCCTTGAGTCATACATAGCATGTCGCGTCCACAAGTATGGTTGGCCTAATAGCACATCACACACATTCAGAGGTGTAACATCACACAATACCTTGTTTGTGAAGGGTTTGATGCTGTAGGGAAGGCGACACTGTTGGCGAACTTTGAGATCTCATCCTTCATGAAGCCACCCGATACTGTACGGCTGCGGGTGTGGTGTAGTGGGTAGACCCAACCGCTTCATGACCTCTGCTGAAATAAGGTTCTTTTTGCTACCACTGTCGACAATGAATTGCAGCGGCGAATCCTTCACCCACATCTGTCAGTGGAAAAGATGTTCCCCCTCCTCTGGATCTTCGGGTTCATTTTTCTAGATCTTGGCGGTGGCAGCAGTAGCGCTGGGCTCCGCATCAAGGATCTGCTTCCCTTTGCCATTCCCCTTGTCGGGTTCTGGTTCAGGATTGGAACATGTATCTGATTCAGAAGCCTTCAACTCGGCCACCAACGACTGCTTGGTCTGACACTCACTTATGTTATGAATGGGACTCTTGTGGAACTCACACCACTTTCCTGTGTCATTTTTCAGCTTCGTGGTGTTGTTCTTTTCTTGCGGCTTCGACGGGTTGGCTTGGGTCACCCTGCCTTGGCTTTGTCCTTTGGGCTTTGGATTTGTACATCCATAGTCTTGCTTATTTTGTTTGAACTTTTGCTCGATTTTGACAGCATATCGGTACGCCGTGTCAAGCGAGGAGATGTTCAGGAACTCCATCTCTTCCTGGATGTATCTGTGTAGGCAGCCGCGGTATTTGAGTACTAGATGCAGCTCAGAATCTTTGATACCCAACTGTGTGCGAAGGGTATGAAAAATGTTTGTGAACTCTGGCACATCTTGGTCCCGTCCCTGGTGCAGTGTGGTCCATTTGATGTATTTGTCCTCATACCTTTTGACATGGTAGCACTGCTCCTTGATGGCATCCCGGAATGAATCCCAAGTGGGTGCGGCTGAAAATAGTGAGTCTGTGCTTTCATTCTTCTGCTCGCAGTAGGTTTCCCACCAGTCCTTGATGTGGGGCGCTGCTTTGAGAAGAGCGAAAACAATCTTTTCCCGACTCGAAAATTCATGAACAGAGAAATAACCCTCTAGCAGATTTAACCATTTATCTACGGCGTTTGCGTTTATCTGACCCTCGAATATGGGGATTTCAAAATTAACTTGTACCTTAAACGGTGTGGCGTTTCCAGAGTAGCTGTTGGAAGCCGATGCGTCGCCTCTGGGTTGCCGCTAAAGGATCTGCGCAAAGCTGTCCATAATCGCGTTCTTTCGCCGCTCGAGGGCTTCTTCGAGCAAGATTTTGATAGGATCTCCTGCTCCCTCGTCTTTCTTTTCATCCGCCATGGGAGGCCGTCGGGTTTTGCGACGTTGGTCTTGCAAAGGTTTGACCAGTTCAAGCCCTAACTCCTTATATCCTGACCTCGTCGGGGACATGCAAAGAAAAATAGAGAAAAAACAGACCGCTTTGATACCATTGATCCGGATTTAAACAGGGATGCACCAAATTACAGAGATAACCATAAATATAGATATGCAGCAGAAATAATACTTTATTTCTGTAAAACACTGAAATATGCTTACAAACAGATGGAAAGAAACTAGCTAGGGCAATGGTAGCTTATCTCTGAGAAGAGATGTGGTGGCTACATGCCTCTGAACTGTGTTATAATGAAGCTCGAAGATCTATTTATTGTTGAGAAACAATGGAAAACCTTTCACATCCCAAAACCTAACCCTAGAAGATGAAACACCACATTGTGGGCCCCGTTTTGGGTGAGTTGGTACATCAACTTCCCGGGGTTGTAACTTTGGCACCCGATCTTCGTTTGACGCGTACAATAGCTCGTTAGAAAGATCTATCTGAGCACTTGAACTTTCGGAAGAGCAACAAAGGTCTCAGATTTCGCAAAAAACGTCGTTTAGGGCCTCAAAACGGTTTTGGAAGTTCAGTTCCCGAAAAACTGCTAAAAAATAGTAAACTGTGCTACAATTTAGAAAACTGAAAAACTGAAAAAGACAGTTGTGGGGCTCCAAATAGGATAGGTGCGTGGCCACCAACATCCACTTGGATCAGAAAAAAAAAAAAAAAATCTTAAATCTGGTCTACATGATAATTTGTAGGGTGAACGACCAACTATTTTTGGAAATGGATCTCATAACTTGTTTTATATACATTATCTTTAAACCCTGCAGCATAACATGTTTTATA
The DNA here is from genome assembly GCA_031772625.1 of Pinus tabuliformis. NCBI lineage: Eukaryota > Viridiplantae > Streptophyta > Pinopsida > Pinales > Pinaceae > Pinus > Pinus tabuliformis. Next base: position 140,963,033 of record CM062807.1, read on the forward strand.
TATATTTAATTTGTTATATTGATTTATCTTAAAATCATTATTAAATCCATCTCCAAGCCCTGCGGCATGACATGTTTTATATACGTTTAATCTGTTATATTAATTTATCCTAAAAACGTTATTAAATATCCATATTCACGGAGAATAAATTCAATTATTTTTATTGATGAATACAATCAATTATTTCCACTTTAGTTTGAAGTCAATAATATCAACCACCTTAAGAAGCATGTGTACAATGTAAACCTTTTTCTGTACCATGCCAGTGGCGATAATCTTGCACCCATTGTTATCATGTTAATACAAGCAGAATGCTTCGCTTCCGCACAAAGCTGAGGGTGATTTTTAAGATTCCTATTGTCAAGATTGTAATTAATGGCCTCCATATGTCATGGTGTCCATTAAATGTCAAGCCTAGAAGTGACATCTATCTTCAATGCAATGATAATCAAAGCTGTAGAATTTTTTATTATCATGTGGGGGCATTAATGCATCAAGAAATTATATTTTCAGAAACACTGAAGTGGAAGAATTATTGGTCTTTACTACTATGAGCTCCATAATGTTTGATGTATTTGTTTATGGTTTATTTCATGTATTTGTTTGTTGATTATTTCAATAAGGAGAGAAGGTTATTGATAACACAATTTATCATAATTACTATGAGTTACATAACTCATAATGTTTGATGTATTTGTTTATTGATTATTTCAATAGGGAGAAAAGGTGATGTATTTGTTTATGGTTTATTTTAACATGGAGAAAAGGTGATGTATTTGTTTATAGGGAGAAAATGTTAGTGATAACACAAATTTATTATAAGAGAAAATCATTTAAAATGTGCAACTCACATTTAAATGTATGCAATCATTTCAAACTCCTCACTATTTAATGAGGAAAGCTCAAATTTATCATAAGAGAAAATTACTTAAAATGTGCAACTCACGTTCAAATATGCAATCATTTCAAACTCCTCGCTATTTAACGAGGAAAGCTAATAAATAGTCTTTATTTGAAGCTCCTCACTATTTAACGAGGAAAGCTAATAAATAGTCTTGAGCTTTGGAGGGGCAGCAATGCCAAGTGATTATTTTTATTTTCATGGGACAACAAGAAATGACATATATGTGGGATTTAGGGACTCCCAAGAATAACCAAGTTGAGTTGTATTCCTTCCTTTAAGGTTTAATCTTGATAAATGCAAAGATAATTACTCTAATTGTCATTAACAACTCAAGTATAATAATTAGTGTAATGACCTCTAAGAATACTCCTTTTGATAGTGAGCTAGCATTTCTCATAGCAAGTATTCAAAAGGAGATTCCCCTAGGAGGTCTCCTTTCAGGTTTTAAGGAAACACAATTAACAAGATGACACTCTTGAAAATGAAGCAACCGAGCTAAATGTTGGGGTTCTTTGCAAAAATGGAACTTTATTTCTCAAGCCATCCTGTAACGTTGCATTTATCAACCATGGAGGCATTCCTTTACTTTCATAATCAAAATGTACCATGTCATGGTACTTCATTGACATGCGATATCAAGCAAGGGAATGAGATGCGAATGGACCTTTCAATAACGCTGCACATGCTAAACTTAATTTCTAGTTGGATTTTTGAATCCTTTGGCATATTTTATCAGGACTCAAGTGGGATAATGGTGCATTTTGTGGTTGGTTTGAGTGACATTCTCTGGTGTTGGACTACTCCAAGATTTCATGCCTATAAGGTATTGTCTATATCTCTTGTATGTGTTTTGGAGTTTCCATATAGTACAAAAGGCTCTTGTGGTGCTTTATCATTATCTTATGAAATTCTATTGTTTATATGGTCTCTGGAGTTTTAGTGTATATATGGTGTTTGGTGTTTTGGAGTTTTAGGTGTTTGTGACCTTAGGTTGGTGGTATTATTGTTTGTGTGTTAGAACCTCATTCACCTTGCTCTACCCCTCTTGGCTCATTTCTTGGGAGTAGAAACATCTTAAAAGGAAGATATAGGTTACATTTTGCATCATTTAGTTTTTCCTTCTTTTGATTGGATATGGATTACAGTGAGGCACATGATTTCTATGGAGTGCTTTGCAAACATGATGAATCTATCCAGAGAAACAAAACCTAATTTTTTTAGTAACCGCTGAAGTCAATGAAAATGAACGCTAGTGCATCTCTCAAATTGCTTTGGTCATGAATGCCCCAGTGTAATAGAAGCAACAAATTTGAGTGTTGGATGCAGAATGGTCCATGCTGAGAAACATGGTCTGTGATCTTAACAAAGTGTTTGACTTTGGATAGAGAAATAATTCCAAACTTCATTGCATTTCATTAACTAAAAGCATTGATATATACAAAGTATCATGACTCTTTATTTTGTCTTCCAAAGGTTCAATGTCTCTTCCTATTCTAACTCTTCACTTTTTTCCTATTCTAGATATTTACAAAATATTTACAATTTACCAAATCCATAAGAATTTGGTGTTTAACATTCTTCCCCAAGTCCAAAGGGGTATTTGTGAGGATTATGCAGAGAGATGAAGTACAATTGCCAATGGATGAACTTGCTCTTTGAATCTAGTGGTTTTGGTATGACTACAAACTAGATGGCTAAAAAAAGCTAATATCTTGTACTAAACGATTATTTAAAGATGACCATAAACCAATGTCTAGTAGAAGCCTTACGTCTTCTATTAAATGGTGGTTTAAGGATGACCACAAACCAAATCACATTGGTGGACTATGGGTCTGGTTATAACTCTAACTTTGGAATTCCAAAATTGCTATGGGAAACAATGTAATTATCAGATTTAGATGCTTTATTTTTCACTAGATCTGATGCTTTAAGTGTTCTATTAAATAGTGATGGACCTATGAGTAAAATCCCTTTGGAAAGTAATGATCCTGAGTGGAGTGAGAAAGGTTTTCCATGAAATGTGGGGTTGGTTTGACACAATATTTGTGAAGAGGTAATCTTCTAACGAAAAGCAAGGATACCCATCTTTAAGGATGATCACAAACCAAATCACGTTGGTGGACTAGGGTCTGACTTTGGAATTCCAAAATTGCAATGGGCAACAATGTAATTAACAGATTTATATGCTTTATCTTTCACTAGGTTTGATGCTTTGTCTCTATCTTCTTTTTGACTTTGCCCGACTTTGATCTTTTACCAAGGGATTATGCATGTCTTTTCCTCATGTCCATTTTTGCCACATCAGTGACAGTGAAGATTAGATCTATTTCTTTTGTTATTGCCTTCTCCTTTATAAGAGTCTTTTGATTGTTTCTTTCATTTTTGAGTAAGGCATACTGTTTCTCTAGTGGGACGAGTTGTTTTCTTCCTTCCAAAAGCATTCTGCAACTTTTCCACCAAAGAATAAAATGTGATGGACTTCATTTGACCACTCACTTCCAAGGATTCAAGATGGTGAGAGTATATAGGATAAAGGGCCTTGATGAAGGATGCGAGAGGAATGCATATCTTTACTCCAGTGGTATCTATGTCATGCATGATGGCTTTGATCTCTGAGGCTAAACTCATGGGATCATCATCCTTCGACTTTAGGTTGAAGAGCTTCACGAGTAGTTGTAGAAGTTCTTATTTTGAATGAGAGTCAAACAAGTCCTTTAACTTTTCTAAGGCTCCATACGAATCATTTATGCAAACTATATGGTGGCTCACCATGTAACAAGAAAAGTTCATATTCTGCAATAATCTTTAGAACACTTCAAAGACAAAGTCATCTATTGTAGGACAAGTAATTTTAGATAAGAATATTTGAATAAAAGTGAGATGATGATTACAATTGAGGGTGAGGGCCCACTTATATGCCTAGGCAAGCACCCCTTCATAAAATGTCATGCCTTTATAAACATGCATATTCACTACTAATTATTAGTTAATTAATTATTATTATTATTATTATTATTGTTTTTATATATTTTATCAATAACATTGCCTTCCTCTTCGAAAACTTTGTCCTCAAAGTTTTTAACTGACAAGACATCATCTGTTTTTTTGTCTTTGTAATCTTATTCACATCTTTTGGAATTTTTCGATCTGTCATCTTTGTTAATACAAGTTCATAAGATCTTTGGAGTGATATATAAAATTGTTGCACGGAGAAAGGACCTAACCACCCTAAATTAATCTTCTGTGAAAACTGGAAACTTGTGATGAATTATTATCTCAAGACCGAATTGCATAAACTTCAATATTCCTTGGAATATAAATTTGTTATCTATGTTCTGAGTGATACAGATACACATAATGATTGAGATGTGTGTTCCTATGATTCAGACATTGATAAGGGGTTCTTCTAATTTGACTTTCCCTTATTGTGAGTGTGGCAATTTCTCGATTTTCTTCAGGTACTGATGTTGTTGAGTTAGCGACTGAATCATCACTTGGAATTTCCATCGTCTAAATTACAACATCTGAATATGTTTTTCCTTTCAGTTGGTTTGTCATTTTCTTGAGTTGTGATATTTATTGGATCGAGGTTTGTAACTTTTTCTTCAACTTGGACTAAAGACTTCGACACTTCTTTCATGATAAATTCTTCTAATTTGTTGTTCAATGATTTCTTATCATTTTTAAGTTTCTGTATTTGGGTGAGTAGACTTTGATTATGATTTTTGAGACGTAAGAGTTCCTCACTTTTTGAGTCATTTTTATTTTGGCATTCAAGCTTTTCATATTTTGAACATTTGATTTGTTCAAATAATTTTTTATTAAGGTTCTTTAAGTTTAATTTTTCCTCTTCTTTCTCTAATAAACATTAGTTTAGCTTCTTGTTAGAACTTCCCTTTTCTTGTTCTAATTTGTGCTTCTTAGTCTTTACACTTTCTGACTTGTGCACGTAGTTTTTGGATATGATCTTTTAAATGAGAATTTTCTTTGCTTTTTATTGGATATGATCTCCTCAAGCTCTTTTTCCTTCTCCGATATTGTGTTTTGATTCTTTTGAGGCCTAAATTTCGTAACTTCTTTAAAGTCCTATGATCAGGGCATTATCGATTCTGACTTCATTGTAATGTCTTAGAATGTGACAATCTTTCCCTTAAAAGAGAACATCGAAATTTATTTATTTATTTTTAACATGAACGTACCAAATTCTTTAAACCAAGGTCAACCAAGAATTATGTCAATCTCTTTGTCATATATAGTTACAACACAAAATTGAGATATGTACTCATAATGATCTATTCACTTGTAAATCATTAATTTCATATTTTTACCAAAAATATCTAATGTTTCGCCTACATTGGAATAAGAAATTAATAGTTGATTTGTTAGATTAATATTTATGTAATTTTCGTCGTTGCTTGTACTGATAACGATATAATTTTTTTTTCCTTTGGATGTTCCCTTTTAGTGTAATTAACTCGTGATGTGTGATTAATATACTCTTATAAGAAAATTGTCCTTCATTTTCGAACAAGACTCCATTTTTCATTTTATCGAGGTGAGATTAGGGTTTAGAAAGTGACCCTTTTAATCTTCTTAACCTTTTTTTTTAAACAGAAACGGTTGAATTTTATTTATAAGAATAGGTTGGGCATGCCAAACAACCTTGATTACAATCAATTGAGAAAATTTTGGATCTATAGAGTCCTCATATTCTGGCTTTTGTATCAGAGATTTGCTGCTGCTTTTACGCATTTGGCATGGTTGAGAGATCTTTGATACGCTTTTGGCGTCTTAGAGTCTTGTCTTACATTTCCTCTTTTTTTTTGTTGCTTTGATACTTTCCTAGGTTAAGCTAATTCTCGAGTAAACTTTAATCCACGGTCCAAAATAACCAAAACCCGCATATATTAAACTGAATTAATATATAACCTGTCCCCACCTCCGATATACCAAGGCTCTCATCCGTACCTGACCCCACTTCAAGGTTAAAACCCAGCCAAGTTCAGCTCGCGATTACCGTCAGATCTTCCTCCGTCCAGATTCGACGCATATCGCGTCCCTCTCTGTCCGACCCTTAACACCTCAGGAGCGCGCGATATGGGCGGTTTTGCCCTGCCACGCGTCAACCACTAAGTGGCATTGCATCCGATTTGTAGAAAACTACCCAACAGCCAAGAGTGGTGCGATGAAAACCGCTCACCACTCCCAGCGTAGATAACACCCCTCCTTTTGCAATGTGCGATGACCGTTAGATCAACCCCGCCCAGATCCAATGCTTGTCGTGTTCCTCGCTGTCTGATCCTTAACCTAATCCCACCTCCATACCCAACCCCACAACAAGGATAATACCCCGCCATGTACAACGCGCGATAACCATCAGATCTTCCCCCGCCCAGATCCGACGCTTATCGCGTCCCTCGTTGTTCGACCCTTAACACCACAGGAGCGTGCGATATGGGCGGTTTTGACCAGCCACGCGTCAAGCCCTAAGGTACATCGCGTCCGATTCATGAAATACTGCCCAACATCTAGAAGTGATGCGATGTAAACCGCTTACCACTCCCCGCGACTTTAACACCCCACCTTTTCCAGCGCACGATGATCGTTGGATCATCCCCTGCCCAGATCCTATGCATCGCATCCTTCAAAACCGTCCTCTGATTGAATACAATTCTGTGCCCTATTGAAACACCCAAAAAATTGTTGGCCCATGTGATAACCTATAGCTTGTCGAGGAGTGGCCCACTCTTTCTTGACAATGAAAGTCTATTTGTGCCAGCCTTTGTTCTGCAGAATTCTGTCCTTGATCAACTCTCCTTGTCTGTTAAGGAATTGGGTGCCTTTCAGGTTCTTCATCATTCTTTACCAACATACCTTGAGCTAGAAGACATCCTTTGTTAGTCATTATATCAGCTTCCTTGTTTAGAGCTCGCATGACATGGTAGAATGAGCAGGAAGTGAAGTTTTGAGCCATCTTTCTTATTCTTTCAAGGGTCTTGTTTAGAAAAGAGCTGTTGAGTTGGTCGCCCGTGTTAAGGATTTTAATCAGGATTTAAGAATCCCCTAAGATTTGAAGGTTTTCCCCTTTGTTCCTCTGAGCCAGCTGACATGCTTTGAGCAGTTCGAGAATCTCGGCCTGGTTGTTGGTGCTCTGACCAAGGCCCCAACTGAAGCTATATTGTTTTTGTCCATCTTTGGAGTAAATTGTTTCTCCTGCCCCTAATATCCTCGGATTTCCTTTGGAGGCTCCGTCGAAGAAAACCGTGACTTTTCCCTCATTTTCCACCATTTTTTGAATTCCGCCTCAGAGATTCGGAGGCGCCACTTTGGATTATGTCTAGACAAGAAGGTATTCTTCTTGATGCTGTCCTGTCTCAGGGAATCACCTAGCCAGATGAGCTCTTCAGGGAGAAGGGAGTTGTCTCACTTATGAGGTCTATTTTCAAAGGTTTCCAGCAACAAATCTTTGGCCTTGGCAGCCACTGTGTTGGTGGATTGAATTCTGTTGTTGAAGATGGCTTCATTCCTAGCCAACCAGATTCCGCAACAGATATATTTTGGTATTGCATTCCAAATTTTAGTCCATGTTGAGTTGCTATTCAAAGAGTGAGGATAACGTTCTTTCCAAGTTGCGAAAAGACTAACAATTGAAGACTACTGAGGGATTTGGACATTGAGCCCTATAATTTCTTGCAACCAGATCTCTTGAGAAAAGGGGTAGTCTATGAATAGGTGATCGATAGTTTCTTGATCCTTGCAGCAGAGATGGCATCTGTGTGGACCCATGATTCCTCTTTTCTCTAAGTTGTCCCCAGTGAGGGTCCTTCTGTGCATGAGAATCCAACATAAGAAGTTGATTTTTGGGAGACCAAATGGGTCCCAAACATGCTGCCAAAGCTTTGTAGTATGGATCTGATGTTGTTGTTCTTGTAGGGCTGCAAAACCCAGCCGAGTTGAGTAAGCTCCGGACTTCCCCCAACCCCACTTGTCCCTCGAATGGAGATGCACAAGAGCCAGACCAGTGAGTTTAGCTAATAATTGATGGAGTTGAGGGAGCATCCAATCAGGGGGCGATGGAGGGCCTAGTTACTCCAGTTCCCTACTGAATCCCATGTGCATATGTCAGCAAGTTTGTGGATACCTTTTTGGATGAGCCAGTTACACAAATCTGCTATTTCCGGAGCAAGATTTAGGGGATGGAGTCCCATGATCTTGTCATCCCATAGTCTAATTCTTTTCCCATTTCCCGAAATTCTATAGAGTTGTTCTTTAAAGAATTTCCAGCCTTAGCTGCACAACTTCCATAGTGTGGTTCCTTTGTGGGAAGCTCCTTCTTCCATATTCTTTATTGAGAGTCTGTGCAGATATTTTTTAATTAGAACTTGACTCACAGGGTTTCTTTGGTATGAGAATATTTTCCAGAGGATCTTCCCTCTCATCGCCAGATTGGCCAACACAGGATCTCTTACTTGAAGTCTACCTTCAGATATTGGCCTTTTCACTATGTCCCAGCTTACTATATGGAATTTTTTTTGGTTCCCCTTTCCTCCTTGCCATAGAAAATTTCGAATCAACTTTGCTAACTGTTCGGTGATCATTTTTGGAGCCAAAAGGAAAGAAGCCTGGTAGATAGGAAGGGATGAGAGAACTGACTTGACCAGAGTGAGCTTCCCGGCTGAGGTAAGCCACTGTCCGCCCCAAGCAGTCATTTTAGCCTTAATTTTGCTGATAATTTCCATCCAATGAGGGGCCTTAGTGGAACCCAAGGTTAAAGGTAGGCCAAGATACTTGAATTTTTCCCAGGAGGCATATCTGGTGAAGCCTAGGGCTTGGGCAATCCTGAGTATAGATTGCTGGTCTACCGCTCAGCCGTACACTGCACTTTTTCTATTGTTGACCATAGCTCCAGAGACTCTGCAGAAGCTTTGGATTACTCCAATGAATGCTATTGTTATTTTAATGGAGGCTCCTCCCATAAGGATAGAGTCATTTGCGAACAAGGCATGATTGATTGGGTTTGTTCCGGGTATCACCCTAATGCCAGGAAGAGTCCCGTTGAGCTTCTCATCTGTGAGCTTTCGGCTTAGAGAGTCTGCCATCAGAATATACAGGAAGGGGGACAGAGGGCAGCCTTGCTTGATTCCCCTTGAAGTAGTTTTCCGGCCTACCATTTACTAGAGGGGCTATCCAAGGTTCTCCAATGCATGCTTTAATCATTTTTACAAATTCAGAGCTGAAACCAAATGCAGAAAGAACTTGGAGGAGGAATGAGTGTCTTACTCTATCGAAGGCGTTTTCCATGTCCAGTTTGATGAGCATACCTTGCTCTTTGCGTTGATGGCTGGAATGGATGATTTCCTGCACTAGTATCACATTGTCTAGGATGTGCCTGCCTTTGACAAACCCTCCTTGATTGGGAGAGATGAGTTTGTCCAGTAGAGGCTTTATTCTATTAGCAAGTAACTTGGTGAGTATTTTGTAGGACGCATTGCAAAGCAAGATTGGTTTGAATCTGTCGAATGTCTCCGGGTTGGCTTCTTTGGGAATTAGGGCTAGGAAGGTGGAGTTTGTGCTTCCTCCCACTTTGGCTTTTCGTAGGAATCCTTTGATCATTCGGTACAAATCAGCCTTGATGATGTCCCAACAGAGTCTATAGAAGTGTATTGAGAATCCATTAGGTCCTGGGGCTTTGTCTGGTTCCATCTTCCATATGACATTGCTAATTTCTTCTTCAGTGAATGGCTTCAGGAGAGTTGCATTGTCCTCCTCGTTAACCATCCTTGGAACGTGCTTGAGGAAGTCGTGAGCTTCCTCATCATCCTCCGCGCCTTCTTCTTTGAACAACTGCTTAAAATGAGAGGTTGCCACCTCTTTTATCAGAGTTGTGCCTTTAAGAACAGTCCCTTCTGGCGAGGTGATCTCGGCAATGTGGTTTCTGGAGAGGCGGGTTCGAATTTGCTTGTGGAAGAAGGTTGTATTTTTGTCTCCAGACGCAAGCCAGAGATTGCGTGACTTGAGCCTCAAATATTCTTCCTCTTCTCTAAATGTTTAGAGGGTGCTGATTTGGTGTTCTTGCTCACTATGAATTTCTACTCTAGTTATGTCTTGAGTCTCTAGGCCCATTTGGAGATCCAACAGCTGCTTTGTGCTCTGTTTTGTTGGGTAGTGGGAGAGACTATGGGATTTTTTATCCATTGCTTCAGGGCTGTTTTGGTGGCTTTTATAGTTTGCTCCCAAACATAGTTGGGTGATCCAAGAACATGGATGGACCATGCCTTATTCAATGTATCCAAAAACCCTTCCCTGTTTGCCCATAGAGGGCAGAAGCGAAAGGGGATTGGTCCCAGGTTTTCTTCTTCTTCCAGCGGAAGGAGGATGGGTTTATGGTCTGAGTTCCACTTTGGTAGAATTTTTGTGGAGATGATCATCTTCTCGGAGAGGAAGGAACTCTGAAGAAGGAATCTATCCAGCCTGGCTAAGATATGCTTCTCCCCTATTATATTATTAGTCCATGTGTATAGTCCTTGGCTTGAAATCCATTAAATCCCATTGTTGAATCAGGTTTTCCACTAAGGGAAGGAAGTGATCTCTGCTACTGGTTCCTCCTCTTTTTTCCTTTGGGTCTAGGATGAGATTGTAGTCTTTGGCAATAATTATATTATTGAGAGAGTATGCTTCCAAAAAATCAGTTGGAGTTTTCCAACATTGTTCCTTTTCTGCATAGAGGACAGGTACATAAAGATTAAATAGTGCAATGTTTATCTTACTTGATAGGTGTCGGAGTTCGGTGTAAATCCAGTGCTGCGTCTGAAAGGAGCTCTCAAGCAAGAATTTTTCAGACTCCCAGAGAGTGGCTAACCCGCCACATGTACCTCTAGCACTTACCGCTTTTCCAACTTTTGTTTTCCATTTTTCTTTGCTGAGTTCCAAAAGGGCTTCGCCTTCTATTTTAGTCTCTTGGAGCATGAGGATCTCGGGAAGTTCTGATTTTAATAGGCTCTTGACTGCTTCAGCTTTTGATGGGTTCCCCAATCCTCTGCAATTCCAAGAGACTAATCACATTATTTACTGGTAGGGGTTGGGGCAGCACCTCCCTTGGGAGGCCTGGTTCTAGTATTTCTGCCGATAGACATCTCTATAGTGGCCTGGCTGCCTTGCATTTTTTGTCTCTCTGCTTCTTCTTCTCTAGCCTCTCTGTGAGATTTCCTCCCCACTCTTTTCAAGGGCCTCTCAGATGTTTCATCTTCTGAGGATCCCGATATCTCAGGGGTCTTCTTTCTTGTCATATCTGCATAGGTTGGGGAGCTAGAGGCACCTTTTGGGGATGCGATTTGGACTGATTCCTCTTGCCTTTTGTTTTCTTCCATGTTATTTGCCTGCTGTTCATCCTCTTTATCTGCTGGGTCTTGGAGTTTTTCTGGTGTGCTGAGTATATCAAAGGGGTTTGTTGATATGTCTGCTATTGGAGGGACTGAGCTTCCTTCTGCTTGGGTTTCGGGAGGAGAAACCCTCCCAGTGGATATGACTTTCCCTTTATTCCTGTTGCTCTGCTTAGTTGGACCTGATTTCTGAACTTGAGTCCATTGATATCCTTTCTCCTTCTCAGCTCCATCCTCTGTTTTTTTTTTTGCAATTCTTGGAAAAATGCCCATAGCCATGGCAGTGCCAACATTTAAATGGGAGTTGCTCGTAGTCTAGGACTTGTATGTGTGTCCAGTCAACCACCGTGAGTTTAATGGCTTCAGGGAGACCTTCCTCCAGGTCTACTTCTACACAAATTCTCGCACAGGAGTACTGGTCTCTTCTTTCTACTCGGTCGATGTATTTGCCTAGCTTGTTGCGTATGGTTTCTAAGGATTTAGGGTTCCAACAGTGCAAAGGTATGTGGTGCAATCACACCCAGACTGGAATGGCTGAGGGCACATCCTGAGTCGGGTTGAAGTCTGGAGTCCATTGATTCAGATAGAGACCCTGAGGCCCCATGAAATATGGGCCGTTTCTGAATATGAGGTTCTTGTCTTCTGCTGCTTCAAATACGAATACAAAGAAGCCTTTGCCGATGAAATGGCTTTTTATTCCTTCTTTGACCAGTGAATGCCAATTCCTTTGCACCCAGGCTTCTACCGCTTTAGGCGAGGGCCATAAGCCTGTGAATTGGCCAATAAGCCCTCGTTATGCTAGGTTTAATGTTGCTTTGCAGGGTTCTTCAGTCGGTAGAGAGACTGTGGGGATGGATTCCATTCTTTTTACAAACTTCTACTGGTTTTCGGTTGCTGGCCGTTTATTGCATGTTGCAACCAGATTCTGGAATGCAGCTAGCTCAAGTGGCAAGGGAGTTTCCTTTTCGCAACCACCTCCTGGAGCCATGACTCTGGAGCTTCGCGCATACTCGTGGATGGCTAAGTATCTTTATGAGCTCCCCGGGCTTCCTCCTACCGGCCTCGGAGGCTGCACCAGGCTCCTGCTATCTAGTTCCTCTCGCGTAGGCTGCTCCAAGCTTCAAGAGTAATTTCATGAAGCATTCAATTTTTAATCTTCTTACCTTTTAAGCGCTTATATTTAAACAACTTTATTAATTCCTTGAAACTTGCAATTCACCTTTATATCTTCTTGGATTCCAACAATTATAATGAAACTTGATCACTTCCCTCTTTGGGAAAAAAGTACTCTGTTACTTTTTCCTTAATTTATTTCCACTCCTTAACTTCTTTTAACTCCTCTATAACAAAATCTCTCTCTCCCAAGCTTTTATTACTTTGACTTTGTCTTTATGGATTTTTTTAATTACCTTACACTTTAAAAATAACGCCTTTTTATTTAATTACGTTTTTAGATATATCTCATGAATGTATTATTTTTGAAATAATAAAAATTATCTTCCTCTCTAAATCATTGATTATATCTTGCACCTTCAAAATATTTATTTAGAATCTTAATTACCTGTGAGTAAAACTTGATGATTATATTGGCATTTAAATTATTCTTGGAATATAATAAAGGTTGATTAACCTCTTGTACTAATCACGACTTTTAGTTTTTCAGGGTATTATATGTTATCTGTTAATTTTTAAAAATTATTAGTAAACTATGGAATCGAACGGGTGACATCAGCCAGGGGACAAGCTTACAGTTGGTCGATAACGGTGGATTGAGTTGGGAAGAGTCGCAACTATGGCGAGGGAGATGAAGCGTCGGTCTGCGGTGGACTTACACAACAACAAAGTTCATGGTTGGGCGGACAAGTGAGGTCAACAGAGGCAAGAGCGAACACAATGGAACAAGCGACAAGAACGGGGAGACAAGGGGATGGTTTCCAGTGGGGAGAACGACTCGGCGATCTGTGGATTAACAATGGAAATGGTGTAATGGTGGCAGGGGGGGAACAAGATCCATTCGATTGATTAATGGTTTGCTACGATGAGCAAGTGCCGAGTTTGCAATGTTAGGATATCAATATCAAGGTACAGATAAAGGAGTCAGATGCTTGGCGCCTGGCGGTGGTCATGTGGGCGTTGCGTGCACCGGCCCAACGTATAAAGGGAGTGGCAACTAGCGGTCGAGGTTCGACCTTGTCCATTTTATATATATATATATATATATATATTTTTTTTTTTTTTTTTTCTATAATTATTTTTTAAAATATATATTAATATAATTTTTTTTCTATAATCTGTTTCTTAAATATATATTATTATTTTTTTCTTAATGGTCAAAGGACCTTTTTAAAAAACATGGCCAAGGGCCTCAATGAAGAAATTGGTAAAAAGAGAAACTCTAAACAATATGTGTTAATTTGACAGCTCAATGACAAATTCCAACCCTGGCATGAGATTCCTCTTTTCGAGAGGACCAATTTTGAATATTGAAGCGCTCAATTTGGATAAGGGAAAGTGTATTTTTCAATTAAAGCCTACATGTGCATATTTGATCAGGTCGACCCTAAATCAAATTGGACACCTTTGGAAAGCTATAAATACAAGTGACCTCAACCTCACTTGGACATCATCATTATGACCATTCTTCTTCTTCCTTTGGTTTGGATCGCACAGGGCTGAGATAATTCGTGGATAGTTCGCCCGCACAAGTCCAAGATTGCAGGGTTCGAAGCTCGCACGTGTATGGGGTTTTTGGTTTCCGACCGCAGGCATGCCACAAGCAGATTTTGGTTGTAAATGCAGGCTAGCAAGCTCATGCGTGTGGTTGGAGGATTTCATCCGCACACACGTCACTCTCTGGGTGCAGTTGGGACCCAGGGTTTGGGTTTTCAGTTGACCGCAGGGCTCGACAGTTGATCGCAGACAGTGACAATTGATCACAAGCTTCTAAATCAGGGTTTGAATATTAGTATTGTTGAGTTCATTTTATAGATATTGTTTAGTTTCTTTTGTTGGATAGGTTTATGGATGATGATATGGATCATTGAACTCTCTTGTTGAATCATTCAATGACAATCTAATAAGAAGAAGAATGCGAAAGGATTTTTCCCATAGTGGGTTTTTCCCTAGTCTCCGACCAATCTTGGTGTCTCTATGTGTGAATGCTTTTCTTCTATTGTTCCTTTATGTTCCGCTATATTGATGTTGATGTTGTTATTTCTATATAATTACATATGTTGCTGAATAATATTGTAAATCTGAATAATGTTATGATGCTATGGGGTGAATTCTATATGTAAATGATGAAATGTAATTATCAAAGCAAAGAACAATATATCCCTAAAGAAGAATTAACAATGTGTAGCGAAACGCTACAATCACACAACAAAAAAGTTGACGGAAAGTTGATGAGCAAAGGCCAAATCAGACTGGCTTTGTGTTGCAGTTGAGCAGGCAGAGGATTGAACAACTTTGATACCAATGTAATGAACAAAGTTCGTATACTCAGAGGAATGCTTTGATGCCGATGTAACAAACAAAGTTCGTATACTCAGAGGAATGATCTGATATCAATGTAACAAACAAATTAGGGCATAATCTTTCTTACCTTTGTTCTTCCAAATGGTAAGCTCCTTAGATGATTTTGGGTTGATAGGTCCACTTAGTTTCTATTTCACCTCTCATTCAACTTCTTCTTCATCCTCTCCTTCATAGATCCCATTTCATAAATCGTTAAAGATCAATGTGTTTTACATCTTTTAAATCTATTATGTATTGTTTTCTTTGCTGGTTAGCATCACACCAAAGATGGAGATGAGAGAACTAATCTTCTAACATAACTTTGAGTAGAAAATACATGTTTTGATATGTCCAAACCACCACCAAAATTGCAATTAATAAATGTAATGAATTGTTTACCATTAAAGGAGCTCAACACTTATTTCCTCCCATCTCAATTTTGAATGCAAATAGAGAAAATTGTCATGATTCCTATAAAATTATACTCTATAGCTTCCTAATACTGAGTGAAATATGCTTTCAAGTTGAATCATCTAACATAGAAATGTGCTCTATCATGAAAAGATCATATAGTGGGAGGTGAGGCAGTGGTGCTCTAGAGGTTGCAGGAGGGCTCAACCCTGAAACTTGATCATCTGTCTTAGGATTCATATCTAACACCATTCCCTTCTAGATCGATTCCATATGTCCATATCTCTAATTCTTGCAGAGTGTCTTCACTTCATAATGGCCCTTGGGGTAGGGGGAGGAACTTCCTCCTTCAGAAAAGTACTTGCAGGTAAAGGCGTTTAGACAACATAATTTCATGATCCAAAGGTAGGGACTTCAAGTTCGTCATAGGTGCAAATCTTGGGCGAAAAATGGCAAGAAGGCTTGAGAGGACACTGTATACCGAAGGCTGCTACAAACCCTAGATTTATCATACCCTCAAAATGTTTAGAGGACCATCGAAAGCGGATGAGAGACCATGCTTTCATATGTAAGTTCATTGGAATTTGACCAACTGAGAGGGATCTTGCATTAGGGGAATTTTGAGGTCTAAAATGGGCCTCCTAAGGAAATTATAAAATAATAGTGGAAATAATAAAATAATATTAGATTACATCATCAAATTTTAAAGGGAAAAAATACTAATTTTTTAATTCGTATTTTCAACTAATCTCCATATGGGTTTATTCAAATTTGGAGCGGAAACACTCGATGGATGAAGAATTTGATTCCTCATCCAAGGAGTACCCATGTTGCATACTTTCGATGGACCTTGTTACACGAAAAATGAGAAATACATGAAAAAATGTGATTGCAATCACATTTTTCATGTATTTCTCATTTTTCATGTAGCAGGGTCCATTGAAAGTATGCAACATGGATAATCCTTGGATGAGGAATTAAATTTTGCATTCAACGAGTACTCCCGCTCGAAATTTGAGTAAAAAATTAGGGAGTAAGTTGAAAATACGAGTTGAAAAAGTAGTTTTATTATTTCATTATTTTTTATTCTTTTTACTTTTTCTCCAAAAATGGTGAATCAACCCCCACGGTTGACATCACCATCTTGAATACTATTGGTTATAAAGTTTATTTTGGTTGTACATTTTTCTTAGGAGGCCCATTTTAGACTTCAACATTTCCCTAATGAATGATGGATTCAACAACACTTGCAACCCAAAGGGGAGGTAGACTTGAGACTAGGCCCTAAGGGATTCTTCACAATTATCTTCTCTAATTTAGAGGACAAAGAACATATCTTTGAAGGCGGTCTGTATTTTTACAATAATGTTGGGTTATATATTCATCACTGGGAAGCATGTTTCAACTTGGATAAGGAGGAATTTACTGTTGCCCCAGTTTGGGTAAGGCTATATTCCCTCCCCATAGAATTATGGATACCTGAAACACTGGAAGGCATCAAACATGCACTTGGGAAATTTTTCAAAGTGTTATAGATGACTCGACATGGAAGAAATATGTCCTATGCACACTTATGTGTTTATATGAACATATCCCAACCATTACCAAAATCTGTAGAGTTGGATTATTAGGGTGAAATTTGGACTCAAACAATTAGCTATGAACATGTTCTATTCCGATGTCAATTTTCCATCAACACGACCATCTCATTCAGGAGTGTCCACAACGAAGAAAGGACCAAGAAGCGGGCACTCTTCTGGGGAATGACAAGTTTACAAAGGTCTCTATGAGGAGATGCAATTAGAAGAATCAGAACCCTCCAAATGCCATGTTTATGGAAGATAAGAACTCATTTTGTTCCTTGGAAGCAATGGAAGAAGATGAAAATGAGATAGATGATATTAACATGATAGATAATTCTAGCGAGAATACATTAGAAAAAAAATCCTAGAAACAAAAATTGGAGGAATATAATCCTTTTCTTGACTTATCGGGATTTGATGAAGTTGCGCACTTACTCAAGAATATCAGGATCTTTCCAAAGAAGAATTGACTTTGGTGGGTCTGGTTAATGATTGGGTAGTGCAAGACCTCATGGAACTGAATAAAGAGAAGTGTGAACAGTATGGGAATGCATATTTTTCTTGGAAAAATAAAACTACACAATCCCTCAGTTCTGCTTAGCAATCTATTTCGAGACAAGATTTGCAGGAGAAGGGGAACGATGTGCTTCTTAAAGATCTAACCAAGGAGATTAAAAACAAAGGTAAGAAGAATCACAAGGAGTTAGTGATGCCCATTGAACAAGGCCTAGCCCAACCTAGTTAGGTAACAACCTTTTTCGGGTGCTCCGCTCAAACCCTCCAACTTCTCTCAATGAAAGTTCTCTCATGGAACATTATAAGGATAAATAGAAAGGGGAAGCAAAGATATCTCAGGGATATAATCCACAAGGAGAAATTAAAAATTGTGATTTTGCAGGAAACCAAAATGACAAATGATAGGTTGACAATAACTTCATCATACTATTGGATAGGGTGCCAATCCATGACGATATAAGCAAAAGGAAATGTTGGGGGTCTAGCAATATGGTGGAACTCTTATGAAGTTCAATTCCAAAATTCGCTGGCCACCTCTAACACTCTTATAGGTCAATTATGTTATATAGACACTAAGGAATATGTATTTCTAACAACAGTCTATGGTCCATCCTTTATGGGGGACAAACTTAACTTTTTACAACAACTTGTGAATATCAAAGATATAGTAGAAGACTCCCTGTGGATTGTTGGAGGATATTTTAGTCTCATCAAATCACTGCATGAGAAAAAGGGAGGAGTGCGATGATTAGGACAAACCTCAATAGCCTTTGGTGCTAGCATGTAACAAATGAAGCTCGTAAATACACCCACAATTAATGGTATATTCACTTTGAATAATAGATGAGGAGGTCCTCATTAGATAGAAAGACGATTGGATATATTTCTTTTGTATGAAGGGATCCTTCAAAAGGATATTTCCTTTGATGTCTCTATTTTCCCTTGCATGGGGTTAGATCATTCGCCACTTAGGTTAGAAATTGATCTGAAAGATCGTCCCTCCAACTAGCCTTTCCGCTTTGAACAATTCTAGTTTTAGGATCTTCTGTTTGTAGATATTTTAAACATTTGGTGGAAGGAGTTACATATAAAAGGTACATCCAAAATGCACATTTTCCAACTTAAGTTGAAGGCCTTAAAGATTAGAATTAAATAATGGAATAAGCAAGTCTTTGGTAACATCTTGGCGGATAAGATACTTTTGGAGTAGAAAATGGCAGAAATTCAACAAAGAATAATTCTTAAGGGAAGATCTCAGGAATTAGTAGTAGAAGAGGGGACCACACTCGTCAAATTGGAACAACGTCGTAAACAAGAGGAGTTGTGGAGGCAAAAATCAAGGATTCAATGGCTAAAAGAAGGAGAACGAAGTACCAAATTCTTTCACAAAGTGGCCTGACAGTCCAATTGATTTTCTTACGTCAAGTCCTCTCTAAAATATGTTCCTAGGAAGCAACTTTGTTTGTGTGGTTGGCTTGCGATATTTCGTACTTGGAAGGAAGATGTCCCTTTTAAAGCCCAATACTCAGATTAACTCTGTCTGTAGGAGATCTGGGAATTTAAAAAGAAGATGTTTGTCTTCTCTCTGTTGATCAATGTACCATATGCTTCCATGAAAAATTGTAGGATTTTTATGATTCCTCGTCCCTCTTTCATTGTGGGAAACACATATAGAAACACTCATCAACATATTGTTAATGCGAGATAGGAAAATCTATGCCATATATTCTCATCCCATGGAGATTCCCCAAAGAACATGATGTTTGAATAATTCTTTGCGAGACCTTCCATCGCGAAAATAAACAAGAAAGGAGATAAGGGGTATCTTTGCCTTATACCTCTAGAGGATGAAAAGGTATTGGAAGGAGATCCATTGATAAGTATTGAGAAGAAAGTTGTGGATACTAAGAAGGATACCCACCATATCCATTGGTCAAAGAATCCATAAGCATTGAATACCTGGAAAAAAAATTCCAACTTATGGGGTCATATGCCTTAAAAAAATCAAGTTTAATAAGCATACATGGCCTCTTTTTCGTCTCGAGGGAGTGAATGATTTCTTGTGTTGCAATGATACCATCAGAAATTTGGTGGCCTTTCACAAAGCCAGTTTAGGTGGGTTAAGTAAGGGTTGGCAAGAGGGGCTTTAGTCTGTTGACTACCACAGATGAAATAATTTGTAAATAAAATTACAAAGTGCTATTGGGTGGAAACCATTAGGACTCTTTGAATGACTTGTTTTGGGGTTAAGGGTATAAAAGGTAGCATTGAGTGCATAGTGTAAAGTCATGGCTTGACATGATTCTTCCAATAATTCATGGATTTCCTTGCCCAAGAAACTCCAAAAGGTTTGAAATAAATCTGAGGTGTATCCATCAGGGCCTGGTACCTTGTTCTTTGACATGTTCATGACTACCATCTCCACCTCTTGAAAGGAGATTGGCCTCATCAAGGCCATGTTCTAGTCATTAGTTATTAACCTGGGGATATGTTGAATTAAAACATTGATAGCTTGTTGTCATTGGTAGTAGGCCTATGTGAGCGTATCCTTATAGTAGGCAATCAATTCCTGCTCATATATCCTGGTGTTGAATCTTTCTGTCCCCATCTTGAGATATAATAGAGAAGATTCTATCGACATGACGACGTTGAATCATAGAGAATCTCCGGGGTCACTTGACATCGCTGAAAGAAGTATTACAAGCCATACCAAATGATCAACTAGAGGTCATGCCAATCCTAGTCACAGTAGCCTCTTGATTTAGATCACTATGGAATTACTTCTTATGGAGGGGTGCTGCTAAAGATCGAAAGTGGATCCTGGTTGGTTAGGACACATTGGTTGTAACAATGCGCATGGGAGGTTTGGGACTGAGAGATCCCTAGTTGATCAACTAGGCATATGCTATGAAATTATGGTTGCTCTGGGTTTAAGGAGGTTCACAACTCTAGAAACAAATATAGCAAATAAAACACCCACCTCTTCCAACTTAGGAAGAGAGACTCATATTTAATGGTATTGTTAAGGGATCACCCATACGGAACTGGGCTATTAAAGGCAAAGACCTCATTCATCACCATGCATTTTGGGATATCAAATATGGGAAAACAAAGACATTTTAGGAAGATTATTGGCAACAATGTCCATGCTTAGGTGAGCTTCACCAATTTAAACCAATACAAAACCTCTCCAAAAGTCTTGGGGCACACTCATTAAATGACTTCTGGAAACCCTGCATGAAGAATCAAGAATGGAGAGTGTGGAAGGAAAGAGAAGATTAGGCATATAACAATGACAATTATCCTTGGAAGGAGTTTCAAAAATGATTGGATAATAGACCCATTAGTGTCTCACAACACCGAGATATTCTAAGATGGGGTCACCAATCAATGGGTACATTTATGCTAAAAGAAGCATACCAAACACTAGCAGGTTTTCACATAAATGACAATACAATATTGTGGAGGAAACTCTGGGATAATAAGTGTTAGCCGAAGATGGTTATATTCCTTTAGATGTTGGCACATGGAAGAATCCTCACATGGGACCACTTAAGGAGAAAATGTTACGAAGGACCGTCAATTTGTCCACTACGATTTCAAGAAGAAGAGACAACACAACATATTTTCTTGACCTGCACCTTTGCACACAATGTTTGGGATATTATAATGAATATCTTCCGTTGTTCTGCGCCTCAACCTCGCACAATCCCAGAACTAGTAATGCAATGTTTAGACAACAAGTTTAACAATATGATACCCTCACAAGCTTGGAGATTTGCCTGTGGTTTTGTCCTATGGAACCTATGGAAGAAAGGAATCTTAGAGTATTCCATACAAACAAAAGGAATGTTGCTAGTTTACAAGATATTACAATTAAGAATATACGTGAGACACTAACTGCATCATCTTTTGCACAGGAAGCATGGTCAAATACAGGGGTAAAGGAGCATATCTTTAAAAAATTGGATTTACAATAAAATTTTTTTAACCCTAGTTGCTCAGGTTGAGGCATCACGATATCAAGATGTTCACCCCTCCTCCAGAAAATTTCAAAATACTGATTTTTGATGGAAAATTGAAGGGGAATCCAGTACTAGTGGGATCTAGAAGCATCTTACGAGACAAGATCTCTCAGCCTCTACAAGTTTATGCTTGTTATTGTGGTACCAAAACAAATAACATAGCATAATTCCTCGAACTAGAGAAAGGTCTGAAAATAATGATTCATGAGGGATATAAGTTACTAGAGGTACATGGAAATTCAAATATTTCCATACAATGTCTTCGAAAATTGTTGCATGGTTAATCAGATGAACATGTATGCCATAGCTGGAGACTAAATGAGGTAATCAAGAGTATTAAAAAATTTCTTTCGTCCTTCCAATACATTATCCCACATCACACAAAGAGTGAAGGTAACAAAGTGGCAGACGTATTAGCTAACTGGGGAAGCTGCTCACAAGGGATCCAATATGAAAAACCATGGTCAAATGAGGCATCTATCGAGGTAATCCCTCAAGTCCAAAGGTGGCTTCAATATGACTGGGTGCACGCAGTTAGACACCTCTTTGATGAAAATTGGAGTGCGAGGTGGCAGGAATTAGGGCCCCTCCCCAATGGGGGTGCATTTATGGCTAGGAATGGCACCTACTCACATGATTGACATGCACGAGTTTATAGTGGATGAGAGGGAGGTAAGATTGGGAAGACGAGATAATGTCACCCCCTATCCAAAGTGGGTTTATGCCTGGTGTTGGCTTGTTGGGGTCTGACCCGGGTTGAGAGGTGATTTAGCCAAACAAATCCCGGTACTACTAACCCTTTCAGCAACAGTCCGCGGAGCATGGATTGAGGTCTCACCCGAAGTAGTATGGGAGGGTGCTAGAACCAGGTTTCTGCACCTTGGGGATGTCTGATGGGTTCAAGTGGTCTATGGTTCAACCCTACGTGCACGTTGCTACGCTCACTTATCGTACCTCGCAGCCTGTGATGCTATCTTCACGCAGCCCTACTCGAGGGTCGAACATTGTTATTACCCAAGTCCTTACTAGTAATCTTATCTTAGTTGATTAACTTAGCTTATTTGTATGCTTTCAGTTATACTTAACAATGTTCACAATTCATACAAGTGCGTGCAGTAAATAAACAATATGACTGCAATTCATATTCAACAAATAATAACTGAAGATAGATACACACAATTCAGATAAAACTTCTCTTTATTATTCTCTTCCTTCAGTTACAAACTCTATTCTACCCTGCGCACTCAACTGTGGACAACTAGGCCTCTGCGCACTCAGTTGCAAAGCCTTCTCCTACTTTATGACCCAAGATACACTTAGGCACTTGCTCTATACCTCTATCTCATACTTTTCTCTAACTTACTACCTACTTTTTACACTTAGAGCTTCACTCTATTTATACAATCCCATGGTCCACGGACCATGGGTAGGTCGACATTACATTCAAAACTTAGGGTAGACAACCATATGAATCTAACATACATTTCGCTCTCGCAATTCGCAGAACTTTACAACAATATTAACTCAAAACTTGGGCTTTGAGCCCCAAAACATGCTGTGGGGGGATTCCATGCCCAACAGGCCCAACTCCGGGACGTGTCGACAATCGTCATCTACCGTCTGCACGAATTGTTGATTTTGCGACACCAACTCGTTGCGCTGCAAGCTGAGCTTCTTTATGTTTATTTTCTGCTCGCCAAGAACTTGGATCGCGCGGCTCTCCCTGGCGCGCAACTCTGCCGTTATCCCATCTTGTAGCTGATACAACGTTTCTCGCGGAAGGGCAGCCAAATTAAGGCCAAGTCCTTTCAACATGCTAACCGAAAATCTATCGGTCACATTCGTTGCAATTATGGCCCCTTCCGGCAATACTATCATATTGTCCATCCATGCGCGTAGCATCTACTCTGCTATCGAGGATCCTGCTGCGAGGTGGGTAGAAAGGGTACCCACCTGAGGGGGCCGCACCTGTAATTCCTACAGCTGCACCCTGAGGGCCCCCAACACAGTCTAATGCTCCTGCATAAAATCCTGAAGCGCTTCATTCATGACATCACAGACCATCTCACCAATGTCATGGAGATCACCTTCAGTTAAGGTGATCGGGTCAATGGCCAACTTCGAGGCCTTGACCTTTTTCCTTGGTCCTTCTCTTTCTACGATGCGTGGGCGCTTTAACTGTGTGGACGCGGCCCCTGGGTCTGCGCTCCCTTCTGCCATTTCTACTTCCTCCACCTCCTACCCCTATGAGGACGTTGCTTGGCCCTCATCTTCCTGTGTTGTTGCTGCCTTTGCTGTCTGTGCTGCTGCTGCTGCTTCTGCAACCTTCTTCTGCTCCACAACTTTCTGTGCTGCTTCTCGCGTTGCCCCTACCTCAACTACTGCTTTTTCCTTTCACCTTTTCTCTGCCAATTGAGTGACGTGCAACTTGGCATCGCCCTTTTTCTTCTGTGCTGCCGTCTTCTCTAGTTCTTCTAGATCTGAGGCGGGCCATTCGGGAGGCCATGTCTCCAAGACAGTAAAAATTGCGTCTTCAGTGGCTACAAATGGTAGCTTCATCCACTGCTTTGCCGGATCCTTTCGCGCCCTGATACAAATGTTGTGCATATCAGCTTTGAAGTCTGCAAAACTCTGCAAACTATGGTACAATGTAGGTGATAGACACGGCCTCCCATTGATCCACATCTGAATGCTCGCCTCCATGAGTACCCAAAAATTTTTGGTGTCGTGAATCCATTTTGCGTCCTTTGTGGCCCAGAGCGAAGCGTACTTCGCGACATCTGCTAACTCTCTATCAATGTTGGGGAATTAACTGTCATCTGGTAGTTCTCCCGCTATTAGAAATATGGATAAGAGCAACCACGCGTAGGGGAAGGTTTTACCCTGCTCCTGGGCATCGCGACAGTTTGTCAAAAATTCCTCGCAAAGGAATTCAGACCAGTTGAACTGGACCCCCTCCGGGCACTGCTTGGCCAGCACGACCACTGCGGCCGATACCTCATCCGCACGACATTTCCTCACAACTTTGCCAGCCAGGAGTTGGGTTGCTACGCGCACCCCTTTTTCCTTGATGTTGGAGATAGCGTAGACCCTCTTCTTCTTCTCCAGCTTATATTTTGCCTTCATGGCTTCTGCGAGAGCCAAATCGCTACCCTTTCCGGCTATAGTCACGAGGTCCTTTCCTTTATAGGGGAGCCAAGAAATATGGTGAATGAGGTCTGTTGTGATGGGAATAGGCTCCTCCAGCCATAGATACCCATCATGCACCAGGCAGAGCAACTGCCTGATGATGAAAATGGTGATGGGCGCGCGGTGGAAATGTGGTATCCATAATAAGTGCAACAACTCAGACTTTTCCACACTGCGCAACCATTTCCATGGCTCTAACGTTATCACCGCCCCCTCAGTATTCTGCTTCATCAGAGTCACGGTCTCCAGATGAGGGAACTTCTCATGGTCAGCGAGGTCCCAGTCTTCGAACTTCATGGTTGGTACGTGGCCTAGGTGCGTGCCCTCAAATACAATGCCATCTGGGAGGAGCAGGGTCTGGAGTGAACTCTTCATTTCGTCCAGATCCTTCGGAACTTTGGTTTTCCCCTTCCGCAGAGGGACATACGCGAGACGTTTTTTTATAGAGCGTAATGGATGGATACCCTCCTCCATGTCTTCGTCTTCTTCTTCTATGACGATCAGGGCCTGCAAGTCTTCTTCTTCCTCATCCGTTTCTATTGTGACCGCTTTCCCCTTCTCTGCCATGGTTAGTGCCGCGGATTCCTCGAGGATATGCATACTAGACCCATTGCCTGTTTATCCTTCTTGGGCCTGGGTGTTCACGGTGATTTGGGGATTTCTGCCACCACCCCGGTGCCTTCTGGAGCATCCTCCACCATTTGGGTCTGCGCGGCCTCGCCGAAGGTTACCTCTTCAATTCCCAACCCATCCTTAGTGGCCGTCATCATATCTAGGCTGTATATTGTCTCTTGCGAACTTGGGGGCTCAAATATCACTAAGCTCTCAATGTTCAGTGCTTTGCTCAAGCGCTCAATTCTCAAATGACCAAGTGTTGTTCACTGGCCAACCTTTTGTGTTTTATAGTGCCTTTCGAATTCAAATTTGACTGTTCCCCCCAAGTTCGGGCCATTAATGATTTCTTGGCAGCATATTTTCCCAAATCTTGCCCATAACTTGCGTCTTAAATGCTCGCCGCTCACTTCGTTTGGCCTCAAATAGCACATCCCATCGTGAATAGTGACCTCAACGGTCACTTCCCAGCCAACCCACGCGGCAGCGCAACTCTCCGTGCGTGGTCGCGGACCCTGTGAAATTCTGATTCTGCGCGCATCTCCAATATCGCACGGCTCCCAGGCAGAATATTTTATAGTCCCCTGCTCCCTTCCAGTTTCCTGGAGCGCTAAGACTATTCTTCCTACGGCTAGTCAGGTGGTCACACCATGCGTGCGGGGCTCCATCGCGTCCCCCACCATGGTTCGCAGAGAATCCTCATCTTCCATTGTGGTGATCGGCACCGCGCACTTTAGTACTTGCAATGTGCTACCCTGGTCACTTCGTTTGGCGATATGCGGTCCAAGCCACGGCAACAGACTAACCAGTTCACGGTGATATTCCTCCAACTTGTTAGTATGATCATACGCATCTTGCCTTACTATTCCTGGTTTTTTGAGAAACGCTTCCTTTATTTCATTTTCCAGCTTCTTGACCTCTGCGTCAATTATAGCGCTTTTCTCCCTTAGCCATACTTGGGCTTTTTCAAGTTCACGAAGTCTAAAGTTTCCTCGTCGAATTTCTTCCTCAAGTCTTATATGTTTTGTTTCTCGTAGTTGTGTGATTTCTTTGTTCCAGTCTGCATGAACCGTCGTATCTATGGGTGCTGTTATGCACGGACTCGGCTTTGCATGCTCCATAGGGATTACAGCCACTGCTTTGGAAGTGCTTGCGCGGTCAGATTTTTGCACATGGTCCTATAAGCCCATACAACCGCTGGTACACACAGGTCCTAGTCGGTGTGTCTCACATGGTGGATCTTGTTTAACACTTCGCACACCTTGTCAAAGGCTTCCCTACGTATAATCTTCGGTGCACTTGGTCTTATCATACTTTGTTGTTTGCACCCTTGTCTTGCATGCCCCTGCTTGTTGTTCCTGTTTCCCATCTTGAGGATGGTGTGCGTTCGTGCAGGTTGCGTACCATATGCCTGTACCCATCTGGAGAGGTGGGCGCGCAGGCTGCTTCATCCCTTATACGTGGCTTCCATCCACAGCTAAGGCTTTCCAAACCATATAAGCATCACCCTTCTGCATTCGCGCCAGCTCTCCATACTTCTCTGATGTGTACCCCACCACCTTGCGAGCGTAGCACGCAGTGCCCATTTCAGAGCATCGAACCGCTGTTGTTCTGGCACTTCGCTTTCAAATTTGTTCAGGAATTCATCCACCACTGTCAACCCATCATACATAGGCAGATCCCTTACCTCTTTTGTCACACAGTGCAATGATCTTACCATCATGTTGCAATTGAGCGTGGTTACCTTATGTAACCGATTTTGCCATCATTCTGTTTCCTCATTCGAATCTGATGTATAGGAGCTTTCATGCTCCCACGGAATCCTGCCATCGGTTGTAGGATTTACCCAGTCCTATTCCTGAGTGGTTATCTTGTAGATATAGTCTAGCTCATCATCACTCTCGTCGTCACGCACTGGCTCTGTGTAGCGCGATCCTTCCGCAGGGTCTAAAGGTACCACTACGCGTAGTGACTTTTTCTCAAAGATCATCTTGCGCTTCTTTAGGTTTATCATTCCGTTCATATCAATGGCCCAATCTATTCCCAGTAACATGGGATAGGGATTGCTATCATCAAAAATATCTATCACTTCAAAATATACAAGTGTGCTCGCACCTTCGATGTCTACCATTATCCCCTGCAATCTTCCCATCGGTAGGATCTTCTGCTGGTTTGCCATTTGTAATTGAATAGGGGACCATTGCAACGCGGGCCTGCCCATGCGCTCCCATGTCTGCTTTGGCAATACGTTCACGTCTGATCCTAAATCCAGAATCACTTGATCCATTTCATATTCTCCGATTTGCGCAGTCAATCTCATTTCCCTACCTGTTCGCAATGTATGTTTCCCAAGCTTCCGGACTACGCGCGGTTCTCCTGACCCAACGCACCTAGTGATAAGTTCCTGCAGTCCTTTTACAGCCTTGCTGTCGCGCAACAACTTCATACATGTCTACAGAAAGGTAGTGAGCATTGAAGGATCCATCTCCGGTCCTAGTTGATCCTTACTACCTGAAGTGGAGGCCTCCGTGAAGCTCTTCTTAGCTTCCATGAATGTCTCCTTCACGCGCTCCAAATCAAATTCAGGTTCCTTTGTAGGAGCCTTGTGAACCCACTCAATTTCTTCATGCTAATTACCTTTGTCCTCTCCTGTCGTGATACCACTTCGGAGCACGATGTTTACATTCAGGTCCTCTTCACGTGGCTCAGACCTCATCATTTGCAAATTCTGAGTCGGGGGAGGTTGGAGTATCCCTTTATCACGCAACCTCTCTATTAGTGTAGGGTAGTCCTCCATCTCATAATCAAAATGAGTACAATATAAACATGATGCTCTTGTCGGATTTGTACAATTGTGGGCATAATGACCTCGCCCTCTGCAATTGTAACAAATCAGTTGTTCGCGACCCCTTCTTGGTCCCATTCCACCTCGACCTCGTCCGCACCCCTGAAATCCGGCATGTGCCATTCCTGCATTTGGATTGAGGGCTTGCGTTTTGGTCTGTACTCTGTAGGCAGGAGTCCGATCCATCATCAGCTTGTAACTTCTGCAGGTGCGCTCATCATGGCCTACCAACTTGTAGAAATTAAAAAACAATTGTTGGGACATCTGCGTATACTTCTGTAATAGGTGACAATTATCTGTAGCATGCTTTCCTCCTATCTGGCAAATCACGCACCATAATGTAGACGCCGTGCTTGGCCCTACTTGTGCCTCTAGACTCAATGGCATTGGCCCTCCTACCGCTAGGTAGTTCGCGAAGACTGGACAATGGTCCTTGTCATGCCCTTGGCCTTTGCATTTTATGCACCATACCTCCTCGCGCGCTTATGGGCAAGTTGACCTGTCCTGTTTCAAACTCTGCATTTTCAGACACAAATTTTTCACTTGCGCAAGATTTGTTGGACTCCCAGGTCAGGATCTTATATTAGGATCTCGTGTAGTCTCATTGCAATCTCCAAAGCTTCGGCCTGGGTGCATAACTTCTGCTGTGATAACGCCGTCCTTAAATGCAACGTTAGTGACGCTACAAACCATGCACGGTGCTGTCCATCCATCAAGGTCATGTTGGCTTCGCGAATCATACTCTTCAGTCTCTGATCCAGATCCCATGGGGTCTCGCCTGGAAGCATCACGATTTCCTTAAACCCGATAATCGATTATGTCTCCGATTTTGGCCTGCTAAATTCCCTGTTCAGCATAGCCTGGATATCTGCGATCCCCACGTTTGGATGGTCATTAGAATGCTTAATGTACCATGTTAGTGCGCGGTCCTGCAACGTGCTTACCAGCGTTGCCTTCTTTATATTTTCATCCACGACTCCTTGTGCTTCCCATACAGCTTTTACCACGAACCAAAATTGGTCCAGATCCTCGTTCCCTACTCCTCTGAACACCGACAATTTTATTGCGCTCGCCATATTGAACTGTGGTGGTGGCAGAGGTGGTGTGGGCAGAGATGGAGGTGACAATGGTGAAACCAGTGGTGGTGTAGGTGGGGGTGGTATACACAGAATTTGCTGCCTTATCATACTGATCGCGCTTCTAAGAGAAACTTTTGCGACTTCTTCCTCACTTTCCCGCCAAGGCGAAATCAAGGGGCTATTTTCTATCTCTGCACTACCTTCGTTTCTATAGATCCTCCCACTTCGCATAGCCCCAAACATCAATTTATTCACATAAACCTCTTTTCACACAGTAGCATTTTAATCGAAGTGTTCAAAGATTTAATGTACTTACCTCGCAGTCCTTTGAGGAAGCGTCGTTCGGCCTCGCTGTAGCTAACTGTCGTGTCTACCACGAACTCACTGATAAAACCTCCTATAATTCGATGAAGCCAATGGTCCAAAACGCGCGCGATATTATATTCTGATGCTTCTAGTCTGCGCACCAATTTTGGAGTCCACACAATTAGTTTGTCGAGCCTACACCTTCCCTAACTGTCTGCTAACTTTGCGATCCACTCATACAACTCAGAGGGGAAGGATGCAAAGAAAATTTCATGGATTTCCGTATATAAGTAGCTCTCTAACCTCAGTTCCTTTGATACTCGTGGATTCTTGTTTTCCTATGCCCCGAACTCGTGAATATTTTTGTCCAACCACCCTTCAATTTCTTTCTTTGCCGGATTCTAGTGACATGACATTAGACATCCCTTATGCAGATCCCGGTCTCGGAAACAGAACCATTTGTTGGCTTGTTGGGGCTTGACCCAGGTTTGGAGGTGATTCAGCCAAACAAATCTCGGTACTACTGGTCCTTTCGGCAATAGTCCGCGGAGTGCGAACTGAGGTCTCACCCAAAGTAGTATGGGAGGGTGCTAGAACCAGGTTTCTGCACCCTGGGGATGTCTGATGGGTTCAAGTGGTCTGCGGTTCGACCCTACGCGCACGTCGCTACGCGCACTTACCCGTACCTCGCAGCCTGTGATGCTATCTTCGTGTAGCCCTACTTGGGGGCTGAACAATGTTATTACCCAAGTCCTTACTAGTAATCCTATCTTAGTTGATTAACTTAGCTTATTTGTATGCTTTCAGTTATACTTAACAATATTCACAATTCATACAAGTGTGTGCAGTAAATAAACAATATGATTGCAATTCATATTCAACAGATAATAACCCAAGACAGATACACGTAATTCAGATAAAAATTCTCTTTATTATTCTCTTCCTTCGGTTACAAACTCTATTTCGCCCTGCGCACTTAGCTGCAGGGGTCCGTGCACTTAGCTGCGGACAACTAGGCCTCTGCGCACTCAGCTGCAGAGCCTTCTCCTACTCTACGACCCAAGATACACTTAGACACTTGCTCTGTACTTCTATCTCATACTTCTCTCTAACTTACTACCTACTTTTTACACTTAGAGCTTCGCTCTATTTATACAATCCCATGGTTCGTGGACCATGGGTAGGCCAACATTACATTCAAAACTTAGAGCGGATAGCCCTATGACTCTAACATACATTTTGTGCCCGCAATTCACGGAGCTTTACAACAATATTAACTCAAAACTTGGGCTTTGAGCCCCAAAACATGCTGTGGGGGGATTCCATGCCCAACACCTGGCCTCCCCACCGTATATATGATCAACCCCTGAGATGTCAAATCACTTTAAAGAGAGGTAGGTGGAGGGAGGCGAGTTCTCATTTGAGATTCCTCTGGTTCATAGTTTCCAACAAATGAGTTTGATAATGGAGGCATCTCAGGGAAGTACACACATGTTTGGAGTGTTTAATGTAGATGTTAATATGTGTGCCATAACACCCACTTGTCTCTCCTTTGTGATTACTCCTTCAGACAATTGTTTTGGTCCGTTATATTCGCAGGCTGTAAGGTTTCTTTATAAAGGTAGGGTTATCTCCTTAGGGTGGTGGATTTTTAGGATAGTGTCTATGACAACACACCAACTTCTCATTACTTTTGACTACAACTTATGTTTGATGGTGCTCTACAAATTTGAGACAGGTTTCTCAAATTATTTGCATTCGTCTTGGTTACCCTTCTCTTCTCACTTCATTTCCTATCCAATTTGGTTTGGGGTTGGCACTGTGGTTGCTCACTGCAGGTGCCCATGTTTTTCATTTCATTTGTCCACAATACAACAACATGTCCTTCCTTTTAATTTTTTGTTGTATTGCCTTTCGCATCCTCTCAAATCCTCGACTCCAGAGACATCTCATTCAACTACCCAGTCCTTGTATGTGGTGTTTGGTACCCAGGAATGTTTTCACTTTGGTTTTGATAGTTGTCTGGTAACACCGCTCCAAAGGTCATTCTACAATATTCTTATCTATTGCATCCCATCTAAAAATTGTCAAACGAATGTTGTTTGCCTAGGGTATATTAATTTTTATGTCCATTTCATCCTTGATGACGTCTCTTTACAATATTGTTCTCATTACTTTGTCAATTTCTACATCCTTGAACTAATATCCTTCCAACATTGATGTAACTGGGGTTGGTTGTTGCTCACATTCTCTCTGTTTGTCTATCTGACCGGTTTCACTGTGCTTTTTCCAACCCAACGAAGTTTGTTTTAGACAACTGTTCTTATGGCACCTCAATTCCACTGACCTATTCGTCGGGGTGGTGCGGTAGGAGCTTCTTCTCGAAATTGACGTCTTTTTGATTGGAATTCTATGGCATACCATTTCGATAATGTCCCTCCCGAAGTTAGGAATGAGATTCTTCACTTGGAAGCCAAGGAATTTGGTGACCATGCTTATTTCTTGGATTTTGGAATTAATGGCACCACTTTTAGATGAACTCTGGACCTAGGTAAATTTCACAAAAGGAGACTACACTTTCTTTACTCAGTGGCTCTGCACCGACAATTAGAGACTTTGCTTCATATGGTAATCTGTGAAAAGCAAGTTGATCATTATCAGTTATTTGCAAGACAACATGAGATCAAATGGATCTACATTGTTGTTAGTTTATTTCATTGTCAAATTTGACATGCAACGAGATAGTTGATTGAATTTTTTTTATCATGGAAGAAACATAGTTATTGGTTGAAGAAAACTATACCTTCAAAATGAGGGCTCGAGTCCAAAAACCCATATTTTTGGGTTAATAATATCAAAATTAACTATCAAATAAAAAAATGGTGCTACCACACACACACACACACATATTTCATTTTTATTGTCATAAAAGGGTGTTAATGCATCAATAAATGGTATTTTTATGAAAAACTAAGTTGGAAGAATTATTGGCCTTTAGGAACCCAAGTTTCACAATGTTTCATGTATTTGTTTATTGTTTGTTAATTAGGGGGGGCATTATTGATGACACAATTTGTCAAATGAAGAGGCTGCTCAAAAGCATTATTGACAATCATTTATGACGCTAGAGTGCATGCTCTTTGCACATGAACTAGGAAGACAATAAGTAAGAATATACTATGCATCAAATGTTGGGGGGCATTGAAGACTTTAAGGAAGAAGCTAAATATATTGTTCATCAAATGATGGAAGACATGGATCCAGGCAATCATGAATTCCGCCCTACCAATGTTGGACAAGATGAAGCCATCAATGCGTATTCGTTTCTATGTTTTGTAAATCAATACTATATTATGCATCATTTTTAGTTTATATACTAGAATTTTCTATAAAGGCTACTACATAATGGGACAATTTAGAAATTTGTTCTTGGCATACTTTGCTTTCCTATTTCATTGGAATTATCATCATAGTTTTTTTTTTTTTTTCCTATGTTTTGTTGTTTAACTTTTTTGTTGCCATTTATAATATAATTTACCAGTTTTTGTTTAAAAAAGTAGTCTTGAGTTTTGGACAAATAGCTACTAGAACTCCTAATGACTATGTTCATGCAATTAATTTTGCAACGTTGGGTGTTGAGATGACAATATTTCTTATCAAAAAAGTGAAGATGGAGTGGGAAAAGTGAAATAAATTGGATTGACATTAATTTTGCATCAGTGAAGGTGTAAGGAGGAAAAGGTAGGGGAGATGGTGTTTCCTTGTTGAGGGATTCAAATAGTGAGGTTACCTTCAAAAGTATATGCAAATAGGTGCAACATGGGCATAGATTGTTGAAGGTGTTATGCCCATCTACAATATGCATATATCAATATTTATGTTGATGAAAGGAAAATTTCTTTATTTATGGAACAACATAAAATCAATATTCACAATATCATGTCTCGATCAATACTTTAAATGGATCCATGTGGTTGCTAGTTTACTTCATTGTCACAATTTGACATGCAACGAGATGGTTGGCTTGAATCTTCACAACTTTTCAAATATGCCTAAAATTTCATCATGGAAGAAACATACTTACTGATTTGATGAGCACTATGCCCTCAAAATGAGAACTCTAGTCCTAAAGACCCACATTTGTCAGTGAAAAACACCAAATTCAACCTCCAATCAAAAAGTGGCACTCCAGTTAACACCTATTTTTATTCTCTATTGTCATCCAATGACATTAGTGCTCCAATAAATGATATTTTCTAAAACACTAAAGTGGAAGAATTATTGACATTTACTAATTTGAGTTCCATAATGTTTCAGGGAGAGAGAGTCATTGATGACACAATTTATCACAAGAGGAGGTTGCTAAAAGTGCTATTGGCACTTACTATGACCCCAAGGTGCATGCTTTAAACACATGATTTATGCACCTCACCAGTGATTGAGAAAATATGTGCAATCAAAACATATGCCATCAAAATATATGCAATCATTTAAGGATCTTCATTATTTGAAGAGGAAAGCTAGTTGAATAGTCTTTAGCTTTTAAGGAAAAATAACAATTAAACTTTCTATCACCATATTCATAAAATTACCTCTTTAACATTGAGTGTTGAAGTGACAACATTCCTTATCACAAAATGCGAAGTTGTTGAAGAAGTGGCAAAAATGAAATAAAGCGAGTTGATGTCAATTGTGCAACAGTGAAAAGGTAAGGAGAAAGAGTAGGGGGAGATGGGGTTTCATTACTAGGGGATTAATAGAGAGTGAGGTTAGTTTCCAAAATGTATGAAAATGGTTGCAATGTGAGCATAAATTGTCGAAGGTGTTATGTCCATCTATAATATGCATTTGTCAATATTTATATTGATGAAGGGAAAGTTGCCCCTTTTATGTCACAATGGAGAATCTATATTTGCAACAACATGTATTTATCAATGCATTAAATGAATCCACATGGTTAGTTTATTTTACTACCACAATTTGAAACATAGTGGGATGGTTGGTTGTTATGGCCCTTTACGACATTTTATATCTTCCTGAAAATTTCATTATGGAATAAACATATTTATTGATTCAACAAGAACTATGACCTCAAAATGAGAACTCTAGCTCTAAATACACATATTTTTGGGCTAAAACACCCAAATCAACCCACTAATTGAAAATTGGTGCTACTAATAGCACTTAAAACCAATATTAAAATTACAACCTTTTACAACCATGATTTATAATCATATCGCTGCCAAAACCTTAAAATATGTTGCCTTCAATAATAAACACATATAAACAAATATGAGGTAAGGGGCATAGGGGGTTTATATTCAAGATACCCTTGAAGGGGAAATTATATTAATAAAACCATTCCCCTATGTGTTTCTATTGTAAAATTGGTCCCTTTATATAATAATAGATGACCATACAAACTATGTTATAACTAAATGTTTAGTTCAACGATGCATAACTATCTCCACAATAAGCTCTCCATGAATCTGCCCCTTAATGAATACTTGTGATCCAATCCTTTTTCTTTTTCTCTAGTCTCATATTTATCTTCTTTTTTCATATTCAATCTTCATTAGCGATGAGCTTTGTTTTCATCTATCTATTGTTATTTTTGTTCTTCTTCATTCTTCATTCTTCATCTTGAATCTTTTTCAATTTCATTTTGTACCTGCAAAACATAAACATTGTGTTTGTTGAAGTCCATACAAAAAGATAACATCCACTAGAATACATGGGTCGCTAGTCACAATATCTATTAGTTCCCTAGGAAACTGTTGTGGATCTAACCCAAAGATATTATAGAAATAACCCAAGCATAACAAGATCAAATATAGATAAATGATTCTTTATTATCAAACCCTTAAGGTAGGGCAACACCATACATTCACTCCTTAAGGAAGGAGAACACTCCACAAGCCATATGCCTGTTCATACAAGAATACTTCTCTTCATATCTCTCCATGTGGAGTCTCTAGCCTCTATATAGGCCTCATACATACAATACCATGCATCATTACCATGGTTTCCTCATACCATCAACTAATACCATGGGCCCATTATATTATTATTAACTACTTGTGGTCCCTTACATGACATGGGTTAACCACCTTATTTATTACTATGGCCCATCCCATTATTACATTATTACCTTGGGTACCTCCCTTGGTACCCCATATTATCCCCCCTAGGTACATAACATTCCACCCCCCTAAACATGTTTCATCCCCGAAACATGGGAAGAACATAAATAATAAGATCTACTCAAGAGAGTAGTCCACTGATACCATGCACGTGCATCTAGCCATCCAAGAGAAAGGTGAACCCTCGATCTCACTGGTGCCTCGCTCGCTTGAGATGGAAGTTGATTGCGGTAGCTCTTCTGTGTGGAAGTGTAGTAGGTGGATCTTTGTTCCTCTCGATCTGTCCTGCGGGGTTTGTTGTCCATGTGGCTAATTGGTTGCCATCTTGATTGTTGTCTTGCTGGGTGATGTGGGTGATGATATGTTGAAGTTTTAACCCACGATGGCTTTTTCTTTACTTCACCTTGCTGTGGTGCCTCTTGTGGTGTCTTCTTTTTCAATATGAATTCAACCACTGAATCGTCCTCAGATGTATCAGCACCTGTAACCTTTTCTGCTTCAGCCTCTGTTTGTGTTTGATTGTCGACCATCAACTGCTCATCATCTGATATGTCAGTCCATGTAACATCTTGTGCGTCAACCTCCGTGGACTCTACCTGTTTATGGATGGAAATATCCTGTAATGTAATTTTCTTCTTTTTATACCATAGCTTCAAGAATTTCTTCTGCACATTAATATTGATAGTACCCACAGATTCCATCCAAGGATATCCCAAAACAACATCGATATTATCCATCTCTGAAGCATAAAAATCACCATGAAACACATACTTATCCATAGAAAGCTTCAAATCCTTATAGATTTGAACATCCTTATCATCATCCTGTGTATGTGCAATTTGTTTTGCCGGGACTTGCAATTTTTTTGCCAAATTGACATTTATGAGATTTTGCTTGCAACTCGGATTTATAGACACAATGATTTTCTCCTTCTGAATCAATCCATGAACTTGCAATAAGGAGATACCAGCAGAAAATAACCCTTTAGGTTCCTTGGTTTCCTTCTTTCCTGTAAAAATAAAATCTTTGCTAGGCTGTGTGTCTGTCTGTGTGAGCTTATCCACAAGATTAGCTTTTCGGTCAAAACGGTCCATAAGAGCTTTAGTGAATTTGTCCCAAGTCAAGGGCCAACGATAGCGACGTTGATGCCCTTGCCACCATTGCAATCTTTCATTGTCCAAGTACATTGTTCCCAAATTCAGCTGAGTCTCATCATCCATGATGTAATTCAATCTAAAACATTTCTCCATTTGTGCTAGCCATTTGGCTGGATGAGAGCCATCAAATGGATATAAGTCATTCAAATTCAGATCTCGGCCCGCCATCACAAAAATTGGCGAAAATTTGAAATGGTCACAGTTTCGTCAATATTGCTCAGAATACTTATTATGACCTGTTTTCAGAAATGGAACAATCATTCTGCATTTGCCCATGTGATAGAAATCCTGATCCAGGCACTAGAATTCCAAATCTGCGCTGCTACTCTCCCGCCGTCACCCAAAATTTCTGCAAAAAGAGCTGATTTTAAATCAGCGATATCTCCCTCATCAGGACTCCGATTCGACTGATTTTTTTTTTTGAAATCATGTGTTTTTTCACAAAGATTCCAGATCTACCATTAGATCTTGCAGATCTTGTACCAGGACGTCTAGATCTGTGCCGCAAAATCGCTGCCCTGAAAATTGTCTGCAACCCTACTGATTTTTAAATCAACGATATCTTCTTCATCCGGACTCCAATTCAACCGATTTTTTTTTTGAAATCGGCTATTTTTTCACCAGGAATACAGATCTGCAATTAGATTTTGCAGATATTGCACTAAAACATACAGATATGATCTGTAATTTCGCCACCCAAATATCCCTGCAATAAAAAAAAAAAAAAAAAAAAAAAAAAAAAAATCTCCACGGTTTGCCCAAGAAAGTGCTCTGATACCAATTGTTGTGGATCTAACCCAAAGATATTATGGAAATAACCCAAACATAACAAGATCAAATATAGATAAATGGTTCTTTATTATCAAACCCTTAAGGTAGGGCAACACCATACATTCACTCCTTAAGGAAGGAGAACACTCCACAAGCCATATGCTTGTTCATACAAGAATACTTCTCTTCATGTCTCTCCATGTGGAGTCTCTAGCCTCTATATAGGCCTCATACATACAATACCATGCATCATTACCATGGTTTCCTCATACCATCAACTAATACCATGGGCCCATTATATTATTATTAACTACTTGTGGTCCCTTACATGACATGGGTTAACCACCTTATTTATTACTATGGCCCATCCCATTATTACATTATTACCTTGGGTACCTCCCTTGGTACCCCATATTATCCCCCCTAGGTATTTTTCTTTTTCTCTAGTCTCATATTTATCTTCTTTTTTCATATTCAATCTTCATTAGCGATGAGCTTTGTTTTCATCTATCTATTGTTATTTTTGTTCTTCTTCATTCTTCATTCTTCATCTTGAATCTTTTTCAATTTTCATTTTGTACCTACAAAACATAAACATTGTGTTTGTTGAAGTCCATACAAAAAAGATAACATCCACTAGAATACATGGGTCGCTAGTCACAATATCTATTAGTTCCCTAGGAAACATTTTCTTGTACACAGTTCATAAACTATTCTCTAGTCACAAACATTTTCACTCCCCCTACATTATCATCATTATTCATCTTGGGTTTTCTTTAACTTAGCCATAACCACATACCGAGTTTTCTTTGGATTACTTGTAACCATAATCTAGGTTTTATTTTGTTACCCTCAACCATTACACCTATTTCTCTTTGTGGATGGCTCTCAACCCTCAACCATTACACCTATTTCTCTTTGTGGACGGATCTCAACCCTCAACCATCACATTCCCTGAGTTTTATATTAGTTTACATTTAACCATTGAATCCTCAAGTGGTTTCCATTCACTACAAACAATAAATTATATCAAATGGTTTATGTTGACCATGAACTGTAAATTACATGATTGGATGACCATGATCCATACATTGCAACAACTGGTTTATAGTTAACCTCATACTTTCCTTTATCAATATTTGTGGTTTTTGGTTTATCAAAAACCATTTAAACATTCTAATTGTGGTGGTATACATGCTTCATTAGGCTTACATAATCATTGAATCAAGAATATATAATTTCAAATCTCCATTTTAGGTTGATATACCCATTATACAAACATTAGACCAAGCCCATTTTCTTTCCATCATATAAAAAACACTATCAATGATATGAAAATGGAGAAACATTCCTATAAAAAATCGACTGTCCTCTGACACTTTGCAAGTTAACAAAATGGGTCTTTAAAGGTAAACAAGTTTCATAACCTCTTCAAAATGTGAGTTAAGTTTTTCACATGATTTTAAAAGAGAAACAAATTCACATGCATCTCAAAATGATAAACATGAAGAGAAGAAACCAACATTTGATGATGGATTTCACCCCTCTTGGGCTACATCTCTGGGCTTGCTCCAACAACTAGACCGATATATTGCTTTCAACAACAAATGAGCACATACAACTTCTTGACAGTAGAGTGGCTTGTTTCTCCTACAAAGAAACATTCTCCTACAAAGAATTCTCACTTATAAAAATGATTCCTTACAACAAGTCATGAAAATGTCAACATAAAAATGGCTCTCACACAATATGTCCTTGTACTCTACCAAAAATCAAAATCATAAACTTGCAACTCCTCCACAATGAAAAGTTTAAAAGGGATTATCTCCTTTTTTTTAACAAGATCGAGTACTTATATATTATAAAACATCGAAAGTGGGAATATGTACCGGTACATATGGAGAGATGAACCCGGTGAAATTGGAGCAAAATGGGAACGCAGTCCCGATTTCCAATTCATTGTTCATGTTTCTTGAGATTTGAAAAACATACCAACTATATTGCCGGAGGAACTGGCCTAATAGGAAGCAAAATTTACATTGAATGGATAGTTATCTAAGGAATCACCAGAATTGGTTAACAGTGTCATCTGGAGACTGATCTTTCTTGTCACTGAGCTTGGTTAATGCTTCACCTTGCTCGCTTTGGTTCAGAGTCCTGATGTAACTTACTGCTTCTTCTAGGTGGTGGAATTTCTCTTTGAGCCCTTCAATTTCGGCTTTTTGTTTCTCAAATTTATTTCTCTTGGATTTGTTTTCGGACTCAACTTCAGCCTTGAGTTCATTGAAGTATTTGATAAATCATCCTATCATAAAACAGTGCGCCTTGCAGAGAGCACAGTTGCTGTTGGTCTCAATCCGGTCCAATGGGTTATCAGACATGATTGATGCTAGAGGAACTTTCTCCTTGCGCTTGAATTGATGCTTGACTTGCGGTATTCTGAAGGTAGGAGGGTAGAGAGCAAAGGTTCTGAAGGTAGTGTCCAGGAAATTCCAACTGATCAAAACTCTGCTGAAGGCCAGGGAGAACTTGGGATGCAGAAATACTCTGAATGATGGCTGGAGCAGGTGTCTATAGGTGTGGAAGCTGATGGAAGAGAAGGAGGTACAGCGTGAAAAACTCAGACTATTAGAGGGGACAGAGACTATAGGCACTGATGTAAGTGAGAAACAAAGAGTATGAGGGGAAGTCTAGGGGCAGAAAGAAGATGGAACCGACGAGAGACAGATTATAACCACTGAATAAACTTGAGAAGCCCTTGGAGCAATCTGAACCACAGTGACATGCCAGGAGTTAGCATAAAAATAACAAAGACATATATGAGAGACAACGATACCTCTACCAGCGGGCAGGAGGGAAGAAGAGATAGTGCTCCGTGAACACCTCCAACCAAGAACACTGCAACAAGAACTGCTCACATTGTTGACATACTGCCAGGAGGGGCAGCAAATATCCGCACCAGAAATAATGAAAGGAGAGGTTCTGCACTGAGTGCAGTCCCCAGCCTTAAGATCACAAAAACTATTTCTCTGATGAGTCCTGCTAGCCCCTTGCTGCTTATATTCCTGCTCGGTCACTCTCTTCTCATGACTCTGGACACCATTCTCGAAAGTATATCTGCTTCGAAAATCATTGTGCCTCTTGCCTGTGCGGGCACTTCTGATTTTGAATTGACTGGAACCTACCTTATGCGAGTCCCTTGGACATGTTTTTTCCAAGTTCGTAATCCTATGCGAATCATCCCTCCTGTTGCGGATTCTCACCTCTGTTCTATGAGGATGATCTAAGATTTTGTCAGACCTGAGTTGAACGATCATCTGCTTCTTTTGACTGTGGGGTGATGCAGCCGCTTGACTGAAATGACTGACTGTACAATATGACTTAATCCTGTCCAGTGTGGTAGGGAAATCAGGGGATTGATTTTTCATATGTATTTTGGAGATCTTTTACTTGCCCGACCCTCCGATTCACTGCTTTGTTGGCAAGGGAATCGGCCTCATGATTATGGGCTCTCAGGACATGTTTATATTTGATATTTCCCAGATGTTTGGTGTTCTCTAAAATCCTTTGTTTGATTCTATTAAGAGCCTGATTTTTGAATTCTCCCCCCTTTTCCATAGTTGCAATGATTATTGCTGAATCACTGATTACTACTGGATCTTTGGCCTGGAGTTTATTGAGGATACATGTGCCAAGAAACAAACTATATGCCTCCGCTTTATTTTTTGACATGTTATCAAGCCCCCATTCGTAAGAGGAGATGACTTCTCCTTCCTGATCATGGATAATTCCCCCAGCTCCTGCTCTACCAGGATTGTTTTTTGAGGCGCCATCAAATCTGAGAGTGTATTTCTTTTGGTTTTGGATCCACTTTTCAATTTCCATTTGATTTCCCCTAAGCTTCCAGCCTTTGTTTCTTCCCCCTGTCTTTGCTGACATTTGCTTCTTCACCGAACACACCAAAGGAATTTTGTTATACCACTCCTTTTCTTCATTCTGCCAGTTGATTTGATCAACACTGAACACTATGTTAGCACTAATCATCTCTGCCACTAGCCCCCACGTTTTTGCAAGAATGAGTCCTGGGTTAGGCTTTTGACTTTTGAAAATACAACTGTTTCTAGCGAGCCAAATTTGCCAGCAGAGAACAGATGGGAGACATTTCCAAATTCGAATAATGGCAGATTTGCTTTGCTTTGTATAAGGGTAGTATTTCTCCCAGTTCTTGTTTAGGATTGTGAGCTGGTCAAAAATATCAGTGGTCATCTCCAGGGGACTTATAATTGCTGCCAACAGTGCCTTGCAATGGCACAATCTAAGAAGAGATGTTGACTGCTTTCCTCCTCCTTCCGGCATAAACAACACATGGATGGCCCTTGTATACCTTTTTTCCTGAGATTTTCAGCAGTGAGGATCTTACCTTTTAAGAGGGTCCAAGCAAAGAATTTTATTTTTGGAAGACACTCATTCTTCCAAACTGTTGACCTGAGGTTCCAATTCTCAAGATTATTGTTAGGTTGGAGGAAATTATATCCAGACTTCACTGTAAACTTTCCTCCACTAGGTTCCCAAACGTAGCTATCTTGGATCTTTTTATTTATAGGGGCTGCTCCAACCAGAGTTGTCTTCAAGTCAACCCACTGATTTTTCAATCTGTTTGGAAGAGGCAGATCCTTCCAAGCAGTCCAACTGTTTTGCTCCCAGTTTAAGATGTCATAGAGAGAGGTTATACTTTTGTTATCCATCCAAACTTTCAAGGTTCTGTACTGTTGACTTTGATTAAGTGGAGCAGATCCCATTATTCTATCTGTCCATATGGCAGTGTCTTTCCCATTCCCCGGGCTCTTCGATATATGATTTTTGATTTGAGGGATGACTTTTTTAATGAGTTTCCACGCTTGAGTGCATGGTCTCTCTGAGATCAAATCGGTGAGAATCTTTGAGTGCTGACCATTGAGGTATTTCTTTAAGAGCGCCTTGACCCACCAGCTGCCTTTCTCAATTAACATATGCCAAACGAGCTTAAAGCCTAGGGCTTTATTTGTTAGACTTGGAATCCTGATGGAGATGCCTCCTTTTTCAAAAGGAAGGGTCACTTGGTCCGAGTGAACCAAGCTAAATTTTTTTGTGTCTTGTTTCCCTCCTTGCCAAAGGAATCCTCTCATGATTAACTCCATTTGTTTATGGATGCTGGCAGGAGCCGAGATTATAGTAAACTGATAGATGGGTAGGGATGATAGAAGAGATTTTATGAGAATAGTTCCGCCCGCTAGGTTTAACCACATCAGCCCCCAGCTTTGGAGTTTCTCTCGCATCTTTTTTATCTGTTTATTCCATATCTTAGACTTGACCCCTTCCTTTGCCAGAGGTAACCCAAGGTAGGGAAAGTGACTCCATTTCTGTTGGACCGGAATTCCCATGATTTGGGAAATCCTTTGCATTACATTTAGTGAGACATTCCAAGTATAAATTCTACACTTTTCGTTATTAAGCAGCCCCCCTGAGATAGCTAGAAAGACTTCTAGGATTTTCTTGAATCTTCTGGCAATGATACTTAAGGCTCCTCCAATTGGAAGGGTATCATCAGTAAAGAGAGAATGGTTGATTTCTTTAATCCCACGAGCTATGCTGATGCCAATTATCTCCCTTTTTTCCTTTGACTTTCAAGATGAATGCTTAATGTTTCCGCCATAATGATGTAAAGGAAAGGGAGAGACGACAACATTTCCTCAATCCTCTGGTATTGCAGAAGTAACGACTGGGCCTTCCATTGATCAGTGGAGATGTCCATGGAA
Source organism: Pinus tabuliformis (assembly GCA_031772625.1). NCBI lineage: Eukaryota > Viridiplantae > Streptophyta > Pinopsida > Pinales > Pinaceae > Pinus > Pinus tabuliformis. The sequence goes on from CM062807.1 coordinate 141,006,264, forward strand.
TTATAGTGTTTATGAACTTAATAGAGATTCCAAACTTTTGAAGCATTGCCACTAAAAACTGATGACTGACTCTGTCAAATGCGTTGGCCATATCCAAATTGATGACCATGTATTTTTCATTTCTTTGCACACTGCTATGTATGGCTTCCTGTACAAGAATCACGTTGTCCATTATCTGTATTTTAGGAACAAACCCACCTTGATTCTCTGAGATGAGGTTGGGAAAAATCTTTTTCAGCCTATTTGCCAGAATTTTTGTAATGATTTTATAAGATGCATTACATAAAGAGATGGGTCTGTATCGGTCAAAAGAGAGGGGGTTTGGCTCCTTGGGGATGAGCGCCATATGTGAAGTTTTAGTGTTTTCTCCCATCTTGTTTTTTTTAAACACATTTTTAACCATTCTTACAAAGTCTTTCTTTATAATGTCCCAATGAGTCTTGTAGAAGGCAATGGTAAAGCCATCTGGACCAGGAGCTTTATCCAGATGCATGCTCCACGTTGCTTCTCTGATTTCTTCCTCTGTCACCTCCTTCTCCAGATCACTGTTTTGCTGATCGCTGAATTTACTGTTAATTTGTTGAAGGAATTCAACGCTGTCCAGTGGATGTTCTTCTGCTGTTAGAAGGGATTTGAAGTGTCTGTGAGCTGCTTCTTTAATTTCCTCCCTCTCCTTTATTTCCTTCCCTTCAACTAGAATCCTGTCAATTTGGCTGCCAACTCTTCTTAGCTTGAGATTATTGTGAAAGAAGGAAGTATTTTTATCTCCCGCTTTCAACCAGAGACACCTAGATTTTTGTCTCAATTCCTCCTCCTCTTGTCTATTCTGCCTGTAAAGTTCCATAAATATTTCTTTTTTTGTGGGCTTGTTCTTGCTCTGTTATTTGCTTATTTTCCTTTTCCTGACTCCATTTTTCCAGATTCTTATACAACTCAACTTTTTTGTTTTTCTCTTCTAGAGCATTCTCTTTTGCCCAGTTTTTTATTGCTGCTCTTAGGTTTTTTAATTTGGATTCCCAAACAAAATGAGGGGAACCTATAACTTCAAAATCCCAGCTGTCCTTTATGATATTTTTAAACTCCTCGTTGTTGTCCCAATTTTTATTATATTTGAAAGGGATCGGCCCATAATTCTCAAGCCTGTCTAAAATCAGAACCACGGGCTTGTGGTCAGAAGCAGTGGCATGTACAATCTTGATTTTTATGGATGAGAATCCTGAAACTATACTTTCTTGAATTAAGATCCTGTCCAATCTTTCTTTGATATTTTGAGTTTCGACTCTTTTATTGCTCCAAGTAAATTTCCCATTACATGGAAGAATGTCCAGGAGTTTGTGGGCTTCTATAATTTCTTCCAGAGCTGCTCTATAGGGGTAATTGAAATACTTTCCTCCCGTCTTTTCTTCAATGTTCCTTATTGAATTTAGATCACCTCCTAAGAACAACTTGCTTCTTTGGCACTCTTGCACCTCTGTTTTGACCGAGTCCCAACATAGTGCTTTGTCCCTATAATGATTTGGAGCGTAAATGTTTAACACAGTATACTCTTCATTTGTGGTTTTATTTTTGAGATCTGTTCTAACCCACCAGTTATTGAGTTTTTGACTAGTGAGCTCCCACTTCCCTTTGTTCCATATCGTGCCGATACCTCCTGAAGCTCCTATGGAGTCTGTAGCTGTTCCTTCAAAACTTTTTTGTTTTTTCATTAATTTTTGGAATTCTTGATTGGTCATTTTGGTCTCTTGGATCAAAAAGATATCTGGCTGTTCTTGCCTAATTATATCTCGGGCTGCATTGGATTTTAGAGAGGAGCCCAAACCCTTGCTGTTCCAAGAGACCAAAATCATTACTTACTTGATTTTTGGTGAGCCCCGGTCTTCTCCTTCTGCTTTTCCCCGCTTCCTTTTTGTTTAGCCAGAAAAGAATCCATTGGTTGTTGGGTACCTGTGGCCATTTCTTTTGCTGATGTTTCATCTCTGATCTCTTTATTCGATTTCCTCCCTGCTTTTTTTGGCTGCTCTGAAGTGTTGTTTGATTCTTTGACTTTGTTTCTTGTAAGGATTCGGTCAATGGTGAGAGGAGGGGATGGGAAGTTCTGTATGGGGGAGTGGATGACAGCTAGAGATTTGTCTTGAGAAGGAGAATGAGGGGATGAAGGTTCTTCTTCTTCCAAGGATTCAAAGGGATTTGATGATGAGGGTAATGGCTGTGCCGTGTTGAGGGCAGGAGTGGAGATTGCAACAACATTTTTGAGGGGCTGTTTGGGGTTTGGACCTGATTGTTTATTGTTATTTTTCTTTTTCTTGACTTGTTCCCATGTGCCATCATTTTCTTCTACATTCTCAGCAGTTTTGATTTCTTTTAGTTTTTTACATCTATTAGAAAAATGACCGTATTCATGGCATACCTTGCATTTAAATGGAATTTGCTCGTAGTCCAGCTGTTGAATATGAGTCCACTGGTCCACCTTGATCTTTATTTCTTCTGGGAGGCCCTTCCCCAAATATACTTCGACAAAAATCCTGGCATAGGCATGCATATTGTCCTTTGGTTCGCATCTGTCAATGTATTTGCCTACAACATTTCCTATTGCTTTAACCGATTCGTCTCCCCAACAGTGCAGTGGGAGGTGAGGCAAACGAACCCAGACCGGCACAGCATTAGGGATGTGTTGGGCCTCAAAATCGTCCCTATTTTCACTCCATTATTCACTTATATCTTCACATTTTACCTTCATGTCACCTCCATTCCACCTCCATATCATTATGTTTACCTCATTATTGGGTCATAACAATACTTTTCCAAAGTTTATTAATTCTTAACATTTCTAAGTGAATTTATGGCTAAAACTTAGAAAATAATATGCTTAAACTTATACCTAACAATTAGCATGAGTTTGTTGACATGTGTAGGTTGTAAGGAAGCTTCCAAGACACCTTTTTGTGGCCTTGAAAGATCAAATTCGAATTTGATAAGATACACCTCATGGAAAAGATCATGGAGAAGATCATGGACCTCATGGAGGAAATCATGGAGGATAGGATTATGTGTCTAGATGGTTGAGAAATGTATGGAACTAAAAGAGAGATTAATGGATCATCATTATGAGTTTGTTATCTCCTCTCATTGTATAAATAGGAGTACCTCCTCCATTCCAAGGGGAGGACTCTTAGAGCATTGTATCCAATTGATGATGGAATAGAATAAGGCTTCATTTTTCACACATTTCCATTATGTAGTTTTATTTTCCATTATGTAGTTTTTTTTTAGATATAGGTTTGCTTAATGTAGTATATGGAATAATTTGTCTTGTTCTTAGGAGAATTGAGCTCACTCTAAAAGGATGAGAGAAACATGTTATTTCATATTAGATTTTATTTCATTTCATTGTTTAGATGTTTAAGGATTTGATTGGTGAATGAGTTTTGAATTAAAATCTTATCAGCATATGAGAGAACAACCAGGGGTCTAAGTTAGACTCTCTCTCTATTTGATTTGCATGATAATTGGAATTCATTCTTTTGCTTTTATGTTTCAAGTATCATATGAGGAGATACCAAGAGTCTAAGTTAGGCTCTCTCTCCAATGATTTATATGGTAATTGAAATTCATTCTTTTGCGCTTTTATTTCATTTCTTCTGCTTATGAATGAATCTTAGTTTAGTTTGGATTAGTGCATGAGAGGACAATCAAGAGACTAAGTTAGTCTCTCTCTCTACTTGAATCTGAGCAACAATTAAAGTTCATTCTCTTGTCTTTATTTCAAGTTTTTAGTTTTATATGGTTTCTCTATGATACTGTAAGGAAGGACAACCAGGACCTCCTTAGTTAGGAGCCTCTTCCCTTGCATATTGTATTGAATCGTAGGTAATTTAATTAGACATAGAATTAGTCGCCTACTCCTGCACATATAGTGCTGGCATCATCAAAAGCTTACGAGTTTCCCTGGTCGATAATTTATGAGCAATTTAAGTCCAATAAATTGCCCAACATTTTGGCGCCGTTGCCGGGGAATGGTGCTAAGGGATTAGGCATTAGAATTTAATTCAGTATTTATTTTTTTTCGTTAGACAAAATAACTTGTGAGACCTGGTGACAGCAGGATCTTCACAAAGGAGTTTAAATTTGAGTTTTTTTTGATGATTTAGTGTTTAGCTAGTTTTAAATTTTGTCTTTTCAAAAACACCCCCCCTTGCATAAATAAACACAAATCAATCGATAAGTATGCTCTCTTCCTGCGCTTCGTGCGATCAGGAAGATCAGAAAGTCCATTGATTTGGTTCAAATAAAAAACTCTTGCTGAAGAATTAATTTGCAAAATGAAATAAAGAATTTTGTGAAAAAAAAAAAAAAACATTTTTAAATTTTTAGTTGAAATTTGGTTTTTCATCAGGGTTCTCCATCAGCAAGGAGAACATGGAACTAATGCCTGGGTTCTTTCAGGATCCTTTCCTTTAAGAATCGCGACCTGGGAAGCAAAATCGGAAAAAAAAAAACACTTTTGGGGGACTAAAGCTTTGAATATTCATTTAGAAGGTGTTCGACAGATTTGTAAATGATTTACAAATTTGGCGAAGCATTCACGTTCAAATTTACAATGCATTCGGCTTCGTTCCAGCGGGCCTACTGTATACAACACCTTTTATTCAATCAAAAGGATCAAACTGGGACCACTCTTTTCACCTGCACATAAACTCAAAGCATTAGCAATGGTCATAATTTTAAAAATGACCCCAATGGTCATTTTAAAATTATAAAGCTATGTTATAAAAGATATGCGCTAAAGTTATGAAAGCATTGAGCATATACATCATAGGTTATATGGGCGCTAAAGTATTTTTCAAAAATGCATAAGCTAATGATGTTGCAAAAGAATATAGTATGCGCATATATCAAAGGTTGGGTATAAAGTATTGCGCATACAATAGGGAGATATAAGAAATATGTATAACCAAACGCGCATATTCAAACAACTAAGGAGTATATAACATAGTGACAAAGGCCGCGGGTTATGATACATGTGAAGGCCGTGCCTATAATATGGTTATGAAGGCGCAATGTAATGATATATTGGAGGCCGTAAGTATTCATTCGATGGTAAGAAAGGATGATGTTTAAACCAAGCTGTGGTATATATATATGATGACATAACGTTTCAAATGCAAAAGTTATGAATTTAAAACCATAAGCTTTGAACGTAAATAGTATGGAATCATTTTGGCACATTATTACACCAACCATATGATAATAACCACACAGCGGTGCTACGGCCAGGTAAGGAAATGGTAATAAGCAAATATCATTGCAAAGGAGGGCACGACGGAAGCCATAATCAACAGACGTTGCCGCAAAGAACAAATGAGAAACCATAAACTCCACGCATACCAACAAATGAAACGCAGGTACAATAAGGAAACGGTCATAAGTAAACCTTCCCTGCGCTGTTCAAAACACAATTCTTCATTGCCAGAGCTCAGAAAAATCATGTTTGAAGTCGCAGCACAGTAAAAGGAGAAAGGAATGAATTGAGGCGATTTTAAAAGAAGAAATCCGAGTCTAATGAGCAGAGGAAGCCGAGTTTTGGGATCGAGCAAGTTTGACTGACCGAAGAAGGAGGGATTTGAAGAGTTGTTTGCATCCCACGCGGCCAGCGACAGTCAGGTAACACTTAAACCGGGATAACTCCAAGTTGCAGCATGTATGGATAGGTTAAACGGATTTGTATGCGTAGATTATGGTGTAGAATTAATGGTCAATCGCCACGGCATTTAAAATCACCTGTTGCATGCATAACACGATAGTGGAGGTTGAGTTAAATGTGGAGTCAATGCATCAAAGGTGGAAGTGTTAGTTGGATGCCGAAGCGCTAAGGGTTGTTATATATGAGCGCTGCTTGTTACAACCGTTGTTACATTTAAAACTTCACTTTGCTGCGCACTAAATCTCTGTCAAATGCATGTGAGTATGTGGATTGTTCAAAACAGAGAACGCGTAAATCATGGAGTGTGTCATATGGGTGTTGATGCAATAAATTAGTTTGTTGAGCGCTGGTTGTTATATGTATGGGCTGCCAAACCAAGAACGCATTGGTATATGCCGAGAAAGGTGGACTTGACTGCATATGTTGAGAAATATGAATTTGTTTTTGATGCAGTGTTAGATGACCAAGTGTCTAACGATGAGGTGTACAGAGTGACTGTTGAACCCATTGTTCCAGCAATATTTCAACGGACTAAAGCAACATGCTTTGTATATGGGCAAACAGGCAGCGGAAAGACTTTTACCATGCAGCCCTTGCCACTGAAGGCCTCCCACGACATTCTGAGATTAATGGACCAAGTTTACAAAAATCGAGGATATCAATTGTGCTTCAGTTTCTTTGAAATTTATGGTGGCAAGCTTTATGATCTACTGAGTGAAAGGAGGAAGCTTTGCATGAGAGAAGATGGCAAACAACAAGTCTGTATTGTGGGCCTGCAAGAGTTCAGAGTATATGATGTGGAGACTATCAAAGATTTCATTGAAAAAGGAAATGATTCTAGGAGCACTGGCACAACAGGAGCAAATGAGGAGTCATCACGTTCTCATGCAATTCTTCAACTTGTCATCAAAAGATCAGTTGATGGCAGTGAATCAAAGCCTGCTCGTTTGGTTGGGAAACTCTCATTCATAGATCTTGCTGGAAGTGAGCGTGGTGCTGATACCACAGATAATGATCGCCAAACAAGAATGGAAGGAGCGGAGATCAATAAGAGCTTGCTTGCAACCGTCTGGCAAATATTATTGAAATACACGGCCTGGTAAAAAAAAATGAGTTTCTTAAATGAGCTTCCTTTTGGTTGAATTCGTTTTGGTTGAATTTCTTTTATTGATTTAACTGTAATATATTACATTTATATTTATTACGTTTTAATTGTAATATTTTGTAATATATTACGTGTGTTTTAATTGTGATATATTACATTTATATTTATTACTTTTTAATGTAATATTTAATTGTAATATATTACGTGTAGTTTAATTGTAATATGTTTATTTTTATTTAGATTTGTTTTATATATATAGATTTTCATTTAATGTTTTGATTTCTTTAGATTTATATTGCAATATTAGTAGTTATCATTTTCATTTAAGATTGGATTTATTTTGATTTATATTTGTATATTTATATTAATAATTTTGATTTGTATGTGTATATATTTAATAATAATTGATTTGATTTGATTGATAAATAATGATTGACCTGTATTAATATAAATTATGATTGTATTAGTATATTAATTATATTAATATGTTCTAATTATATTAATATGGTTAAAAAAAACATTTTTATTTTATATTTATTTTTAGATAAAAAATTTGATTTTCTTTAAAAATAAAATAAAAAATAAAAAAATACTAACTTCATTTTAAGGTTTTCCTAAATAAATTGTGTTGATTTTACAATTTTGGAAAGAAAATTCAACTTGAATAATAAATTAAATTTTTTTTTTTTTTTTTTTAATTTATTGTTTTAAAAACAGTAAAATCAACATAAAAAAATTCACAAAATTTACACAGACTTGAAAATAAAAAATAGGATACTTGGAAACACATTTCAAAAATCGAGTGGAGGATTCTAAAGACGAAAGTTGGCATTAACTCATCACAACATTCTGTCAAACGCTTTTATCTGACATACTCATATGCAGAATAGAATAGATATTTCTCATGTCAATCTTTTTGCAAAGAACATAACCAGGGAGTATCATTTTTCACGATTGCTTTTAAGATGGGATTGAAACTGATATCATGAATTGAGTTACTTTCAACGCTTTGATTTTTCCTAAATCTGATTTATTTGGTATGAAATTTTTGCGTTAGAATCATGAAGGAAATGATCAATTCTTCTTGAACAAACTTATGTTTCTTCTGCCAAGTTTTTTTCAGGTTACAGGATAACAAAGTGATCATTCAGGAGATTACATTGTGACGACAATTAGTCTTCCAAAGACTAAATTCATGACAGATTCTGAAGACAAACCCATCTCCACAACCACTATCTTCCACCTCCCGGAAAAAGTTTGAATTCCACCAATCATACATCCATAAGGCGTGACACTTCCATATCCATTTTTCACAGCAAGAGTTCTTAATTCATACATTATGCATTTCCTTACATCCATCCATTTTTCTTCTCATTACCATTCCCCTTCATTTCCACCAATAAAACTCTGCTTGAGTCAAAGTCCTAGAGTCTATGTATCATTGAAAAAACACCTAGAGGCTTGCATGCCTTAATGGCAAGTACTCTTGCCAATAAACAATGGGAGTACATTAATATCCCTTGTTCGTTGGATCTTGTAGGTGACTCGACTACGACAAATTTATTCGTACCTACAGAGATGTGTTAGGCATCCAGACTCCCATTGGAATTAATGGTGGGAGCTCTTGTGTTGGCTAGGGGCATTCATTAACGGCCACTAAGTCAACAACTTCTTGCTATGTTCGACATCGACACATTTAATCACATAGTAAGATTTGTGCCATCAAACGTTGAAGACTTGAAGACCCATATTTTGTAGCAGATGAAGCCAATTTCCATTCATTGTATTTCCATTCATTGTATACATTGTATTTCACTTGAGGACAAGTGAATAAATAAGGCTGGGAGGAAAAGGTAACTTCTATATTTTGTATACCTTCCAAGCCTTATATATTTTCAACCATATTCAGCAAGACTCATCAGATTCATCATCCAGCAGCAGATACAACTTTCAGCCATGTTCAGCAGACTCCTCAGATTTTTCATCCAGCAGCAGAGGATCCAGCAGCCGATACAATAACACAGATTCATCTTTCACCCACAGCTTGAAGAAGCAGATTTAGAGCAGAATTGTGGCAGCTGCACATGCACGATTCATGCATGATTTTTCCAACCAAGTAAAGAAGACCATGAACAAAAGTTCTTGCAGCCACACGTGCACAACTCTCATCCGTTTTGGAAGGGTAAGTTAAGGTATGATATTTTCTAACTTTTAACCATTAAATTCCTTGAAAAGTTAGAATAATAATTTTTGGAAAAACTTCACTTCCTTTTTCCTTGCTTTCCCCATTTCACATAATTTTCCAAATCATCCGTTTAAGGGGAAGGATACATCCACATTCATATATCACATTCATATAACATCCACATTCATATATCACATTCTTAACCCCACTTACCTTCAAGCTATATTCATTATTACATGAGCATACAAATGGCTTTGTCAAAAGTATTTAAAAGTTAATTGGATGCTAACAGAATCATGGTTGTTACACAAGAACCAACCATGATGCATTCCAACAAAAAATAATCTGCAATAAAAAGCACATTATCATTATGCAAAGGTCATACATTGAATGCAACAAACAAAATATGGTTGAAACACAAGAACCAACCAAGTTGTAATTCATCAAAAATGCTTTGCAAAAGTTAAGTAAATGATATCATGCAGAGTTCGAGCCAAAGCTCAAGTACCAAAAAGTAATGTAATAGATTGCATGAGGACATGCAATATCTTCAGTTTGGGGGTATGTTGGGCCTCAAAATCGTCCCTATTTTCACTCCATTATTCACTTATATCTTCACATTTTACCTTCATGTCACCTACATTCCACCTCCATATCATTATGTTTACCTCATTATTGGGTCATAACAATACTTTTCCAAAGTTTATTAATTCTTAACATTTCTAAGTGGTTTTATGGCTAAAACTTAGAAAATAATATGCTTAAACTTATACCTAACAATTAGCATGAGTTTGTTGACATGTGTAGGTTGTAAGGAAGCTTCCAAGACACCTTTTTGTGGCCTTGAAAGATCAAATTCGAATTTGATAAGATACACCTCATGGAACAGATCATGGAGAAGATCATGGACCTCATGGAGGAAATCATGGAGGATAGGATTATGTGTCTAGATGGTTGAGAAATGTATGGAACTAAAAGAGAGATTAATGGATCATCATTATGAGTTTGTTATCTCCTCTCATTGTATAAATAGGAGTACCTCCTCCATTCCAAGGGGAGGACTCTTAGAGCATTGTATCCAATTGATGATGGAATAGAATAAGGCTTCATTTTTCACACATTTCCATTATGTAGTTTTATTTTCCATTATGTAGTTTTTTTTTAGATATAGGTTTGCTTAATGTAGTATATGGAATAATTTGTCTTGTTCTTAGGAGAATTGAGCTCACTCTAAAAGGATGAGAGAAACATGTTATTTCATATTAGATTTTATTTCATTTCATTGTTTAGATGTTTAAGGATTTGATTGGTGAATGAGTTTTGAATTAAAATCTTATCAGCATATGAGAGAACAACCAGGGGTCTAAGTTAGACTCTCTCTCTATTTGATTTGCATGATAATTGGAATTCATTCTTTTGCTTTTATGTTTCAAGTATCATATGAGGAGATACCAAGAGTCTAAGTTAGGCTCTCTCTCCAATGATTTATATGGTAATTGAAATTCATTCTTTTGCGCTTTTATTTCATTTCTTCTGCTTATGAATGAATCTTAGTTTAGTTTGGATTAGTGCATGAGAGGACAATCAAGAGACTAAGTTAGTCTCTCTCTCTACTTGAATCTGAGCAACAATTAAAGTTCATTCTCTTGTCTTTATTTCAAGTTTTTAGTTTTATATGGTTTCTCTATGATACTGTAGGGAAGGACAACCAGGACCTCCTTAGTTAGGAGCCTCTTCCCTTGCATATTGTATTGAATCGTAGGTAATTTAATTAGACATAGAATTAGTCGCCTACTCCTGCACATATAGTGCTGGCATCATTAAAATCTTACGAGTTTCCCTAGTCGATAATTTATGAGCAATTTAAGTCCAATAAATTGCCCAACAGGATGTCCATTTCTGGATCGAAATCTGGGGACCATCTGTTCAAGTAAAGGCCTCTTGAATCCATAAAATAAGGACCGCTTCTGAATATGAGATTTCGATATTCTTTGGTTTCGAAGAGGAACGTGTAATATTCCTTACCGCAGAATCTTATTGCTATTTTTCCTTGGATATTTGCGCTCCAGTTGCGCTCCACCCACTTCTGAACCGCTCTGGGGGAGGGCCACAATCCAGTGAATTGACCAACCAGTCCTCTTTTAGACAGAGAAATAACAACTTTCCTTGGAAGACTTGGAGGTAAAGAGATTTCTGGGATATTTGCCAGCTTTTTAACAAATTTGGTTGCTGTAGGCTTGGATTTTGGCGCATCATTTTTTGAGATTAAAGAAGCGAAGGCCGCTGCTTGTTCCTGAGGGCCTTGCAGATGGGATGAGTCGCACCCTGCCATGAGGGGTGAAAAAACGGGAAGGCCTGCATTAGTATTGACATAAGAGGAAAGGCAGAGCCCAGATGCGGGGATGCCAAGAGCGTGATTGCGAGAGCCCAGTAGCAGGAGTTTCCAGGTAGAGAGGTCGCAGGAGGCAGCGAGATCAGAGAAGCAGAGCTAGGTTAGGCTACGCAAACAAAGAGTCCAAAATTTTCAAGATTGGGATTATCTCCTTAACACATTGAGAAAAGACTTAAAAGAGCTGCTCTACAGAAGTAACACCTACTGCAGATGAAACTAGAAGGTTGGAAAACCTATAATTGGGCTCTCTCCATGCTCAAATATGCCTCAAAACTGACTCTACCTCTAGCATTAAAAGACTTGATTATGCAAAAATTCCATCATAAATTGCTCAAATAAGAAAACTGAGGCTACCATTGAGTCCAGGACACTCAAAAACCTCCATCTAGTCTCTTATTGAGCTCAAAAAGGTTAAAAATTAAGCAATATATGCTTCTCCAAGCCAAGTTCTGCTATCTATCCTCAAATTGGCAAAACCGACTAACTGCGTGACAATTTTTCCCTTTTTCCTTGTTCGCCAAGCAATAATTTCACCCGGGACCAACGAGATTCCCACTCTAACTGGGGTAATTTGTCACCTCCTTAATATCGCTAATATCCCTTAAGCATTGTCTATGGTCACACAGGAGCCATATGGCTGGGTGCTGGTCTAGCCGCCCACCCCTGCCGCTCCACTCCCTCCACACTTGGAGAGTGGTTATATGGTGTTCACGACACTGGGGGCCAACATGGGCTAGGTGGCTGTTGGGTTGTGTTATATTCTTTCCACGTAGTTAACAGGGGGTTTGAAGGGCACTCGTAACTCCACTTTATGGGGTCTGGGGCAACGCCCTGGAAAATTTTGGTTTTGGACCCTATGTTAGGTTGGGCAGACCCACCTATGGTTTTGTGCATGATTTTTAGACATGTTTTTTGGACGCGATGGTTTTCGGTCCATGGTATTGGACACGATAGTTTTTGGTCCATGGTATTGGATGCTTCGGCATGTATAAATATGTATTATAACATTGAAAGGAACATAATGAAAAATCAAGCTAGTAGTCCCAGTTTTGGGATCCAGGGGAAAATCTCTATGTATATGAGTTTTATGTGTTATTCTCTCACATTGTTTATTTTTATGTGTTTTAGAATTCGTATGCAGGTAATTTTTGTACGAGGTTAAAACCTACATTTGGTATCAGAGCTGTTTTTGGCTTTAAGGGGACACCTTTGTAGCTGAGGGGTTTCGACCGGGCCTGTGGTACACCTTGTTCAGTGGGAGATCTGCGAGATCGATTCTAGTGGTGAAAGAAGATGGCGAGTAATGGAAAGATAGAGATCGAGAAATTTAATGGTCATATTTTTGAGTTGTGGAAACTCAAGATGGAGGATCTGTTGGTGGATAAAGATCAGTGGATTGTGGTAGATCTGGGTACTAAACCAACGGGAGTGTCCGATGAAGAATGGAAGAAGTTGGATTGGAAGGAAAAGAGCACAATACGCTTGTGTGTCTCAGATTCAGTATTGTTGAATGTATCAAGGGAAACTACGGCGAAGGCTTTGTGGGAAAAGTTAGGGACTTTGTACCAATCTAAGTCTCTGGTGAATAAATTGTTTCTGCGGAAAAAGCTGTATAACCTGAGGATGAAAGATGGAGACTCAGTGACAGAGCATTTGAATGCGTTTAATACTGTGGTAAGTCAGTTAGCATCTATTGATATTAGAATTTCATATGAAGATAAGTGCATCAGTTTGTTGTGTTCTCTACCAGATTCGTGGGACAGTCTGGTTATTGCAATAGGTAGTAATGCAACTGCCTTGAATTTTGATGAAATAGTCTCATCCTTGCTGACAGAGGAGATGAGACGGAAAAATATGGAGAGCGAGAATGGTGATGCCTTGTCTGTACGAGGACGGTCCTAGAATATAAACAAAAATAATTCATCGAGTGGGAGATCTAAATCTAGAGGGAGATCTAAATCTCTAGGAAAACCTGCAAAGGTGGTGTGCTGGAAATGTGGAAAGGAAGGGCACTTCAAAAGGGACTGTAAATCTAAAGCACTTGATAAAGGAAAGGGATCTGATGATGATCCTTCTACAGAGGCAAAAACCACCTCAGATGAAGGTGTGGATGTGTACTTGGCTTCTTCAAGTACACATGTATATCATGAGGCATGTTTGATTGACTCAGGTGCATCCTTTCACTTCACTCCCCATAGAGAGTGGTTCCGCGAGTATGAGAAATATGATGGTGGTGATGTCTTCTTGGGGGATGATAGGAAGGGTAGAATCATTGGTCACAGAAAAGTAAAGTTGAAGTTGCAAGGTGGAAGGGTTAGAACACTTTCGGGTGTTCTACATATTCCTGCATTGGCCAGAAATCTGATTTCTGTAAGCAAGTTGGATGATGTAGGTGTAAAAACAGTGTTCGAGAAGGATACCTGCAAGATGGTTCAGGGAGCACTGGTATTGATGCAGGGAGTTTGGACTGGAACTCTGTACAAGCTACAACATAGCACTGTTGTTGTGGGTGCAACAGTTCTATGGTTTCTGAAAGTGGAGCAGAAAATCTAGTCGTCTATGGAGAGAGGACCATGCTGTGGCATCAAAGGCCTGGACATATTGGAGAGAAGGGCCTTCGAATACTTCATGGTAAAGGTATGGTAGAAGGTACGAGTAATAGCTCTCTGGATTTTGATTTCTGTGAAAATTGTGTATATGGGAAGCAGAATCGGGTGAGTTTCCCCTATGGAAGTAAGAGGGCGAAACAAATATTAGAGCTTGTGCACAGTGATGTGTTTGGACCTGTGAAGGTTCCATCACTGGGTGAGTCTGTGTACTATGTATCATTTATAGATAACTTCTCAAGGAATACATGGATATATTTCCTTAAGAAGAAATCTAAAATCTTTGACAGGTTTAAAGAATTCAAGGCTTTGGTGGAAAACTAGATAGAGAAGAGGATAAAGGTGCTGAGGACAGATAATGGTGGAGAGTTTTGCAGTAAGGAATTTGAAGAATTCTGTAAGAAGTATGGTATAACACGGTAGAAGACTACTCCATATACACCTCAACAAAATGGAATTGCAGAAAGAATGAATAAGATGTTGATGGAAAGGGTAAGGAGCATGCTTAGTGGTGCCAGGTTAGGAGAGAAATTTTAGGCAGAGGCGGTGGATACTGCATGTTACCTTGTCAACAGGTCAGCTTCATCAACGTTAGAGGAGAAGACTCCACAAGAGGTATGGACTGGTAAGAAACCCTCTTTCACATATGAGGGTATTTGGATGTGATGCATATGTACATGTTCCAAAGGAGAAACGAACCAAGTTGGACAACAAATTTGAAAAGTGCATCTTTATTGGGTATAAGGATAGTTTGAAGGGTTATAAGCTTTGGAACCCAGTAACAAGGAAGGTTGTGTATAGCCAAGATGTGGTGTTCAGAGAGGTGAAAGATGTTATTAAACATGAAGTCCAACCAAAGGAACCTAAGAAGCTAGAGTTTTAGCTAAAGGAGGAAGAATCAGACTCTACAGCAGAACAGGAATCAGAAGATGAAGAGCCACAAACTCTAGCTATAAGAAGATCAGTTCGAGAAAGAAGGCAACCAGAAAGGTATAGTCCATCTGCTTTCTGTTCAAATTTTTCTTTATCTATTACTGATGATGATCCCATAACTATGAAGGAAGTAGTGGATTCAGAGGATGGAAAACTCTGGAAAGAGGCCATGGTTGATGAAATGGCATCTTTGCACAAAAATGAGGCTTGGGATCTAGTGGAGTTGCTGGCTGGAAGGAAACCCATTGGCAGCAAATGGAAGTTCAAAAAGAAGACAAATGCAGAAGGAAAAATGGAGAAATACAAAGCTCGGTTGGTAGCAAAAGGTTATTCCCAGGCGACGGGAATTGATTTTGGTGATATTTTTTCTCCTGTTGACAAGGTAACTTCTATTAGATTACTTTTATCTGTTGCTGCTACTTTTGATTTTGAGGTAGAATAGATGGATGTGAAGACAACATTTCTTCACGGGGATATGGAAGAGGAGATCTACATGAAGCAACCCGAAGGCTTTGCGGTGAAGGGTAAGAAAGAACTGGTGTGTAAGTTAAAGAAGTCTCTGTATGAGTTAAAACAGTCACCAAGGATGTGGTATCAGAAGTTTGATACATTTATATGGGGACTTGGCTTCACCAGAAGCAAAGCAGATCACTGTGTGTATTTTAAATTAATTGGTGACTGTGTTATTTATCTGGTCTTGTATGTGGATGACATGTTGTTGGTTGGAAATGACAAAGAAATTATTCAGGATTTGAAGACCCAATTGTCCTCCAAATTCGACATGAAAGATCTTGGTGCTGCAAACTATATTTTGGGCATGGAAATTAAAAGAGATCGTACAAAGAGGAATCTCTGGTTAAACCAGAGGAAGTATGTCGAGGCAATACTGCAGAGGTTTAATATGCAGGATAGTAAAGCGGTGAAGGTTCCTATTCCTGTAGGTGTGAGGTTATTTGCTGAACAGTGTCCCAAGACACAAGAAGAGGAAGAGGACATGTCCCGTGTCCCATATGCAAGTGCAGTCGGTAGCCTGATGTATGCAATGGTCTGTACTAGACCAAACATTGCACATGCAGTGGGAGTATTGAGCAGGTTTATGTCAAAACCAGGGAAGGAGCATTGGAAAATAGTGAAGCGGGTTTTCAGGTATTTGCGTAGCACTAGTGATTATGGTTTGTGCTACCAAGGAAGACCAGGATTGGGCAGAGTGTTGGATATTCATGGATTTGTTGATGCAGACTAGGCTGGAGATCTGGATTAGAGAAGATCTACCAGTGGGTAGGTGTTTAACCTATTTGGAGGTGCAGTCAGTTGGATGAGTAAGAAACAATCTGTAGTGGCACTATCAACTACACAGGCAGAATACATGGCAGCCACTCATGCAATCAAGGAAGCAGTTTGGGTGCAGAGATTGTGTTCAAGTATGGGGTTAGTATAGGAAGCTATAAGGATAGACTGTGACAGCCAAAGTGAAATTTTCTTGGCAAAGAACCCCATATATCATTCAAAGACAAAGCACATTGATGTTCAGTATCACTTTTTGAGGGATATGATAGAAGACAAAAAGGTGTTGCTGGTAAAGGTGGACACTTTGAATAATACTGCAAATGCATTGGCAAAATCTGTGAGCTCTGAGAAGTTCTCTTGGTGTAGAGAGACAATGGGCATTTCAGGGCTGGAAAAATGACTAAACTCTCTTGTGGCCCCCTGTGGAAGAAAACAAGTGGGAGAATGTTGGGTTGTGTTATATTCTTTCCAGCTAGTTAACAGGGGGTTTTAAGGGCACCTATAACCCCACTTTATGGGGTCCGGGCAGCGCCACCGAAAATTTTGGTTTTGGACCCTATCTTAGGTTGGGCAGACCCACCTATGGTTTTGTGCATGATTTTTTCTCATGTTTTTTGGACGCGATGGTTTTCGGTCCATGGTATTGGACACGATGGTTTTTTGGTCCATGGTATTGGATGCTTCGGCATGTATAAATATGTATTATAACATTGAAAGGAACATAATGGAAAATCAAGCTGGTAGTCCCGGTTTTGGGATCTAGGGAAAATCTTTGTGTATGTGAGTTTTATGTGTTATGCTCTCGCGTTGTTTATTGATATGTGTTTTAGAATTCGTAAGCAAGTAATTTCTGTACGGGGTTAAAACCTACATTTGGTATCAGAGCTGTTTTTGGCTTTAAGGGGACGCCTTTGTTGCTGAGGGGTTTCGATTGGGCCTTTGGTAGACCCTGTTAAGTGGGAGATCTACGAGATCGATTCTGGTTGTGAAAGATGATGGCGAGTAGTGGAAAGATGGAGATTGATAAATTTAATGGTCAGAGTTTTGAGTTGTGGAAACTCAAGATGGAGGATCTGTTGGTGGATAATGATCAGTGGATCGCGGTAGATCCAGGTACTAAACCAACGGGAGTGTCCGATGAAGAATGGAAGAAGTTAGAGTGGAAGGAAAAGAGTACAATACGATTGTGTGTCTCAGATTCAGTATTGTTGAATGTATCAGGGGAAGCTACGGGGAAGGCTTTGTGGGACAAGTTAGGGACTTTGTACCAATCTAAGTTTCTGGTGAATAAACTGTTCCTGCGGAAAAAGCTGTTTAACCTGAGGATGAAAGATGAAGACTCAGTGACAGAGCATCTGAATGTGTTTAATACTGTGGTAAGTCAGTTAGCATATGTTGATATTAAAACTTCAGATGAAGATAAGTGCATCACTTTGTTGTGTTCTCTACCAGATTCGTGGGATAGTTTGGTTATTGCAATAGGTAGTGTTGAAAAGTGTGCAACAAGAAATTCTTGTTGAGAATGCAACAAGATGATGGAGCTTAGTGGAAAGGAGTCACCTTCACTAAGTGGGCCCACAGGAAAATTATGGCGCAAAGTCTATTTTTGGATCACAGCAGGGGTGATCACAACAGGAGTGATCACAGCAGGAGTGATCACAACGGAGTGATCAGAGTCTATTTTTAGACTGCCAGGCTAAAAATAGAAACAGTTAAATAATATTAGCCCTTAGTAATATTTGGACTCTAAACATTATCTTATTCTCTTGGAGCACTTCAATTTGAACTACAGATGTGGCACATGCAGTTTTCAGAAGGAAATACGCTTTTCTTATGTGTTAGTTGAGCCATTGCATGGAGGACTTCAGTTAGAACTCATGCATGTGAGTTCTGTGGAGTTGGATGTGGAGTTGATGGAGTTGTGTTCAGTTTGACTTGGTTGAACTAGTTGTATTTAGTCTAACTAAAGAATACACTAGTGATGAGTTGTGTGAATTAATTATTAATTAATTCACTAATTATTAACTCATAAAGAAACTAAAGAATACATTAGTTAACTCAGTGCATGGATAGTTCAATAGAGACAGGTGTTAGAGGTAAGTGAAAGGGTGAGTTGTGACTATCAGTTGTGCATGAGATTTTGCACATGCATGGATTGGGTCATGCCAATGAAGATTGCGCAGTGTGGGCCAATACCAAGGCAATTGTAGCTTGTGCTCACGTGATTTTGGATCAGCCAAGGTAAATAGGAGTTTGGATTAGCCATTCTCATTCATTCTCTTGCAGGATTGTGCAGTGGAGGTAGGCAAAGCAGCGGAGGAGATTTGAACCTGTGACTTGTTCGGATCTGAGCTAGTTTTGTGTGTAACAGGTAGAGATAGTACTGAGTACTTGTGAGGAGTATTGTACTATGTATTTTTACATGTTCTCAATCATTAATATACAGATATCATGGGGTTTTCAGCTGTAAGCTTTCCCCGGGTTACATACTGTGTTAATGTGTGCATGCGATTGATGTTTCATTGTTTTTAATGCTGCTAAATTGATGATCAACGTAGAGGAGATTATGTATTGTGCATGTATTATGAAATAGTGTATAATCGGGATAATCTCTGTGAATTAGTGTTTATTATTCAAAATTTCTACATGGTATCAGAGCTGGTTGATTTGTAGAAAAAGTTCTATAGGATATCAATGCAGAGTTGATCATAAAATTTATTATTCAGAAAGTGTTTACATTTTATTTCTTCAGGAAGAGTCTGTAATCGAGCCAGGTAGCCTCTGGATTCATCCTTCTTTTGGAAGGTGAGATATTCGGTGAATGCCCATATAGTCGGTCTCTGTACAAGAAATACTTTGTTCTCACGAATTTTAGATCTGAAGCGGTTGAGTTTTGAGCTGGTGGACTGGCGCTCAACGATAAACTCAGAAACATCAAAGCTGAGAATGGAGATGCCAAAGATTGTCCACAGAAGAAGAAAAATAAGAAAGTTGTTGGATCTGCAGTGGGAGAGGCCTTAGCCTCGCAGTTTGAGCTGGATTTTTTGCTGATCGCATGCTTGGTATTAAGTGTGATGGGATCGGTATGGTTCTTGGACAGTGGTGCGTCTTCTCACATGACA
The DNA here is from genome assembly GCA_031772625.1 of Pinus tabuliformis. Lineage (NCBI taxonomy): Eukaryota > Viridiplantae > Streptophyta > Pinopsida > Pinales > Pinaceae > Pinus > Pinus tabuliformis. Next base: position 141,025,595 of record CM062807.1, read on the forward strand.
GGAGATCGAGATTTGTTTTCTGATCTGGATGAGAAAGATCTTGGAGTGCACATCGAGATGAGCGATGATGGTAGATACAGTGCGACCGATATCGGTACAATTTCCTTTGAGAGGGAGTCTGGTATACCCTTCAGATTGAAGGAAGTGATGCATGTTCCAGGATTGAAGAAGAATATTATCTCTGTGGCGATGTTAGAAGACAAGGGATATGATGTTGTCTTTAGTGAGGGAAAGGCTTTCCTACGCAGCAAGACAACTGGAGAAACCCGAAAGATAGGGGTTCAAGTCAGGAACCTTTATCAGTTGCATGTAGATGCATGCAAAGCCTTGAGCAGCAAGGCAACTGATGGAGACTTGGTGGTTGAGAGGGAGCATATATTATCTCTCAACATGCAGATCCAGAAGAAGTCTCAGACGATTGTGGAGGAGCCACGGTTGGTGCAACAACTTCAGGACGTTATGGAGCAGCCACAACAAGGGAAGTTGAGAGGAGATCGAGTAGAGACATCTACTCATGCAGAGACCTCCAGTAGAGGGAAACTTTGAGCCAGGTGGGCTGAGGGACCACATGCAGCCATACCTCCAAGTAGGAGGTGGGGCGATATAGAGTGATCATTCCAAGGAGGAGGGGCAGGATCCTTGAGGTACCCAACCTCTTGGATGAGACCTTGCTACGGGAGCCCCGATTTGGAGTAGTAGGAACTAATTGATTGGGTAGAGACAGATGCGGATGGAGCGACAGAGAGAGCGACAGTGTAGGGAATCCCAGGATAGCGCATAGGATGCGGGCTGCAGCAATGCGAGAGGCGCAAGTGTTTTGCACAATGCTAGGTGGCACAGAGAGGTGTGCAATGGTGCGAGATGCATGGAGATTTTGCAGTAGCGCATATGTCAGAGAGGGAGCACTTGTCAGCAGCAGGTAGAGCTTCAACATCAGAGTATGTTCCTATCCCAACAGAGTGGTTAGTTGGGAGTGTTTTTGTTCCAAGTGTTGTTGGAGCAAAGTGGATCGGGCAGATGTGTTGCATGCAGAACATTCCAGAGTTACAGGATCGGGTTTGAGAGGAAGCCTTTCTTGTTGAGAGGGAGTGTTGAAAAGTGTGCAAGAAGAAATTCTTGTTGAGAATGCAACAAAATGATGGAACTTAGTGGAAAGGAGTCGCCTTCACTAAGTGGGCCCGCAGGAAAATTATGGCGCAAAGTCTATTTTTGGATCACAGCAGGGGTGATCACAGTAGGAGTGATCACAGCGGAGTGATCAGAGTCTATTTTTAGACTACCAGGCTAAAAATAGAAATAGTCAAATATTATTAGCCCTTAGTAATATTTGGACTCTAAGCATTATCTTATTCTCATGGAGCACTTCAATTTGAACTACAGATGTGGCACATGCAGTTGTCAGAAGGAAATACAATTTTCTTATGTGTTAGTTGAGCTATTGCATGGAGGACTTCAGTTAGAACTCATGCATGTGAGTTCTGTGGAGTTGGATGTGGAGTTGATGGAGTTGTGTTCAGTTTGACTTGGTTGAACTAGTTGTATTTAGTCTAACTAAAGAATACACTAGTGATGAGTTGTG